>OY759219.1:37609827-38332744 GCA_963662175.1 Aradus depressus | reverse complement strand
GGCGCGGGAATTTTTTTATTTTTTTGTGAGGGGGGAGGGTGTACACAATTGGGAGGGGGGAGGTATACACATTTTGGAGGGGGGAGGTTGTACACATTTGCTTATTTGAATCTACGAAGGCATACATAAAAATCATATTTTTGGGAGGGGGGGAGATGAACACATTTGGGAGGGGGGGTGGGGGGGGGAGGGGGAGGTGTACATTTTTACTTCTCCAGTTATACAAAGTAGGTATAGGGAAAGTTATGCAATATGTTAGAAATTCATGCTGAGTTTTCAAGAAAATTTCATGTTTTCATGAAAAAAAAAAGTCGTCAATGAATCACTGGCAATATACTTCTCCAGAACGAATTAATCAATTAACTTTTCGCCCCTCTCCAAAACAGGTCAACCCTTTACGCTAATATTCAACAGTTGTGTTACAAAAAGGCTCCTAAATCCTCAAACTAAATTTTGTGTCGTTAATTCATTAAATCGGAAGTTATTAGGGTTTTTGAATTAACCCCCCCCCCCCCCCCCCCCCCCCCCCCCCCCCCCCCCCCCCCCCCCCCCCCCCCCCCCCCCCCCCCCCCCCCCCCCCCCCCCCCCGTACTCTTCTTCCGATTTCAATGAAGTTTGACTCATAAAGTCCTCATTGGGTATGATTATCAGTTATTAGATTTTTTGAGTTAAGCCTCTCCTCTTGGTCGATTTGAGTGAACATCGATATGTGTGGTCCTTATGGGGTTTTGGCCACACATATTAAAGTTTATATCGATACATTTATTCTATCGACAGTTATTGATAGCTTTTATGTTAAGCCTCTCCCCTAATGCCCCCCCCCCCCCCTCCCTAGCGGATCGCCAAGGCTCGTCATATTGGCCGGACACAAAGACAGGAAATGCAAAACCCAATGTTGAATAATTAACGGAAGTTGTGCCTTTACAGGTGAGGCGCTATCATTCTCAACGGTTTATTTCCGCATCCTTCTGATTAACTATCGTAAATGTTATACAGCTCAAATCAAAGACAACACTCAGTATAATCTGTTTCTAATAAAAAAAAAAATCTGTGGTCCGTTTTTTCTAGTTGAAAAACAAAATTTATATAAGAACGACTTTTTCGCAACGCTTGAAAAATATCAGAATTTAGGAGTTATCGCAAAAATTGTCTCAAATATTTTTGTGCCAAATCACAGCTTCTAATGGACTTAAGTAAATGTTTCATATGTCAAACAAATTTATCAAAATTTTGCTCAAAAAATGAAGTTTTTAAAAAGTTTACAAGAAAATCGGAATTATGCATGGTAGTTCACAGAATCCATATAATTGAATTAGATCATTTAATTCATAAAATTTAAGAAAGCAATTTCATATTATCAAAATATGTTTTATGTATTATATTTAGATATTTCTGTTATTATTACTTTTTACATCAATTTCGTTCATTTTCAGATACAGCGTTTACAGGAGAATTCTCTAAAAATAAAATAGCTTTGTGAGAGCTTAAATAAAAACAAACCATTGTGACAATTTTACCAACGCACTATGTTTGTTCTGTTTGATGTTTAAGATGTTCGACATCTTGGTCATTACACCCAGGTATGTATGTGTTCACTCCTGATTGATACTACTGTTTATCTCGGGACTACATCTACTCAGTATTTTAATGTTATTTTTTTTACGTATATATATACATACTACTACTCATATACTTATATATTTTTTTTTACATATGTATACATGATATTGTTATGTTTATATATTTATTATTTATTTTACCCTTGTTAAATATTTTATATTTATCTTGTTAAATATTTATTTCTACCCTTGTTAAATATTTATTTATAAATATTTACTCTTTTCCTTCTTTTTTTTTAAACTTTTTTTTGTTACCATTTTCTTTCCTAACTTTTCTTATATATATTTATTTTTTAATTTAGTTTCGACTAGATTTTATTAATGAGGTTCGCTTCCGTAAGAAACATTAACGTCAGGTTGATACGCTGTTCGTCATCGCCGAGACATTGCGTGAGGGGCCTAGGTATGCCCAACCTGTGTACATGAGATCATATCGCCTACTACCAGAACGCTCTTTCGTCACTCTAGTGGACATGAGCCCGACTCTACTGTGGGAGTCCTAAATTTTGCCTACTCTAAATTTTTATTCATCTAGGCTTTGGAGGTCTTTAACGAGTATCTGACATCGTGCAGGCTCGGGACTATCGCTTAACGTGAGCAATTCATTTACTCGGCAGCTGACACCGCACTCGTTGCACGTTCGTCCCGAAAGAAATTACAGTTCGAGAGCATTTTTTTTTAAATGTCTCACCGAATTTGGTGACTTATTTCTTTTTGTTTAAAGAGAACGATTTTTGTCCAAAGTATGAAAGGAATCTAAATGAATGTTGGGAAGTTTTAGCGTGAACTCTTTATGCAGAGAGATGTAGTAGTAAAATATACTCGTAGTGCCTGTAGGTCTTACTGATCAGGTGAGCCCCATCAGCTGATTTATTATAGAAAACCGCTAAAAAATAATAAAAAAAGAAGAGAACTTGTTTGTTGAGCTTACGAAAGGCAGGAAGTGTTGACCAAATTGCCGAACATTCCAAGTGCTGTGCCCTGATTGTGACGGATGTTTATAATTCTAGGGTAGTTGAGTCCTTCTTCCGGCGTCTTTTACTATAAGTATTATTATTAGTTAATACTAAACACAGTTTTATAAACGATAATCTTTTAGAAAAATATATATAATAAAAGAATAATTTGAATGAAAGAAGAAATCCTTTAAGGTTAGCAAATGCAATAAGTTTTGTTTTTGAGTTTTGAATAAATGAAAAAAATTGCTTGTCTAATGAGCTCAACAAAACGAGTTAGAAACCCGGTCGAGACCCTTGGGGTTTTTATCTGGAAGTAAAAAAAACCTTGAGCATGCCGTCCTTCGGAAAGGGGCTTTAAACTAAATAATACTAAATTTAATGTAGATACGTTCATTACATCGGCAGTTATTAAGGTTTTTGAGTCAAGCACCTTCCTTTCAATGCATTGCATGAACAGTTCCGGTCGTTCTTACTCTTAGAGAAGAAGTACTGATGATACCTGATGGGTCCGACGTCGAGGAGTATCCGGATTAAGAAACGAAATAATGTAATTTTATACAAAAGACAAAAATTATAGGTTAGGTTTGCTACGAAGTCATATCGCCTACTACCAGAGCGCTCTTTCATAACTCGGGTGGACATGAGCCCGACTCAGCTGTGGGAGCCCTAAATTTTGCCTACCCTAAATTTTTATTCACCTAGGGCAGGAGGTCTTTAAAGAGTACCTGACATCGTTCAGGCTCGGGACCATCGCTTAAAGTCCCATACGAAGGACAGCGTGCTTAAGTTTATTTTACCTCCCTGATAAAATAAACTAAAGGGCCTCGGTCGGGTTTCGAACCCACGTTTTTGAGCTCAGAAGACAAGCACGCATACCACTGAGCTACCGGCGCCCTCACAAAAATTATATATATATATATATATAATTGGATTGATGATTGTACAAATAATTACTATGGAAACTGGAAAAAGTAAGTTTTGAAAATGTGAGGGAAATGTGAACTGGCAAAAAAAAAAATTTATAAAAGGCTCTGAAAGAATCAAAAATACAATTACTTAAGTTAGTTATTATGACTCATGCCCTGGCTTTAACTATGAGGTCATATCGCCTACTACCAGAGAGCTCTTTCGTCGCTCACATGAGCTCGACTCAACCGTGGGAGTCCTAAATTTTGCCAAACCTAAATTTTTATTCACCTTTAACGCGAGTACCTGACATCCTATAGGCTCGGGATCATCGTTTAACGTGTAAAATTTACATTTTTTATCAGAAAAGTTATAACAAGGCTCAGATATTTTTTCAAAACTCAAACAAAAATATTTTTCATTAATTTTTCAAGAATTGTTTTTTCATCTTTGGTTTCAGGGGGTCAGAAATAAGGAAATTCTTGTGAAAACTCATGAAGTTTCTGACCGATTTCATAACTTGCCCTATACCTCGTGTAGTTGTCTAAGGAAATAGAATGAGCTTTACGCTACTTTAGAACAATTTTTAGGTCGAAAAGGAACGAAAACAAACTTTCGATTGAAAACATTGTTCGCCTTGAGAGGAAATAATAGTAAGCTGGCAAAGTAGAATAGTGTTTTATGAAAGAGAACTGAGTGAGCTAACATGGCGACAGAAGGGAGGAATGGAGGGGGTGGCACTTGATCCTAGAGGAGGAAGCACTTGCCAGGATGGAGTGTGAGAAGCAGGAAGTGGCAGGTGGACTACAATAGGGAGCCTCTCAGCTCCAGGACCTCAGGGTCCAGGGGAGCACTATTAGCTCATGAGGGAGGGAATCACGACTTTACATTGAAATGTGCAAATAGAGCGCTCTGGTAGTAGGCGATATGATCTCATAAAGCCCAGGCATGAGCCACTATAACCTACTAACAGAAACATTATCTTTTGACCAAATTCAAAAAACGGTAATCAAAACAATTCTCTCCTTTATGTAATTAATTATGGCAAAATATTACATATTTATAGAATTTGAAATAATATTTTTAAAAAAACAACTATGGAATGTGACATCGAAATTATCAATGTTTGTGAAATAATGTTTAGGTTCAGTTCGGTTATTAAAATATTTTGTTAGTTATTATAACTCATGCCCGGGCTTTAATTACGAGGTCATATCGCCTACTACCAGAGCGCTCTTTCGTCACTCTGGTGGACATGAGCCCGACACTACTGTGGGAGTCCTAAATCTTCACTCAAACCGTCTCTATTCCACACAGGCCTCGACTCCTCTCTCTACACACTAAAAACAGCTGATGGTCGTGTTTTGTTTTTTTACTCTTTTGTTTTAAAAGAAATTTGTTTTTTTATAGAAAAATAAATATAATTAATTTTTTTATATTAATAATTTAATCATTTTAACGGTCTGAGGTCTCTCCATTCTCAAACCTCGACTCGTCTACAAAACCCCGACACACACTACAAAAACAGCTGATGGTCGTGTTTTGTTTTTTACATGCATTTGTTTTAAAAGAAAATTGCTTTTTATAGAAAAATAAATATAGGTAATTAATTGTTTCAATATTAATAATTTAATGTGTGTATTTTTTTTTTTTTGTATACATTACACATCACATCACAGACGATTAGTATATTAGAAAACATACCAACATATAGTGAAAGTCTGGTTGTAAGTATAAATCGTGAAGGTTGTTGAGACAGACGGCACGATAGCAATGGGACTACAGAAACAAACCGGGTCTAGGACAGACTGATGTGATGGAGGCTCGGGGTTGGCCGGTGTTCAACAGGGACAGTATGCAGATCAGGTGTGGTGAAGAACGTGGCCAGGGTACCACTACCGTGAGACAACACCCCCTCACTCCGACCATAGTTCACATAACATCGAACCCACTATCTCATCCCTTCGCCATCAACAGCCTTG
Source organism: Aradus depressus (assembly GCA_963662175.1). NCBI lineage: Eukaryota > Metazoa > Arthropoda > Insecta > Hemiptera > Aradidae > Aradus > Aradus depressus. The sequence goes on along the minus strand of OY759219.1, from coordinate 38,327,278 downwards.
TATCTGTTTGCCCCAGCAAATATTTTTATTCTATTTTCAATTGTTGGAAGAATAGTATCTCTTGCTATTTTTTTTATTACTATTGTAACTATTTTATAAATACTAGTGAGTATTTTCGCTTATATAAAAACATGCCTGGCACCGCTATATTGTGATGTATAAAAAATACACATTTAAATTATTAATATTAAAAATTAATTATATTTATTTTTCTATAAAATTCATAAACAACTAAATTAGTAAATAAATAATATGAATGCACTTTCTTTTAAAACAAATGAGAAGAAAACAAAACACGGCCATCAGCTGTTTTTGAATTAGTGTAAAGGAGTCAATGGTGTCAAGTCTGGGTTGAGATGTGAAGGTGGACAGAGAGTTGTTGTTTATGTTTAGGCTTAAGGTAGTGATGAAGTAAGTAGGTGTGAATTAACAATAAAACTGATCCACAAAGAAGGTATTGTTATTCATTTATATGTACAAAAAATATATATGCCCAAAAATATATAACTTAAATTTGAAGATTGGCCAAAATATAAAACAAAAAAAAAAAGATTGAAAAAAAGCCTAGTAAGATAATTTAAAAACCTGTGGATTAGATTTAATATTATTGAAAAAAATGTAAAAAAAAAAACATATGGCATCTCTTTAGAAATCCCAATGAAAAGTTTGTTAATTAAAATTTTTTAACTTTTTTAAAAATTGGACGTCATGAACTTTTGATATTATTTTAGGGCCCATTTCTGAAATTACTGTAGAAATCAAAATTTAGTAAAAAGGACGGGTAATAAACATTAACGTAACGGGAATAAACAAAAAAGCGCAAAGAAATGGACTATGAAAAAGAATTAATTTTTAATTAGAACTAATATTTTTTTCTAGTAGGTATTTGTTTGTGAATTCACTTTTCAAAACGTAAGTAATATTGTTTCTAAATCAACAATGGAGATGTGAAATCTCCTACTGAGTAACATAATTATATCGTCAATAATTCAGTTCGTAACAAAATATTATGACCAACCAAAACAGTTATTTTAAAAAGAATTATTAATAATAATTAATAGAATATTCTAGAATAATATATCTGTACCTCGGAGGTAAACTGCACTATGTGATAGAAACCCAATTTAACAACTGAGCGCTTTCAAATTTTGAACTGTCAATTTCACCCCAATGGCATTAAATTTTCATGTTTTCATAACTACAGTTATTCTAAACCATTCATTGAAATACTCAGGCCGCATTAAAAGATAAATATTTGTATATTTTTATTGACTCAAAATAAAAAATCATCAAGTCGACTTAGTGCTGTTTCTCCTCAAATTGACATTAGGGTTAGTGCAGTTTACCAACCTGTTATTTTGTAATTACTTTAAAAAGGACATGAAGCAGTATACCACTAATTAGAGATCAAACAGATGTACAACTTAGTGCAAAAAACCAATTTTGGAAAAAAACTGACATAGTGCAGTTTACCTCCGAGGTACAGATATATGAGATTGAAGAGCTGTCTTCGTAAGTGTACAGTGACCAAATGTACATTTAACATAAATTTAACGTAAATAGTTGTTTTTTTGTTTATTTGAGTCCGATTTTGTAGTATTTGTTTGTGAATTCACTTTTCAAAACGTAAGTAATATTGTTTTTTTTTTTTTTTTTGGACTAGAATACATCTAATCTATATTAATAAAGCTGAAACGGGGTTTGTTTGTTTGTTTGTATGTTTGTTCCAGCATCACGCCCAAACCGCTGGACGGATTTTTATGAAACTTTCCATGTAGCATTCTTTTGAGCCCGATTGAATAATAGGCTATGTGGCGTCCCAAAATTTTGATCGGGAGGGGGGGTTGTAAGGGGGGCCTAAGTATATAAATAGTGCTAACTCATTAACTAATGGTCAAATTGTCATGAAATTTCACACGTAGTCTTTTTAAAAGCCAAACAGGAAAAAAAGGTGTGTGGCGTCCCAAAGTTTTGAACGGGAGGGGGGGTTGTGGGGGGGCCTAAGTATAAATATAGAGCTAACTCATTAACTAATGGGCGAATCGTCATGAAATTTCACATGTAGTATTTTTAAAAGCCAAATAGGAAAAAAAGGTGTGTGGCGTCCCAAAGTTTTGAACGGGAGGGGGGGTTGTGGGGGGGCCTAAGTATAAATATAGAGCTAACTCTTTATCAGTTGGTCGCATTGTGACGAAGTTACACATGTAGTATTCCTGAAGACCAAATAAAAAAATAGGCGGTGTGACGGCTCAAAATTTTTTACGGGAGGGGGGGTAGTGGGGGGGCCTAAGTATAAATATAGAGCTAACTCATTAACTAATGGGCGAATCGTCATGAAATTTCACATGTAGTATTTTTAAAAGCCAAATAGGAAAAAAAGGTGTGTGGCGTCCCAAAGTTTTGAACGGGAGGGGGGGTTGTGGGGGGGCCTAAGTATAAATATAGAGCTAACTCTTTAACGGTTGGTCGGATTGTCACGAAATTTCACATGGAGTATTCCTGAAGACCAAATAGAAAAATAAGCTGTGTGACGGCTCAAAATTTTTTACGGGAGGGGGGGGTAGTTGGGGGGCCTAAGTATAAATATAGAGCTAACTCATTAACGGTTGGTTGGATTGTCACGAAATTTCACATGGAGTATTCCTGAAGGCCAAATAGAAAAATAAGGTGTGTGGCGTTCCAAAGTTTTGATCGGGAGGGGGGGTTGTAAGGGGGGCCTACGTATATAAATAGTGCTAACTCTATAAGTAATGGTCGAATTGTCATGAAATTTCACATGTAGTATTCCTAAAGGTCAAATAGAAATATTAGGTGTGTGGCGTCCCAAAGTTTTGAACGGGAGGGGGGGTTATGGGGGGGCCTAAGTATAAATATAGAGCTAACTCTTTAACGGTTGGTTGGATTGTCACGAAATTTCACATGGAGTATTCCTGAAGGCCAAATAGAAAAATAAGGTGTGTGGCGTTCCAAAGTTTTGATCGGGAGGGGGGGTTGTAAGGGGGGCCTACGTATATAAATAGTGCTAACTCTATAAGTAATGGTCGAATTGTCATGAAATTTCACATGTAGTATTCCTAAAGGTCAAATAGAAATATTAGGTGTGTGACGGCCCAAAATTTTGAACAGGAAGGAGGGTTGTTGGGGGGGCTAAATATACATATAGAGTTAGCTCATTAACGGTTGGTCGTATTGTCACGAAATTTCGCATATATCATTCCTGAAGGCAAAATAGAAAAATAAGGAGTGTGGCGTCCCGAAGTTTTGAACGGGTGGCGGGGTTGAGGGGGGGGGGGGGGGGGGGGGACTAAGTATAAATATAGAGCTAGCTCATTAACGGTTGATCGTATTGTCATGAATCGGATTGTCATGAATTTCACATGTAGTAGTAGTAACTATGTATTCGCTGTGGGGTTCACTGTTGCAAGACATTTACTAGCTGTGATGTCCAGCGTTCCTAATATCGTACTAGCTGTGGGGTCCGCTGTTGCAAGGTACTTACTAGCTGTAGTGCTCAGCCCCAGCGTTCCTAACTATGTACTGGCTGTGGGGTTCGCTGTTGCAAGGCACCTATAAGACATTTACTAGCTGTAATGCCCAGCGTTTCTAATTACGTACTAGCTGTGGGGTCTGCTGTTGCAAGGCGCTAGCAGTGTGGCCCAGCGTATTTCACTCGTAGGTACTAGCTGTGGGGTCCGCCGTTGCAAAACTCATACTAGCTGTGATGCCCTGTGGTTCTAACTACATACTATCTGTGGGGTTCGCAGTTGCAAGGCACCTACTACCTGTAGGGCCCAGCGTTCCTAAAAACGTACTAGCTGTGGGGTCCGTCGTTGCAAAAGCATACTAGCTGTGATGCCCAGGGTTCCTAATATCGTACTAGCTGTGGGGTCCGTTGTTGCAAGGCATTTACTAGCTGTAGTGCCCAGCGTTCCTAACTATGTACTAGCTGTGAAGTTCGCTGTTGCAAAGCACTTACTAACTGTAATGCCCAGCGTATTTAACTACATACTAGCTGTGGGGTCCGCTGTTGCAAGGCACTTAATAGCTGTGATGCCCAGCGTTCCTAACTTCGTACTAGCTGTGGGGTCCACTGTTGCGAGGCACATACTAGCTGTGGTGACCAGCGTTCCTAACTACGTACTAGCTGTTGGGTCCGCCGTCGCAAGGCACATACTAGCTATGATGCCCAGCATTCCCAACTACGTACTAGCTGTGCTGCTCAGCGTTGCAAGCCACATACTAGCTGTGGTCACAAACGTTCTTAAGTACGCACTGACTAGGACGTCCAGCGATGCTAAGTATTCACTAGGTGTGGCTTCCGCCGTTGAAATGCGCATACTAGATGTGGTGCCCAGGGGTCCTAAAAACTTACTAGCGTTACAACAGCTGAAGGACTATAAGCCTTATTCCGTATGAATAATTGAAAATTATAACATCATGAATGTACTGTCGAGGAACTGAATAGCGTTATGGAAGATATTGGGAGAAAAATCAAAGTTCCCCGGGCAACGCCGGGTATAACTGCTATAGATTTAATATTTGTTAAAACTGATAGAGAACGACCGGATTATCTGAATCCTACACAAAAATCAAAATAAAAATGTTTTTCAAAAAATTCACGCTATTTAACGGTTTATAGGCTTAATAATTGTTAAAACTGATACGACAGAATCCGACGGACGACGTGCTGAAGGCTATTTTCAACCTAAGGGAAATTTCACCAAACCAGGTTTATTTACATAACATACGTCTCATTATCGAGTACCTCACATTCGAAAAAGCCCTGGATCATCGCTTAAAGTCCCATCCGAAGGACGACGTGCTCAAAGTGTTTTTTAACTTCCCGATTGAAACATCTGACCTAAGTGCCTCAGCTAGATTTCTAAGTGGCGATCCTGAGCTTGGTAGACTCCATTCTTCAAATTTCTCGCTTTTTAACGGTTTATAGATTTAATATGTGTTAAAACTGATAGAGAACGACCGGATTATCTGAATCCTACACAAAAATCAAAATAAAAATGTTTTTCAACAAATTTGCGCTATTTAACGGTTTATAGGCTTAATAATTGTTAAAACTGATACGAGAGATTCAGATTAATCCGGAAAGTCCCATCCGAAGGACGACGTGCTGAAGGCTATTTTCAACCTAAGTGATATTTCACCTACCCAGGTTTATTTACATAACATACGTCTCATTATCGAGTACCTCACATTCGAAAAAGCCCTGGATCATCGCTTAAAGTCCCATCCGAAGGACGACGTGCTCAAAGTGTTTTTTAACTTCCCGATTGAAACATCTGACCTAAGTGCCTCAACTAGATTTCTAAGTGGCGATCCTGAGCTCGGTAGACTCCATTCTTGAAATTTCTCGCTTTTTAACGGTTTATAGATTAAATATTTGTTAAAACTGATAGAGAACGACCGGATTATCTGAATCCTACACAAAAATGAAAATAAAAATGTTTTTCAAAAAATTTGCGCTATTTAACGGGTTATAGGCTTAATAATTGTTAAAACTGATACGACAGATTCAGATTTATCCGGAAAGTCCCATCCGAAGGACGACGTGCTCAAGGCTTTCAACCTAAGTAGAAATTGACCTACCCAGGTTTATTTACATAACATACGTCTCATTATCGAGTACCTCACATTCGAAAAAGCCCTGGATCATTGCTTAATGTCCCATAGGAAGGACGACGTGCTCAAAGTTATTCTTAGCTTCCCGATTAAAACATCTGACCTAAGTGCCTCAACTAGATTTCTAAGTGGCGATCCTGAGCTCGGTAGACTCCATTCTTGAAATTTCTCGCTTTTTAACGGTTTATAGATTAAATATTTGTTAAAACTGATAGAGAACGACCGGATTATCTGAATCCTACACAAAAATGAAAATAAAAATGTTTTTCAAAAAATTTGCGCTATTTAACGGGTTATAGGCTTAATAATTGTTAAAACTGATACGACAGATTCAGATTTATCCGGAAAGTCCCATCCGAAGGACGACGTGCTCAAGGCTTTCAACCTAAGTAGAAATTGACCTACCCAGGTTTATTTACATAACATACGTCTCATTATCGAGTACCTCACATTCGAAAAAGCCCTGGATCATTGCTTAATGTCCCATAGGAAGGACGACGTGCTCAAAGTTATTCTTAGCTTCCCGATTAAAACATCTGACCTAAGTGCCTCAACTAGATTTCTAAGTGGCGATCCTGAGCTCGGTAGACTCCATTCTTGAAATTTCTCGCTTTTTAACGGTTTATAGATTTAATATTTGTTAAAACTGATAGAGAACGACCGGATTATCTGAATCCTACACAAAAATCAAAATAAAAATGTTTTTCAAAAAATTTGCGCTATTTAACGGTTTATAGGCTTAATAATTGTTAAAACTGATACGACAGATTCAGATTTATCCGGAAAGTCCCATCCGAAGGACGACGTGCTCAAGGCTATTTTCAACCTAAGTGAAATTTCACCTAACCAGGTTTATTTACATAACATACGTCTCATTATCGAGTACCTCACATTCGAAAAAGCCCTGGATCATCGCTTAAAGTCCCATCCGAAGGACGACGTGCTCAAAGTGTTTTTTAACTTCCCGATTGAAACATCTGACCTAAGTGCCTCAACTAGATTTCTAAGTGGCGATCCTGAGCTCGGTAGACTCCATTCTTGAAATTTCTCGCTTTTTAACGGTTTATAGATTAAATATTTGTTAAAACTGATAGAGAACGACCGGATTATCTGAATCCTACACAAAAATGAAAATAAAAATGTTTTTCAAAAAATTTGCGCTATTTAACGGGTTATAGGCTTAATAATTGTTAAAACTGATACGACAGATTCAGATTTATCCGGAAAGTCCCATCCGAAGGACGACGTGCTCAAGGCTTTCAACCTAAGTAGAAATTGACCTACCCAGGTTTATTTACATAACATACGTCTCATTATCGAGTACCTCACATTCGAAAAAGCCCTGGATCATCGCTTAAAGTCCCATCCGAAGGACGACGTGCTCAAAGTGTTTTTTAACTTCCCGATTGAAACATCTGACCTAAGTGCCTCAACTAGATTTCTAAGTGGCGATCCTGAGCTCGGTAGACTCCATTCTTGAAATTTCTCGCTTTTTAACGGTTTATAGATTAAATATTTGTTAAAACTGATAGAGAACGACCGGATTATCTGAATCCTACACAAAAATGAAAATAAAAATGTTTTTCAAAAAATTTGCGCTATTTAACGGGTTATAGGCTTAATAATTGTTAAAACTGATACGACAGATTCAGATTTATCCGGAAAGTCCCATCCGAAGGACGACGTGCTCAAGGCTTTCAACCTAAGTAGAAATTGACCTACCCAGGTTTATTTACATAACATACGTCTCATTATCGAGTACCTCACATTCGAAAAAGCCCTGGATCATTGCTTAATGTCCCATAGGAAGGACGACGTGCTCAAAGTTATTCTTAGCTTCCCGATTAAAACATCTGACCTAAGTGCCTCAACTAGATTTCTAAGTGGCGATCCTGAGCTCGGTAGACTCCATTCTTGAAATTTCTCGCTTTTTAACGGTTTATAGATTTAATATTTGTTAAAACTGATAGAGAACGACCGGATTATCTGAATCCTACACAAAAATCAAAATAAAAATGTTTTTCAAAAAATTTGCGCTATTTAACGGTTTATAGGCTTAATAATTGTTAAAACTGATACGACAGATTCAGATTTATCCGGAAAGTCCCATCCGAAGGACGACGTGCTCAAGGCTATTTTCAACCTAAGTGAAATTTCACCTAACCAGGTTTATTTACATAACATACGTCTCATTATCGAGTACCTCACATTCGAAAAAGCCCTGGATCATCGCTTAAAGTCCCATCCGAAGGACGACGTGCTCAAAGTGTTTTTTAACTTCCCGATTGAAACATCTGACCTAAGTGCCTCAACTAGATTTCTAAGTGGCGATCCTGAGCTCGGTAGACTCCATTCTTGAAATTTCTCGCTTTTTAACGGTTTATAGATTTAATATTTGTTAAAACTGATAGAGAACGACCGGATTATCTGAATCCTACACAAAAATCAAAATAAAAATGTTTTTCAAAAAATTTGCGCTATTTAACGGTTTATAGGCTTAATAATTGTTAAAACTGATACGACAGATTCAGATTTATCCGGAAAGTCCCATCCGAAGGACGACGTGCTCAAGGCTATTTTCAACCTAAGTGAAATTTCACCTACCCAGGTTTATTTACATAACATACGTCTCATTATCGAGTACCTCACATTCGAAAAAGTCCTGGAACATCGCTTAAAGTCCCATCCGAAGGACGAAGTGCTCAAAGTTATTTTTAACTTCCCGATTAAAACATCTGACCTAAGTGCCTCAGCTAGATTTCTAAGTGGCGATCCTGAGCTCGGTAGACTCCATTCTTCAAATTTCTTGCTTTTTAACGGTTTATAGATTTAATATTTGTTAACTGACAGAGCCATAGAGTGTGCTGGTTTCGGATTATGCCAACGTCAGCACAACGTTCAGACTGACTTTAAATATGGTGACACCGATCCACTATGGAAGAAAAATGCCAAAAAAAAAAAGATGTATGTATAGATATGAACACAAATTAAAACTTGTGTACATTGTGATATAATCTATATTAATAAAGCTGAAACGGGGTTTGTTTGTTTGTTTGTTTGTTTGTATGTATGTTTGTTCCAGCATCACGCCCAAACCGCTGGACGGATTTTTATGAAACTTCCCATGTAGCATTCTTTTGAGCCCGATTGAATAATAGGCTATGTAACGTCCCAAAATTCTGATCGGGAGGGGGGGTTGTAAGGGGGGCCTAAGTATATAAATAGTGCTAACTCATTAACTAATGGGCGAATCGTCATGAAATTTCACATGTAGTATTTTTAAAAGCCAAATAGGAAAAGAAGGTGTGTGGCGTCCCAAAGTTTTGATCGGGAGGGGGGGTTGTAAGGGGGGCCTAAGTATAAATATAGAGCTAACTCATTAACTAATGGGCGAATCGTCATGAAATTTCACACGTAGTCTTTTTAAAAGCCAAATAGGAAAAAAAGGTGTGTGGCGTCCCAAAGTTTTGAACGGGAGGGGGGGTTGTAAGGGGGGCCTAAGTATAAATATAGAGCTAATTCTTTAACGGTTGGTCGGATTGTCACGAAATTTCACATGGAGTATTCCTGAAGGCCAAATAGAAAAATAAGGTGTGTCGCGTCCCAAAGTTTTGAACGGGAGGGGGGTTGTGGGGGGGCCTAAGTATAAATATAGAGCTAACTCATTAACTAATGGGCGAATCGTCATGAAATTTCACGTAGTATTTTTAAAAGCCAAATAGGAAAAAAAGGTGTGTGGCGTCCCAAAGTTTTGAACGGGAGGGGGGGTTGTGGGGGGGCCTAAGTATAAATATAGAGCTAATTCTTTAACGGTTGGTCGGATTGTCACGAAGTTTCACATGTAGTATTCCTGAAGACCAAATAAAAAAATAGGCGGTGTGACGGCTCAAACGTTTTTACGGGAGGGGGGGTAGTGGGGGGGCCTAAGTATAAATATAGAGCTAACTCATTAACTAATGGGCGAATCGTCATGAAATTTCACATGTAATATTCCTAAAGGTCAAATAGAAATATTAGGTGTGTGACGGCCCAAAATTTTGAACAGGAAGGAGGGTTGTGGGGGGGGCTAAATATACATATAGAGTTAGCTCATTAACGGTTGATCGTATTGTCATGAATCGGATTGTCATGAATTTCACATGTAGTAGTAGTAGTAACTATGTATTCGCTGTGGGGTTCACTGTTGCAAGACATTTACTAGCTGTGATGTCCAGCGTTCCTAATATCGTACTAGCTGTGGGGTCCGCTGTTGCAAGGCACTTACTAGCTGTAGTGCTCAGCCCCAGCGTTCCTAACTATGTACTGGCTGTGGGGTTCGCTGTTGCAAGGCACCTACAAGACATTTACTAGCTGTGATGCCCAGCGTTCTTAATTACGTACTAGCTGTGGGGTCTACTGTTGCAAGGCGCCAGCAGTGTGGCCCAGCGTATTTAACTACGTAGGTACTAGCTGTGGGGTCCACCGTTGCAAAACTCATACTAGCTGTGATGCCCAGCGTTCCTAAAAACGTACTAGCTGTGGGGTCCGTTGTTGCAAGGCATTTACTAGCTGTAGTGCCCAGCGTTCCTAACTATGTACTAGCTGTGAAGTTCGCTGTTGCAAAGCACTTACTAACTGTAGGGCCCAGCGTTCCTAAAAACGTACTAGCTGTGGGGTCCGTCGTTGCAAAGGCATACTAGCTGTGATGCCCAGGGTTCCTAATATTGTACTAGCTGTGGGGTCCGCTGTTGCAAGGCACTTACTAGCTGTAGTGCTCAGCCCCAGCGTTCCTAACTATGTACTGGCTGTGGGGTTCGCTGTTGCAAGGCACCTACAAGACATTTACTAGCTGTGATGCCCAGCGTTCCTAATTACGTACTAGCTGTGGGGTCTGCTGTTGCAAGGCGCTAGCAGTGTGGCCCAACGTATTTAACTACGTAGGTACTAGCTGTGGGGTCCGCCGTTGCAAAACTCATACTAGCTATGATACCCTGTGGTTCTAACTACATACTATCTGTGGGGTCCGCAGTTGCAAGGCACCTACTACTTGTAGGGCCCAGTGTTCCTAACTTCGTACTAGCTGTGGGGTCCGCTGTTGCGAGGCACATACTAGCTGTGGTGACCAGCGTTCCTAACTACGTACTAGCTGTGGGGTCCGCCGTTGCAAAACACATACTAGCTGTGATGCCCAGTGGTTCTAACTACGTACTAGCTGTGGGGGCCGCTTTGCATGGCACTTACTAGCTGTGATGCCCAGCGTTCCTAACTTCGTACTAGCTGTGGGGTCCGCTCTTGCGAGACACATACTAGCTGCGGTGACCAGCGTTCTAACTACATACTAGCTGTGGGATCCGCCGTTGCAAGGCATATATTAGCTGTGGTCACAAACGTTCTTAAGTTCGCACTGGCTAGGACGTCCAGCGAAGCTAAGTATTCACTAGCTGTGGTTTCCGCCGTTGAAAGGCGCATACTAGCTGTGGTGCCCAGGGGTCCTAAAAACTTACTAGCGTTGCTATAGTTGAAGGACTATAAGCCTTATTCCGTATGAATAATTGAAAATTATAACATCATGAATGTACTGTTAAAGGGTAAGCGGATTGGCATGAATTTCACATGTAGTAGTAGTAACTATGTATTCGCTGTGGGGTCCGCTGTTGCAAGGCATTTACTAGCTGCGGTCAATAGCGTTCTTAAGTACGCACTGGCTAGGATGTCCAGCGATGCTAAGTATTCACTATCTGTGGTTTCCGCCGTTGAAAGACGCATACTAGCTGTGATGCCCAGGGGTCCTAAAAACTTACTAGCTGGGGTGTTTGACGTTGAAGGACAATAAGCCTTATTCCGTATGAATAATTGAAAATTATAACATCATGAATGTACTGTTGAAGAATTTAAAAGACTTTTAGGAGATATTAGTAGAAAAGTCAAAGTTCCCCGGGCAACGCAGGGTATTACTGCTAGTAAACAATAATAACATCTGATGTTTCATTAATAATTAATGAAACATCAGATGTTATTATTGTTTAATATTTTTAAAAAAACATGGCGATCTATGATTCACTTCTCCTGTTCGAAAAGGCGCTACAACTGAAAAAATCAGTATTTAATATCTTATAGCGTAAGAATCAGTTCCTGTCATTTCTTGACCTGGGGCAATCTGACAGAAGAACCAGTCAGTAGAGATGGAGCGAACCGGATCAACTCATTACAGATAATATCGACTTCCTTCCTAAATACGAACTTAAGAAAGAAAATAAGAGAAAAATAACCGGTCTTAGCGTGGGCAGACTTATCGTCAGAAATAGGTTAGGGAAAAACAGGATCAGTTCATCCGGCGTTTTGGTCCAGTCTCTCTCTGTAGGCACCATTGGCGTAGCTAGCATTATTCAATAGGGGGGGGGGGGGGGGGGGCAGCCGGTTGACACGACTGAGATAATAAAACAATAGTTTACATTTCACAATCATATTTTTAGTTTAAGTTTAAATAAACATAATAATTAACAATCAGGTACCATACACAAAATATTAGTATGTTATAACAAAATAATCCACACTAATTTAAATCAATTAAAATTTTCATCAGTCTAGTTCAGTTCCGTGCGGAGGTTTTGGGAGAGATTTTAAAATTGCCGCGCGTTTTGTATTGACACGCTCTCATGCTTCGCCGATTGGCAGCATTCGTGAAGTCCAAACTTAATAACTTTTGACTGGGAACTGAAGTTTTCTATATCCTTCTAATGTCTTGACTGTAATGTTTGTCTGGGGTGGAGTTGTCGTTATATATTATAACTTTTTTTAATTAGGTAAGTTAGATCGCGATAGGTTTCTGTGGGCCTCCTTGCACACCCCTGCCCCCCTAGCTACGCCAAAGGTAGATAACTCAATACACTGTGGTAAATAGACAATGTTAATGTAAATAAAACTAAATATAAATAATTAATAATAATGAAACAATAATAATTAAAACAAATAAGAATAAATAATAAAATTAAATTACCACATTTCCTGTAGAAATTTTATAACTGGTCTTCTATTTAATTTTGATTTCTACAGTAGTTTTTCGAAAAGGATCCTAAAAAGATATCAAATTCAAGACGTGCAATTTTTAAGAAAGTGCACGTAGATATATTTTAAAAAAAATTTCAATGAACAAACTTTTCATTTGGATTTCTAAAGAGATGCCATTTTTAATTTTCTTTCAATAATATTAAATCTAATTCAAAGGTTTTCAAATTATCTTACTGGGCCAACAGGGGAAACGAATAGAATAGAATTTACGAGAACAAATAACTTGGGTTTATTTTCTTAAATCATCTACATTATTAAATAAAAAAACTAAACATTGAAACAAACAAAAATCAAAAGAAAAATCTTACAAACTAAATTCTTAACACTAATTCAATCTTTTTTCTGTTTTATATTTTTTGGTTATTCTTCAAAATTAAGTTATATATTTCTGAACATATATCCTGTACATATCAACAAACAACAGTACCTTCTTTTTGGATCAATTTCACCGTCAATTCACTTCTAATTAGTTCATCACATTTTAGACCTAAACACCACTCTCCACGTTCACTCAGACCGCCTCTATTCCACACAGGCCTCGACTCGTCCTCCACACACTAAAAACAGCTGATGGCCGTGTTTTGTTTTTTTACTCATTTGTTTTAAAAGAAATTTGCTTTTTATAGAAAAATAAATATAATTATTTTTTTTATATTATTAATTTAATCATTTTAATGTGTGTATTTTTTTTATACATCACAACACAAATTAATTTATTATATTATTATTATTATTAATCATTTTACTTGCCCAGGTATACCAAGTAAAGATGTTATGTAATCGGCCAGAAATTCGATTTTCAGTTTTCATCGGAATCCAACCCCCCGATTCCAAAAGTGAAAAAAAAGAGCCCTCTGTCATGTGTGGGTATAATAAGTGTGTCTGTTGAACACGATAACTCCCGGTTGATAAATGTGCCAATACGAAATTTTATACGTATTCAGAACCCTATAAGGACGACACCCATTGAATTTCAGTGAAATTCGCCAAATAAAAAGGGGAGAAAGATTAGTGGAGGGGCTTAACACAATAACTCCAATAACTGCCGGTATAATGAATGTATCGACATAAAATTTTCTTTATCTATTCAATTCAATTTCTAATTTTCGCACAGTGACAATACTTCCTTATACTAAAGGTGTAAAGAAGTAATAATATATCGGTATCCGTTTCACTTGAAACTTGTAGAAACATTATATTGTGCATATTTTTTCCAACCATTTTCGAGAAAAACGCCAAATTTGAGTAGAAGAGTTTATTATAACAGTCGCATTTACACAGGTACAATTATACAATAAGGTTCCTTAACCATTACCATCATACACTAAATACAGGTCAAAAATAATCAGTTAGATTAAAAACAATGCTTCTGCTAAAGAGTAAATTTTAAAAATAACTGGAATCAATAGAAAATAAATTAATAAACATTCAAACAGAGATTATAATTTAAATCGTGAACGGATATTTTTTTGTATCTCTCCCTGAGTTTTCCCTGTTTTCTTTACGAAAACGTTTTAATTTGTGTCATACTTAAGTAAAACGTTTTTACTGAAATTTATTATGCATATAGTCCAGTAGGAGCTCAACATTTAGGTCTTCATGGATTTGGAGGATGGCGGTGTCCCTCGAGTAGCTACCAACCAATCGAAGGCATTGGTTTTGGGCCACTTGAAGAGTTCTCAAGTTTGTATTGCTTGCAAGACCGGCCCACACGGGGCATGCATACGTCACTGGCCGCAACAAAAGCTTGTATATGAGGAGTCTATTGGTTAGATTAAGGGCTGCCTTTCTGTGGAGTAACGGGAATAAGGGGAACACAAGTCCGCTCACACGCCAAATTGGAATTATTATTGAATAATTAGTTTTCATATTTTCGAACTGATAAATAAATAAAAATGTACTGTGTATAAGTAAATTGTGTGATTATATTTTATGATGAAATCGAATACAAACTTGAGTGATTTAACGTCTCGGTTGACAGGTATCTCGGCAGCATAAACGCTTCTAAGAATATAAACGTGAGTACTTTTTAAAGAAAGATCATTTAAATATCCAATTTTCTGGCCAGTATTAAATATTCCAATAAAACCTGTTTCACTCATTAAGTGATGATTCTCATGTAAACTAAATCACTCAGGGAAACTGCAGTTAGCTTCTTAGGATGGGAAGGAAGATGTAAGGTATTCTGAAATTGGTGGTCTCTCAGGTGGGTAATTAGGTGTTGTAACGCTCTGAGAAGGAACATGTTGAGCCTAGCTGCCTAACTGTGAGTGCCAACTAACGATGAAGAGATTGTTGTCTTTCTATAGATGAGTTCATAAACTGATCCGTGTTGGTTCTGGAAGCCACCGCATCTCTTTATCACTTCTCAACTTGTTGGCCCTGGGAGGGAGTTCTATCTCGGAAATCAAACTCACTCCCGCATGCTCTAGCCCGCACGGCCACCATGGCCCTCTTTAGAGGGTTAAAGAAGGTTAAGAATGTTTGGTGGTTACGAATTGTAAGAAAGTTTAGAGGGTTAAGAAGGTATCAACATTTATGAAATGAAACTCTCTTTTGGACGGGATTTGAACCCGCAACCTTATTGGGACCCACAAAGCCCTATGCACTATCCTGCAAGACTATTGGCCTTATGGAGTTCTGGATACACATATAAAATGTCGTGTTGATAGATTCATTATCGTGTTCACAAATATTTGTTTTTAATTTTTGAAAACTGGGTCGGAATATATAGGTAAAACTCCATTGAAAACTCTTAAATTTCTGACTGATTACATAACGTCCCCTATACTTCGTAAAAAATCATCTGGTAGTGGGGGGGGGGGGGGGGGGGGGGGGGGAGTATTACATTTTGGGAGAATCGTAGCGGGAGCAATGAATGAGAAGAGGTGGGACCCTGGGAGAAACAATGGTCCCATTCACAGAGATCCTACACAATCTTACTATAACGAAGTAAATAACAGTTTAGTTTTCGTCCCATCCTCCTCACAACTCACAATGCAACAATATTGTTCTGTACAACTTTACCTGTATCAACTCAATTGTCGCTCTCCCTCAAGAAATCAATCGACCGATTTGTCTGAGTATCAATAGTGGTGTCTTATTAACTTGGGTCTCTCCATAATGACCTTAAAATTTCTGGTGATAATCAAGTCCCATTCCCTAAAATTCCATGAAAATTTTTTTGGCCAATCTCTGTAATCCCATTCCCATGCCCGACGACTGAGGCGGTGCTGGACGAGAGACCTGTTATATTTAGGAGTGCTAGCAATGGCCAGTTTATCCCTTTATGTTCATTCATATTCAGCTCTTCCTATTCTTCTCGGTCTGCCACCACTGCTGGCCACCGTGATCTCCTCTATCTCCAAATTGAAGGAATGAGGATAGCCTCATCGCTGAATTTATTTATTTTTATTATTTTTACCCACAAATATATTTTAATTATTGTGTGTATATTATTTATTATTTTGTACACATCCTTCACCATTTTGTAGTGGTACTTTTATTTATATTTGTAATTATTTTCCTTATATTTACTTTGGTTACATTCCTTACCCTGTACATAATCCATTTATTATTTTACGTTATATTATTCTAAATAGACACGGAGATCATTTTGATTATAACTCACGAGTGGAGCGACACTAACGATTCTTTCTTTCTTGAGGGCGCCGGTAGCTCAATGGTATGCGTGCTTGCCTTCGGAGCTCAAGGTCGTGGCCCTTAGTTTATTTTATCTGGGAGGTAAAATAAACTTAAGCACGCCGTCCTTCGGATGGGACGTTAAGCGATCGTCCCGAGCCTGTACGATGTTAGGTACTCGTTAAAGACCCCTGCCCTAGGTGGACAAAAATTTAGGGTAGGCAAAATTTAGGACTTCCACAGTATAGTCGAGCTCATGTCCGAGTGACAAAAAAGCTGTCTGATTTTAGACGATTATGACTTTGTAGGTAAAGCCTGGGCATGGCTCACAATAACTATCTATAACAAGAACAAAGTCAAGTATCAAAAATAATTTCAACGGAGTAGAATGCCTCATAACCGACTCCTCGGAATAACCTGTCCCAACTTGAAAAGTGACTCATCACCGCTAGTAGCTTCTGTTCTTCTGGCAGGACAACAGAAGGTTTGTTTACTGCACGATAAGAAAATACTTTGTAAATAAATATTTCTTCAATAATAACGAGCTAACCTATAAAAAGAAATTATTTCACTTTTAAAGCAAGCCGTCGAGAAATTTATAGGTTAGTTTCAGCAAGAATAATTAAATATTGATTTTTTCCGTGTGTCGTTTAAACACAGTGCAGTGTACAGTTAAGTGACAGGCCTACAAGATTCCATTTTATGCAATGACCATTCAAAAACGCAAACGTTAATAAATCGGTAATTTATGTATTTGTTTGTGTAATAAACAATATTTCTAAAAGGGGGCCATGGTGGCCGTGCGGGCTAGAGCGTAGGGCTTTGGTCGAATGGTCTCACTATGGTTTGCGGGTTTGAATCCCTTCCGGGAGTGAATTTTATTTCGTAGATAGAACTCCCTCCCGGGGCCATGGATGTCGTAAATTTATCTAGATAACACCGTTACAAGAGATATGGCTAA
This sequence comes from Aradus depressus, assembly GCA_963662175.1. Classification (NCBI taxonomy): domain Eukaryota; kingdom Metazoa; phylum Arthropoda; class Insecta; order Hemiptera; family Aradidae; genus Aradus; species Aradus depressus. Next base: position 38,309,991 of record OY759219.1, on the reverse strand, counting down.
TATGCATCGTACATAAGGCAAAAAAAAAAAAAAATGTTTAAAAAATATTTCATAAAGCGAATTTGTTTTATTTATTTATTACAAGTTTCCAAAACTTGTTCGCGACTCTCAACTACGAAAATTATACTATTTAAAGCGATATAACATTTAAATGTCGCAAATTAATTATTGAAAATTTCATTATATCTCTATAATCGTACAATTAGTAAACATTTACAAATTACATTAACTCAAAATACATACCTGGGTTAACACAGATCATATTTGTACAATGTTGTAACTTCTTGAATATTACCAGTTGCCTCTTGTCAATGACAATGAAAGGAAAGTATGCTACTATCATATAACAATGGAGGGTAGGCTGGTGGTTCTTATTATTATGATTATCCGAACCTTTGAGGCAGCCTCAACAAATGATACCCTTCAAGATGCCCACCTCTTAAGGGATATTTCTCAATGGTGGCTACATCCTGTCATCTGGTTCCCAGGAACTTCTCATCTTGAGAACGTTACCTCTAGTTTGCATGGCCCCCAGTTATCCGGAGCCCTTTAATGATCTTCCTGACCCTGTCCTCACAGCAGTCTGTAGCCTGGCAACCAGTGCCTCCTCCTTTTCAGTTCCTATGTCCGGTCCAGCCCCCAGTTATCCGGAGCCCCTTCAATGATCTTCCTAAGGACCCAGCTCCATACCTCCCTCCAGTGGTTCTGACCCTGTCCTAACTGTAGTCCCGTTCCCAGGCTCTCCTTACTACCAGAGAACGTTACTTCTATCGCAGTTTGTTATGTCCGGTCTAGCCCCCTGTTATCCGGAGCCCCTTCAATGTTCTTCCTAAGGACCCAGCTCCATACCTCCCTCCAGTGGTTCTGACCCTGTCCTAACTGTAGTCCCGTTCCCAGGCTCTCCTTACTACCAGAGAACGTTACTTCTATCGCAGTTTGTTATGTCCGGTCTAGCCCCCTGTTATCCGGAGCCCCTTCAATGTTCTTCCTAAGGACCCAGCTCCATACCTCCCTCCAGTGGTTCTGACCCTGTCCTAACTGTAGTCCCGTTCCCAGGCTCTCCTTACTACCAGAGAACGTTACTTCTATCGCAGTTTGTTATGTCCGGTCTAGCCCCCTGTTATCCGGAGCCCCTTCAATGTTCTTCCTAAGGACCCACCTCCATACCTCCCTCCAGTGGTTCTGACCCTGTCCTAACTGTAGTCCCGTTCCCAGGCTCTCCTTACTACCAGAGATCGTTACTTCTATCGCAGTTTGTTATGTCCGGTCTAGCCCCCTGTTATCCGGAGCCCCTTCAATGTTCTTCCTAAGGACCCAGCTCCATACCTCCCTCCAGTGGTTCTGACCCTGTCCTAACTGTAGTCCCGTTCCCAGGCTCTCCTTACTACCAGAGAACGTTACTTCTATCGCAGTTTGTTATGTCGGGTCCAGCCCTCAGTTATCCGGAGTCCCTTCAATGATCTTCCTAAAAACCCAGCTACATACCTCCCTCCAGTGGTTCTGACCCTGTCCTCACAGCAGTCTGTAACCTGTCTACCAGGGCCTCCCCCTTTTCAGTTCCTATGTCCGGTCCAGCCCTCAGTTATCCGGAGCCCCTTCAATGATCTTCCTAAGGACCCAGCTCCCTACCTCCCTCCAGTGGTTCTGACCCTGTCCTAACTGTAGTCCCGTTCCCAGGCTCTCCTTACTACCAGAGAACGTTACTTCTATCGCAGTTTGTTATGTCGGGTCCAGCCCTCAGTTATCCGGAGTCCCTTCAATGATCTTCCTAAGGACCCAGCTCCATACCTCCCTCCAGTGGTTCTGACCCTGTCCTAACTGCAGTCCCGTTCCCAGGCTCTCCTTACTACCAGTGAATGTTACTTCTATCGCAGTTTGTTATGTCGGGTCCAGCCCTCAGTTATCCGGAGCCCCTTCAATGATCTTCCTAAAAACCCAGCTACATACCTCCCTCCAGTGGTTCTGACCCTGTCCTAACTATAGTCCCGTTCCCAGGCTCTCCTTACTACCAGAGAACGTTACTTCTATCGCAGTTTGTTATGTCGGGTCCAGCCCTCAGTTATCCGGAGTCCCTTCAATGATCTTCCTAAGGACCCAGCTCCATACCTCCCTCCCTCCAGTGGTTCTGACCCTGTCCTAACTGCAGTCCCGTTCCCAGGCTCTCCTTACTACCAGAGAATGTTACTTCTATCGCAGTTTGTTATGTCGGGTCCAGCCCTCAGTTATCCGGAGCCCCTTCAATGATCTTCCTAAGGACCCAGCTCCATACCTCCCTCCAGTGGTTCTGACCCTGTCCTAACTGTAGTCCCGTTCCCAGGCTCTCCTTACTACCAGAGAACGTTACTTCTATCGCAGTTTCCCACCTGACCTCATCCTTCCCCAAATTAGTTTATATCTCCATCTTTAAAGACCTTCTCTCTATGAAAGTAACTTTGAAAGAAGTTATCGACCAAAAACGGTATTCTTACGGTTGGTTCCATTTTTTATTTCTGGCATCAGGAGGTTGGAAAACATAAAAATGTATTGAATCCTTGAAATTTCCCTAAACTTTGTATAGCTGGTGAAGACATAAGAAGACTTTCAAGAGCAACGTAGCTTCACAAACCCGAACTCAAAATGAGACATTATGACATGGATGTTTAATCCGTCCGTCAGGAGTCACAGCTTAACAAGCATGTAATTACTAAGACTAAAGAAAAAAAGAAGTGTGCTTTAAAGTTAGTAACAACAAAACTTGTACACCATAACAACATATATTTCCTCCAAATAATACCTTCCTCTAATTGGAAACCAATAGGACAGCTATTTTAAAGTAGTGCAGGGTTATCATATATAAAATTTCATGTCGATACATTCATTCTATCAGCAGTTATTAGAGTTTTTGTGTTTAGAGGGTTTTGGATTTACATTTAAAATTTCGTGTCGATACAATGATTATATAGGGAGTTATCGTGTTCAATAACAGACAACAATTATTTTGTTCATATTTAGAATCTAGAGGTCGGAAAACATGAAATTCCGTTGAAAATTCCGCATCGAATTTTCGGATTGACGAGGATTGGAAGCGCTCCAGATTAGTAACCTTGGCAGAGTTGAAATCCGTAAACCCACATCGGTTTCAGCACTGCGTTGTGTATACGAGTAAGTCGTTTTGTTTTCCAAGATTGTTTAGATCTTTTGTCTAGTAGTCTTAGTAACAGTTTGTAGTTTTTATAAATAACATTTTTTTGTTTGTTATGGGAAATAAAGCCTTTAGCAGATGAAGGATTGACGATGAAAAATATATTAGTTTAAAAAACTGACAATATTCAGTTTGAAAGGGCCAAATATGTACTAAAAAAATATATTTATTTTTGAAAAAATATTTAATTAAAAAAAAAGTAAAATAAAATTAATTAGCTTAAATAGTTAGTTATTGTGACTCCTCCCCGGGCTTTAACTTTGAGGTCACATCGCCTACTACCAGAGCGCTCTTTCGTCACTCTGGTGGACAAGAGCCAATTCTACTATGAGAGTCCTAAATTTTGCTTACCCTAAATTTTTATTCACCTAAGCTAGGGGTCGTTAACGAGTACCTGACAGTGTAATGGCTTGGGACCATCGCTTAACGTCCCATCCGAAGGACGACTGCTCAAGGTAAAAAACCTAAGGGCCTCGGCCGGGTTTGGAACCCGCGATCTTGAGCTCTATATGCTAGCATGCTACCTCTAAACTAATGGCGTCTTCAAATAGCTTATATATAATTAAACTAAACCAACTTAGTTATTTTAATAAAACATTGAAGCGTCGTCAAGGTCCACGCCGGTTTTCCGTGAAAACGTCGGGATAAAATCATAATAAGTGTTTCGTATTAATATGTAATTTAATTATCAATCTCTTTAATACAATGGTTATACAGAGTAGTATGGTTACAAAATAGATAAATCACAAGTTTATTGCATGAGGGTCTGTGGTAGCTAAAGTAACACACGTACCTATTACAAACTTATTTTCATTTTTTTTTTTTTTTAAACGTGACTCTTTACTCTGTTTAAATGGCAAAATACTGGCCCCCATTTTAAATTTACAATAACAATATTTAACTGAACAATTATTATTTCATATCAGTATACACCAAAATTCGTCTTCTTACATCTAAGTTAAGGATGGTTGGGGATACTTAAAATAAGAAAAAAATTGGAATCAGAACTATAATATTTGTTTGAGTTAATATTATAATATTAGAGGGCGCCGGTAGTTCAGTGGTATGCGTGCTTGACCTCAAGGTCGTGGGTTCGTAGCCCGACCGAGGTCCTTAGTTTATTTTATCTGGGAGGTAAAATAAACTTAAGCACGCCGTCCTTCGGATGGAACGTTAAGCGATGGTCCCGAGCCTGTACGATGTCAGGTACTCGTTAAAGACCCCTACCCTAGATGAATAAAAATTTAGGGTAGGCAAAATTTAGGACTCCCACAGTAGAGTCGGGCTCATGTCCACCAGAGTGACGAAAGAGCGCTCTGGTAGTAGGCGATATGACCTCGTAGTTAAAGCCCGGGCATGAGTCATAAAACCTAACCTAACCTATTATAATATTAAGCATTTCCACATTCGATATTATTTGTTTTGAAAAAAAAAAAAATTATCTAATGATTATATCGTCACAGTTGTTCTAATAAATTCCAGAAAACATTCTAATTGTTCTTTTCTCACTTCTCTTCTTTATAAAGAGCTCACGAAGATTACACAAAGATTAGATTACTAAATTATATATTATATTTATTATATATTATATATTATATTATTTATTATACTTTAGATAACTAAATTTTTTTCTCATTGTTCAAAAAGGAAAAAACATTATCATAATTTCAAAGTAGTGTTTCACACATAAAAGCCAAAATGTTTGGTTTAATTTTTATTTCCTTGGCAAAGTGCTCCTTATTCAATGTCTTTATTACGAGTGTTAACAATTTTTTTAGTTATTTATTTTAATGATACATGTTAATTTATATATTATATATACATATATATATTTCTCTTTTTTAAATAATTTTTCGCTTTTTTTGATCTGAGGAAGGAGCCCGTGATCGAAGCGAAATATTGTCTTGAAAGACGACTTATCTATAGGAATATAAATATAAAATATTTATAATTGAAAATATAAATAGTATCTATTGTGATAGAAATTTGATATTCATATATCTTCTATAAATTATTTATTGAAAAAAAAAAATATATTATTCATCCAATATGTGTTGATATCTGTTGTATATGATTTCTAAGCTATTTTGTTGTATGGAATTGTTATAGTTTAACATAAATGAATATTATTGTCAAAGTTTTAATTATTTTCTAATAGGTGTCAATATTTAATTTATTTCTGTACTCATCATGATTGGAATTTGCAATTTTGTGTTTCTCCCCCTTGTATAGTCGCGCTCCTCAGTAATAGGCTAAGTATGAAAGTGGAGTTAGACGAGGGTAGAAAGAGCAGTATAGTCGCGATCCTCAGTAATAGGCTAAGTATGAAAGTGGAGTTAGACGAGGGTAGAAAGAGCAGTATAGTCGCGCTCCTCAGTAATAGGCTAAGTATGAAAGTGGAGTTAGATGAGGGTAGAAAGAGCAGTATAGTCGCGCTCCTCAGTAATAGGCTAAGTATGAAAGTGGAGTTAGACGAGGGTAGAAAGAGCAGTATAGTCGCGATCCTCAGTAATAGGCTAAGTATGAAAGTGGAGTTAGACGAGGGTAGAAAGAGCAGTATAGTCGCGATCCTCAGTAATAGGCTAAGTATGAAAGTGGAGTTAGACGAGGGTAGAAAGAGCAGTATAGTCGCGATCCTCAGTAATAGGCTAAGTATGAAAGTGGAGTTAGACGAGAGTAGAAAGAGCAGTATAGTCGCGATCCTCAGTAATAGGCTAAGTATGAAAGTGGAGTTACACCAGGGTAGAAAGAGCAGTATAGTCGCGCTCCTCAGTAATAGGCTAAGTATGAAAGTGGAGTTAGACGAGGGTAGAAAGAGCAGTATAGTCGCGCTCCTCAGTAATAGGCTAAGTATGAAAGTGGAGTTAGACGAGGGTAGAAAGAGCAGTATAGTCGCGCTCCTCAGTAATAGGCTAAGTATGAAAGTGGAGTTAGATGAGGGTAGAAAGAGCAGTATAGTCGCGCTCCTCAGTAATAGGCTAAGTATGAAAGTGGAGTTAGACGAGGGTAGAAAGAGCAGTATAGTCGCGATCCTCAGTAATAGGCTAAGTATGAAAGTGGAGTTAGACGAGGGTAGAAAGAGCAGTATAGTCGCGATCCTCAGTAATAGGCTAAGTATGAAAGTGGAGTTAGACGAGGGTAGAAAGAGCAGTATAGTCGCGATCCTCAGTAATAGGCTAAGTATGAAAGTGGAGTTAGACGAGAGTAGAAAGAGCAGTATAGTCGCGATCCTCAGTAATAGGCTAAGTATGAAAGTGGAGTTACACCAGGGTAGAAAGAGCAGTATAGTCGCGCTCCTCAGTAATAGGCTAAGTATGAAAGTGGAGTTAGACGAGGGTAGAAAGAGCAGTATAGTCGCGCTCCTCAGTAATAGGCTAAGTATGAAAGTGGAGTTACACCAGGGTAGAAAGAGCAGTATAGTCCCGCTCCTCAGTAATAGGCTAAGTATGAAAGTGGAGTTAGACGAGGGTAGAAAGAGCAGTATAGTCGCGATCCTCAGTAATAGGCTAAGTATGAAAGTGGAGTTACACCAGGGTAGAAAGAGCAGTATAGTCGCGATCCTCAGTAATAGGCTAAGTATGAAAGTGGAGTTAGACGAGGGTAGAAAGAGCAGTATAGTCGCGCTCCTCAGTAATAGGCTAAGTATGAAAGTGGAGTTACACCAGGGTAGAAAGAGCAGTATAGTCGCGCTCCTCAGTAATAGGCTAAGTATGAAAGTGGAGTTAGACGAGGGTAGAAAGAGCAGTATAGTCGCGCTCCTCAGTAATAGGCTAAGTATGAAAGTGGAGTTACACCAGGGTAGAAAGAGCAGTATAGTCGCGATCCTCAGTAATAGGCTAAGTATGAAAGTGGAGTTACACCAGGGTAGAAAGAGCAGTATAGTCGCGATCCTCAGTAATAGGCTAAGTATGAAAGTGGAGTTAGACGAGGGTAGAAAGAGCAGTATAGTCGCGCTCCTCAGTAATAGGCTAAGTATGAAAGTGGAGTTACACCAGGGTAGAAAGAGCAGTATAGTCGCGCTCCTCAGTAATAGGCTAAGTATGAAAGTGGAGTTAGACGAGGGTAGAAAGAGCAGTATAGTCGCGCTCCTCAGTAATAGGCTAAGTATGAAAGTGGAGTTACACCAGGGTAGAAAGAGCAGTATAGTCGCGATCCTCAGTAATAGGCTAAGTATGAAAGTGGAGTTAGACGAGGGTAGAAAGAGCAGTATAGTCGCGATCCTCAGTAATAGGCTAAGTATGAAAGTGGAGTTACACCAGGGTAGAAAGAGCAGTATAGTCCCGCTCCTCAGTAATAGGCTAAGTATGAAAGTGGAGTTAGACGAGGGTAGAAAGAGCAGTATAGTCGCGATCCTCAGTAATAGGCTAAGTATGAAAGTGGAGTTACACCAGGGTAGAAAGAGCAGTATAGTCGCGCTCCTCAGTAATAGGCTAAGTATGAAAGTGGAGTTAGACGAGGGTAGAAAGAGCAGTATAGTCGCGCTCCTCAGTAATAGGCTAAGTATGAAAGTGGAGTTAGACGAGGGTAGAAAGAGAGGAATCACGCTCCTCAGTAATAGGCTAAGTATGAAAGTGGAGTTAGATGAGGGTAGAAAGAGCAGTATAGTCGCGCTCCTCAGTAATAGGCTAAGTATGAAAGTGGAGTTAGACGAGGGTAGAAAGAGCAGTATAGTCGCGATCCTCAGTAATAGGCTAAGTATGAAAGTGGAGTTAGACGAGGGTAGAAAGAGCAGTATAGTCGCGATCCTCAGTAATAGGCTAAGTATGAAAGTGGAGTTAGACGAGGGTAGAAAGAGCAGTATAGTCGCGATCCTCAGTAATAGGCTAAGTATGAAAGTGGAGTTAGACGAGAGTAGAAAGAGCAGTATAGTCGCGATCCTCAGTAATAGGCTAAGTATGAAAGTGGAGTTACACCAGGGTAGAAAGAGCAGTATAGTCGCGCTCCTCAGTAATAGGCTAAGTATGAAAGTGGAGTTAGACGAGGGTAGAAAGAGCAGTATAGTCGCGCTCCTCAGTAATAGGCTAAGTATGAAAGTGGAGTTACACCAGGGTAGAAAGAGCAGTATAGTCCCGCTCCTCAGTAATAGGCTAAGTATGAAAGTGGAGTTAGACGAGGGTAGAAAGAGCAGTATAGTCGCGATCCTCAGTAATAGGCTAAGTATGAAAGTGGAGTTACACCAGGGTAGAAAGAGCAGTATAGTCGCGATCCTCAGTAATAGGCTAAGTATGAAAGTGGAGTTAGACGAGGGTAGAAAGAGCAGTATAGTCGCGCTCCTCAGTAATAGGCTAAGTATGAAAGTGGAGTTACACCAGGGTAGAAAGAGCAGTATAGTCGCGCTCCTCAGTAATAGGCTAAGTATGAAAGTGGAGTTAGACGAGGGTAGAAAGAGCAGTATAGTCGCGCTCCTCAGTAATAGGCTAAGTATGAAAGTGGAGTTACACCAGGGTAGAAAGAGCAGTATAGTCGCGATCCTCAGTAATAGGCTAAGTATGAAAGTGGAGTTACACCAGGGTAGAAAGAGCAGTATAGTCGCGATCCTCAGTAATAGGCTAAGTATGAAAGTGGAGTTAGACGAGGGTAGAAAGAGCAGTATAGTCGCGCTCCTCAGTAATAGGCTAAGTATGAAAGTGGAGTTACACCAGGGTAGAAAGAGCAGTATAGTCGCGCTCCTCAGTAATAGGCTAAGTATGAAAGTGGAGTTAGACGAGGGTAGAAAGAGCAGTATAGTCGCGCTCCTCAGTAATAGGCTAAGTATGAAAGTGGAGTTACACCAGGGTAGAAAGAGCAGTATAGTCGCGATCCTCAGTAATAGGCTAAGTATGAAAGTGGAGTTAGACGAGGGTAGAAAGAGCAGTATAGTCGCGATCCTCAGTAATAGGCTAAGTATGAAAGTGGAGTTACACCAGGGTAGAAAGAGCAGTATAGTCCCGCTCCTCAGTAATAGGCTAAGTATGAAAGTGGAGTTAGACGAGGGTAGAAAGAGCAGTATAGTCGCGATCCTCAGTAATAGGCTAAGTATGAAAGTGGAGTTACACCAGGGTAGAAAGAGCAGTATAGTCGCGCTCCTCAGTAATAGGCTAAGTATGAAAGTGGAGTTAGACGAGGGTAGAAAGAGCAGTATAGTCGCGCTCCTCAGTAATAGGCTAAGTATGAAAGTGGAGTTAGACGAGGGTAGAAAGAGAGGAATCACGGGCCGTTTCACATGAGGTAACTCAGCTCAGTGTACACATCAAATCACATCCACATAGCACTCACATAGCACCGTATCTAGACGGTATGACAATGCTAGATATCACATCACTCAGAGAATAGTACATACTTCTATGTGAAAGTAACATGTTATGGGACGAGATTTCTTATAGAAATAAATTAAACTTTCTTCCCACACTCTTTTATTTTCGAGCAGAACCGGTTTTCAAAACGTAACTGCATCATCATCAGTAGCAGCACATCTTACATAAAGTGTGACACTGATGATGACGCAGTCGTATTGACAACCGGGGTTCTGGTTGTAAATAAAACAGAGCGATTACGAAGTCTTTTATTTCTATAAGACTCCTGGAGCAGATGAATGTTCGGAACTGCAAACCCTAAAACAATAGCTAGAGGAATGTGACATTAGAGGTACAGACATCATCAGTTAAAGGGCTGGATAAGTTGAGGGACTTTGAGAGGCTTCAGTGAAACGAAGTCGTCGCTAACGTACTTCCCCAGCACGAATTATAGTAGTTTCCGCTCTCCCTTCAAAACCAATACTAATAGTTGACTTAGATAGGGAATTCTGAATCTTCATACTAAATTTTGTGTTGTAAGATTCATTACATCGGCCATTACCGATTTGGCTAAAAACTAATAGATGTCGTCATTATAGAGTTTTGAATTTGCATACATTTTGTGTCAATACATTCTTTGCAATGGCATTAATTAGAGTTTTTGTGTTTACGTATAAAATATCGTGTACAGTAGACTCTCCCTTATCCGGCGTTTCCGGGACCGACGTGACGCCGGATAACAGAAAACGGAAATCATCAATTAATGAGAAAAAATATATCAATTAAAGCATAAAAAAAAGTGTTTTTAGGTGAGTTAAGGAATAAAACATGTATGTATTTTGTTGATAATTGACAAATATGTACCTACATACTTTACTAGTTAAGTGTTCATTTTCCGATAAGACGATATTATTGTGCCACGGGAGGGACGGTACCTTTGTTTTTTTTATTCTAGGAAACATTTTTTATAAATGTTTGATTTTCAACTATGTATTTATTATAATTTATTTATAGGATATTAGTGAAGTAATAAAATATTGTATTAGCGTTCCCTTCATTATAAATACAATGTACATATGTAATAAAAATACATAAAAGATTCGTGAGTTACGGAATTATTATGTGCTCGTAAATACAAGTGGCTCATATAATTGATAATCTATTAATTGAATTGCGAGCGCCGGATAAGGGAGCGCACCGGTTTACAGAACGCCGGATAAGAGAGAATCTACTTTAGTTACATCTATTCTATCGGGAGTTATCGTGTTCACAGATACAGGCATACTTTCTTTTTTATATTTTTGAAATCTAGAGGTCGTAAAACATGAAATTCCGTTGAAAACTACGTATCGAATTTTTGATCGATTACCTACATAATTTGTATAGCAGGGCGCCGGTAGCTCAGTGGTATGCGTGCTTGCCTTCTGAGCTCAAGGTCGTGGGTTCGAAACCCGACCGAGGCTCTTAGTTTATTTATCTGGGAGATAAAGTAAACTTAAGCACGCTGTCCTTTGGATGGGACGTTAAGCGATTGTCCCAAGCCTGTACGATGTCAGGTACTCGTTAAAAAACCCCTGCCCTAGGTGAATAAAAATTTAGAGTAGACAAAATTTAGGACTCCGACAGTAGAGTCGGGCTCATGTCCACCAGAGCGACAAAAGAGCGCTCTGGTAGTAGGCGATACGACCTCGTAGTTAAAGCCCGGGCATGAGTCATAATAATTAACTTCGTATAGCTGAGGAAGTAAAAATCTATATCATGATGACTGAATATATCAACAAGAAATATTATATATGTAACCAGAATACTCTAAGAACAACACATATTAATTTCAGTCAAATCGGCCAAAGGGAAGGGGGGATTAGAGGGAGGCTTAACACAAACTCTAATAACTGTCGTTGTAGTGATGATGAGCCCTATATGGACGACATCTATCAATTTTCAGCGTAATCAGCCGAAGAAGAGAGGGAAATCAGACTCAAAAATTTCAATAACTGCCTATGTAATGAATATATTGAAACAAAATTTAGTACCTATGTAAAATATTGAGTTTTAGCCTAAACGGGCTTTGGAGAGAGAGCGAAAAAGTAATTAATTAATCCTTGCTGAGGAATAACATAGCCGGTGACGCACTTCTTTTGGGGAATCAGAGGGTAAAGGGGCCCTCACACTGGCAAAAATTTCGCTCAAAATATTGAGCTTATTTTTGTACAAAATATTGGATGGTCGTGGACCCCTCACACTACACAAAAATATTGCACAAAATTTGAGTGTCGATTAAACATTCGTGATGGAAGAACGGCGCATCGCGTTGTACTCAGCCATAGCCGCATACGTTTCTTTGCCCAGGGCAAACCCGGAGGTTGAAAGTAGCGTAGTTGTACTGTGTGCAGTGTTGAAGGATTCTTTAAATAATAAGAAGAAAAGAGGTCAGGAATTATTTGAAGAAGCGACCGACCCATGGTCATCGTAACCTACTTCGCGAACTGAGCTTGGAACCTACACTTTATGAAAATTTCCCCACACTGCGCTCTCATGCTACAAAATATTGACAGGTCCACAAAAATTTTCTAAACTTTCAGAAAACTTTTGAACGCCCCAGAAAATATTGAATACCCCTTTTTTTGCACAATATTTGTCCTCACACTCTCAATATTTTTGCACAAAACCGACCTCTTCAAATTTTTGACAGTGTGAGGGCCCCTTAAGAATAATCACTCCCATTGGGCATAGCATGGGACGCAGTCAACATGCAATAAAAGAAATTTGAAATTAAGCAGTAGCTTGAGAACGAACAGGAGTACTCAGTGCCTTAAAACCGTGACGTGACGTTGCCATTTTTTACTTTACTACCATATTCTCTTAATGTGTAAAAGAATGTAAATAAATAAAAAATTAATACTTCATAGAAATTTGAAGATTAAAGATATCCACTATATAGCGTATTATAGAGTCAAAGAAAATAATAAATATATAAATATTTGAGTTATTATGTGATTGTACCTGTGATTTGGTATATCCAATCCGAGAGAGCAGGGAGGAAGTGGTGATCATGTTGGGTTCACATGAATGACTGAGAGAGCCGCACCCCTTCTCCGCCAGATAGCGCTTCCGTCGGTGGTAACTGGAAGACACCAGGAAGAGGGATCCAACGACCGGATGTAGAGGGACCACTACAGCTAGCTACTTAGAAAGAGATGTTTAAACTTGACCATTATTCATTTTGTTTAAGGACAATTGAAAGAAAAAAAGGAAATCGTAGGCGGATCACCTGCAATGTACTTCCCCAGAACAAAATTATCAATTAACTTAACGCTCCCTCCTCCAAAACCTGTCGACAGTTCCGGATTAGCCCATAAGCAAATTAAGCAATTGCTGGGGGCACCATAAACAGCACCGAAAAAATATTTGATATTTAACATTTTTGCAGAGATATTGTGAAACACTTGATAAAAATAAAGAAAACTTATGTTTTTTAAAAAATATTGTCTATTTCACAAATTATATAGGTATACAGTAGAACCTCTATAACTCGAACATCAACGGAGGCGCCAAAAAATTCGAGTTATAGAGTTTTCGACTTATGGAGGATTTCGACTTAGGCGGATTTTGATTCGACTTGTAGAGGTTAAGATTCATTCTAACTAATTTTGAGTTAGAGAGGTGAAATAAATAAAAATTCAAGTTACAGAGGTAACAAACATATTTATATTTATTTTAAATCAACATTATTTCAGTAGGTATTAAAAAAAGACAGTATTTTTTTTTTTGCTTTAGATAATTGGTAATCCTATTTATTGTATACTCCTAAATTGTTTTCTAAGAAACAATGGTGTACATTGTTGGCAAATTTTAAGTCTGTAACTTATTTTTCTTCGAGCTATAGAGGTAATAAGTTTCAAATAATCGAGTTGTAAAGGTTGTAAAATAAAAGATTGCTATGTTCGAGATACAGAGGTCCAATGTATTTTTTCGAGTTATAGAGGGAAAATATGTACCAAAATGGCTTGTAGGGACTCACTGATTATTTCGACTAATAGAGGGTTGAGATTTCGCGTAATAGAGGTTTTGGGGCTTGAAGGGAAAGTAACAAAACTTTTTTTCAAGTTTTGGAGGCTTTCGACTTTTCGAGGTTCGACTTAAAGAGGTTCTACTGTATAATATGGGAATACTTTCGGTATTGCTACCATCTTCAGCCACGACTTAACAAATACTAAATTGAAGTTCAACTAGGTAGTTTACAATCCAAACGGTAGGTAGGTATCCTTTTTCAGCCCCTACGGGGTTTTCCTATCCTTTCTGTACAGTTAATATTTGAAATATGGAAAAACATAAAAAATGACATTTCGTCCCAAATTGGGATCTTAAAAATAAAAAATTTAAAATAGTATGTGTTGATTAAATGCATATATGAAGTGAATTAAAGATAACAATTGTTAATATATGAATAAAAATAAAATAAAAAGTTTTATAAAATAAAATATACAGTTTTTTGAGAGAGTAAGTACCTACGTATACACAGAGACTGGAGGATTATATTATTGGCGATAAAAGGGGTGAGTATTTGAGATTGGTCTGATCGTTCATACAATTTCCTTTTTGTAGCGCTCTGTTTATTTCTAGTTGTTCCAGTGAGTTGATTAATGTACCTTTGTCACAAAAATGTAGGTATTATATGCCTGTATTTATGTCGAAATGGTGTTTGTTTTCGTTGATGTGTTGTGCGAAAGTTGATTTTACTGAGTTATATGAGGCGTCGGTGTTTAGCCCTATTTCTGATACGTGTTCTTTTACCCTATTTTTAAATTGTCTCCCGGTGTGACCTGAAAAAATATTTGCTAGCACAAGAAAGACAAGGCTGTTTGAAAACCCACGCGTTTAAATTGACTAGAGCAATGACCCGACTAGAAATTTAGGTTCGTTTTTCATAAAGATCTAACTAAAGGACAACCGAGTTCTGAACTCGGCCCTAATAAGGTCTGAATGTGATAACCCTATAAGATCCTAGTTAGAAAGATAGCGCACATTCAACTTCGTTCCTTACGAGGACAGCCTAAGTTATGGAACTAATAGGGACCGATTTAGAAACCGAAATTCAGCAGTTTCATTCATATGTCATAAATAAAATAAGTTCCAGTGATTTGCCTCGCACAAGTTCACTTCAAACTCACGCACAATTGTACAAAATAATACACGATGATAAAATTGAATCAGCGTTCCCTAATGTGGACACAGCCCTGCGTATATTTTTATGTCTGTTGGTATCGAACTACACAGCGGATCGATCTTTTTCGAAATTGAAAATAATAAAAAATGAAAAAAGAACGACGATGCTGCAGGAAAGGCTCGATGCTTTATCAATATTATATATAGAAGCAGATATGCTAAAAATGTTGAACTTAAAAACTATTGTCCGCGAATATAATGCCCGTAAAAGTCGCAAGTCGCATTTCAATAAATACAAAAATGTATGCTTTGGTTTTTATTGTAATACCGACTCCACGTATCTCTTTCGTCTTTCGTACATATTCTAAGGTGCGTAATGATCTATCTCGTTGTAATAAATACGATATACTAGTGGATAGGGGGGCCTACAGGCGTGGATTGCTTAAGGCATATGTGGGCAACAACCGGCCCGCTGTAAGATTCGGTCCGGCCCGCGAGAGTCAAGTTACTGTCGGAGCAATTTTCGAACAGATTTGGCGATTTCAAAAACATGGAAGACTGTTTCAATTTATTTGCTAATCCAACAAAAAGTAATGTACAAAATGCTCCAATAAACTTGGAAACGGAGTTGATCGAGATTCAAGAAAACTCACTCCTAAAATCTAAATTTGAAGACGTGGAGTTGTGCGATTTCTACAAAAAATACCTCGAAGAAGACCAATTTCCGCAGCTTAGAAAATTCGCAAGAAGATTGATTTGTGCGTTTGGCAGTACTTATAAATGCGAACAGTTCTTTTCAATGATGAAAGTTAATAAAGCAAAACATCGTACAAGGCTCACTGAAGATAATTTGAAAAATTCTTTACGTCTTTGTATCAGTGGAATTAATCCAAACATCAATGGATTAGTTTCCCAAATTCAAGCTCAAGTGTCCCATTGATTTCGGTGTCGCTACTTAAATTTTGTAGTTTGTAATAATTCCAAATTTCACGATTTAATTATAATATTGTACCTATTTTTTTTTAATTTCATTTTGTTATTTTAATAAATTGTATTATAATAACATTGTCTTATTATTTCATGTCTGATATCTATCGCTAAAAATTATGAACACTACTTTAAAGTCCGACGTTATTTTATTTTGAACCATCTACGCGGCCCGCGAACGTATTTGCACACTAAAGTTTGGCCCGCAACATGTCAAAGGTTGCCCATACATGGCTTAGGGCATCAAGTAGTCTAAATCCGGCACTGACAGTCGA
This sequence comes from Aradus depressus, assembly GCA_963662175.1. Lineage (NCBI taxonomy): Eukaryota > Metazoa > Arthropoda > Insecta > Hemiptera > Aradidae > Aradus > Aradus depressus. Next base: position 38,294,110 of record OY759219.1, on the reverse strand, counting down.
CCAATTGCGCTAAAATTCAACAGTTATTTTTTTTTTTCTGGTTTTATCTACGATGCATATTAGCATTAGCCATGTCTCTTATATGTAGTAGATCTCCTATATCTAGTTATTTACAACATCCACGGCCCCGGGGAGGAGTTCTATCTACGAATAAAACTCTCGGACGGGATTCGAACCCGCAAACCATAATGAGACCATGGGACAAAAGCCCTAAGCTCCAGCCCTCACGGCCACCATGGCCCCCAACAGTTAGTTAATCCTCATACTAAATTTTGTGTAGATAAATTCATTACATCGGCATTTATTAAGGGTTTTAGAATTGAGCCCCCTCCCCGGAACCACTCCTTCCCTTCAGCCGATATTGCCTAAATTTGAAAGATTATGTCCTCATTGGGTGTTCACTTCGAAAATGAAATTTTATGTCGATACATTCATTACATCGGCAGTTATTGGGGTTTCTAAGTTGAGAACCCTTCTTTTCCTTCTGTCGATTCTGCTGAAAATAAATAACTTTCCTTCTTATGGGATTTCGAATTCACGTATGAAATTTTGTGTCGATATATACATTACAACTATGTATTTGAGTTAAGCCTCTCCCTTAACCCCCTCCCTTTAGACAGATTTATCTAAAAAACGCACCTGTTTTTTTTTCAGCCAAATCGACTAAAGCGAAGAGGGGGATTAGGGTGGAGGCTTAACATAAAAACATCAATAATTACCAATAGAATGAACTTACTGACACGAAATTTTATATGTGTTACCAACACGATTTGTCTAAAAACTAATAGGTGTCGTCCTTATAGTCTTTTGAATTGCATATATTTTGTGTAATGCATGCATTAGAGTCTTTGTGTTTAGATTGATTTAGGTTCACATATAGAATTTTGTGTTGCCAAATTCATTCTATCTGCAGTTATCATGTTCACAGAGAGACATAATTTTCATTTTCCATATTTGGAATCTAGATATCAGAAAGCATAAAATTCCGTTTAGACTTCATAATACCAACCGATGTTTTACAGTAAAACCCCTTTTTAACTTAATATTCATTTCATACTGGCATTACTGGGCATATGAAAGTAATGTGTCAGCTGTTTTCTTTGTTTCTGATGTGTATATTTACATATGATTTCATTATTTGTGTAATTAACATATGTTCTATTTCAATAATTCAGTTAGTGTTATGTTTCTAACCAATAAAGGTTTATTTATGTGAATATGTTTATATCTATAATATTTAGTACATAATAGTTTCATTGTACAGCGTCATTCAGAGAGTGAGTTTCTTATACACAGTAACTCCAGTATGATGTAATTTCGGGAGGAATGAGGGGGGATAAATTGATCTGTAAAAACGTGGCTGGTATAAGTTTTTATTCTTTTTTTGAATTTTTTCATAAAAACCTATAATAATTTCAAAAAAATTCCCTAGCTCGAATTAATCAATTACTTTTTCGCCCTCCCTCCAAAATTAATCAACCGTTTTGACTAGTAATCAACAGTTGACTTACGCAGGGACTTCGGTATTCTCTTTCTAAATTTTGTGTCGATACATCCATTATATCGTCAGTTATTAACATTTTTGAATTGTGTATCCAATCTCTGATCTCCCCCTCCCTTCTGCCGTTTTTGCGAAAAGTTAATAGGTGTCTTCCTTATAGAGTTTTGAATTTACATATAAAATTTCGTGTCGATACATTCTTTACATGGTCAGTTATTAAAGTTTTTGTGTTCTCCCCCCCCCCCCCCCCCCCCCCCCCCCCCCCCCCCCTAATTCCCTTCTTCTGTTAGGCCGATTTGACCCATATTGCAACTTTTCTCTGTATAATTCTGACGAAAAGAAACGTTTCATAACTCCCAAATGTTCCTTCGAATTTGAGCCAAAAAGGCAAAACTTTTTGATAGCCTATTTCATGTGAAATGAAAATGAGCCACTCAAAAATGAAAATTGGTTGTGTTCTAAGAGATATAATTTTATTAACCTGGAAAATCATGCCCCCCCCCCCCTCTCTTTCATGATAACTTCCTGATATGGCAGTTTTGTTCCTTTTTCCTAATTCCAAATAATTATACCCATACTCCTGTTTGTTAAAATGTTAACTACTTATTTATTTCTTATGCGTATGGACAATATCTATCAAATCCACAGTATCTATCTCTATTGAATATGAGTTGATTTGTTTTGTTTTATTCATTATTTCATCAAATATTTTGTTTCAAAAATAAGAATTGCATTACATAATTTGAAATGTTTCGTTTCATTAGCTAAGTGTATAAAAATGAAATTTAAACATAAATCCTTAAAGACTATAATACTATGTTCTTAAATTTTTGTGTCTATTCTTCAAATTAATTATTATGTATTTTGATTGATTTTAAATGTATAAGGCATTCATCAACCAGAAAATATATTTAACTGAACGTTTTGAATAAGAATGTGGAAAGATTTTTGTGAAAGAAGGTTTATTTTTTTTTTCATACCTGGCAACACTGTAAATTATTCAGGCTCATGGAAATTCTGGAAATTTGACGTCTTGATTTAGTTGTTTGTTGATGGTTCTTTGCTGTTTATATTTTAAATTTGTTTTCCCAGAACCTTAAGACATCTTAAAAATGTTGTAGTTATTCTCTTTACCATGTATATTTTGTAATAATGTATTATTAGTCGTACTTGTAATTCATCGATTAATTTTGAAAATGTTATGAATTTCGTTCTTTTTCGTACTGCACACCTAGTTTTTCGGTGAAGTGTACTAAGAAGTTAAGACATTTAATTAGAATTGCAAGCGGCAACTACTGAAAAAATACAAGGTAATAATTAACTCTAAAGTCTCATACCTTTTTTTTTTTTTTATTTTCTTTCATTATTTATTTACTTACTTCTTTGTCACACTTAAATGAATCAACCAAAGTAGTTTCAACAAATAGTGTTCGAGGTTATGTGTCTAGGTTACCTCAAATGGTGCTGGTTATTGTTTAATTTTGATTTTAAGAGTGCACATTTTTCTTTGTAAATTTCTTGGATCTTTTGAAATAGTTATTGGCTATTGGCGAATTACCTATTTTCTTTGTGAAGTTCATTATTCCTTTAGCAAGTGTATTTTGGTTCAGCAAGACTTAATAGAAGGAAAAATTAATTACTTAACCTTATACTAATACTTTATTTCATGGCTTAAAGTAATCCTAGGTTTGCAGGTTATACATTTGTATTAATTATATTAATAAGATTAGCCCTTGAGGGTTAAACACAAATTTTTTGTTTTAGCTTATTTCTATGTTGTTTGTTCAAACATGCATAAATTATTAGCCCTGTTTTTCTTTCGATAAAACGTATTATGCATGTTATGCTTAGAAAGAATCTTCATTGTCTGATCAAAGTCATCCAATAAGATCTAGTTTTATATGGTTTTTAATAAATGTAAGGTACGTGTTTTTTTCTTCATACGGTTTGTTTACAAATAATTTACAAGTAATCTAATGATTTTTATTTTGTTTTCATCCTTATCTCTGGTTATTCTCTATTTCGAAAATGTTTATTTTTTTATTATTTTTAAAATCAGTACATTGTTGGAAGTATTTGAAACAATTATTGAAAGATCTGTTATGTGATATCTTCATTTATAATGGTGTTATAATTTCAACTAAATAGAACAAAAAATATCAACAAAAACCTTACTTTTCGTAAGTAAGAAACAAAAGAGACTCATTAGGGTTATTTTAGAGAAAATCCGACCTAATGTTTTATTGGGAAAAGGCGAGAATATTGACGAAACTTCATTAAACAAATAAATAAATATATATAATATACATATTAAAATACAATTTCGGCATGGAGAGACATATTCGTTATCTTAGTAGGGTTACCTCCAGAATTAAATGTTAGTAAATTACGTAAGTAAGAAGCATTCAGATCTCCGTAATCTGAAACATTGCAAGTATTTAATTCAAATAAAGCCATCCAAGAAGTTTACAATTCAATAACTGAGTTGGTGTCAGCCTCAACCCTAAAAAAATAAGTCCATTGAAGGTTACCATTTTGGGGATTGCTTGACGGATATTGACCCTTCATCTAGGAAGGAAGGCGTTCAATCACAAGCTTTAATGCTCCGCAAATGATTAATTTTTATAGAAATTTTTAGTTATGGGGAGAATTGTACATTATCACGGGGTGATACAAAATGTATATAAATAGAGGTTTATACAAAACACTGAAGGGACTTTAAATGAGTTGAATTGTTCGATTGTGATTCGCCACAACAGTAACGAGCGGTATGTCAGGCCGATCTTTCACAATGTTCTTCGGTCCCTTTGAAAGAAAGTATTGGACGCAACGTCCAAAAGTTGCGTTGGGGACTTCTTTAACGAATGCAAGTGGTTGTGTTCAGTTCATTACTTACGAATAATAGTCATGGAAGTGGGAGTGAAGAACCTTCCTTTAATTTATGGGGTAAAATATAAAAACCCTGGTGGTATCCTTTGTTGCCACACATCTTTCGCTTGACAAGATTTTTATCGATTAATTTAGGAATGTTCTTTATAATAAAGGAAATTGTTCGAAGATGATGTGACAATCGTACTTTCTATGTAGATTTATTCGCGGCGGGGGCTTTCTAGCTCAGCGGATAAACGCTACCGTCTGTTGTTCTCAAGATATATATTAAATGCATTTTTTAAATTATACACATATATTTTACTGAAGTGACTAACCGCCTGCACCTGATTCCCCCCTCAGGGTGGTAACAGCACCGTTGCTCCTCCAGGATTGTAACACTAGCCACTCAACAATTGAGCTCCTTCTCAGTACAGTAAATCTGAACACCAAATCCATGATTATGATGCTCATTATTTTGGTTGCAGTGACTTTCCTGGGCAACACCATGCACCACAGATATTTTAGGATGCGTGAATACAGCCCAGTGGCTTTACATTAATTTAGGTCAAACAGTGTCCGCAATCAATCCGAATTCAGTTTGTTTCGACTCTCTTTCATTCCCTCAAAAATTGTAGAACTTCTTCCATTTAAATCGTAATTGATATTTCTCTGCCAGACGATTCGAAATGGTATGAAGAGACTTTCCAGAGAAAAGCCGCGGCACGCCGATTACCACAAAATTAGTAGCCAGTATTTTAGAATATGTTAGTGTTATATATGATTGAGTTGTCGAATTTTGTCCATTTAAGTTGAACAGTATCCGCAGCTTGCTATCTCTAGAATTCAGTTTTTTCTGCATCCCCTCTCCTCTAGAATAGTTTTTCAACCCTAGAACGTTGTATTTTTGAACTGTTCTTGTTAAGACCTTTCAGAGAATAAGTTATACAATATTATGAACAGAAAATAATGAAGGAGTCGGTCCTTCCAAAAAATGATGAGTTAAAATAGTTTTTCAAACGAATGTTATTCTTTTAGTACCCTTTTCAAGACCTTATTATGACGTAGATGTTGTAATGCGGTAACGCTTTTTCGGTACAGATTTTTTTTTTATTATTAACTTTAAAAAATTAAAAACATTTTTTTTAAGAATCTCAGAATTTTTCAACTTTCTGTTACCATTCGAAAGAACCATTCGCCCAAATGTACTGATCACGAGAGATCATGAACTTATAAACAATGAAATTAGAAAAATAATAATATTTTATTCGGTTCATCAACTCTCCCCTGAATGGATCGAAAAGCCTCACCAATGCCTTCAGTATATTTTTCATGTCAGTTCCAAAATAAAGAACATTTTGCATAATGCCTATAAATTTTAATTTATTCTGTTTACTTATATGATTTGTACTTTATTATTCATTGAGTTCCCTCTCTATGTGGGGGTGTGTTGCGTGGGTAGTTGTAGTCTATTTATACAGATATAATTAGGTCTTGTAGATTTTTAATTATCAAATCTTCTCTTTATACTGTTTGTTTTTTTCAAAATGTTATTTAAAAATATTTGTATTTTTGTAATGTTTATTCTGTGATAATAATGCTGAATGGTTAATTTTATTTTATGGTTTATATTGTATACTTATATAGGGAGCCGGCCCCTGCTATTCGCCATGTATCTCTTTGGCACTTCCAGTCTCGCTTCTGTAAAGCTGAGCTTTTCTTCTATAATTGTCTTAAGAAATATAATGTTTGTATTAATAACGTACTCTAGGACTGATTGCTTGCGTTTAATTGTCTCGAAAGTCTGTAAAATGATAGCTTCTTAAGATTGCCACGCCGTCCAAGGGGTGAGATGGTTCCGAACCTGTACAATGTCAATAACTCTTTTGAGATCCTCTACCCGAAATAGCTAAAACTGAGCAGGCAACTCCCGCAGCCAAGTCAGTTTGGTAGACGATGTCATCTCATAGTTAATGCCCGGGCATGAGTCACAATAACTTTGGTGGGTTATAACAAATGTATTATTTTTTGTCGGTTATATGATATTATTTTTTAAATGAGATGTATTTGTCCTAGAGAGCTTTTGTTTCACTCAAAATTTCTTAACAACTTTAAAAGATAGATTTAAACAGTTTGCGACAAGGAAGTTCAATCGGAAATCCAATTCCTGGATCAATAATTCGTTTTCACAGAGTTCTTGTAGTTTTTGAATAATTGTCTTATCAAGCTAAAGATAATTGAACATTTTCCGCTTTCAAAGTTTATAATGCTTATATCCCGAAAAGTAATTGCTTCGAAAGCTCTGCTGGGATATATAATTAGATTTCATACCGAGTTCTCAATTTTCTAATTATATTATAATTTCGATGTTTTTATCTATTTATTGATCGAGGGTAGCTCACTGCCAGTTGATGAAAAGGCGTTTGGTTTTTAATTTTTTAGAATTTATTTAGGAGGTTTTGTTTTTTCTGTTTTTGGTCCTCATTTTTATAATGAACTCAGTGTTTTAGTGAGGTTATTCACGCAAAGCTATTTCAGCTCCATCGGACTGACCCCCCTCTCCCCCTATTTTTGAAGGGCTTCTGACCCTTTATTATATTTGAAATGATTTGTCTTATATGTATGTGTTTGTGTTGCTAGAGAGGAGGAGGCGGATGGTCCAAATGAGCGGCGGTCTGAGGCTGACGAGAGGTCGGTTCAAGAAGAAGGTGGACATCCTGGCCTCTCTCCCTGTGGAGGTCTCTCAGATGATCCTAGCTCAGCTCCCAGTCAACGACCTTTGTCGGTGTCTTCAGGTCTCCAAGAGATGGCGTCAGTTGGCCAACTTTGAGGGGCTCTGGAAGCCTCACTGTCTTCATCTGGGCATCCAGCCGGACGAGGCTCACACGATCAAACCTCATCCTAAAGGTGACCCCCACCCTCCACATTGTAAAAACTGAACACAAAAACAGATTCACCACTTTCCATCTATCCAATTGCACATTTTTTTTTACTTTCTTAAACATTTAGCAATGTCCCTTGAACCAATGTTCACCATTTTCTCTAGATCATTCGTTTGATTGGAAATGTGCTCTAACTGACGAGATGATTGTAGTTACCAATTAGTAATTTGAGATGAAGAAGTCATATGTCCTAACATAGAAATGATTAAATTTTGGCCAAAGTCGGATGAAAATTAGTATCGCCTATATTATTAAATGTATAGAAAATCTTCAAATAAAAGTAGTAGAGAAAACTGAAAGCCAACTACATTTTTTTGAAGGGAGCCCAGTTTGCGAGACGTTTGACGCGAAAACGGTAGTCGTATCAAAAAAATTGGTCTTACAAAAAATGTTCTATATGAAATTTCTAATCATGAACATGTCCTCAGATCTGATGAAACAATTTATATTGCTCCAAAGAATATACAATAAATAGCTTCAGGAACTCTCCAAACTCCCTCGGTCTTTACTATAATTGCTTGCTATGATGTTCGCAGGTTGGAAGAAGGGCGGTGTGCACGACCATGAACAGGACGGGGTGGTGGCCCTCTGTCGGTGGGCTCGGGTGTGGCTTGCCTTCCGCCGAAGTCCCGCATGGGCGTGGCGGACCCGACAATGGCGGACCCAGGAGCTCCCTAGGCCAGGTCTCTACACTAGGTCTGCCTCTGATGGCTCCTCACTGGCCCTCTCCTCAGGCTCCAGTCTGGATCTTCATGTTCCTCCAGATTTCTCTAGGCGGCAACTGTCCCTCGACTTCCCCCTGCCACAGGATGCCTCCGCCAACATTGCCATCGATGATAAGTGAGTATCCAAACATCGGCTTTATTTATTTAAAAAAATAGTCCAGTCAATTATTATAATATGTACTTGGAAACACCAAAACGCCCTTCCCTGACAGGAAATGTTGCTAAAAAACATAACTGCCGATGTATCAACACGAAATATGTATATCCAAAACCCTATAAGGACACCTTTCAATTTTTAGTGGAATCGCCATAAGGGGGGAGGGGCTCAACTGAATAACCTAGTAACTACCGATGTGATGAGCGTATTGGCACAAAATTATTTATGAGGATTCAGAAATCCTTTAATAAGACCACCTATTGATTTTCAACTAGAGAGTATAAACCTAGTTTATTCGTGCCGGGGAAGTTCGTTGGCGTTATTTTTTCGACAACTTTTTATCGTCAGTGACACTTCAGGGTAATCAATAATATAATTGTAAGAAGACATTTTATGTAGTGTCAAAGCACGGTAATCAACATGGACTAGAACAAGAATATGAGGATCCCACTGTCTTCAACTCACTATACCATTAGAGTTGTTAGATCATAGGAAATAAATTGAACTATAAAAAATTCCAGTTTCGTCGACTGTATAAAAGCGGTAAACCACCGTCAATCCCTTTCTAAAGGCTCTGTTTGTGTCTGTAAAATAAGAATGAAAATATTTGTCAATTCAGTTCATATTTATCTTCCCACAATTTCGGTTGCGTCCTGGGGTTTAAGCAAATAATTCAACAAAATTGTGCTATTCACAGCATATTTGTTGTAGGTAAAAGCATGAAAATTAGCTAGCGTGTTATTTATCGATAATTAGTCATTTTAAGCGTTGCAGGTTTCGGTGGAATGCATTTGGAGCCACCATATTGAAAATGACTTCCAAAATCCAATTTCAGCCTGTAAATATTGAATGAGAATTTCCTATTTTAATTTTTTTTTTTTGTATGTTCTTTAAGACAGAACTTATTATTCAAAACTAATTCTTCTCTAAACCTGAAGATCTATTTCTAAAAATTAACTTGTTCGTTCAATATAACTTTTTAATGGTGCACAGTATCACTTTTAGACCCAGAATAAAATAAAATGTGAATTTATCAGCTTCTGCAGGATAATCTGTTTTTTTTTTTCAGCCATTTTTTTTTAGTTTTAAAGCATGGTTATAATATACCTATAGAATTACTTGGTTGAATGACGAATAAATGAAATTCATATTTTGGCCTATTAGTAATATACTTTATTAGCGTAATTAATAGGATTACAGATATATTATAATAATTGTGGAGTAACATAAGAGTTTTCGTATATTCATATTCAAAACTGCACTCAGACTGAATAAGATAATCAAGAGTCTTCGTCTCAAACGCCACAAAACAAAGAGGACTGCAAGCTGTATACTTGCATCTGTTCACCTCTAAAGTTTTGCCCCAGCAGGAGGTTGTGTGATCCAGTTGAGTTGCCAAGATTCTGAAGCCTGTGTATGGTGATGTTTGGAGGGCCTGTCCCCAGACATGTGAGTGAGGCTTCTGAAGACAAGTCCAAATCCTTATTTTCTGTAGAAACAACACAAGTCTGGCTTTTTTCTTTAGCTACAGCGATCATATTGTAGGATGACAAAGAACGCAGAGAGCTTGATCACTTATGAGAGCTGTTCAGCAAGTTATTTTATCGTTTCCTGATAATTTCGCATCTTCAGCCATTTTACTTATGTCAAGGATGCGAAAAGTTTTCCCTATGTCAAAAGCAACCCACAGATGCGGTTTGGAACATTTTAATAATCATGCTAGCTAAATGAAGAAAAGGAACTCGTCATTCGGTTAAGCTGACAAAAACAATACCAAGAAACTGTCTTGATTTCCTGAAAGATGATAAAAACAAGTAAGAACTTTGACTACCTGACAGCATCAGCATCATTACCGGAGATGACATAGTAACTCTGTTTATGTCACTTTTGGATACATACATATATATGATTTGTGGAGATTCTCAATCAGGGAACCTGTTACTCCTTCCTCTAAAAGGACCGAAGGACGCCTTTTAGTGAAGTTTTGCAGATTCACCTGTCTTATATATAAAATAAGAATCTCTTATCTAATATTGAAAGTTGTCAGTAGCTCTTTTTGACATTAGCTAACAGGATAAAGACGGAAATCATAATATTTCTAACATTAACTAGTCCACTCAGCTAATATCTGCAAAAACAAGCCATTGTCTAGCTACATACACAGCAGTAACATATATATTCCAAAGTCATAATTGGCCAAAAATCATCCTTCATTCTGGTTGAGCAAATAGCAATCAAACAAATGTATTATACAGAAATTGTTGCTTGTATTTGTAGATAATATTATAGATTTTCAATGATTACTGCAGTAAAACTTTGAAAGTGTAATTTCTTCTTCTAAACATTTCAAATAATCAAGTCGCATACTTATTATTTATTATTATCATACAATAATATGTATGTATGTTCTGGTTTATATAGTAAAAGATAAGCATTTGGAGAAATTATGATTTTTTTTTAATTCGAGGATTTTTTGTAAAAATGAAGGGTATTTAATTTAATCTATTATATGAGGAATTTTCGTTTTTTTCATCTAGCAACACTGGTAATGCCACTGATCTACAGATCCTTAGTGATCAGCAAGTAACTAGTGACAGCAGCCAGTGTAAGAACTCTTATCCTGTTGGTCTATAACCAATAGCAACCAAAGGAATACATCAGTTGGTAGTATTAAGATTTCCCATGAAACTTTTTCTAATTTTTTGGCTGCTTTGTAAAATTAACGAAAAAATAATAAGGTGCCTTCTCCTTAAACGGTTCACATATGTAATAAAGTGATGTGTTTGTGTGTTGCAGGTTCCTAGCAGTAACAAAGTGTAATATAGCATTAATCTACAAGAAGTACGGTCCTGTCAACACATGCAGGTTCAAGCTGTATATGGGGATCGCCATGAGTATGACGGGAGTGAGTCGAACGAGGAAGGGGATCCGAGACTTTGTCAAGAAGAACCTACGTCAAGAGGTGTCTTGTACGTGTATCATAGCACTGGCCCGAGGCTCCATCTGGCTGCGGGAGCATGGCCGCTACAAGACCTACGTTGTCAATCTGACCAACGAGAGGGTCATCAAGGTGGAGACACACTTCTACCGGTTTGTCACTCGCACCTACATTGTCAGCTGGTCACGAAGGAAACTAAGGGTGAGTTGGCTCAATCAGTGGCTTCTATGCAAGAGTTATATGTGTCGGGTGTTCTATAGAACAGTTCTATGTGCCAGGTGTTCTATGGAACAGTTCTATGTGCCGGATGTTCTATGGAACAGTTCTATGTGCCGGGTGTTCTATATGTCGGGATGTAAAGAGTAGTAGATGAGAGAGCCTAGAATTAACTCCCTGCTGGAACTTTCCTCAGTTCCATTCCATCCCTCGGGGGCTTAACTCAAAAACCTTAATAACTCCCTAAGTAATGTATATATATTGACACGACAATTTATATGTCGGTCTGGATTCCTAACAGGATGGAACCTATAGATTTACAGCTGAATCAGTCAAATGGGAGGGGGGCTTAACTCAAATCCCAATAATAATGCTCATGTAACGATACGAAATTTGAAAATTTTTGGGCTCATCCATTGACACCATCTTAGATTGAGCTGGGGAAGGACGTTGCCGGTGATTCACGGATAGCTTTTTTTCAGTCTCATTACTTATACAATTTACGTATTATGTCATAATCTATGTTTTTTTAAACAATTATTATTTAAATAAATATTTTAAAAGTAAACTATACATTATATACATTTTTTTTTTTTCTTCATAATTTTGTTTGTTCTTTTTATTGGACATATGTACAATCTGATGAAACTATAAGTTAATTTGATGACTTATGGATAATAAAATAAAATAATAATTGGCAATATGTACTATATTAAGTAAATACGAGGAGAATAAAAAAGAAAAAGAAATAAATTGAAAGGAAAAAATTCCCTGTAAAGTACAGCATATATCAGTAAATAATTTAAATTCAGCTCGAGATCCCACCGCGATCCCTCATTCCTCCAACTTAATTGAGATAGAAGAGGCTATGGTAGCTCGGGCGATCTTCCGTGCCCCCTCGCTCTACTGACCCGCAGTGGTGGCAGATAGAGAGGAACAGAAGGAGCTGTGTGTGAGGGGAGAAACTGGTCAGTGTCAGCACTCACTATATACTAAGCTAATTGATGCGTTCTTGTTGTAGGTTGACAATTTCTCAGGAAGGAACGTTCTGAAACTGCACCGAGATGTGAACAAGGCTCGTGCCAATGATCACATTCTGGTCACATTCGGTTTCACAGAGGAGGGGAACGAGCAGACAATGGAGACTTGGGAGCTGACCTCAGGGAAGCGACTGATGGTTATGCCTCGTCCCAAGCATGCTTTCTTCGAGATACACCCCAGCCGGGACATCCTCTACCAGCTGGAAGGACGAAGGGACTACGTCACCTCCCTCTGTCCTATTACAGGTACATTTTTTGAATTTGAAATTTATGTGAGTTAAGGGAGATATAAAGTATTCAAAAAATGTTTTATATTTTTGAACCGTTTGAGTAAATCATCTCTTTTTGCCTTGATAATTATTTATTCACGACAATTTAAAATGTTAAGTGACTCTAAACTACTATTCTTGAGGAAAAAAGTTCACTGGAAAAGGTTCAAATAACTAAAATTGAAAGTCTGTCTTTATGTTTGTTCGGGCATTACGCGAAAACGTTGACCGTATATTCTCGAAATTAGCAGGTTATTTCAAGGATGGCTTAACTAGAATATTGATCCTGTGGTACAGTGGAATCTCTCTAAAGGGACACCTCTATTAAACGGACAATTTAGAATTCCCCGGCATCATGCATAAGTTTCGTACAGTTCTCTACGTCTATTAACCGGACACAGACAATGAGTTCCCCTTTCTTCTAACCAGAAAGTCTCCTATAAACGGACAGCCTCCCCTTTTCCGTGAAAGACAACTGTTGCCTGTCTTCTTTACTCTGAACAATTCGTAATTTCTTAGCGTGAAGAACTTTTCCTTATGTTGCCCTTTTCAAAATCGGAAACCGTATGACTAAGGTGCACATGTCCATAGGAAAAAATATAACTTTACCATTCCCTCCTGGGCTGCGCCAAAAGGCATTGAGGATGGCGGACTACCATGCCCCTGGTTTAGCCGGAACTTTGACTCCTGCTGTATTTAATTAATTTTTATTCCTGTTCTCTAGGTAAAGTATTTTGGACAGTGAAACTACCCAGTGTCACAGACATCCTTGACTGGTGTCTCCGAGTTGTCTGTGAACGATACCTCATCCTGTTCCAATCCAAGTCACAGTCAAGTCTGGGACACACGACGTTCTACCTGCTGGAGGCGAGGACGGGACAGTTAGTCTACGAAGGGGAGAGGCCACCTGGCCATGTAGAGCATCTCTCAGACAGCATGCTTGTCTGCAAGTCCCTCAACAGGATCCTGGTCACCTCCTTCCTCTCCTGAACACCAGGCATCGCCACCATCACCTCCAAATATCCCTCTAGGTGGCAGTGGTTTGTTAGGTACACTGTTAGCTGGCCAGCTGTAAATCTATGAATCATCTGTTTAGCCTTGTTTTTAAAATGAATTTTTCTTTGCAACATGACTTGCTCTCAGTCCTATATGGTTAAAAGGAATTAGTGTGAGTGTTGAGAACTCAAATAATTAAATGAAATGTAAAGAAAATGCAATTTATCCATGGCCATGTCTTCTGATGGATAAATTGTGTTTTCTCTACTTTCCCTTTAATTTAATTAATTTATTTGAATACTCAACTTCAAGACTAGTTCTTTGCGACTCTACAGACCTAATGTACATCTTAAGTGCCAAAGAAATTTATTAAAATTGAAATTTTAAAAAGCAAGACAAAACATTATTCGAGGATTTCTTTGCGTCCATTACTGGTTATAGGCAGTGTCTCCGTTAGAATCCTAGACAGCTTCGTACATTGGATGCAGAAGGTCTTGTGGAGTAAAAAAAGGTCCGAAAGCGCTTACTTTGCAAGTTCAGGCAAAATAACGGTTTTATTTTTTTGTTGAAATATTTTAGGGAAAATCTCAATAAATAATATTTTTGAAAACAGCCTACAGATCTTTGTAACCTCTGGAATAAGTATTCTTTATAATTATTCAGAATTATTTAAAACATTATGTGATATTTTCTAATTGTTTTTATTATTTAAAAACTTTTGTCAATATAAGAGTGACTAAAGCTCAGTTCACTCCGATGAAAGTTAGCTACTTTTAATTTACAAGTTTGGACCATTAAATGCTTTATATGAAATGTTCCTACATAAATATTGATCTCCAAAAAGAAAATTCTACTAATGAGTTTAGTTTTTCCGAAACAATACAGAATTAAAAGTTGAAAACTTTAAATGATGGCAAAAAAAACAAAAACTAATGTATATAGCTAGTGCACTACCCTTTCTAACGCTAGGGAGCAAGCCTACAAAATTCCCAATTGCCTAGTGCTCGTTTGAAAGATTATTTTTTCTAAAATCCCCGAAATTCTCTAGTGGAGGATAGATATGATGATGTCGTTAGAAACTGTAGCTTAATATAACTGTAGCTCTCCAACGAGTTATCTTTCAATATCCTATGATCGGTAGAACGTTTTGAACACCCGATGTACGAGCTTTTTGTTAATGTTTTAGGTCAAATTTCTGATAGAGGAAATCTGGAAAAGCGACGGACTCTGTCGTCACACCTTCAAACTGCCTTCTAGATTATTGCAACTAATACGAGTAATATTTAACCTGAAAACTTGACAACAATGACAATTTTTTCTTAATTTAATTCTTTACTACTCTTATTCCAGTTACGTTTTATTGTAGGTATTTTTTATTTTATTTATTTATTAGACATAAGTTTTCACAATATATCAATTTATTTTTTTTTGTCTCTAACTTCATAAGGAAGGGTTGCCGAAACCTTTTTGACCTCATGCATCCAGCGTATTAAGCTGCTCGCGAGTTTCACAGAGACACACTGTGTACATGATGAGGCTGTGAGCGTAGAAAACTGCCCCCAATCTGTGGGTATTTTCTAATGCCAAATAATATAAAACTAATACCTACATGTTTTAGGTACATCGCTCAGAAGGCATTCGGACAAGTCCCAAGGTATAAACTAGTCTCCTATATACCCATTCTATTTAAAAAATCCATTGAATTGCGATTTCATCAAGAAACAAAAAAAAAAGTTTCGACATTAATATAGTATAATATTATTTTGAAATGTTTCCTAACTTATTTCTTTGTCTTAAGATTACATTTGTTTTTAATCTAAAGAAGAATTAGACAAGAGATTATCATCCGTACTTTGTCAGACTGCCTTCTTAGCTGCAAGTATATAGCAGAATGTGTGGGTTCTTAGCCTCATATAATGCATTAAATAAGAACGTTTCCTAAATTAGAAAAAAATAGTCTTACAACATTAGAGGAAATGTTTGCTAATTCCTAAATTCGTTGTACAAAATGAGTCAGAACTCTTTCTGATATCTATCGTGCGACAGACTTTTTTTTTTTTTTTTTGAATAGTTTAATAAAATATTCACGAAAACAATTTTATACGTTAAAAGTGTTGAAAAACTTTAATGTAATGAGAAATCTCTTCTTGCATAATGCATCGTTATTGGAGATTTTTCACCATATCATAGTTTTTCTGTAAAAGTTGATTTATATATAAAGTCTGTGGCGGGAGCCATTTGCAAAAACGTCTTATTTCTCTCTTTTTAATATGGTTTACTTATTTGGTTTGATTAAAGTGGTATTGTGTAAATAACAAAAACAGAAATCACTGCCATCTACAGTGTTTCCCAAAGGTATTAGAAACTTATCAAATATCTATTGTCCTCTGTCCTGCTGTCTTTTGAAACAGGTCCTTGACCCTAGTGTAAGACGATTCCCGAGGAAGCAGAACACATTGAAAAAAATACAAAATAGTATTGTAATTATAATTATATATTATCTAATTAATGCTTGTTTTAGAAAATTAACCTCACAAAAGTATTCCTAAATTCTAAGAGATAATCTCTTTCTCTATCGGTTAGAGTGTGATACCCGCGAATTACATTAAAAAGCAAAAAAATGCAGGAATAGTCTTTAATCTTCGACTCAGTTTAGGGTTAGAGATCTAATTTTGGGCGATTGTTATATTTCATACGTTTAACACATAGTATTTCGGTCTCCACATAGTACAGTAGTTCAGCGTGCCAAAGATTGGTCAGTATTTGCAAAGGGGTTGCTGAAAATAAAATCGACTGCGAAATTGTTGAATCAGAAGTGCGAAATGTGCTGCGAAAAACTAAGGACAATTTCAAAATTATCAGGTGAAATGAAGAGAAAGGTATTTGCCGATTGGAGCTCTTGTTCACTAGTCCGTCTGTCATAAATATTTCTCTATATTTGTCGATACAAAAAATAACACTCCCAGAATCCGAAACTGTTTTAAGTGCTCTGACACAAAATGTATTTATTTTCATATTTTCCGGATTAATAAACTGTTTTCTGCGAACTACCTTAGAAATCCTCGCTACCTTTCTTAATTCAGTTCTTATGGACAATAATTGCCCTGAGTACTGTTATCTATCTATAATAGTGTCTTTTACAATCCTACTGTTGCCTTTCTTAATTGAGAACAATACTTATGGACAATAATTGCCATGAGTACTGTTATCTCTCTATAATAGTGTCTTTTCCAGTCCTACTGTTGCCTTTCTTAATTGAGAACAATACTTATGGACAATAATTGTTCTTGTGAACTATTACCTTTCTATAATGAGTGTCTTTTACAGTTAACTTTCTTAACTAAGAACAGTACTCAAAGGCAATAATTGTTCTTGGGTACTGTTACCTTTCTATAATGAGTGTCTTTTACTGTTAACTTTCTTAACTAAGAACAGTACTCAAAGACAATAATTGTTCTTGGGTACTGTTACCTTCCTATAATAAGAGTCCTGTCCCTGTCCTACTGCTATCTTTTCCAACAAATGGTCTTTGACTTTTTCTAGCGAATTTCTCTGTTCTTCCAGTCGACCTAACTCTTGACATTCCCTTGTCTGTCTTGTGTTCCCGATCTATCTTTGATATGAACTATTATATTATCCGGAGAGTGGTGAAATACCAGATGTTAAACTTACGAATTTCAACTTGAGGCTGCGTTCGTTCAAAATTGCTTCTCTCATCCTCAGCTGTCGAAGATATAGCACTTTTCCTTCCTATCTTGCTTTACAGTGAAATTAGATGTTACTTTAACCCTGCCCATTAGCGAAATAAATTATGCTCGTTCATAAACACAAATATCAGAGTTTACGAATACATGTTCGAAATGAATTTTCTAGAATAATCATTAAATAATTCAATTATAATAACAATATTATTTATTTTGTTATTGTTTTAACGTGTTCTGCTTTCTCAGGAATCGGCTTATGACATGATCATTAAGTGGCCAGTTTCAGAGGACACAAAGACAGAAAGTAATAGATAATTGGTAAGTTCTTAAAAATTGCAAATATTTTGGGAGACAATGTATATATATTTTTTCTTTTAATTTTGATTTATTAGAAAGTTTTATTTAAAACAAACATAATTTGTATATATTTGTGTATAAAAATTGTAAAATACGTTACAATCTGGGAAAGATGTATTATAATATTCATGTATTGTATACTATATTATATATTATAAAAAATATATTTCAGTTTTATCATTTCATATACAGATATTTGTTGAAAGATAAATGTTTATAGCATTTTTTAATTGACAAATTGAATTAAACCTTTTCCGTGAACATTTCTTAATTTTGATCTGTTTTAATATATTCTGTCAGAATTTCTCTATTTTTTATTACAGATTTATTGAAGTATTTTTTTTTTTTTATTTTTTTTTAACTGAGCGATAAAATTGACGGAAAAAATAATGTTTTATTAAAAAATAGTTTCTTCAAATTATTTAAAAAATATATATAGTTTTAATGTAGATCAGCAGTGAGTACATTTGTATAATTTGGGCTCGATAATGCTTATATTTAGGATTATTTTAAAACGAGATTTTTAATTTTCCGAGCAAATAATTTCATTATTTTATGAAATTATAGCTGTATCTTATGCAAAATGAAATTACGAAATAATCGAATTGTTGAAATTTATCCAAAACTGTTTAATATAAGACATGTTCGGTAGATGAGAAAGATTCAAGTCCATTTGGAAAACAGTTATAAGTTTGGAAGACAGTTAAAATTTATTTGAAATACCTTTTTAATAATATGGAAAAGGTTTAACTCAATTAGAAAATGCTAAATAAATGAAAACGCTAGTCATTAATTTTTTTTATTATTTTTTTTTTCTAATGCATAGAATTTTTTGGGGGGGAAAAAGGGGTGTGCTACATTCCTCATGTATTGAGTAGCTATACCCTAATAAAATTCAAATTTGGAAAAATAAATATAAATAATTGTACATATTCAATTTGTATAAATTTATTATTAGTGCATTATGTAATATAAACATTGTCAGTGGGCTTATAAAACTTTGAATATTTATAATTCTATATTACTGTCAGAGAAACATTGAATTGCGATGTTTCTTCCCGGGTTCACGTAAAGTTGCATCCAAACATTTTAATATCGGTCACTTATTTATTGTGCATTTTAATTTTTTTTTTTCTGGATCAACAATTTTTAGTTTACTATCAATATTGCTATTGATATACAATTCTCTTTTTTTTTTTGTTTTCTATTGGAGGTTTCAACTGCAGACAGTTACTTTCAAATGTATAAATGTCAACAATTTCGTTCGTTTTACTCTGAGCTGACTGAGTTGTCGAATTCATTTTTTTTTTTTTTTCTTCATTGGCTTATTATTGAAAACTTGTAATTGATTTGTAAGCGAATTCCAAATTTGCTTGCAATCAAGAATCCCTATCGCGAATGATCGTTTAAGGACACAGCTTTGCGGTATAAAACTTGATAGGGGGGGGGGGGGGGGGGGGAAATACTAATATCATTGTTAATCTTTAAAATGCCATAACAGTTCGCGGGAGATTTCAGAGTAAAGATCATGAGTTTATTTATTTTTTTCTGTTCACGGCAAGATACATAAGCGATGGTCCCGACCCTCCGCGATGTCAGGTACTCGTTAAAGACCCTCACCTCAGGTAGGCAAAATTTAGGAATCCCAGAGTAGAGTCAGGCTCATGTCCACCAGAGCGACGAAAGAGCGCTCTGGTAGTAGTCGTCCTCAGGGCATGAATCACATTAACTAAGTAAAGACAAATACAAAGCTCAGTATTAAATAAAATACTATATTATCTATTTGTGTCCAAAAACAACAAGCATTTAATAGTGTAAGGCGAAATTATCAGTTTTAAACAAAAAAAAAAAAGTCCGATTCCGATATTGTTTCAATTACAAATTTGGTTTTGTTTGAAGAAGATGGAAATAAGAGTTGGTATAGTCCGGTCGCGGCAGAGAACATGAATAGAACCTTTTTTATAAAGAATTTCATGATTTTTAATTTTGGTAAGAAATTTTTTTCGCAATAGAGTATGAAATCTTTAAAGAAACTGACAAAAAAAGAATTTTTAAAAATAAAAAAAAACTTTTGTGCTAGTGGAAAAAAAAACCTCTGCTGGGCACTGCTAGTTGAATATCTGATAATTGTCATAGGTTTTTTTTTATTTACCCCACCATCAGTCAGCACATGATTTCTATTGAAATCCGCTAAAACAAGTAAAAAAGTATGTCGCAAATACTTTAGTCTCTAATTTAATTCACATTGGTATCTCAAGGTAAATGTCGGAGTTCAGATAATTGATACAGTTAGCTTTGAAATTAAAAGCTAATCAATTTTAGCGTTTTGCTGTAATTTGCCCCTTCGATTCTTTGATAGCAAAACCGCGACAGATCTTCAGTACTTCTCTTTGTCGGTATAAATTAATTTAAAAAAATTGAATAATAATAGAGAGTTGAGCGATATCGTTTTGTCTCCAATACTTGCGGTATTTAACGCTCTGATATGACTGAACTCGAAATAAAAATTCATTCAATCCGTATGCGATAAAATGCCTCAGCAAAGTGGTTCATACGTGATTATTTTTCTTCTTCTTTTAATTTACTAAAATGAAATTGGAAGAAACTTTGGTTTGAGAATCTAATTTACCTGAAGAGAACTCCAAATATGTATTTAGATTTTTGAAACTGATTCATCAAAACAGAACATGTGGTTTGTTACTGCTCCAGTTCACTTATGGTTTATCAAGAAACGTTTAATGTAAATTATTTTGTTGTAAGATTATATTTTAGTTTTATTTTTGTTATACTATGTATATTCAAATAAACTATTCTACATTTAACTTTCTATCTTAATAATTACCTTTTTATTTAGAAAATTGCATGCTTTGTAAATAAATAACATAAATTATGATGAAAAGATGATGTAGGATTGGCAGAAATAAATAAAATGAAGTTGAAACCTTTTTTTATTTATTTCTACATTATTTTATTATCCTAACTCTATGCATTTGTTTTTTGTCATTCATTTTGCAAAATAAATTTGCTGCGCCTCATTTTTTAAAAAAATTTCATTATCTTCCTAAGTTCAAATGCCTAGTAGCGAAGGCGAGTCTCTACTTCAAACTCTTAGTAAATTTGGATGGAATCAATGTATTGACGCACAGTTTTGTGTGTAGAATGAGTAGAATATCCTATTCATTTATTGCAAATTCAGTCGAAGAGGGGCAAGATTCAAAGGGTCAGGTAAAACTTAGTTGATTAAATCGCGCTGATTCACCGACGACGTTTAGATCAACTAATTTCCTTTATTTCATTTGACAAATGTCGCGTACACAGTGTGGTCCGAAGATAATGTTAGTTTTTTTAATCCATGCCCGGGCTTTAACAACGAGGTCATATTGCCTACTACCTGAGAGTTCTTTCGTCGCTCAGATGGATATGAGCCCGACTCTATTGAGCGAGTACTAAATTTTGCCAACCTAGACCAGGGGACCTTGACAAGCCCTTTTAAGGGTTACAAAAGCCTATCGTACTGACTTGGTCTTGGACGGGGCTGTCGCCTCGAACTCTTGTAGACGCAATTTGCCTTTATATTGATATCGATGAGCCCTTATGTCTTGCCCTGGAGGAAGAGATGCGCGGACAGTCCAGACTAGAGCGTTGCAAGGACTTTGTACACGAATGGATTGTGGAAGAATGGCTACAGCAGTGGTCACGATCATCGGATGGCCGAACGACCTATACATATTTCCTGGAAATCCGGGTACGTCTGGACTCTACATGGGTACTGCCTGACCACTGGATGTCCAGCTGGTGACGGAAACTCTACCCAGTGTTCAGCCGATTTGTCGCCTCCTGGCGGAGAAAAAAGAGAGCACTTTAACCATGCGCCGGTCACGACTGCAGGCATACAGCTACCGACGATGCGACTGCAGGCACCACCATACTACAGCCAGCCAGCGCCCCACATTTATCCCGAACTTTCTCAGCGCGCCAAGCAGCGCCGCCAATAAAATTAATGTGGGCTGGGGGTTTTGCTCCTAGCTGACCACATCAACAGACTTTCATTCAATAAATAAACGTGATAGGCCCTCTTCTCCGGCGATTCGGAGGAACATGTGTCGTGGCTTCCACCTGAGGTTGGCAACGTAAAAAAAACCTATTGGCTTCGGCCGGGTTACATAATAAAGCAGAATGCTACTTTTTGACATAACATTTATTTTTGAAAATAATTTTTTCAGGGGTTATGGAAGTATTTCTTTTTAGAAATAACGCAACATACGTTCTGCTAATGATTCTGAATAAAAATAAATATATGTAGCTTGTAATTCCTGAATTAAGCTAATAGCACATAATTTCCATCTGTATTATTTTTTTATTTGAAGCGGGAAACATCCATTTTTGTACGGGTTAACTTGGACTGTAATTGTATTACATAATTTGTACATTATATTATAATGTATAATTCATCGCTAAAAAATAAAACTTTCGATGTGTTATGTAAGAAGAGAGCATTTCCATTCGGCTGGTTTACATCTCGTGTGAAATTTTCACAGATTATTCGTGAGTAGAAAATACATAAATTATAATATTTGTTGTGGTCTTTAGAAAAAAAGAAGAAACCATAAAAGAGTTGAAAAATGGAAAGCCATGAGTGATTACGGGAATCAAATCATTATAATCTTCGAATTGCTTTTGTAGGGGCAGCAAAAATAAGTATTCAGGGATTTTGAAGGATTTTTCTCTTGAGAAGTGTGGTCCTAAACATGTTTCGTTATTGAGGGTATAATGATGTAACTAGCTTACTTAAAGGATATATTTTCCACCGAAATGGGCCGAGGTCCTTAGGTTTATTATTTGGGAGGTGACAAAACCTTGAGCATGTCGT
The DNA here is from genome assembly GCA_963662175.1 of Aradus depressus. Lineage (NCBI taxonomy): Eukaryota > Metazoa > Arthropoda > Insecta > Hemiptera > Aradidae > Aradus > Aradus depressus. Next base: position 38,271,527 of record OY759219.1, on the reverse strand, counting down.
CCTTCGTTATGTGACGTCTCGAGTCTGTACCATGTCAAGTACCTACAAGATCCCTACCCTAGATGAATAAAAATTTAGGGTAGACAAAATTTAGGACTCTCATAGAAGAGTCGGGCTCATGTCTACCAGAGTGACGAAAGAGCGGTCTGGTAGTAGGCGATATGACCTCGATGTTAAGGCCTGGTCAACTATTACATTATACAAATTTGAGGACACATTTTAGCTATTTGAAATTTAATAAGGAACATTTTTGGTAAGGAATAATTTTTAGATAGGACTTAAAGATTTCGGGTGAATCAAGGAAAAGTCAAAAAAATATATGTATACATTATGTATGTATGTGTGTTTCAAACCGACACGGGCAAAAAATCGTATTTCTTATAGAATGTGTATTTAATCTTTCTCTTCAACTTTTACTTGAAAAGATTTTCGATTAGGTCATAAATAAAAACAGTATATAGTAAAATGTACTTAAGCCCCGAAGTAATGTTGTCTGATTTCGAACAAAATCTTACCAAATCTAAGTTAGCACATGTTACTTCTCAATTCCAAATTTCAAGTTCATAGCTACGATAGTTTCTCGGTTATAGCACTCACAACTTTCCATGACATACATATACACATTATCGCGAAAATGGTCATGAGACCTTGAAACGTTAAAATCCGTTGACAACTCGTTTTCGAATTTTCACACGATTACAATACTTATACTATAGGTGTAGAAAGTAAAATGAAACAATTAAACTTTAATTCAAAATAAATACGCGGGGGGGCTTCTTATTTGCTTCTTAAATGAAAAATTGTATATGTTTTTATGTTCGTACATTATCTATATTGCGAAAATGATAAGGTAACCTCAAACTGTTTTAATTATTACAATAGTTTTTGGCTACTATTACATTTCGAACAAAAAAAAAAAATCAACAATTATGTAATTTTAATTATGTTACTTGAAAGCTTTTCAAATTTTAGCACATTCTCGACAGATGGAGTAAAAATGGTATATAATGTAAGGTACATTAATAGACATTTTTTTCCAAGCAGGAAAAATTAATCGAATGTAAGTTATGTTGGCGGCACTATCAGCCTTATGAATGGCGTCGGTTGTTACATCTGTTTGTGTGATTAGACGAGTTCTCTTATTTGTTTCGAGTCAGTAGTAAGGTTTTGTTGTTAAATATAGTTTTTTTTTAGAAAGATGCCTAATTTAAATAGAAGAGGAGGCCGTGATAGAGGCAACTATTACAAAGGTACCATTCTTTTATCTTTCATAATGATGACTGAGAGTGCAAAGTAATTGCCATGTTATATACTTGAATGCCTTTGAATAATTCACATTTGCGAAGTGATTCTGTCCTTTTTATGTGTGCACACGAAAAGAGCAGGCAGTATTAATAATAGCTTTATTTCTTTTTGTGAATTAATTTTTTTTACTTGTAACTCTTCCAAGGTTACACAATTTAGGACTTATGCATTTTTTGAATAGCCAATTTCTTATTTCAATATACGATTTAGAAAATAAGATTAAAGTGATCTCTTCCAATTTCACATTGAATTTGAATTGTCGTTGGACTTATGGCTCTTGTATATTGTTTCTTTCGTTGGTTATGTTAAGCAGGTTGCATCATTGTCATCGAACCATTCGTATCTACTTTGTACTGCATAAAACTGCATCAATTTTGTTGTTTGTTTCGAGTACGTTCATTTTACTACTTCAAAATTACAATGTATTTGTATTTACATTTTTTTTTCTATCTTACCAGAATACATCATAAAAAAGTCTCCAAGCAACGTGCATAACACATTTTTTACAGTGCTTTGGTTTTTTGTCTGTTTAAAAAAATGTACTTTTAATATTGTAGCATAACCTAATATAGTCATTTGAAGTTGAAACTATTTGAGTTAACCTCTATGTTCAGCCCTTGCATGTTTCTCTGACAAAAAAATGGACTTGAAATGTTTTATCAACCCCCTTCCATATTCTTTTGAACTGGTCTCGCGGAAGCTCTTAAAATGATATGCCATACATTGTTTTTGAAATGCACATTTCCTCATGATGCTCTTACATACAAACTGACCTACTTACACACGCACTTTCTGATTTTTTCGTGATTATTGGTTTTTAAATTATTGTAAAGTAGAACTTGTTTTTTAAATTATCATAAAGTAGAACTTGTTTTTTTTTTGTAAGTAAACCAAAGGAATTAAATACAAATATTTTCTTGTTGACATAAGTATATCTGAGTTACGTGCTAATTTGAAGGTTTTCATAATGACAACAAAGTTGTACAACCGACTGGTGGAGGCCATATTTCAAAAATATTTTTTATAACGTTGCACATTGATTGGGAGCCTGGATAATTAGATGGGTACGATTGGAAACTGATCTGCACCTATAATGGCGGATCTGTGGGGGATGGAAGTAATAAACTCTTCTCTCTACCCCAAGACCGATACATTCATACATACCATACCTTTAGAAGTGTTTTCAATCTTTAAATGCCAAAGTGGAATAAATGTCTTTCTGGACTATTTGGAGACTGCACATTTTATAGCAATTACAAGAAAATACTCCACAGGGATGCCAACTGGGTTGTGTTTGGTGTGATATTTGTTGCGAAGCCACTATCACTGTCTCATTAGACTCTTCTATTAAGATCTTATTGTAAAACACTTAGTGATATTTCATGGTGACATTTGTTTAAAAAGCGGTATGGAGAATCATTTCAATGTAATTTGCCAAATATTCTTATACGATATGTTTATGGTGCAAAATTGCGTATATTTTCGAAAATCCATTGTTCCGATTGACCAAAATCAGTAGGTCTGAAGGTCTTATTGAGTCGAACATTTTACGAAAAAGAATCAGGTAATTTTTGTAGACGTTATCGTTACAAAATACAATTCCACAGACACGTTTTGAGTGTAGGACAATTGTGAATTGATCATATCTCGGTCACAATTGTCTGGCCAATTTCCTTGAATGAAAAGCGCAGTTATCAAGGGTTACTAATTTGTTTTTCATATTTTTCAGGAAATGAACACAACAATGATCGAGGAGGAGGCGGAGGCGGGTTCAATTTGTCGCCGAACGATGGTTCTGGTGGCCGGAGGAGAGTGTCTTTCAAGAACCACGGTTCTGGAGGTCGGAACAACAAGAACGTCCGCCAGCGCGGCTGGGACAACAAGATCAGGAGTCTGCTATCTGACGACGACATCGAGATGTCGGCCAACGTCCGCGGCAACGATAGATAGTCAGTAGAACTCGTCATTTATTGCATTTATCTTGTGTTTTGACCAAGTCAGAATGTGGTCTCTCTATTCTGGGCTCATTGCTCATCATGTCATGGTCGTGCAAGGAGAATCCATAATGAAATCTGGCATTGGTATGCAAAATAAGATATGTCAAAAGAAATTATCATTAAAGGAAGAAAAGAAAAAATTGACACATCCTCTTTTAGAACATTGGCCACAGAAATTATGGATTCTTTTTGACAAACTAAAACTTAATGGATTTTTTTTTTCATGGTAATGGAACATAACTTATAACTGAAACCAAAGCACTGTTAAGAGTGGAAAGAGCTCTTTGAGCATTCGCCAGTTTACATCTGTTGTGCCTATTATTGGTCAGATGGACACAGAACTTCTTGAATGGTATTCAGTAATAGACAAAACTCGATCTGATCGAAAGCACTATATTGTATTATATTTTTCGATGGAAGAAAATTACGTTTTGAATGAAAATACTGGTTATATTTAATGTATTTTACCAGAAGAATACAATAGTACCAACAACTCTTACAATAGCAATTTTAACTTCAAACTATTTTTCTTCAAAAGGAAGAACAACCCGAACTGTTCGTTCATGCGGGGACCTCAAGACTGCATGTAGTCCTCGAATTTCCGGTGTATGATTAGGGTTGAGTTGATTTGCTGGACTGGTTCTGAGATAGCTAGTGACGGAGACAGGCTACCCAGTGTTCCTCCGGTTTGTCTGCTCCCAATGGGAGCGGAGGGTAGCACTGTAACGGACCAACGTCGGGCTGTGTACCCGAGCTCTCTCGACACACGATGAATGGGTGATGTTGCACCATTGCATTTATTATATTACGAGTTTTGTTTTGTGACAAATTATGTAAAAGAAATGCGTTATTTACATGTATATTCTACCATAACATATGGTGCCAATATCCGCTGATTCGTAAAGGAGCTTAACATGAAGATGGATCCGGGCTGGAGAGCAAGTAGGGAGACTTAGCACTTCCATGGAGGGAATAAGATCAATATATACTCAGGTCCCTTGGCGCAACTCAGTTCAACTTTTATATAATTTATGTATAATAAAATTGGTCATATTTTTATTTTTTCTAGCAATAATTATGCCAATCAACAAAGGAGGAGACACGGTGACGGGGGTGGAAGAGGAATGCGTAAAGTCCTTCCTGAGAGTCCTACCCACTGGTACAAAATTATTGTAAGTTGATTTTAAGAACATTTTATATATTTTTTTCAATTTGTGTATATGTATTCTTGCACACAGGCTCACATTGTTTTTATCTTTTATGACATTTTTTCTTCTATAATTTCTGAGGGATTTTGTCCTCTTTTTCCAAATTATTCCGAAATAAGTCAATTGTCAATTAACATATTTTCTTTCCGTTGTTTACAGATACGATATGGAAACAGATTTGACAAAAACTATGTGATCAGACTGTTAGAAAACTTTATAAAACCAACACCTTTGATACCAATTGGGGTAAGTGTGTCACCTAACCAATTAACATTTAAGATAATGTTATTGAGGACATGAGATGTCATATTTCTGATAATTGAGCTTGTTCCCAACTAAATAGACAAAGGTTTTCACTGAAATATGACTAACTCTGAATCCGAGATGGAACATAAGACCCTTAGTATATTCAATTCAAGTAGAAAAGTATATGTCGTAATGAGGTTGTACAAGAGAACATTTTACTTTTGGTGGTGAAGGAGGTTCTGAATATATATTTAACATATTGAGGGCGCCGGTAGCTCAGTGGTATGCGTGCTTGCCTTCTGAGGCTCAAGATCGTGGGTTCGTAACCCTGGGAGGTAAAATAAACTTGAGCACGCCGTCCTTCGGATGGGACGTTAAGCGATGGTCCCGAGCCTGTACAATATCAGGTACTCGTTAGAGACCCCTACCTTAGAGGAATAAAAAATTAAGGTAGGCAAAATTTAGGACTCCCACAGTAGAGTCGGGCTCATGTCCACCAGAATGACGAAAGAGCACTCTGACCTCGTAGTTAAAGCCCGGGCATGAGTCATAAAACCTAATCTAACATATTTATCACAGCATCACTTCTCCCATTAATTTGCTCTAGACGTTTCGCAAATACTCCCATCATCATGTTTATAATATAATATATTATATATTGTAATAATTGTTCTTTATGTTAAAATTTGATTAAAATGTATTTCATTGCAATTTTTTCGACATTAAAAACTGGGACGAACAGTCCCAAATAGTCGAAAAGGAATAATCCTGATGTTTAGTGGGGAAAAAAAATAATCGAATAATCGGTGAAACAGCAATATACTTCCCCAGCGCGAATTAATCAAAATTTTTGTTTTTCCTCTGAAACCAATTTACTGATTTGGCTGAAAGTCGATAGATGATGCATTCTGGGATTTCTCAATTCTCATACAATTCAATAGTTACATAGATAGTTATTAAGGTTTTTGAGTTGAGTCCCCCATTTCTGATCCCTTCCCTCTCCTACCGATTTCTTTGAAAAGTCCTTATTGAGTCCTGAATCTACATATACAATTTTAAATCATTACATTAGTTGTTGGTTTTTTTTTAGTATATGACCCTCATCCTCAGGTTGAGCTCAAAACAAATAAAATAATAAAAGTAGTATTTTATTTCTATCGAAAATGGAAAATTTAAATAGTTTTTGCAAATATATCGAAATACCTTTCATTATTTTAATTTCTACTTGAAGCTTGTATAATATCGTTTTTTTAAATTTTTTACTTAAACATTTTTGTTTTTCGATGACGTTTTACAGTATAAAGTTGCCAAAGAAGACGTCAATTTTGCGGTAGAGGATCATCGCACTGCTGTAGAACTGCAGAATGCTGATAAGAAAATTACTGCAAGCGACGGGTGGAAGGTAACTAGTGTTAAAAAAATAAATAAATAAAGTTTTATTTGCATGTAGAGCTTTGTATTCACAGTAACTAAAACACTTTATTAGGTTTTGAATTATATTCTTGAATTTGTATACGAGCCGTTGATTGAATATGTGGACCGATCTTCACTTTGGAAAGCAGTATTGATCAATTTGTCCTTACTCACTTCACAAAATGCACTCAGGATTTCAGTTCTTGTTATAGTTGTACTTATCTTTTGACATTATCAAAATTAGCACTGCAATTTGTGATGTTTACCTATAAAACTTATCAATTAGGGAAGTATTGACCAACGATGTATTAGGAAGGAGGTGAGATCAGGCTTATGGTCGATAGAAACAAACTTGTATAATTTCTGCCAGCTTTCAGCACTGAGTATGCCTTCTTCAGGGCCTGTTTCGATGTTATTAATGAGTTGATTATGCTTTGAGTACATATATGTCATATATTTTACTCAAATCTAGCATATATAAACTCACTAATTATGTATACATACATATATGTCAATACATGCCCTGAAGAAGGCACACTTATTGCCGAAAGTTTGGCAGAAGTTCCACAAGTTCGTGTTATCTTTTTATCGACCACAAGCTTGATCACTCCTCTTTCATACATAACTGATGACCTCTCTACATGTTCTGTAGATAGTTGATATGTTTTCCAAGTTATAACGTAGGACTACAACCCTGCATTAAATAAATCCTTCCCATCTCATTCATTGGACCCCTGTGAAGATCTAGCCAAATAATATTGTATTAATACATACATATATATATATATATATATATTTATTTATTTATTTATATCGCCAAACGACATAAAATAATATAAATGCTTGTGAGTAAAACGTCATATTTAAAACCTTCCATTAGACTCTTATGGTCCACTTGATTTTAACAGCGGCTCTTATAATATTTTTTATAGAATACGTATAATATTTTATAATTCATTTAACCTATTAATATATTTCAAATAATATAATTTTTACAGTTAACCATATTGGTGAGACCTTACACTCCAATGGTGGAAGTGGATACCAAATTGGCAGCAGCAATGAAGAAAGTGATGTCTTCTAGATATAACATGTTCATGAAGGCGCTCGACTTGACCAAATTCCATACTGATCCACGTAACTAATTTATTTATATATTTATGTATACACATATATAGTTTGTCTAATGTCCATGTCTGTACCTCGGAGGTTGTTGACACGATGACGAATTTTTACAGGAAATGAGATATTTATGTAGTTTATATTATTTTTACTTGCTCGGCTATACGAAGTATAGGGGAAGTTATGTAATCGGTCAAAAATGCAATGTGGAGTTTTTAACGAAATTTCATGTTTTCCGAACTCTTGATTTCAAAATGAAAAAAAATGTCTGTCTGTGTGTTTGTGAAGACGATAACTCCTGATAGAACGAATATATTGACATGAAATTTTATAAGTGAATTCAGAACACTCTAGCGACAACACATATAGATTTTCAGTGTTATCGGCCAAAGGGCAGGGGTGGATTAGGGGAAGGCTCATCTCAAAAAACTCTAATAACTGCCGTTGTAATGAAAGTTCGACATATCAATTTTCAGCAGAAGGGAAAGGGGGGGAGGGGGGCTCAACTCATAAACTCCAATAATGTATCGACATGAAATTTCAGGACATTGCCTGTCAAAGGGGGGGGAGTTTGAATTCAAAAACCCTTATAACTGCCGATTTAATGATTTATCGACATAAAATTTAGTACGAGAATTTAGGAGTCCCTACGTAAGTCAACTGTTGAATATTAGCGGTTTTGGAGGGAGAGCGAAAAGTTAATTGATTAATTCGTTCTGGGGAAGTACACTGCCAATGATTCATCAACTTTTTTTTTAGTTCTTTACAGAGATATACTTAGCTAAGTGGATCGATTGTACATATGGATATGGATTTCGTAATGAATCACCGAAAACATTTATTTATTCAGTTATTTAGAATTCAGAAGGTTTACATATATTGATATAATCCATCGTTTTGGTCTTTTGAAAAATATTATTGAGCTATGTCTGCGGACACATAAGACCTATTTACTTTTCAAAATTTAGCTTTCTAGGTTAAACAGTTCAAAAGTTACAAAGCTATAACGACAGTAAAACTCAGCGCTTACTGAGCTTAAGATCGCGGGTTCGAAACCCTACCGACCTTCGGATGGGATGTTAAGCGATGGTCCCGAGCTTGTACGATGTCAGGTACTCGTTAAAGAACCCTAGGTGAATAAAAATTTTGGACTCCCATAGTAGATTCGGACTCATGTCCACCAGAGTGACGAAAGAGCGCTCTGGTAGTAGGCGATATGACCTTGTAGTTAAAGCCCGAGCATAAGTCATAATAATGTAACTAATTTAATGTATTTCATTTTAAGAATGTTGGTTTTTCTATTTTTTTTTTTCTTTGTTTTAGAATTCCTGGCAGAAGATTTGTTTTGTCCTTTAAATCGGCCAAATATTATGATGGCTGCACTGGACATCATGGCTGAAAGTATACCAGATTTGGTGGCATTAAACTTGACAGAAAATAAACTCAATGTTACCGAACATATGAAGATTATTGTCGACAAATGCACCAATCTCAAGATTCTCCACATAGGAAATAATAGGGTAAGTACTTTAATGCTCCATATTTTATTTGTCTTATTTTTTCAAATTTGTTTAAACAAATTATTAGAATTTACACTATTTATATGTCATAAATGTTTAAAAGAAGAAAATGGATGAATACAGACAACTTTGATAAATTAATACTATCATAAAAACGCCAAGAATTTTTCATGTATGACAAAAATATTTGTTGAAAAATAACCACGTCAAGTAGTTTTTACGCATTTCTGTTCATTCACGGTGAATATGGGAATTTTACTTACATTATTTTCCCCATAAGAAATTGTTAGTAATCAGGAATTCGAGGTTGTTTTCTTTGAGGGAGAACATATCTGTGAAACTATTGGATCGTTGTCTATCAAATTTTATACGGAGTATTTTTCCTGTGAACAGCTATTTTCAAGCAACGATATGTGCGCAATAAAACTGATAATTATACTGAAACTACCACAAATATTGTGAAGCACTTGATAAAAAATAAAGAAAAATTTATGTTTTAAAAATATTATATATTTCACAAAATATATATATAAAATATGTAGAGGGCGCCGGTAGCTCAGTGGTATGCGTGCTTGACTTCTGAGCTCAAGGTCGTGGGTTCGTAACCCGACCGAGGCCCTTAGTTTCTTTATCTGGGAGGTAAAATAAACTTAAGCACGCCGTCCTTCGGATGGGACGTTAAGCGATGGTCCCGAGCCTGAAAGATGTCAGGTACTCGTTAAAGACCCCTACCCTAGATGAATAAAAATTTAGGGTAGGCAAAATTTAGGACTCCCACAGTAGAGTCGGGCTCATGTCCACCAGAGTGACGAAAGACCGCTCTGGTAGTAGGCGATATGCCCTCGTTGTTAAAGCCCGGGCATGAGTCATAAAATCTAACCTAACCTAACCTATAAAATATGTGGGAATACTTTAGGTATTGCTACCATCTTCAGCCACGTTTTAACAAATACTAAGTGTTTGAAAATTACGAACTCGTGTATTGAACCATTGAATCATACATCTAAGTTGCGAAATGCGCACGTGAACACTTTAGTTATAAACTATAATATAGACAAACCAATTTAGTTTTACGTTTTTAATAAGCGTATTGCTGTTTTTTCTTTTTCTCACATTTTTTTTAGTTACGAGAAGTCAAACAACTGGATCCACTGAGAGGTCTAAAACTGGAGGAACTGGTGCTTGATGGTAACCCTCTCTGCGACAAATATAAAGACAAGGAGTCCTACATCAGGTAATATGAGATTATCAGGTTGGTACTGTACATCTGGGCTGAATACAAGGTAAGACTTGGCCCTCATCTTAAACTATCTATGGCACACAGCCTTTCCCGGGAAATTCACAGGTTTTCTTAGTTTGGGGGATATTCTCAGAGAGAAGTACCATTTAAGAAAAAGGTCGGCAACCCCTATCATGGGCACGAGGTTTTCAAACAGGCCGAATCGCATAAAATAAAATAAGCACAAAGATATTCATCAGAATCCATCATTTCTTTTTACAAATAAATCCAATTTATGTTTCAAAATATAATTGTTCAGGTCATTCAGCCGGTGGTTGCCGACCCCCTGATTTAGCGTAAATGTAAGCAAACTTTGCGAGGAAAAAAAATGTATAAATAACGATTTTATGTGCCTCTCTCGAAATATGATCTGACAGTTGCACTGCTAACTAAAGAGCTTCTTCGTTAACGGATAGCGCAATGCAAGAGGCATTTCGTTTAACAATTGAGTAAAAGAGCACGCCCTGCTGAGACGAGTTAGCATCAGCTTTTTTTTGTCCCCATTCTGGAACGATGAGATAGAACAAAATGTCATATGACTTCAATAGTAGAGCATGACATTTCCTACCGATTGACACTGTTTCGACTACCTACGGACTCGTGCAATTTTTGCCAGCTTTTTTTCTTATTTAATGTAAAAACAGCTACATTCTGACAAAAATGAAATATACAGAATTTGATAGCGTAACATATTCTACAATATGAAAGATGGTTAGTTCCTACAACTGTCTGTATTCAACATATGCAGAAAGTTTTAGAAGACTTTAACTATTATTAATATTGATTGAAATTTTAATATAACTAATAAATTAGTAATATTACTGATTCATATAAAACTCTGAAGGTTGGAATTTAAACTTTTTCATGTTATATTTTCAATGGCATTTTTGGGAATTTGGACTAAGTCGAACTATCAAATAACATAGAATTATATTGCGATGGAATCCGCGACGAAAAACATAATTTTCTTGCAGGAATGTGAACCCCTACCCTTATAAATTATATTTTTTTACTTATAATATATTGTTGAGATTTTGCAGAAAGTGTCTAGATGATCGTTGGGTCTGTCTTTCTTCTGTCAAGTTGCGAAGAATTCCAGGTCCACATGATGTACATTATCAATCTCGTTAATATTACGGATATTTTATTTACATTTTACGTTGTTTCTCAATGTTTTAGTTATTAACCTGTATGATAATTTATGTTTTCGTGTACAGTTGGTAAGGTAGTTTTGCGTCATTGGGGTCGATTAGTGATGTGTGCTAACCTTTCTGAAAACATTGACCACTTAAACTACAAATGGCTGGGTTTATATTCTGGAATGATCGTTATTTTTGGAATAGTCAGTAGAATGCTACCTTCAAGATACGGATCTACTTTAAAAATCTTCATTCTCCCTCAGACCGATTTAATTTGTTATTATTTTGCCAGGATTTTGAAACTTCTACGCTTTTGAGTTGGTAGACATTGCAAAAAGTATTTTCAACATAAATCAAGACAGGCGTTATGTTTCACTGCTACCTTTTTCTATGTTAAATATTTTTAAATTTTGTTTTGATGAAAAAACAAAAGTTGTCAAAAATTTCTAGTAGATGATTTTTAAATCCATAAGGTCTGAAATTTGAAAGTAAAACATTGTTTTTTATTTGTATCGTAAGAAAAAGTACAAATAATTACCTATTATTCAAAACAATAATATTAAATTATGGAATCTTTTGTGCCCCCCTCCCTCCCCCCCCCCCCCCCCCCCCCCTTCTGACTACTAAATGATCTTTTGGTATGTCTGATGTGTCATAAACAGAAATTTTAATTCATTTGGCTTGTCCAAATGTGCCGCGGCCTTAGAGCGCTGGCTTCACATCTCAGCTGGTGTATCAAAATGTTAATTCTTGTGTAACCAATTTGCGGAACCCTTATAGTGTCCAGCTTGTATTCACTGAACTTTTAGCTCTTATAAAGTTTACTTCTTGGTCAGGCATGTCAACAATACATTAAATGTCATATATATATATATATGCTTTTATTTCACTTTTTTATTTACCATTCTATTATTAATATTGATTTTTAAATACTAATGTACTTTGTTCACATTTTATGGTAACTTTTTGTATCATCTTGTAATGACTGGAAGGTATTTTTTTATCAAGTGAATATTTTCACTTCTATTTTCGATTCCATCAATATTTGAATTTATTATTGTAAAATCTCAATCTGGATTTCCTTCGAACTTGACGTTGAAAAACAAAAAAAAAAGGTTAAAATAAAAAAATATATATATAACGAACAAAAAAAAAAAAAATAAAAAAAAAAAAAAAAAAATAATACAAAAAATAAAAACATGTATAATCGAAAAAAAAGAAAAAAAAAAAAAAAAAAAAATGAATTGCTGCTGCTGAAAACGGTTCTGTTTTCAATTTTAGAAATTTACTTTTGTCAGTATTTTTATTATGAAAATGGGAAACATTGTAAATTCGTGATGGAAGTGGAGAAGACATGTGAAGTTGGGGTGTCCTGGAGGAACAATAGAAGACGGAGACGTAGTACATGAAGATTCTGGACCAAGATCCGTCGGAGGAACTCGATCTGAAATATTGTAATAATAAATTAATAAGATGAAATATTTTATTAATTTATTATTCATAATCTGTAAAAATTGAAGAAAGGAAAAAAAAAAAAGGATTAACACGCAAGGTAAGTATATTGTCAAGAAGTATTTTCTTGGCTTGGATGAAGAAATAAACTTGGAGTCTTCTTTCCGGACTTCGTGGGACTTCCTCAACCTCTTGGGCTTCATTTGTACTTTTAGGTAAGCAAAGAAGTTGAAAATAGAAGACAACTATTTTCTAATGAAGACATACTGCGATGATTTCATTCTTCAGTCATTGTGGTATTTTTTTTTTTTTTTTTTCTTCTGACACCTTCAAGATCAATATGAAAATGTACCACTATAATGATTTGTTTTGTGAAAAGCACTGTCAAATTTGCAAAATATACTTGAACATCCCATTAGAGTAAAAGATTTTGAAACCGTATGGTTGCGTTTGTATTTCAATAACTAAAGAAAAAAAGAAAACTTATTTGTTTTGTAATCAGCAGCATACATTAGAAAAAAAAAAAAAAAAAAAAAAGGAAAAAAATAATTATGAAACTGAAAGTTCGAAGGAAAATGTTACAGAACAAAGTCATTAACCATAATTATATTTTTAACAATAAACAAATAAGGTTCATTATTATAAAGAAAGTTGATACAGGTGCTGCTCATATCCTGGTTAGTTACTAACTAATGTATGTGAATAGCTCTTGAAATATTCAATTTTTGGAAAGTGAACGATGACTAGATTAAAATTTGAAACTACCTTCCAGTTTTTATTAATTATTTAATTTATATTTTTTTCTAATTTATATTAAATTTAAAAAAAAATGTTTTATTTGCATTCTGATAGAGGTGAGAGTTATAATACATTGTATTTTTATAATTGATTAAAGAAAGAACAAGGGTAATATTAATATATTTTTTTGCAGAAAGTCTAAAAAAATCAATATAATTATATCATTATAATTAAAAAAGCAAAAATGGGATACAAAAAATATAATGTTTTCATGCCTGAACTTTTACGATATTCACTTCTCCTTAATTACCCTTAGCTTTTCTTTCTCCTATTTGGAGAATGTAATCTTTTTTTTAGTCAAAAGCTCACTAAAATTCTGGAATTATGAAGCTTACAAAGGATTTACTCCAATTTCATCTAGATCTTATTTTGCTTAGAATAATATGAATTATTTTTAGTAAAATTCTTAAAAGAATTAACTTCAAATTGGTTATAACGAATTCTACAAAGCATTTTACAAATTTATGAAAGACATTTTTATGAATTCTTAACTGTTCTTAAGACTTTGTAGATAATTCATTGAATATCATTATTAAACCTCGACATTATCAAGATTTAATTTTTGCGGGTTGTACTTATCCCCCATTTCAAATTCACATGAATGTCTGTCTGCCTCTGTATGAAGAAAGCGTAGAATTTCATCTCTCTGGCAATGGGTGACTTGAGTGTTCTGTCGTGTTCGCAATCTTCCGAAAATGTTGTCCAGGTTATAATTTTCTTTCTCGGTACATTCATACTATGAATCCTTCTGGTAAATATTTTTTTTCTTTTAATAACATACTATTTTTAAATAGATCAGAGCTAAATAATACAGTTATTAACTGTTTGTTGAAGATACGGTTTAGAATTTAGAATCAGGTCAGTGACAATGGTGGTTAAGGGTTAATTAATTTATGTTATTTCAATTAACAACCAAGATGTTTATATTGTAACACGTACTGAATGTAGGGGTTGGTGGGACTTATGGTCTCTCAGCGCGTTGGATTTATCTACAAAACAAAATGGGTAAATACACTCTGACCGAATGAAAAGACTGGATAAGGTACGATGCCTCTAAGCTAAGAAAACCGTGTTAGCTGAGCTGACACAAACGTACAGTCTTTTATAATACAACAATAATTTTATTGTAAATAACAATTCATTTTTATGTGGATACATTAAAAAAAATATATATGTTCATTATTACGCCGTTGTATTTCTTTAAAAGAAGAAAAGATGTATACACATATTGTGTTTTCGTGTGTTCTTAGCTATTGACCATTCTGTTAGTGTATTCTCACTTCATTTATTTTCACAGGGATGTGCGCGAGCGATTTCCAAAAGTCATCAAACTGGTAAGTAAAATTTTAAGTTGTTGTATGCAGGGAAGATATTCAGATGAATTGTATACTTTTTTGATCTATAAGTGATGGTGCCATATTTATATCTCATTTAAATCTTGCTCATTGACAAGATGTTCCTCAAATCTCCCTTCTTAGAGCAGAGAAAGATGCAGTTGGGTGTTAGTAGCCCTTTGACAAACAAACCATCCCTTTCACGTTCCTCCATGTCACATTATTCCTATTTATGTATAATTTTAATAATTAGGCCTGTAATTAAATGCTATTGTTAAAAATCATAAGCAATAAAATATTATTTTCCTCTTTGTCCAGGACGGCGCAGACCTACCGCCTCCCATATTGTTCGACGTGGAGGAGGACACTAAGCTGCCCCCGTCGAAGGCTTGCTTCATGGCCTCCGAGGAGGGGGCCACCATGGTCCGCCAGTTCTTGGAACAGTACTATCAGATGTACGACAGCCAGACGAGCCGAGAGCCCCTCCATATGGCCTACCACGAACTGGCTCAGTTCTCCATGGATGCCTACGTCATGTCTGGAGAACCCGTCTCACAGTAAGTTACACTTACACTTTTTCTGTTAAGCAATTAGGAATTTTACGGTTTGGTTACTCTCCTGTAAGGAGATTGTCAATTCATATATATTATACACAGTATCACTTCTCTCATTTGTTTTTTACATTTACTCAGTTACATTCGCAAAAAAAAGCAATTACAAACATTGCGGGAAGCACTCCCATCAACAGTGTCTAGAATACACGTGTTCTTTACGTTAACTATTCCTTCTGTCAATCAGAATCTTCATTTTATAGCATGCCCTACACTGGCAATCCGCTTGATCAAAACAGCGCGTCCATCTGATTGACACGCGCTTCAAGCAGCCTTGGGGAGCATCAAGCATCCCATCAATCTTTTCATCAACACTCATTTGTAGCGGGGTTTTCGACTAGTGAACTGCTCCTCCTGGACTGTAGTGAATCGTTGTTGTGTAGATACCATGGTTTCGAATCAGGATTTGGGGTTTCTCAACTCCTATTAAAATTTGTTCTTAATACATTGATTTTTGTTTTAATTATTCAACCATGTAATCAGGTTTCAACAGTTTTAACGCCCTCATTATTTTTTGTAGTGACGCACTTCTTTTATTTTTATTGAAATAGTCCTTACTTTAACTTTCCACAACTCCGGACAATCACGATATAAATAAATGAGGAGGCTAATAAATTCTCGATCGGCATTATTATCTACGACGTCCGAACCTTCGGAAGCGAGCGGACGACCCTCCATCGTTGGTGTCGAGCAGGTGACTGACGCAATGCTTGATCGAAATTGCTCTAGACTATCAAGCGCTCCGCCCAGTCGCTTGAGTCATTCAAACTTTCCATCAATCACCGTCAAGGCTTGACTCAAGCGTCAAACGGGTTCCTAGATTATCAATCACGCTTGACGCGCTGTTTTGATCAAGCGGATTGATAGTGTAGGGCCTGCTTATAGAACATATTTATTGAGTCAACGGAGAAGTGATGCTGTAATAATATATTATTAATAAAAATGGGAATGTATCATTTATCCGGATGGGGAGGGGGGGGGGGGGGGTACATTTTGGAAAAGGGAAGTGGGGATTACAACTAATCTAAAGTAAATCCTGTCAAGGACTCACAGCTTTTCATATAATTTTGCTTATGCAGTCAATTACGTGTAATGCAAGGCTGTACAAGTCGTAGACCTTCCCAATTGTTTGGCTTGAGTTCAGAATCAAATACTGTTTGATATTTTTCTTCATGTACAAGCATGGCGAAGGATCAGTTGAAGTGTATGTGTGTCTATCCAACTTTCAGTATTGCATCTGTTACAATGTCCAGGATAAAGGGAGAGAATCAGGTTAATTTAAAACTAGAGAGACTAGTTAATATATACATAACTTTCTAAAACTGGAGACATTTCTCAAAATGAAAGTTGGTGATGCTCTAAAACTTGGCCTAATCCATCAAAATGTAAAAAAAAATTATTCAAATTAATTTCATTAATAATAACGATTCATTTCAGTACCCTTAACACAAATGCGTAACTGCTACACATTTCTACTAAAACCACTCTGGATGTATGACTGACAAATCTACTGTTCGGTTTAAATATCTAACCTGTAACGTAATCAGCTTTTCCAGTCAAAGACACTCAGACTCATTACACAATGCCCACCATACGTAAGTAACAGAACACTTCACAATGAGTACACGACACAATTCAAGACCTTTACAGACGTTTCCACAGCAAATTGCATTCATACCCAAATCCATACATCCACCACTTTCTTCACCACACTTGCCACACAATCCTCCCAGGAGATTAAAGAGGCCGTGGAACCGTGACTTACTATAATACCAAATTGCAACCCCCCACTTCTTGAAACAAAATCATAATATCCCCATAATATTCATTGTTAATAATCATAATATTCATTGTTTTTAAATTTGAGCTACCGCTGGGTAGCCTTCCTCTCTCACGCCTATCAGGACATCTACTATCTATCAAGTCCTCTTGGTAGCTGGTGTTGCGTCATGGCAACAGTTGCGACCAACATTATTAAGAAAAAAAAAATGTTGAAAGTTCAGTCGAGTTTCACGACATCTATTCCACTATCTCTGTATCATATTTATTAATTTTATACTAATATCAGTGTGTATTTTATTTTTGCAGCATGGGAGCTTATCTAAGCGAAAGTCGTAATCTGACTCGTTTAATGAACAATGCTGATAAAAAATTCAGATTTTTAAAAAGAGGAAAATTAAGCATCATTGAAGCTCTTCAGAATCTTCCCAAAACCCGACATGATCCTACTACTTTCATTGTCGACTTGGTTCTTTACACCGTAAGTTTAGTTATAAATATATCAATTTTACTTAGTTATCTACTTGTGACATGGGAGGTAAAATAATCTTGAGCTCGCCGTCTTTTGGATGGGACGTTAAGCGATGTTAGCGAGCCTGTACGATGTCAGGTACTCGTTAAAGACCCCTGCCCTAGGTGAATAAAAATTAAGGGTAGGCAAAATTGCTCTGGTAGTAGGCGATATGACCCTTTGTAATCGAAGCCCGGGCTAAAGTCATAATAACTAAGTATACCGAGTTTGTGTTTAAGGAGGTTTATAATAAAGTTGTATTCTTTCGTTTTTTCTCCCAGTTTATTTTAAAATGTATTTTTTCTATGTAGACGTTTCGGACCGCAGGCCCATCCTCAGTATTTATTAAGTTTAAAATATTGATAATTGTTTTAATAGCATCGAAACAATTACTATGTCAATGATATTTTACATTTTATAGTTAGTTATTATGACTCATGCCCGGGCTTTAATTAACTACGAGGTCATATCGCCTACTACCAGAGCGCTCTTTCGTTACTCTGGTGGACATGAGCCCGACTCTACAATGGGAATCCTAAATTTTGCCTACTCTCCAAATTTTTATTCACTTAGGATAAGGGTCTTTAACGAGTATCTGACATCGTACAGGCTCCGGACCATCGCTTTACGTCCCATCCGTGTATGGGCTTGCAGTCTTTATGTCTATACAGGGTGTATCGCAAGCAGATGACAATACTCGGGGGGGTGAATGCCCCACTCAAGTACACTAAGAAACCGGGGTAATAAAAATCCGTTTCAACTTAGTGTAGAAATAAATGAGATTTTAAATTTTTTTACGATAACCACGTTTTTTTTAGCAAAATGTCCGTAAATATCACTTTTTGGTTAAGGTAAAGTGAAATCTGACTACACTGTCGTAATCTACGTTAAATTTCCTAATAGGTGACATGTTTTTTGACATGAAAATAGAAAAGATTGAAATAGGAGACTAACGTTTATTTCAAAATGAACACCTGTTTAAATTATTTGGCAAATTTTCAGTTTACCGTAATTTATTTTCTCTATTCGCTAGGATGTCCCAAATTCACCAAAAGTTAGCAAAAATATGGCTCTTTAAAAAAATACCTAATGTTGTTCTTTATTGTCGACCATTGCCGGAGTGAGACAGGAGAAAAGATGAAAAACATGGGTAAACCTAACTTACACAAAGCGAGACATTTTATAAAATTAACTAATTCATTATTTAAAAAAAATTGAAATTATTACATTAATCTTTCAGAGATAAAAAATGTTTTGTACTGTACATTGTTTTGGAAAAATTATAACAATTGCTGAAACAGACCTCCATCTTCTCACAATTGACTCCTCGTTAGAACGGATGTGGTGGCCCGTTGAATCTCAAGCCTGTTTGTTCCCATCTCCTCACAAACCTCTTGAATTCTCGCGATTAATTGGTCCCTATCATCAATAGGTACGCTGTACACACGGGACTTTAGAGTGCCCCACACATAAAAATCTAAAGGCGCCAGGTCAGGACTCCGAGCCGGCCATCTCACAGATTCATACCGTCCAATCCACCTTCCAGCAACGCGCCGGGTGGTCGTGGACGGATCATTGTAAAAGCACTCTAAAATATCGTCGACCGGCATAATTAGCAGGTTGTCTTGGAATCGAACCAGGTTCTCCCATAATCCGATAGGCGTTTTCTACGGTTCGGCGATCCGGCCATCTTTGTCGATTTGGGAGTTTGTTCTGCTAGCAGACTGTTGCCTCCAGCGGCCCTTAATCATAAATCATGGTTACGTATTCCCGCGCTGTAAAAAACCGGTATGATTCTCTTAGATAATGTCTCTCAACCGAATCTTTGTACAAAACGGTTTATTGGATCTAATAATGTTTACATTAGCTAATATGTCTAACGTTTGTTTTCAGTTTCAAAATTCATTGTACCGATTAGGATAATTTTTATTTTTTTTTACTCTCTAATCTCCAGCAGAAGCCAACAATAGGGAAAACAAAAATAACTTTGTTTATTCAGAGGAACTAAATAATTAAGTATTATTTCAGGGAATAATAGTAATTTGGTGAATTTAGAACATCCTAGCGAATGGAGAAAACAAATTACGGTAAATTGAAAATTTCCCAAAAAATGTTGTTATAATTTCTTCAAAACAATGTACAGTACAAAACTGTTCTTATCTCTAAAAGATTAATGTAGTAATTTCAAGTTTTTTTAGATAATGAATTAGTTAATTTTGTCAAAAGTCTCGCTTTGTGTAAGTTAGGTTTACCATGTTTTTCATCTTTTCTCCTGTCTCACTCCGGCAATGGTCGACAATAAAGAACAACATAAGGTATTTTTTTAAAGAGCCATATTTTTGCTAACTTTTGGTGAATTTGGGACATCCTAGCGAATAGAGAAAATAAATTACGGTGAACTGAAAATTTGCCAAACAATTTAAACAGGTGTTCATTTTGAAATAAACGTTAGTCTCCTATTTCAATCTTTTCTATTTTCATGTCAAAAAATATGTCACCTATTAGGAAATTTAACGTAGATTACGACAGTGTAGTCAGATTTTACTTTACCTTAACCAAAAAGTGATATTTACGGACATTTTGCTAAAAAAACGTGGTTATCGTAAAAAAAATTTAAAATCTCATTTATTTCTACACTAAGTTGAAACGGATTTTTATTACCCCGGTTTCTTAGTGTACTTGAGTGGGGCATTCACCCCCCCGAGTATTGTCATCTGCTTGCGATACACCCTGTATAGAGAAAATACGTTTCTAAAATATTAATAAATAAACTAGGAGGAAAAAAAGCTGCAACAGAATATGTTTACTATCATATTTTATATAACTATATATATGTTGTTTTTTTTAAATTTTTTCAGCCTATACTGATCCAATTGAACGTGTGTGGTTTATTTTCGGAAACAAGTAGAAAATGTCCAATGAGGTACTTCAGCCGGGTTTTTATGATTGTGAAAACTGATTCAGCATTTAGCATCATCAACGATCAACTTACTGTACTTATGGCGACTTCGGAACAAATTAGGGTAAAGTTAATTGTAGCTGATTTGTTCAATTACTTTTTTTTTATACAGTAAAAGGTCTTTATTCGCGGGATATATATTCCGTAAATATGCCGCGAATACAGAAACCTTGGATATGGAATGGTAATTAGTAATCATAGGGGATATGTTCCAAGGTTCCAAAATAAAACCAATATGTATGAAAATAAAATCAATTTATTGAGAAATTCGCAATTAAAATCCATCGTTAGTCAGCTTTAGGCAAGGGCTTAAAGAATTTAGTAATTGTTTCTTGTTTTGCCGCTTTTAAAAGGTCTTTAAATTCAGATATTGAGCTGTAGCATTAATAATTTGCCTTTTAAAAATAAGGCTACTTTCCATAGATGGATCAATTTTCATGAAGAAATCACAAAGTTCATTTGCCATATATGAACCTTCACTCAGATTTTTCAAGTTAAAAGTCACCTTTTCAGTGCTCGTTGAAGGCTCTTCTCCAGTGGAATGAGTAGTTAACATTTCCTCCAAGTCGGTTTCGGTCAAGTCATCCTGCGAATCAAGCAACTCCTGAATGTCACTTGATTCTGTTCGAAGTCATCTCGTCCTATTCCATTTTCAACTTGAACAACATTGTCAGTTAAAGTTTGAATTTTCGCGTATTCTTCATCATTTCCGACAGTAAAAACATGCCACAGTTTTTTCCAGCATGGTGTCAATGTGTCTGCCTCGGCACGTACCAGCAGTACTCAAAGGATGCGGATACGTTAATAAACGAAACCGAATCCCTTTCTATTTACCGATTGCATCCGCGAATAAAGAAATTTTTAGCCGCGAATACAGGAACTGGGTTGCAATTTTTTCACCTGCGAATAATGAAAACGCGAATTAGGAAACCGTGAATAAGGAACTTTTACTGTATTTAAATTTATTTATTTATTATGCCTACTCCAAAATATCACCAAATATTACTTACTGTACATTTAAATGATAGAGGAGTATAGAAAATAATTAAAATCTAGTTAATTGTTGGTATTTATAAACGGGAGTTAAAAAATGTATGTCTGAATATGCATGAGTTTTTAAAAAAAGCATGAATCTTCTCCCCAACCTTTCTGGATTTGAATAACGACATGTCTCATATCCACGAGTGCTGGCAAAAGCCTAGAAAGGACAGCTAGTTAGAGATATATAAATAGTAATCATTATTAAATATTTATAAATGTGTTTGATCATTTCAGAAATACAACAAGATGAAGGCCGAAGAGGCTTCAACAGCTGCGCAGGCGGCAGTGGCGGCTCCCCCAGAGCTGGTGGCGCAGCCTGGTGTCGGCCTCCCCCTCATGCCACCACCTTCAGTAGTAGGACCGCCAGTGGCTGCTCCTGGAGGCGGTCATGACGTCACCAGACAACAAATGGTTAGCATGGTCTCAATGAAAACAAACATGAACGTTATCTGGTCCGAGAAGTAAGTAATTTCTAGGATATTTATTTATTTTATTTCTATATTTAAATCAAAACAGGAGGTTGTTACCAATTGAGGAGTTGTGTGTAACAACAGCCTCATGTCATTGTTAATATGCGCCTACTACCAGAACGCTCTTTCGTCACTCTGGTGGACATGAGCCCGACTCTACTGTGGGAGTCCTAAATTTTGCCTACCCTAAATTTTTATTCACCTAGGGTAGGGGTCTTTATCGAGTACCTGACATCGTACAGGCTCGGGACCATCGCTTAAGGTCCCATCCGAATAATTTTACCTCCCGGATAAAATAAACTAAGGGCCTCGGTCGGGTTTCGAACCCACGTTCTTGAGCTCAGAAGGCAAGCACGCATACCCACTGAGCTACCGGCGCCCTCTCATACTTTTACATATCGGTTTTACAGGATTCACAATTTACTTCGAAGTATAGGGGAAGTTATTTAATCGGTCAAAAATGTCTACTAAATGTCATGTTTTCTAACCTTCTGACTCCAAAAGTGAAAAAAAAAAAAAAGCTATGTGTGTGCGATAACAATAATTCCCGATATAATGAATGTATCGACACGAAATTTTAATAGCGTAGGTTTTGAATATTTTTATACTGCTACCAGTGTTAATTACAATTTTCTCAACAACCAAACCTCTTGAACATTTTGCCTTTTATTATTTTCTAGACTGACGAGACAAGAAATGAACGGATGACATAAACTGTTACTAAGACCTTTTATAATTATAGATTAATAAATTTATTATTTATTGGGACGTTTCGAACCTAAGTTTATCTGTCATCAGCCTATTCTCAATACAACTTATTAATAAAAAGTTCCTTAGGCCTGATTTAGTTAAAGATAGCAACATTGAGAATGGGCTGATGTTGAACTTAAGCTCGAAACGTTCCCATAAAGAGTAAATAATTGAAATGTGTAAGAAATTCTGCGTTGATCCACTTAAAAATAATATAATATGCCCTTTATTATTTCTATTGTTTTTATATACTTATTTTTTAAATTGTTTTTTAGATGCTTGAATGAAACGAACTGGAACTTGGAGCAAGCTTTATACGCATTTTCAGAACTTCAAAAGAAGGGTGCAATTCCAGCTGAAGCTTTCGTCAAATGAAAACTCATTCATGCGCCTCTCTGGTTTAGGAATTTTTTCTTTGATTTTCTCCTTATGTATGAGTGATATTTTTTTTTTCGGATGTGTATATTCGTGTCTGAATATATTTGTGTAGATAATTGGTGTCGAAATGTATAACAAAATAAAGAGGTGCTTGAATGAATGTATAATTCAGTTATCTCTATATTATTATTTATTATTATTTTTTTTTTTTTATTGTTCAAACTTTTAGATCATTTGTAGTTTGTGGGGACCTCATTTTTGTATATTTTTTTGAAACCACAAAAAAAAAATTACTTCTGATAAAACTAAGATGTGTAAAATTCAATGGACTTGAGTATTGCGTAAAAAGTCATATTGAACTTCCGGTGGAATTATCTAAGACATTAATTTATAAAGATAAAACGTTCATTGGATCTTATTTATGTAATATGTGCAATATGCAGGTCATAGTGCACTATGCAGGCCATAGTGCACTGTGTGCATCTCCAGTTGTTAATCATATAAGTTTTTTTTTTTTTTTTTCGAAAATAATTTTTGTATAATAGGTTCATTTTGATAAGGCAAGTGAAGAGGAAGGAGACTTTGGCGAGGATAATAGAAGTATATATGTAAATTTCCCTGTGGTTCCAGAGGCGTAAGGGGTTGGGAGGAATATCAGGAGGGGAGAGTGCGCTGCCCTTGTTTGTCATGACTCATGCCCGGGCTTTAACTACGAGGTCATATCGCTCACTACCACTACTTCGTCACTCGGGTGGAAACGAGCCCGACTATATTGTGGGAGCACTAAGTTTTGCGCAAGTTCAGTTAATGGGTCTGAGTGACACAGACACGAGACCGCCATTTAATGTCCGCTCCGAAGGACAGCGTGTTGGTTTTTTTTTATCCTTATATTGAGTACAGCAGGCAAGCAAACGCTGCCTCTGTACAATGGGCACCTCTCCCCTCCTGTCTAATTTGTCTCACCTGCCTACTTAAAATTAACCTATTTCGAAAAAACAATGTATTTTTAAACTAGTGGTTCCAAAATTAATACTCCTCAAAATCAAATCTAACTATCTCCATTCAAATTGTGTTTATGATTAAGAATGTGCTTAAAACAGCGGTTGACATTTCGAAAATGCTTGTATTTCTACAGTTTTTTTTTCTACGCCAAATGGAAAAATAAAAAAAAATTCAAAATATTGTTTTTCTCATGAAAACTATTCGGAAAATCCGTAACTCCCAGCGTTTTGAACATTTTCCTGCTTCAACCTACTGTAAAAGTATTTGCAGGCAAAATATTAGAAAAGTCCCCTCAAAAGTTCAGTATGAAATATTTTAAAAATTATTTTTAAAGTTCACTTTTGTTTTGGATATGGTTAGCTTTGACTTTAAGGGTTTATAATTAGCATTTTATTATTAAATGTCAATATGTGTCTTTGGTTGTTGTTGGAACATTGAAGGAGTTATAAGAAACGACCATTTAAATCAACGGCTGTGTCTTCCTTTCGACACTGAAATTGTTTTCTTTAATAAATCATAGAACAAAGGAAATTTTGGAACCAATATTTATCTGAAAACTGATCTTATACACTCCGAATGTGAGGGGTTATTTTTAAATTTAAAAATTGAAAAAAATGTTTGTAGCGCACAACACTTTGATTGTTCACCGTTTTGATAAGTTAGAAAATAAAAATTGTTATACAATGTTCATTGTTGTGATGTCATTTGCATTTTTTGTGTTTGAGATTAAATGATTCGTTATCATATTTTTTTTTATATATTGTTCAAAAACATATATTTAGAGTAAGTACAAATTTACAGAAAGTTCTAATTATTATAAAAAAATGTCCGACTAGACTACATTTAGCAACTAATCAGAATTCTAGTTTATTTTCTTTGATTTAAGCATTGTACAAAGTCACTTAAATGATCTTTAGTATGTTTATTTTGATGAGCTTCGAGAATACAGAAGTATTTTCAAAATATTGGAAATATGTTTCAGTAACTTTAATTTTTTTAAAATGTAAATAAATGTTTTTATAGTAATTAGCTTTATTTTCATAGTGTTTTGGTTGTTTTGTATATAAATGTTTATATAAACTGGTTTCCCTTTCTTTAATGTATACCAAAGGTAAGGATAACATTTTTGGTATAATTGAGAAAATTATTGTATATAGCTTATTTTTGTATTTAAATATTTTTTTTAAAGTAGATAGGAACGTAAGGAAGAATACGAAATTACATTATTTTGATTAATTACTCTTATTATATACCATTTTTTAAGACAGCAGCATCGTAAAATTCGGGAAGTCTCATTTAGAAGAAAACTATATAAGTGGTTAATTGTATGTATACATTAGAAGAGTGAAGAGAATTATAGAACGTTCATCTTTAGTGGTTCTAATAAGAAAACCTCCCTTCAAGTCATCCCACTCAAGTGCCATCCATATCTCTCTATGCACAATCAGCTGGTTTGTGGTGTGAAGCGGACATCTAGTTGCAGTGGTTGGACATTGAACAGACAGACGACAGGTTTACTTATTGGAATAACTATAGTTGGCATTCTGCGCAATGTCAACTATCTTCAGTTGTAGAGAACATATGACACATGGATCTTACATATTTCCAATGCCGTTTCAAATGTCGTTTGTCTCAAACTGCAGCACACTCAATATTTGTACTGCCTTGTTTTTTTGTTTTTTTTTCTCTTCTATGCATTCATACATTTAACTTCTAAAATTTTTCTTAATATCTATCCTATTTCTTGAAGCTTACTACGTCTTACTTCAAAGTAGTTAGATATTAAGGATGAGACAATAGAAAATAGACACAATTGTAAATACTTTTATCCGTCTCTCCCTTGAAAATGTTAACATTAACTGTGATAGGCAGGAGAAAAGAGTTAAAAGAGATATAAAAAAAATAGAAATATGTGTTATGTACTTTTGGATGTTTGTATGATTATTGTGAAAGGAAAAGAAATATTTACCTAGAATTTAACTGAACTCTCTTTAAAATGTTGAAGCATGATATTAACCAAAACAATTTCTGTAGAAAACCAAACGAGATTTGCGATATTTTATTTTATCTTGCGAAAATGGAGTTTAACAAAGTCTTGTGAATGCTGGATGTAGAACATTTACTGGAAAAAGGAGTATAGTTCACTTGGCTTTATGGTATCAACTTTCTAAGTTGTGGAATCTTGTAAAAAGTAAATAAAACAAACTTCTTTTTGGAACATTGTGTATTCCATTTGTGAAATTTTATAAATACACAAATGAACAAACAGTGATTGCACAAATGGAATAGATAATATTTAAAAAAGAAGTTTGATTTATAAATAAAACTAAATTTATATATTATTGTCTCTGTATTTCGCAAAGTTCATAACTCCAGGTGAGGAAAAAAACCTAAAAAAAAAAAAACAATCTAATGATGCATTTATAAAGGGTTGTTGAAATGTAAGTTCTGAATTTGCAAAAATTCTATCGAAATTTCCACACCAATTTGAGTTCTTATTTCATAAAATATTGAGCTATGCACTTTGCTAAGTACAGCGACGTTATGCATAAAAGTGAATAGATAGAAAATTGCATTTGTACCTAACTATTTGTAATACTCTGAGTAATGCAGAACTCTACCTGCCTACCGCAGATAACCGCGCTCCATATCTTTTGTATTCTTCCTTAAAATAAATTATTGAAATAATATTTAATTTTATTATACAGAACATTTGTTTGGTTAAATCAGACTCTAAATATGATCCTGTTTAATTTATTGGGATCTCCAACAAAAAAATTGTTATACTAAATTGCGAGTATATATATTTTTCTTTATGTACATATAATATATATTCTGTATTCAATATTTGAAATTGTACAAAAAAAATTGTAAATAAATATTTGTTTTATGTATTTCAATTTTTTTTCCCCACAAATCTCCTTTAAAACATTGGTATGAACGAATTTGGCTCCGGTTTCGAAAGACATGTGTTTCTCTGAATGGGATGGAAGGGGTGAACAGATTTCCTATCCTAGAGAAGTTTAAAATGTCATGGTCAAATTGTTTTGAGGAAAAACGTAGCTAAAGTTTGGTTTTAATGTGCATTTCGTAGAATTAATTTATTTTAGTTTTAAAATCCTTGAAGAAAATAATAAGTCTTATCTTACTCAAAATCACTGCCGAACCTGGGAAAGAAGCAAGTTCCTTCATTTTACTAGCAATAACCTTAATACATCTGTCGATGTTAGAAATCATATTGAAGAGACCTAATTTTAAAGGAGGGGCGAAACATTTGTTTGACAACATTATAAAAATTATAGAAAAAACTATTTTGATAGTTTATTCCATCTGAATGTATGTTAGTAGATAGATCCAAGTACGAACACTTATTTTTCTCCCTCTGCCATACTTCCTCAACGACGCCTTATGCGTCCATGACCAAGAGACTTTCGTTGCAGCAGCAATGACAAAACGTTACTAATAAGCGCAACTCAGTGGCTGGGGAGGGTCTCAACTGGATGATTTCTCCCCTCTTGACAGCGTTTTTTACTCATTTGCTTGTGTATACATTTTTATACTGTTGTACATATCTATATCAAACGAGGGCGCCGGTAGCTCAGTGGTATGCGTGCCTGCTTACTGAGCTCAAGATCGCTGGTTCGAAACGCGGCCGAGGCCTTTTTTTTTTTTTATCTGTGTGATGAAAAAACCTTGAACACGCCGACCTTCGGATGGGACGTTAAGTGATGGTCCCGAGCCTGTGCGATGTTAGATACTCTAGGTGAATAAACCTAGGTAGGCAAAATTTAGGACTCCCACAGTAGAGTCGTGTTCATGTCAACCAGAGTGACGAAAGAGCGCTCTGGTAGTAGGCCTCAACGTTTCGTTTATCAAGGCATTTTCAAAACTTGCCTTTAATATATTTTTTTCTATATATAACCATTATTATTTTAAATGGAACTCAATATCCAAAAATATCTTTTATATTATTAGAAACACCATGTGACGAGTTCCAGTTGTTTTTATTTATAAATAAAAAAAATGATAAAAGTTTGGTATTGATAGATGAAATAAAAATTGACCGAATGAAATTAATACATACATTTTTTGGAGACCTAAGGCCAACATTTGTTTGTTTACAATCCACGTTCATCAAGAGAATCTATTTTTCTATGGTGCTTGTTTACTGAGCTCAAGGTTGAGGCTCGTGGTTTATTTCATTTGGAAGATGATATAAACTTAAGCCCGCCGTCCTTCGGATGGGAAGTTAAGCGATGGCTCCGAGCCTGTACGATGTCAGGAACTCGTTAAAGACCCCTACCCTAGGTTAATAAAAATTTAGGGTAGGCAAAAATTTTAGGACTCCCGCAGTAGAGTCGGGCTCATGTCCACCAGAGTGACGAAGAAGCTCTCTGGTAGTAGGCGATATGACCTTGTAGTTCAAGCCCGGGCATGAGTCATAATAACTAAGTAACTCTAAAAAAAAAGGAAAAAATCTTCAATCGTTATAAAGATTAAATCAATAAACGTATTCATCTCTGTTGCAAGAGTAGTTCAATTTGTAAAAAATTCAAAATAATTTACCTTATTCTGGGAATGGTTTAATTAATTAAAGAGTTTAAGTCCATTTGAAAATTCGGAATGTTATTTTTTCATTTGGGCTTACTGGGGTTTTCATGGGTAACACTGCTCGAGCCATGATCGTAATATTATTGAGATCTACTAGATGGTTACCTACATTTTGAATATGTATCCAAGATGTCGTAGTTAGTCATCGGAAATCAATCCGTGAGGGTTAGAAATGGCATGAGAATGGAGCCGTTCAGAAAGTTTATTTAGGACGACAGAGCATAGTCGACATCTTCATTGGTTATACTTTGTGATACTTAACTTTTTTTTACAGAAATATTGTATATTTTTCAAAATATATATAATATATGGGAGTACTTTCATACTGAACATCAGCCAAGCCTTAACAAATACTAATGTATGTCATAGTATTTGTTAAATCGTTACTGAAGATGGTAGCAATACCGAAAATACTCCTATTTGGAGTGTTTGGAAAGAGGAGTAAAGCAAAAATGCATAGCTTTCAGTAGACACATTTTACTTATTCTAATTTTTTTTTAAACATCATTTTAATTTAACTTAATGATTATTATTATGATTCTCTGACATAATCATGATTATCAGACTTTTACTGATTGCACAAAAAAAAAGTATATTTTTTTTCACCTCCTCGTTGACTTATCTCATTTTGACCAATTTTTGGCTTATACTCTATTTACCAAACACTCCAGATATTACAGGTATATATTTTGTGAATTAGACAATATTTTAAAAACCATGCGTTACTCTTATTTTTTGGGGTTATACCTACTTTGCTTGTAAACTTCAATAATGGTCATACATTTCTGAACGTTTTCCTCGTTTAGGCCGTTTCCTGATTTAGCTCAGACAAAGACGGTTGACATCCACGTCTTTTTGATATAATCTCAGAATCCAACTAGATGTCTGATGTATATATTTATAAATCCCAATGTAATTACGACAACGACCTTTTAATCCTTTAAAAAAATTTATATATCGATTAAGTGTATGCGGTGCTGGGTTACTATCGATTAGAACTTTCTGTACTCATCAAAAATTAAAGTTCGGCCCCAGTATTAAAATGGCAGCAGATTCTGATGTTTCAATTTCGCAAATAGATACACAGTTTGATAGATTAAGTGTTACCTCTGAAGAAAGCACTCTCCGCGGGTATCTTGACCAAGATTTGGACCAAATTGATGAAGATACAGTTAGAAATTGGGGATTTCGTTTGAAAGATTTATACAGGTTGGCATTGAGGTTTTATAAAGGTAATGGTTATAAATTCGTATTATTATTCTTGATATTATTGAGTATTTACAGTTATTAAGTGATGTCTTGAAGCCTTAATAGAATTCCGGCTTCTAAAATAATTGTTTCTAATTTAATTTAATGTATAAATAATGTTAACAATGAATCATTTCAGAGAAGGAAGGCAAAGCTATCAATTTATCATATCATGATAAGCTGAAAGTAGTGGCTCTTACGAAGCAAATCAAAGTTGGAAAATTTAATCCGGACACTTCACCGCCTTTAGGAGTATTGGATGTCATCGGCCGGGATAGACGGTGATTTGTTGTTTTATGTAGACAGTTATTACTTTTGAATTTTATTGTCTTTATATTATTCCTTTTTGTATTTTTTTAGGATTGCATGGCAGTCGCTGGGTGATATGTCTGCAGAAGGCGCAATGCTAGGTTTTGTTGAATTATTAGACAGTCGATGTAATCTTTTTAGGCCATTTATAGAAGCACATAAAGCCGACTTAGAAAATCGTGTTAAAATCAGGTATGTTTTTTTTGTTGTTATTCTGAGCATGTTGAGATTTGTTGTTTGTGACTCATGTTCGGTTTTCAATAACAAGGTTTTATCTCTTACACTTCTTCGAATTAATTTTACAAAGCCAGTTTAATGAGCGGGCCGATTAGAAACTGTTATAAGAAACACTCCAAACTTGAAGAAAAATCCAAACTGTGATCGTGAACCGTGATCAAGTGATTTTGTAATAATGGAGAGTTAATTTGACAGTTACTGTTTTCCACCTCCTTAGCTGTGCAAAGTATAGGTGAAATTATGTATTCGGTCAACAATTTGATGCTGAATTTTCATCGGAATTTCATATTTGTCGACCTCCAGATTCCAAATATGAAAAAATAATTATGTATGTGCCTGTCTGGAATACGATAACTATATTAGAATGAAAGAATCGAGATGACATTTTATATATGAATCCAGAACCCTCCAAAGACGACACCTATAGATTTGTAGCCAAATCGACCAAAGGGAAGGGGGGATCAGGGAGAGTTTTGACACAGAAACTCTAATAATTGTCGATAGAATGGATGTATCGTCACGAAATTTTATATGTGGGACCTGAAACCCATAAGGACAACACCTATGGATTTTCAGTCAAATCGGCCTTAGGGAAGGGGGGATTAGGGGAGAGCTTATCTCAGAAACTGTAATAAGGATCCCCATAAGGACCAAACTTAAATTTTTAGCGGAACTGGTAGATGGGAAAAGGTGGGGGGGCTTAACACCTGTCCCAGTAATGCCGCCGGTTTAATGAATCTATCCACATGAAATTTCATATTTGAAGTCAAAATCCAATGAGGACAATGGAAGTGCCGATCTAATGAATTTATCGTCAACATTTTCAGGATTTAGGAGCCTCTATGTAAGTGAACTATTTAGTTTTAGACTAAACGTCAATTGAGTTTTGAAACGTAAAAATTGAAAAATTAATTGATTAATTATGCTTTTTGCGAGTCATTAAACGCATAAAATGGAAGATAGTGAAATAGAGTTACGCACTGTAGTGTGGATTATTTACTAAAATGAACTCAAGTAAGGAAGTCTGTAACAATATTATGAACGATTGATAGAGTCGACAGTATCTTTTCAATGTAGAAGGAATTCCAGGTTCTGTCGTTAAATGAAAAATTCAAATTTGGCCAACTTTTCGATAACTATTCATTTCCTTCTTCAGGGCCTTATAATGTAAGTATAAAGCTATGGTGTTGTGTATGTGTTATGTGTCACATACACGATACCATAGCTTTACACTGGACATAAACTCACAACACGTTCACCACACACATCCACTCAAGTCATTATAGGCCCTGAAGAAGGAAATAAATAGTTTTCGAAACATTAGCCAAATTTTGAATTTTTCATTTAACGACAGAACCTCGAATTCTCCTTCTACAATATTATGAACATTAAAACAAGTTACATTTAAATATTTTTATAGAAATATTATTTATTTTTTTTCAAAGAGAGGAAGATGAAAGGCAAAGAAAAGAAAGTGACGAAAAAAGTAAGCTAGAGGAAGAATTGAAAATAAAAAATGGAGAGGATCGATTAAAAGTGGAAGAGCACAAACGACTGATCCAGGAAGCACTGAACCAGCAGACCTATGTACAGTTCAAAGCATACGCTGAACAGCACTTTCCAGGCGAAGAAATGCAGGTGAGATCATCCTCATCTTCCTATATTCAAAAATTAAGGATACTCTTTAAAAGTTGTTCAGTCTTCTGTTCGCAGGATGGAACTAGACCTATTTTGTAAAAATAAATCGATGAAGGCCAGAGTTGTTTTTCCTTTTGCCAAAATGCTTTAATACTTAATTTTCTATGGTATTTTATACTGAACTGTTCTGTAAATTTTTGAGTGTCTCTCTTAAAAAATAAATAATAAAAGAAGAGTTTTGACATTTTCTATATGTAACGATGTTGCAGAATGTTTCTTTATACGGTGAATGTAGTGGTTATCTTCTTGTTCAAAATTATTTTATTTCTTAACCGGTTTCCTATATTCTGCAGCATGAGGTTGAAGTAAAATAGGGGAGGAATAGGGGATGAGTGTGTGGTAACTCTTCGCATCAGTTTCCGAACCTCACTCTAAAACTGATGAAGAGACCTAATGATGCAGAATATCCGAAATAGGTTGTATTATAAAAAAAATTTCGACAGGAAAAACAGTTTAGATATATGTAATATCATAGTTGGGAAATCTCGTTCTGATGTGGGAGACTTCAATGCGATTTTATTTTATCATTCTCCTTGTATTTTAAGTAGTTAAAAGCAATGGGATTAATCACAATTGGTCTTGTTGTGTTGGATTATAGCAAGAGAAGCTACTAAAGCAGTTGCAGGAGGAACACTACCAACAGTACATGGAGCAGCTGACCAGAGAAAGGAACCATGGTAGCGAGGACGCGGCTCTCCAGACTGTACCTCTCTCCAACGGAACTCTGCCTGGCTACCTCCCCACAGAGGAGTATGAAGCACCCCGCTCTCCCTATGGAGACCATGGTAAACACTATAAATAAACACAATGTTTATCTGTCTGTTGGTATTGTTGAAGAAATAACGGTGAAAAAGAATATCTTCGAGGGAGTGAGCTGGTAGCAGCAGAGGGGAAGTGCTACTTGCTCACCTGACCAGCCTAATCTCATTTCCGCGTTCTCCCTTCTGTGTGTGTACACCGTTCTCTCTCATTGTGTGCTGTTTATCCCCATTATATTAACTTGTGGTATTCAATTAATATTCAATTAAATTATTTAATTAATTCATTTAATAATAAAATAAATCTCCGTTATATTTATTGGTAATATTACCAATTGGATATTTATCCAAATAAAATATTCAATTACTATTAACTTATTCTCATTTGTCTATCTGTCAACGTCGGGTAACACAGCTAGTCAATAATTACAAATTGAGGTTAACAAATTTCATTATTTTCCTACAGTTGAATTAATATAAAACTAGTATAGATGCAGCACTTTTACGACTGCTAATGAAAGCTATCAATTGCGAACACACGAAAATAATTGATGGCGCGGATCTAAGGCTGCATGTTTTACATTTTCTCCCTATTGTCGCAATGCTGGAGTTACTGCGCACTGACCTCATTGATTTGTTGTTTCTGTATCGGATAATTTCTGTTTAATAT
This sequence comes from Aradus depressus, assembly GCA_963662175.1. Taxonomy (NCBI): domain Eukaryota; kingdom Metazoa; phylum Arthropoda; class Insecta; order Hemiptera; family Aradidae; genus Aradus; species Aradus depressus. The sequence goes on along the minus strand of OY759219.1, from coordinate 38,237,682 downwards.
TTATGATGTTGGTTCATTCTAATTTCATCTTTTGATAAAGACCTGTGGACGATTATTTCTGTGTTTTGGACATAAATAGTTATCTAAGATAATATAATTCAAGTTCTGCTTTCGTTAATTTTATTGGTAATTTAATGATTAAGTTGGCATTAGTGTTTACATTACATCTTATATATCTATGTTACTGCTAAAGTGTAAACTTGTCTTTATAAACTTATATTATTATAAAGTTTAAACTCAATGGATAGTTTATAAACTAACGGATCTGGTTATTTTGATAGAACTAGCTGTTTACAGTTCAGTCTTAACAAGTGAGTTTATATACTAGCCAAGCTCAAACTTCAGACATGCATATTGTATATAATCCGTGGAGATGGAACAGTCTTCAGTTATTCGAAATTCTTCTTTCTATCTGGTATCATAATCATTGACTAACTGTGGATATATTTGAAAACGAGAAAATAACAAGAAACCAAAATAATATAAAATTAGTCTCGTTTTAAAACAAATCTACAATTGGTCAATACCGTTAGAATAGGGATTTCCACCTTCTAGGGAGGAGGACCCCTCCTACCACAGGTGATCTTAAGTTAATATAAGTATGTCTGCCTAGCTCATATCTCCATTATTTTTGAATCTTGGCTGACGATGGCGTAAGCCGAAACCGGTACACATTTATGTATATGTATGTGGAATTACACAATATAAGTGTTCAATAAAAAAAGTGATTTATATATCATCTTCTTAATTTTATCTATTAGTATTTCCACTATATCGACATATAACACAAATGTATTCGGACAATTACTGTTGAGAGGGAAAACATTTATATTTTTTCTAATGACTATTATTTCGGGTAAAAGTATATTGATAGATGTTGGATGTTGATGTTGGTCAGGTAGGACGTGGACCCCTCCGATGGCGGCCCTCTCCACGGCCTCCATGTGGACCAGGAAGGACGTCCGGGAGTTCAAGGAGTCCATCAGGACGGAGGGAGGCGACTCGTCCATCATCAGGGTCGGACACGGCGAGACTGTTACCGTAATTCATTCTCCTTCTTTATATTTTAAAAGAAAATAACATACGTTCCATCCCATCATGCCCAGTTGGAGTGAACCATTAAACCGCTCAACTTTATTTCAAAAACGAAATTTCAATTTTCAAAATATATTTTTGAGGTTGAGGAAGAATATTCTTAATTTGAGACCAGTTCGATGTTCTCTTGATGGAGGTGGTTCGTAAACGAACAAATGTAGGTCTTAGGTCTCCATAAAAAATGTATGTATACATGTATTTATTTCATTCTGTCAATGTTTCGCCTATCAAGGCATTATCAAAACTTTGATTATTTCTTTTTTTCTTTTTATAACAACATTTTTTTTTATATTATTACAAACACCATGTGACCAGTTCGCATTATTTATAAAAAAAATATATATAAAGGTTTCGCAGGATGTCAAAAATAAGGTAGTCTGACCTCTCACAGATTTTTTAAGTAAGCTAGCCGGCTTTCGAGGTTTCCCTCATCATCAGGCAGTCTGATAAAAAATTTTTGAGAGTCTCACGTACACCGTTCTCCCAGTTGTGACTCAGATGGTGGACAGGATTAACTCGTCTGTCCCCATCCATGATATTTTAAATTGTTAATGTTTGTTGTAGATTTTTATTTATTTATTTTTATTATTTAGTTTATTCAAATTTTTTATCAGACTGCCTGATGATGAGGGAAACCTCGCAAGCCGGCTAGCTTACTTAAATAAAAAATCTGTGAGAGGTCAGACTACCTTATTTTTGACATCCTGCGAAATAATCACTTCTCACTACATCAGCCATCTTCATATTATATAAAGGTTTGGCTAATGGATTGATAGATGAAAGAAACATTGACCGAATGAAATTAATATATGAATGTTTTGGAGACCTAAGGCCAAAATTTGTTTGTTTACAAACCACTTTTATCAAGAAAATCTATTTTTCTGTGGTATGCGTGCTTGCTTAATGAGCTCAAGGTCGAGGCCTTTAGTTTATTTTATTTAGGAGATAAAATAAACTTAAGCATGCCCTCCTTCGGGACGTTAAGCAATGTTCCGGAGCCTGTGCGATGTCAGGTACTCGTTTAAGACCCCTACCCTAGGTGAATAAAAATTTAGGACTCCCGCAGTAGAGTCGGGCTTATGTTCATGAAAGAGCCCTTTGGAAGTAGGCGATATGACTTTGTAGTTAAAGCCCGGGCATGAGCCATAATAACTAACTCTATTTTTCTATAAGTAATTTTGGAGTAATTAACTCCGAAATAGCATACTTACTGAGCTCAAGATGGCGGGTTTCATATCCCGTGACCCTTAGGTTCTTTATCTGGGAGGTGAAACAATTTTGAGCATGCTGTCCGGATGTGACGTTTTGAGATGGTCCCGAGCCTGTACGATTTCAAGTACTCGTTAAGTACCCAACCATGAACCAGACGCTTGTAGGGCTTTACACCTCCCGTGATAAATGAACCTGGGTAGGCAACATATAGGACTCTCATAATGGGCTTATATCCACTAAAGCTCTGGTAGTAGGCGATATGACCTCTTAGTTAAAGTCCGGGCGTGAGTCATCATAACTAATATAATATATTAGTTACGATGACTCACGCTGGGACTTTAACTATATTATATTTTTAGTATCGTGCAGATTCTCTTCTTTTATTATATTAGTGAATTTATTTGGAGCTGGGTCAAATATATAAAAAAAAATGTGAATTTCTTAATGATAGAAAAGACGGAGTAACTCTTTTGTTAATGGACCATGTACAAATAAAGAATACAATGACGAAATTAGAATATCTGTCAATTGATTATTTGTTCAGCAGGATGGTCGGCACCATGTGCTGGGCCACGTCATTATATATTATTTAAATGTTGACAAAACAGACCAATCTCTATGTACTGGGGAAGTACATAGCCGGAGATTGGACTTGTTCTGGGTAAGCCGACCTAATCAATTATGTTTTCGCTCTCCCTCCAAAGTCTATTTAAGCTAAAACTCAATATTTGACTTACATAGTGTCTTCTGAATTCTCGTACTAGTAAGGCTAGGAGACTTGTTTCTTGTCGCTTTGTGTTCCTTCAATGGAAAGATGTGTGCAGCATGCGTCAATGCCGCATGCTACATGTTGCCCTAAAAGTTGCCTCAGTGGAATTGCGCCTTTAGGCTGTATTTGAAGGTCTAAATATCGCCTAGATATTATTAATAAGGGTTTGTACAGACACAGACTAAATTGTGACTAATATTGTGTAGCTATTGTGCTCCAACGGTACTTTCACAAACTTTATGTATGTTGGTGTGTTTGGCAGGTTCGAGTGCCAACGAATGAGGAGGGTAACTGTCTGTTCTGGGAGTTTGCGACAGACTACTACGACATCGGGTTTGGTGTCTACTTCGAGTGGGCCAAGTCTCCCACCACTCAGGTCTCTGTCCATGTCTCGGAGAGTGAGGATGAGGACGACTATCCTAACGATGAGGACGAAGAGGAGGATGAAGGTATCTTGCAACTATTTTATCGTTAGCTAGTCTTGTGTGTATCGTAACGCTTTTGAATGCCGCAAATTTCCGATTTATGTCATCTGTGTCGATATTGTGGAAAGCTAATAAAATAAATAAAAACAGAGAACTTGTTTTAATTACAAAAAGAATATATACTTAAGTAAATCGGTTTTGGCTTGTCATTGTCACCACGACAAAAAAAAAATTCGAAAGTGACTTTTGAACTTTGTGTTGACGATGGCGTAAGCCGAAACAATGTAAATGTTGAACAATTTTAATTTTTTTTAAAAATTAGTTTTAAAATTAAGCGGCTGTAAACATCTGATCAGCACAGAAGTGATTTTTTTTTTTTGGGGGGGGGGGGGCGTAGCCCAGTGGTAGCGTGCTTGTTTACTCAGCTCAAGTTCATGGGTTCGAAACCCGACCGAGATCCTAACAAGTAACATAAAATATTGTTAGTTATTATGCCTCATGCCCGGGCTTTAACAATAGTATGTTTGTTCAGAGCTGGGCGAAGGACTGGGACTGGGAGGTGATGTGGAGCGAGGCGCTCCCCCCTCCAAAGTGGACCCCAGCCGACCTCCCATCTCTGTCATCATCCCTGTCTACCGGAGGGACTGCCAGGAGCAGGTCTACGCCGGCTCCCACAGCTACCCAGGCACTGGGGTCTACCTCCTCAAGTTCGACAACTCCTACTCATTGTGGCGCTCCAAGACCCTCTACTATAAGATTTACTACACCAGATGAGATGAGGCTCATGTATGTTTATTGATTGTATTTATTTTATATTTTTGTTGTGTAAACATCTTAGGTCTCGGTAGGGACTATGTCAGAGCGTAAGTCTCGTTGATGTGCTTGCGTAAGTGTCTGTGTAGGACGGTTGCGCGTGCAGCGCACACACACAACTACACACTTCTTTATCTGTGATGTCAGCTGTTTTGGGGGCATTTCTACGTTCATGAAATAAGAAAGTGTGTAATATATTTCGACTGCATTTGACTTTTTATGTTGTTATCAATATTAGGAATTATAAAATGGTCTTTCGGTAAGAAACGTTTAGGTTAAGATGCTTCGATAGCTTAAATTTGTCATAATAAATACAATTTGTGGTAAAAGAAAATAATATATCAGTGTAAATCTACAACTTTTGAAAATATCGATCAGTAAATAATATATTTGTTGTCATATACTATCCGCTCGGCGTATTTCAATGTAAATTTTGTCATCAATCAAGTTTGTCTTAGACTGGGGATGAAGCTAAAATCAAACGAAGGATTAGAAAATACCTGGTGGGCAAAAACTGTAAACATTTTGTTTACACTCTAATTCTTATATTTTCCTCAATTTAATTTACAATTTTCAATTGTAAGAACACAAATAAGAAAATATGAACACAAGAGCAGAATATCAAAAACACTTGGATGATTTGTTGAAGCGGCTGGTCAGCATCACCGCCTCCTCAGGGAAAATTTAACACTAGAAAATAACAGATAATAATCATTAATGTTATTGATAGTTAAATTATTATTATTATTATATATGATATGTTTCAGTTGAGTTTGAAGACCCTGTACAGACTGTACCGAGACTAGAGCGAGCTAGGACTAGTCCTACTCCATCTCCTCTTCATAAGACATCTCTGTGGAAAGCCGACCCAAGGTAGTCGCGGAATAATAGGTTTTAAAAAAAAATATATATCAATTTGTTTTGCCTTTCTTGATTTTATTATTAGTATTATATTTAATTTGTGAATTTATTGTTTAGCCACCTGTATGAATTTTGTTTTAAAATTTAGATTTAATGTTAATATTTTTCGAAATAAATTTTATATATGTTTTGTCCTATATTTTATTTATGTTATTTGTTTTTGTATATATTATGTACATGTGTAATTATTTATTATTAAATTATTTTGAAGTCTGAAATGTTTATTAAGGTTTTTTCAACATTTTTGTTGGGATATAAAATACAATTATTTTATATTGTAATATGAATAGCAATTAAAAAACATAAGTTTACTTTCAACATGATCTGAACATAGTACATTTTCATTTCAGCATCTCCTTTGACCTATCTTAAATTTTATTATTTTTTTAAATAAATGTTATTACACAATTTGTAACATATAATGCAAATAAATAGTTACACTAATTATGGAAATACTCCTGAGTAATGTAAAAGTTCTTGTTGGCTTATTATTTTGAAGAAAGCAGGTAAACAATGTTTTTATTTGTGTCAATTTTGGCATTTTCATGCCCTGCATTAGATAAGTTTTTAAGTTCGTTTTATTTCTTAAATTTCATTAAGCAAAGCAGAAAAACTATGTAGAGGAAAACAGAGGGTCCTTAATGCATTTATCTGTTTGTAAAACATTTATCTGTTTTTTTGTGGAGACGGAAGGCTGTTGTTTCGAACCAGGTTCATCAAGTGAACATTATACTGGTCTCAAATCAAGAATATTCTTCCTCTACCTCAATATTTATATAAATTATATTGTAAGGTTCCTCAACATTTAACTAACTTTGTGTGCGACTAAATCTGTGGCTACATGCCAGAACAAGTTAACTCCATTAAACGAGATTTTGAGAAATTACGGTTTAAAGTTTTTTGTGTTACTTCTGTTATATTCAAATAAAAAGTTCTAATTCTTCTTGAATATTGTTTACGCCTTTAAAAAGTTCGAATAATTTTATAAAATTATAATTATTGTAATTTAATTACGAAAAAAAAATTTAATTTTTCATTGTTAATTTGGATTATGAATTCGTTCATATTAGATGTATTACTATAATATAGTCATATATATTATATGAGAATGTCAACAATGTTTTGATTTGGAGCAGTTGCTTGACAGTGGCGCCGCGCGTTTCCTTTTCGTGACACTAATCAGTAGCCGTTAGTGACCGTGAGATGATAGACGAAAGGTTAATTAATTATAATAAAAAAATGCTCAGAGATATTAAAATGAGTTTATTTGTTGTTCATTACACAGAAAAATCTAAACGACGCGTGATGATATCGAATTTGATTCAATTAATCGGTTCTTGCATGAAAAAATGGAGTTAACTGGTTTTGGCATGTAAATGGCAGTTAACTGGTTTTGGCATGTAAATGGCAGTTAACTGGTTTTGGCATGTAAATGGCAGTTAACTGGTTTTGGCATGTAAATGGCAGTTAACTGGTTTTGGCATGTAAATGGCAGTTAACTGGTTTTGGCATGTAAATGGCAGTTAACTGGTTTTGGCATGTAAATGGCAGTTAACTGGTTTTGGCATGTAAATGGCAGTTAACTGATTAAGTTTTCCCAGAATTACTATAGAAATGTTCATCAAAATCGGTTATTTTTTGTAAAAAAACAAAAGTTCACGTCAAAATATACAACTTTCCGTGATTATCTCATTTTTCAAAAAAATTGGACATAACTGGTTCTGGCATGTCGCCACAGAAATATTATGTATATATATATAATTTCATTTTCGGGCTGGCGATCTTCATTGCTTCGTTAAATTTGATATTTTTTAACATTTCTCTAAATTGTTGTCTTTTGATTTTGATGACTGTTGCTATTGCGGTCAACTGGACGACTCAGCTGCCAAAAATAAGCCCTAATTAGTTTGCATATTCTTAGTTTTGCAATTTAGTTCATTTTAGAATTTCGGTTAGTTTTCCCTAAACTTTCGTTAACCAGGCAGTTAACGCTAAATGTATTTTGAATGGATTAAATCTTTGAGAGGTCATCAGTCTATTTTTATTTTACATCTGATGAGATTATTACTTTTTTCATGAGTAATATTCCCAATAATTCAATATTTAATTACAAATAAATATTTATAAAACTATTTTTTATCATTATTGATAAATAGGTAATTATTATAAACATGTTTCAATAAACTGTATAAAAAGTTAATGTTTATACATGTACAGTGTTTCTATGTATTTCGTATCAAATCAAAATAGATGTATTTTGTTTTATATACACTATTTTGCTTACTCTTCTATGTCTTTCATACATTTTTTTCTTTTTATTGTATTCATGGAATTTTCGTTTTTTGTTTCAGTTGCATATAATTAACAGATAATAATTTTTTTTTTTTTAAAATACAAAAGAACAAAATTGAATTCTGTGATGACGTGGAAAATGTTCATAAATAAAATTATCTTTGTCTTACATACAGAATGTTTTACTCTGTCCGAAGATAGTGCAAAAATGACACTTTTATAGACGTGCTTATTTCGCTCATTCTTTACAAAAATAGGACAGTGTAGAACATTAGTATTTCATTTTCGGACTTAAGTCAATGTAATTTTGCCCCGTCACCAGAGAAGTATCTTCACGATGTATGAAATGGAATGTTTTGTATATGTTCCTTCTATCCTTTACTAGTCTTGTTTTGTTGTTGTGTATATGTAATATTGCCAAAGGCACAAATCTATATTTTATTCAATTAATAAATATATATCTATTATTATTAAAATTTTCAATTTTTATTTAACCTCTGAGACAATCCTTATAAAATCATCCAGGAGTGGTCATGGCTACGATTTGCACCAATGTCTTTTGTTTGAATTATTCACCAAAAGACGAAATATTTTTTTTCCAAGACTCGCTAAAAATAAATAATTAAATGATGGAATTAGGCATCTTTTTCTCCTTTTTTCTGTCGCTAGATTGGTCTATAGTGTCACAAGGTGGTCTGCGCATCTCACAATGCGAACGAGAATTGTATAAAAAATACAAAATAGCCTTGAAGCACATTCATGCTAAATGTTACCTACTGATTACAGTTTCATGATGAGGTTATTTCTTAATAGCATTTTATTTTGAATATTGAATTTTTTTTTTTTAACCCTGGAATCCATGTGCTCACTTCCCCCTTCATTCCATATGCGGAAGTCAGACTACAATTTTTTGCTTTTTTAATGCTTTTTTTCATTTCAAACATGCATTACCACAAGGTGTCAATGATATAATGATTCTAAAAAGTAAATTTTATGAGTACTGACAAACCTCGATAAGACGAACTCTCAAGGGACCGAAATAAACTATGATTTGTGTATAATTAGATTTATGTATGTTCATGAAATTGAGGTTTTACTATATCATAAAGGTTGAGGACTAAAACTCCCGAATAAACGAATTAAATATAAACTTTTATTTTTGAAAACAAAGAAGTGTCTTTATAGTTGCTACAATTGATTAGATAAATTCAAATGTAGGTAAAGAAGTTTATTCATCAGAAAAATGAGAAACTTCAAAAAACAATGGTCAATGATATAAATATTAGGTAGATAGATACCTTATGTATAGGTAATTTTGGTACATGCATTTTTTTTTAGATAATAGACAACAGACCTGAATAACAGCCTTTTTACGTACACAACTCTATCTCTAAGGTATTAAATCTTATAAATTATTGACCACATAAATTTGTTTGAGAAATTAAAAATTACAGGAACTTTGTCGAACATAAGAATAAGAAAACTTAGTTTTTTCTGGATATGGGATCCCATATTAGGCGTTCACATTTAGAACAGGGAGTAGATGTTTTGCGCCTGAGTGACGAAGGACAAATACTGCAATACTTCCAAATGGCTGCTGATTTAGATTTTCGGGAAGAGGGCTGCTTGTTCTGTTTGTGGCACAGTTGTGGGTACGGGTGGTTCTTCTACTTCTATTCCTGAGGAGGAACTGAAGATCGAGCGAGGGTACTTACAATGAAATATTTGAGATCATTGTGAGTATTCTTATGCTTCTCCATTATTTTCTTATATACGTTGTTCATGCAAAATAGTCATGAACTGTAAACGAGTCAGTGGCTAACTCTCTTCTGGGAAGTTTTGGGACTCTCCCTCCTGTCTTCTCACTCTTTCTTTTTTTGCCGGTTGACTCTTTCGTTTTGTTTTCAGTGTTCTGATTCTCTGATACTGTTCTTCTGCTTCGTCAAAATCAAATTCGGCTACTTCATCCTCTGCAATATAGTTAGGATCTCTCTCCAAATCCGAGTCTTTTTCAAGCCACTCATCAATGCAATCTTCGTCTTCAGAACTTAAAATATCAGTCTCATCAGATCATCTTAATAACTTTTTTCAAGCTTCTGTCTGATATCCTCATCGGTTAAATTACGTCTGCTGATTATTGTTCTGACAAGAGTAAACTAATCCTCATAAATCAGGGCGAGATAAATAGCTCTGAAAATAATTCAATTTGATTCAGCAAGTCGGAAACAATGAAAAACTATACGAAACATCGGGATGAAAAGGGGTTGAATCCATGTGTGTGAGTCAATGTGACTCCTGTTGGGGGGGAGTTAATCCATGTGCTATGTGAAAGTGACTCCGCTTTACCTTCTTCATTCCATGTGTGAGTCATTCTGACGCATAGCGTTGTAAAACTTCCTTTGTGAGGAAGACGCTGGAAGCCGTTGATGGTTTGCACCACATTAGGAATGGAAGGGAGTCCCTGGGCAGAGCGTACCTGGAAGGGAGAGCCGCTGACCCTTTTCCTGCCGCCCTACCACCTTTTTAAAGTTGCCGCGGGGTTCAGGCTTAAATTTCGCGAATTAAAAAAAACATATAAATATCTGAAAGTTAACAACTAAAAGGTTTCCTTACCCCTGAACTTACATTTTTCAGTCCGTTTTTCTTACAATATTCAGTGTGAAGGATATGGGGGAGGAGTCAAGTCAGTTGTCACTGTTGAGGAATGTTGACATTTATATAAACATTTATTTCTTTCTTTTAAATAATTTCATTTAATATTTTTAACAAGAATAAGTAGACAGCTTTATAGCATTTAAATGGGAACTTTAAAAAATAAAAAAACATACTTCATAAATAATAATATTTTCTGACAAAACAGAAGGTAAATTTATCCGAATAAATAAATTTATGTACAGTAATTTTATTAATTATTTTCTTACAGTCATTCTTATGAAAATATCTATACTTTAAAAAATAAACTAGTTCTACAGGTTTGTGTCGAATTATTGTTTTGGAAGTGAAATGAAAAGAATTGACTATAATAATTCTTCAATATTTATCTGAGATCAATACTTTTTTAAACAATAACATCTTTCTGTGAGCTATTATTAATTGTTTTGATTGTCCATTAATTATAAACGTTTACAAATACACAATGAGATTTTCTTTTGTAAATATACACAAGCAATATAATGCAGTTTATATAGTTTTGACGCTCAAACACTACTTTTTTTAGTTAAAATATATTTTTACAGTTTGTTTATATAATTATTGATATTCAAACTCAATTTTTTTGCAAAAATATATTTTTACAGTTGACGGGCTGAAAATACGAGGAGAGAGACACATTTCCTATACACCAAATTAAAAAAAAATTATATTCTTACATGTAGAATACAAAAAAACAAGAAGAGCCAAGTTGATGAAAACATGAAACAAGACTACCTGGATTGCGTTTCTTGCGAGCAGACATCTGTAATCCAATGCGGTGTTAAGGAGCGAAAAAGTGCCATCACATTCGAGGTGTGGCTATTAAATAACGAGATTGATCTTCTACAGAAGAACTACGCATGCGCTAAAGTCGTACGGCCGACAGCTGTGTAGCGTGAAGCCTTCTTTTCCGGTTGGCGCCCTTCCCGTGTCTGTAGACGCATTAGTCTGGCCGTGATCTTCGTTTGTATAAGGTCTGTTTTTTTGTTTTAATGGAGCAGCGAATTGTCGTGAAATTTCATATGAAACTTGGAAAAACCGCTACTGAAACTTATCTTTTATTAAAATAAGTATATGGTAATGTTGCGCGGGTTTTTGAGTGGTTTAAGCGTTTTCAAGATGGCCGAGAAGACGTTGAAGATGATGCACGCCCGGCTCGCCCTTCCACGTCAAAAATTGAAAAAGTCGGTAATCTGATCCGTCTGTTAACTATTCGTGCGATTGCTGAAACTGGTAGGAATTGACAAAGAATGAAAACGACCCGAATTGTGTTAGAACAAATCATGGGTTCTTCATCATGACAACACTGCTCACACTGCATTGTCTGTCAAGACCAGTCTAACCAAGTATCAAAACCCAGTGTTAGACCATCCGCCTTATCTGGCACCATGTGACTTTTATCTGTTCCCCAAGGTCAAATCAGCATTAAAAGGACATAACATTTCAGACCGTTGAAGCTGTGAAAGAAAAAGTGGCACGCGTCATGAAGGAGCTCACAGAAGGCTTCCAGCACTGTTTCAGACATTGGAAAATTCGCATGGAGCGTTGTAGGGATAGAGGAGGGGTGTATATTGAAGGGGATACTAACTAAATATGTATACATTCAGAATAAAATGTTTTACAACATTAGTCTCGTTATTTATTAGCCACACCTCGTACTCTCTTCTAGTGTCTGTGAGAAGAGATGAACATGATAAGGTCGATTTTCCCAATTTTTTTTGTGTTTCCTTACTGTTTCAGCCCTTCAATTAAAATGACTAGAGAAAATTGTAATAAATTCTTATAAAAAGTGTGTTTTAAATAATTAAAAAAAAATAAGATTTTTCAAATAATTCAATTTGTACATAATAGAAATATATTTTTATGATAAATGTTCATTATTTTTGATGTAGTGGGTTACATGAACATGTAAAGAATAGTAGAAACTAGGAAGATCTTACGACGGTTTAGGAAAATATGACGTTAAAAACTCTTTTATCGATATTCAATCGTTTATTATAGTTTGTTCATTTTAAATAGCCGGAAGAGGATGTCAGGAGTGAACTTGTAAAATAGATGTTTGCATTCTGGCATATCCAAAGTTTTGTCATGCCTTCTATTTTCATAATTAAATTCACTGATTTGTCTTCGCAAAACAACTTCGATCCAGTTTCCTTCTTGAAATTCTTCTCTAGATTCGTAATCATATTATAGGCTGATTTCTATTCCTTTAAATACTCCAAATGGCTATCATAAGTGGCGGCTATAATAATGGCCTGAGCTTCCTGTTTTTTCTGTAGTACCTAGTAAAAAATCCTTCATTCTCAATGGCCTGTAACACTCCATTATCTCGCAAGATACTTTTTAAACAGAATTCCCAAGCACTGTAATTGTCTCCCGCGAAAGGCACAATATTGTATTTTTCCCTAGACATTCTGGGCCCATAACATGTTAATGATTGTTGGGATATAAATGGAACACTATTTAGACCACGTTACTTCTTTATTAACTTGGACAAACAACGTACACCTTGATGAGAGAGATAGTGAGGTTACAAACACTGTTTCCTCGATAGACAAATAATATTGTCGCTCAACATTTTTCAGTGTTGTTCCGCCCCCCTACCCTTGTCCCAAGCCTAACCCAAGAACCACTCAACCTGTTTTTATGAACCTTGGTATGTAGTTCGGTTTGTTGATAGTTTGCGCCAGCAAATATTTTTCTTACATTTTGTATATTGTTTCGTTTTGATATTGTGACTATTTTTTTAAAACTCTAGTTGAGTATTTTTATTTTTATAAAAGCCCTCTCTATGAACATAGAAGACCTGGAGACTATTGCAGCTTCTCATCTCACTTGCGCACGCAGGATGAGCTATGTATTTTCTATCACCAATTTTATCCAAACCAGAGGCAATTTATTTATGTTTCTTACGTACCAATAAATATTTTTATTTTTATAATTATGGGGCTGGAAGTTAAATCAAAATAGGCCTACACCGGATTATTAGAATGGAAAAATAATTTTAACTTGAATTTCTAATACCCACATGGGCTCTGAAGACGGAATTTCAATTCGTAAATTGATGAAGTACCGCTCAAAATAAAACTCGTGCTGTATTTTTGTGGATTCTCCGAAAAACAGAAGGAGAGAGGTAGAGATTCGGTTTTACCAGTTTTGAATGGCTAAAAAACTTTAAACATCAGCAGTATCAGACAATTAGTGTGACATTTTTATTTTTTTTTCCAACTGTGTTTCAATGGAAGTGAGATTATATTAAACTTTTGATAATCGAAACTATATATGTCCATAATTAGTTCCGTTAATGGATGGTCTACTGGTTCGAGGGGGGGAAGGAACTGAGGGACATAGATATTAAGGATGGGAGAGGGACCATAGGATGGGATGTGAGCGAGCCTGCGCACCTCACCTGCCATCTAAAAATGAACCAACTATGAAACAAGGAATACTCGCAAAGCTTAAGAGGCAATACAACTGCCATTATGTATATACATTAAAACATTCATTTATTAATTTTAGAGTGAACTTATATACATTTCAGTGTGTTTGTGCGTTATATGAATAGTGTATTCGTAATGGAAACCAACTGAAAGTTTTTTGCAAAGTAAATGCTCGCTTTTTACTAAATAAGGAATTTTACATTTAATTTAGAATCTATGTATCTTTTTGTCTTATGGTACATCTACTCATATACATTGAAAATAAATGTGGATAAATATTTTGGTATTTACAATTTTTATACAAAATAATTGATTTTTTTTTTACAAATGTTTTTTCACAATGAACTTAAAACATTTAGTAGCAGTATTATTTATATTTATATATTTTTTTTGTAATGATTATAGAGTGATGGAGGATGTATTTGCCAAACTTCAGATACATATTTGGCAGATCAAAACAAGAATAAAACTTTCAGCTTGTTCCGTACCAAATCAACATAAATGTATAAAAATTACATTTTATATCTCAAATGTTTGTGAAATTTGATGATTTATTGTTTCTAGAGGCTGTGCAAAAAGATTTATATAAAAAAAAAATTATATTCTCGAAAGAAATGTTCTATGTGGAGACGACCCAGTGTAAGCTATCTATTTATTTTCAGCCAAATCGGTTTTAGAAAGAGAAAATAACTTTAGTTGATAAATTCGAGGTGGGGTAGTGCACTACCAACGATTCGTTGCTGTAACTCTTTTAGAAACTGTTTCTGTCTCATCTTTACTGAAACTTTCTATTTAGATCCTGCTAAACATGTTCCTGAGTTTGGGTTACACACATCCTATACATAATAAATACATATACATATTATGTACATATACTAAAATGGCCCCCTACAAGCTTGGCAGACGAAGCTAACATATGGGCCCGTGCTAAGACTTAAGACTTTTTAGTGAGATCTTCAAGAAAACGGGAAGCTTGCAATGAGCAATAGCCAATCTAATGGCAACATCTACCTTTTTATAAATAAATATTTGACATGTATATAGTGTTTTTGGGCACAACATGGACTAAAGCGAACGGTCAACTTTGAAAATCATGAACGAAAACTGTTCAAAAAATATTTTTAGATGTACACTGCGACATCAGGGGAAAAAAAAAATTTACTTATTAAAAATAATAGAAAATTTTAATGCGATATTATTTTTTTTCCCCCATATTTACACTTACAAATATGAAAAAAATACCATTTTTCATAATTTTTTGACCTAATTTTAAATCGGTCACTCAAACTTAAAAAAATAGTGAAAAGTGGTGTTTGATCATGTTTTTAAATGCAACCAACTGTGTGTAAATAGGGTATGCCATTGACTTTGGTCCACCCTGTATATTTGAAACAATAATTACAATTTTCTTGATCCACAAAGACAAATGCGCATGTCTCACGCCTTGTCAATAAATATAGGAACTAACCACCTTAGTCCATATTGGCCTTATATAAAATGAAATTGTCTTAATTTTGAACCCATATATAATATATGCATATTGATAATTACATTAAAAAAAAAATTGATTCACATAAATTTCCTTCAAGTTAAGGACGGCAGCAATGTAATTTCATCTAGCATTTATGCCTAAGGATTAATACATACATTTATATATAGCGTATTGCTTGAGTATAAGATAGGGTTGAACGTGCAGGGCAGAACGTTGTCGAAGACATATACGAGAAGACATTAACTATGTAATTTCATAAAAAATATTTGGTTAATTTGACAACGATATATTGGATGGAATTTTGTGCATATTTCGTATTTTAGAAAGACAATTTAATTTTTGCACGATCACTAATATTTTTGTAGTGTGTAGTGGTTGAGTAATGGAAGAAAGACAACATTTTTGTGCCACATTCAAATAGCGACATTGTATATCTGTGGTCACAGGAAATAAATTGGTAAGTCTAAATTCGTAACTTTTCAGGGCAGCACTTTTTTACATTTGCATTAATTGTGTAAATCCAGTTTTTGGAATAAATAAATTATGTTTGCATCATTATTAATCATATACCTTCTAAATCTATTGGAGTGAATGAAAATGAATATTTTTAATCCTTTCTTGGATTTTCCCTTAGTTACCTAATCATTCCCTATCACTTACCTAATTATTAACCATGCTTTTTGAAATACTCGTGAATGATGCCTCTCTAAAGTTGAGCAAGTTGATTTAACCGAAAACACCCTCTTCACTTGGAATAGTCTACCGTAGTGAATAAATGGTTAAATGCCGTTATCTCGTGAATGATTCCTCAAAGAAGTAGATTAAGTTGATTCAACAGAAAACATACACAATTTTACGAGATACCAAGAAACTCACATCTTTATAATTCCGAAAGTATTAGAGTCCTGAGCTCCCAACTTCTTCACAGTGCGCAGATGGCTTGGGGAGATGATCACAGTACACTTAACTCATTTTGGTCATTTTACGACTTAACAACTTATTCCCTGTGACCATAAATATAAAATAATTTCTCTAATGGATTTTTAAGGGAGTCTCATGAGATATGAAAATAGATTTATCAATCCAATTTTAGGACGGCCATTATAATAATTGTTATATTATCTATAATGATGAAGGTATGTAATAACTCTCTTCCAGGCTTATAGTTATTTTTTTACCAGTAGAATTCCAATTGAATCTGTTATTTTCGGAAGGGGATAAATTACATTTACTGAATTTTACAGAAGCCACATACACTTACACATAATCTCCATTCTTATTATCTATTCTATGTATATAATACGAAACATGGGAATACAACATTTCAATTATTATCCAACAAA
The DNA here is from genome assembly GCA_963662175.1 of Aradus depressus. Lineage (NCBI taxonomy): Eukaryota > Metazoa > Arthropoda > Insecta > Hemiptera > Aradidae > Aradus > Aradus depressus. The sequence continues at coordinate 38,221,189 of OY759219.1, read as the reverse complement.
GAAGACCAAGTGATAGCGCTATGACCGTGGCTCTAATGAAAGTTGTGATAGTGGCCAAGGCTCCGACCTCTAGTTGTCACCTGACATAAGGTCAACTTCCTCAAACAATGTAAAGCAATATTGTTGACCTTAATATTTGACCATTAAGTAATGAGATACAAAATTATTTCCCGGCAACTAGTTTACTAAAATATTTTATAATGATTAAGTATCTTTTTTCTATGTTAGCTAAAAAAAGCGCCACTTTTTCATGGTAATTTTTAATGAATAAAATCAACTTTTTGCTATAAAAAATTTAATTGACAAAGTACTAGTTTACTTGGCTGATTGTGCACGTTATACTTTTCGCTCAGAGTGAGGTAGAACACGGAACGCTAATAGATTCTGTTGGAGAACGTCAGAAACAATAGAGAGCAGTGCAGCAGTCGAAAAGATTTGATCAAGAAAAATTTAAAGGCATTTAAAAAATAAGCTTACTTTATGAAAATTTTAGGTATTGTTACATTGAATTTATATTAGGTACGAAAACAAATTGTTCAGTACAATAGTTTATAACACTAAGAAGTACACATGTACACATGCACAGACAAAACAACAGACGTTCAGACACAAGAAGATCATATTTCGAGAAAGTTATCTAACAGATGAAGAAGAAATGTTTTGGAGGAAGCGTTCACATAAGTACCAATGAGGGCACTGTTCAGACAAGGGGAGGAAGGTGGTAGCACAGTGGTATGCGTGCTTGCTCACTGTGCTAAAGATAGCGGGTTCGAATCCCGATCGATGTCCTTAGTTTATTTTATCTCGGAAGTAAAATAAACTTAAACACGCCGTCCTTCGGATGGGACGTTAAGCGATGGTCCCTAGTCAGTATGGTGTCAGGTACTCGTTTAAAGACCCCTGCCCTAGGTGAATGAAAATTTAGGACTCCCGTAGAGACGGGCTCATGTCCACCAGAGTGACGAAAGAGCGCTCTGGTAGTAGACGATATGACCTCTTAGTTAAAGCCCGGGCATGAGTCATAATAACTAACTGATCATACAGAGTTGAATCAAGATAACTCGGCTAGCCACCATATATTGTTATTAAATTTATGTTTATTCGTCGAATTACAGGAAAATATTATTATTATTTTTTAATTTCCTGAACCAATTTTTTATTAAAAACCTGAATTTCTTTGGCTTATCGCATAAATAATCGTAATTGATATTATTGGTGAAAAGTGATTTATTTAGTCAAGAAATTAAATAAGATTAAAAAACGCATTAATTTCTGAAATCCATCTTTTGTTCCGTGACGTGCTCGGGTGCTTCAACTATGAGTCCCCTTCTTTAGTTATTGTGAGTCATGCCCGGGTTTTAACTACGAGGTCATATCGCCTACTACCAGAGCGCTCTTTTGTCACTCTGATGGACATGAGTCCGACTCTACTGTGAGAGTCCTAAATTTTGCCTACCTAGGTATATTTACCTATTTAACTGACATCTCACAGGCTCGGGGCCATCGCTTAACGTCCAATACGAAGATATGCTTCTTAGTGCATTCCTTGAAAACTGAGAAATAATCTCATACCATATTTATACTCTTAACCATCTTATTTGTACAGTAAGACTACAGTTGTATCATTCAGCATGGTGTGCCTTGAGGGGCGAAAAATTGCTAGGTTATCATCACCCCCTAGTTCAGCTTAGAGAAAAAAGGCTAAAAAGGGTTGCTTTTCTTTTTTGAAAAATATCTAAAAACAATGTTACCTGTGGTGGGTCATTTTACACTTTATATCTCTCTCCTGAAGAAACTTGGCCACTTAATTCTGTTTTCCTCTCCAGAGAATCCTTGAAACGACATTCGGGAATAATCAGTAAATACTGGTTATATCTGTACTTAATAGTTACAATATCAATCAGTAAGGCGCGAGCAAATTTATGTTTAATAATATACATTGAACCCTAATCTAAAGGACTTAATTCTCAATCAAAGTACACCCGTCCATCGGAAGCTGGCTTAAGCTCCGAGGATTTGATCTCCAGGCTGGCTTAGCAGCAGATTTGAGCAGATGAGTGGAGATCAAAGGCTGGTTTCCATGGTGATGATAGTTCGTGGTCTATTGGTGGCTCGGATGATGTTGTGGTCGGAAGAACGACGTCTGCCGAGGATTTCACCACCTCGGTCTGTCAGCGATCTGCGCAGTCGCGTTAAAACTGGCAGTGTAAGTGCTTCTTCGTACGCTGGAGGTTCTCCCTGGGCAAAAAAGAAAAAAAGTGAAAGGTAACTGGCTGAGAAAAAATAGGAAAAAATATAAAATGTCTATAATAAATGTTTTTTCGATGTGGCAGCAATTCAATTGTGAGGAGCTAAGTTCATATAAACTTGAAATATTCCGTTAAGAACTTACAACCACGATTTTAAAAACTGTCAATATACATGTTATCTACTTCACCATCGTATATACATTTATATATAGTATATAATAAAAAAATGAAAATTCAATTAAACGTGTTTATGTTAGAGAAAACCCTCTATTCGGAAACATATTTTTTTTCTCAACGCCTAATAAAAAATAAAATAACTGAAAAATAACATATGAAAATCGTGTTTCATGCATATAAGTTTTAATTTTAATTTTATATATTATATTTTTATTATTAAAAATTATTTTACTCATAAATTAATTACTATTTACTTTACTGATATTTGTTAAATTATATTTATGTACATAGAAGTTTATTGGTATCATTATTTTTTTTTGTATACTTCGTTCTTGTGACCTGAGACCCGTGATCGCGCCGAAATATTGTCCTAAAGGAAAATTTACCTATATAAATATAAAATATTTATAATTAAAAATAAAAATAGTATCTATTGTACCGTAAATTTGATATTCATGTACCTATTCATTTAAAAAAATGGTAATATTATCTATCTTATACGTATTTGTATTCTAAGATTTAATATAGGTTGATGTGTATTGTATATAAGCTATTTTGATATAAAAATTGCTTTATATAACCAATTACCATGTGATAGTTTAACGGAAAAAATATTATTATTATTATTATTATTAAGTAAGGGAAGAAATGTATTTTGAGCAGTAATTAAATATGAAATCGGCTCAAGAACCGAAGCGACTAGAAGCCTCCCACTTTTCAGACTTCTTGGTTGTCCCTGTATGAAGATGATGGATTGACCTCCAGTCCGTCGCTTGATCTAGCTCTCTCTTCTGCCCCCCTCAACTATACAAAGTAGGTGTACTCACCTGGAAGGGGTCCGTAGGACAGACCTCAGCCAGTGGACTTGGATAGTAGAGGACGGAGTGTCCGCTCTCCCTCCTGAGTCGGCCGTCCATGAGGAGGGCCTCTGAGTAGGAGGGCACTATGGAACTGTTCTCCACAATGCCCCATTCCAGCTCTGTAGAGTCAGGGTTGCTCGCTCCTCTGGAGACACACACTGGGGTCGGCATTCCTCCGCTGGCTCCCACCTCGTAGTTGCTACCGAACAGCTTCGTCACCTGACAACAAAAAAGGAGAAATCAGGGTTTGCATTTTTTACAATAAAGTCTATAAAGCTATATATTTATTATAAATTAAGCCGCCGAAAAGCCAACAGGCTTATGTCAAGAAAACGACATTTTGAGAGTTCAATGGATTTACGTTTGTTGTTAATATTCTATAAATATAAAATTAAAGTTTTGTCTGTAAATGATCAAAATGATTATAAAAGCCTTGCATACCATCAGTTAAATGTCTGCCTATAAACTCGAAAATGGCTGAAGGTAATTCGCGAAATTCGCGATCCCTATTTCAACGATCTTTCAGCCTAGAATGGGGGTGCTGTGGAGGCTACCATTTTAATGGATTCCGCGATAACGGTTGAATTTTATTCATGAAACTTACAGGTTAGTTCAAGTATATTAAATTCGGGATGACAGTTAACCCCAGGGGGGTTTTTGCAGATAAGGAATCCCAAAGTTAAATTATTAAGTAGTAATCAAAGGCATTGACAAGAACTGTTCAAAAATATGGTATTCTTGAGTTTTAAAAAATACTCTTTTAAGGGGGGAAGCTCCTAAGAACTTGTATTCGGTATGGCATAGTGGCGCAGACACCGTTCGTACGAAATTCACGAAATTTTCAGAGAATGTTCAAGATAGTCCGGGCCATTTAGCACCATTTATGGGGGGGTATTGCAGATATAGGGCCCAGCAATTTTGTTGTAAATAAAATATTGTGTAGCACATGGTTTTAAAGGCTTTTTCAAAAATATAGTTCATATTCAGTTATAAAGCTATTTTAAGAGAATGCTGTTAACGAAAGAGAGGATGAGGGCGTTATCGTTTTGTAGCCCCCCCTGACTTAATTATTCTGGGACAAGCTATGAGAGTAGTTAGTCTCGGACAACGCTGGGTATATCAGCTAGTAATAAATTGAAGATTTAATGTGCAGGTAAGGTCAACAGCAATGTTTGGTGATTGTCGAAAATATTTATACACAATGGGATAATGGGGGGTCGTCCATAAATTACGTAACGCCACTTTCAAATATCCCCCCCCCCCCCCAAAGTAAAAAGTTGAATGAATACAAGTGAAATAATGAATACTTACAGATTTACTGCGTTACGTTACATTTTCCAGGACCCTCCCCCTGTCACAAAAATCTACCGCCCCCTCTCCTAGATACATTATATAATTATGTAGCGCTCGGCAAGGTGGTGGGGGTATTTTCCAGTATGGGCAGTGGGGTCATTTTTCTTGATCTTTTGAACTTTTTTCCTTTTTCTTTCTTTTCTATATAAAAATAAAAGAAAAGTTGGCTGAGGATGAGAGGATTGCAGCTGTTAGTATGTTTCTGCTCTCCCTCTAAACCCTATCTCCCATTAGCCTGATACAGCTGTTGATCAACCTACAAACTTCTGGATCCATATAAAAAGTTTTATATTTATTTTGTGAAACATTTTTTATTTGTATTTAGTGAAACACAACTCTTTTCCTTATAACTCTGCCTTTCTCTATCTCAAAAGGAAGAAGAAAAAAAATTATCGGTACTTTCTCAGTGAAATTAATCAACTAAGTAAGTAATTAGATTTATCAGTCCAACATATTTTTTTATTTGAACCACAACTAGTTTCGGCAATTTGCCATCTTCAGGTGGTGAATCTGAACATACATAAACCAAAAATTATATTAGAATTTACGAGCTTTTACAGTTCATGTCAATCATTAACTAATAAATAAATAAGTTAAAAATAAAATATAACAATTTAAAAATACGTAACAATTACCAAAAGTACAATAAGTTACAATATTTGGATTAAAAACAGTACAATAAATTAAAATATTCTGAATTAAAATACCTTTCTCGAGAAGAATAATTAATAAAATAATTAATTTAAATTAAATTAATTTAAATAAAAAAATATGTTGGACTGATAAATCTAATTACTTATTTAACAAGTTGGCCCACTACATCTGCCTACCACCAAGAAATATAATCAACTAAGTTTTCTCTTTAAAACATTCTCTTTATGTACAATTAATAAACTGATGTTGAAACTCATGTGATAAAGAAAATTATGTAAAATAAATAAATATAAAAATAATAATTGAATTAATAATAAATAATAAATAAAATTACCACCATTTCCTGTAGAAATTGTCTATGAAGACAATAAATTAATTACATTTATTATGTTAGTCGACCAAAGAGAAGGAAGAGAATCAGAGATGCAATGAATGTATCTTAAAAATGTATATCAGGAATTAGAAGTCAACTATCGATTTTCAGGCAAATTGACCAAAGAGAAAAAAGATTATTTTAGAAGGGTGAAAACTTAATTGTTTAAAATAAGTCGAGTTGGAGAAGTATTGTTGCAGGCGAGCCACCGTATTTTTTTTTATATATATAATGAAAGTATTTGGTATGAGATGGTTGTTCCAGACAAGGGAGGTAGTCTGTAGTTTCCTGTAGAGCTGCCAGGGGCGCTCATTTGGAAGTTACCACTTGAATGCATTTCTCAGAGCAGAGCTACCGCCTTCTAGAACAAAGCTCTTCATCAGGAAAGATACAGCGCTTTTAAACTTGGATAGAGGAAATTGTGTTTCTCATTAATATAACTCTCTTCTTTATATTAAAAAAAAATTTATTTTCATTTCTCTCAAGTCTTCCTCCCTGAAAATTTAAGTAAAAGAAGAATAGACCTCAATTTTACCTTCAATAACATAAGTAAATTGTGACGTAAAAAAAAAAAGTTTTAAAAATTAACAGATAACCATTCTTATGGAAATATGAATTATTTAAATTTTCATATCGATACGTTCGAGGTATTTATAAAATCAATCAAAAATTCGATTTTCAGTTTTCACCTGAATTTTATGTTTTCTGACCACTTGAGCATTTATGTGACCTTGATAATTCCCGATATTATGCATACATCGACACGAATTACTTCTCCAGCTACACGAAGTATAGGGGAAGTTATATAATCGGTCTAAAATTCAATGTGGAGTTTTCAACGAAATTTTATATTCAGATTCCAAAAATGAAAAGAAATTCATTGTGTGTAGGTGTCTGTGAATACGATAACTCCCGACAGAATGAACATATGTATACGAAATTTTATATCTGTACCCAGAACTCCAAAAGAACAACCCTTATTTTTTTCAGCCAAATCGACTAAGTTACTAGGTTTTTGAGTTGGGCCAGCCGTTATAATGAATGGCTCAACTAAAAACTCCCTGTAACTGCCGATATAATGAATGTATCGACATGAAATTATATATTTAAATTCATATTCCCATAAGGAGGAAACCTGTTAATTTTTTTTGTGTTAGTTTTTGTGCTAAGCCAACCCCAAGCCCTTTGGGTGATTTAGCTGAAAATTTAGTGTTGGTAAATTGATTCTATCGTGTTCACACTTACAGACAAACAGACTTTTTTTGAAGTGAAAACGTCTATTCGCTCGTTAAGGACTGTGATAGCCGGTCAAACTTGCGTCAAATGCGATAACAACGGTTAAGGTCACAATGGATAGAACATGTCTGTACGTGTTTGTTTTACCTGTGGTGTTATCGGGCTAGTGTGGGCGCCGGCGGATGATTGTTGCGAATTAGCATTGTGTAAAATTAGAAATTAGTGTAGCGTGATAACGCGTTTAGATAGGACGTTGATTCGCGTATCATTGTAAAGAGCTTGAGGAGCACTAGGACTCAAGGTGAAACAATAAAAACATTCACCGAAATATATGTAAAAATCGGTATTAAATTGAAAATTGCAAAAAAATTAAAGATGTCGTCTCATATGAATCGTAAATATGCGCGGAATTATAGAAAACGCAAATCAGAGGAAAGCTCGCATCAAAAGGAATTTAAAAAACCTAAAAAGTCTAGTGCCGAGCAAATGCAAGAGCTACGGCAGCATCGAAAAGAAAATGAAAAACATTAAGGCCTATCAATACAGTGTGAGGTGTACGTGTGTTACTTTAGCTACCACAGACCCTTGCTACTTATGATTTATATATTCTGTAACCATACTACTCTGTATAACCATTGTATTAAAGAGATTGATAATTAAATTACATATTAATACGAAACACTTGTTATGATTTTTTCCCGACGTTTTCACGGAAAATCTACGGCGTGGACCTTGACTACGCCTTAAATGTTTCATTTTTGAAATCAGGAGGACGGAAACAAGAAAGTCCATTGAATCAAATCACCAAATTTCTGACCGATTATATAACTTTATAAAACTGAGGAAGTGAAAAAATAAATTATAAAAATAAATAAATAAAGCCTGAAAGAGATAGGTTTATAGAATTTAGTGAGACAGAGAGTAAAGCCGGTTCTCTGTATGCAAACTTTGTATGAAGGTTCATACTGAAAGTTGTAAGACCGCAAGGCTCTCATCTTGCGGGCTTAGAGGTTTTGAGGAAGACAACCTGAGCCAAGCACCTCCACAAGAAACCACCTGAAATATTCGAGACAAGGTTCCTTTCTACAGGCTTCGTGGTAAACCTTATCTGCCACACTCTCAGACTTCAGCCATTGTGTTACTAATGGAATTATTTATATTCGTCAGTATGTATGTATTCACTGTTCATCTACAATGGCCCTGGCCATGTTCTATTTTGTAAAAATATAAGAAATGACTTATTTTTTATAATCGATGTTGTGATTCAGATCTGCTCATGTTTATTCAAATAACCTGTTTAGTTCGTTTTGTGTTCTTATTAATCTATAATGATTATGTCCAAATACATTTCTGTGTTCTGCGATTTGTGTCAATATAGTGAAAAGTTAATTATATTTTCTTATGCCCCTTGATTATATATTATATCGAGAGTCGACTGTAATTATCTTCAGTGTTTGTTTGATCCAGTTTTCTAATTTATAGTTTTAAACTGACTTTTTAAAGTGTAAGTAATGTTTCTCTTGGTCTTCAAGATTATTGTTGATTTTATAAAGACAGTTGTGTGTTTGATTCTCACATTTTGCTGGGTTAAAGTGTGTACAATTTGAAAATAGTTACTAGAGATATTCACTGTAGTGTGCATTATTTATTAAGGAAGTCTGTGACAATATTTACACTTGAAGGATTTGAAAAATAATGACGTTTATAATTCTTAACGAAAAATCTTATATATCATAAATACATAATTTTTCAATTCAGGTCATGGCTTCGTGATGTAGCTCCGGAATCGATTGTCCGACAATATAAAGAATAAATAGATAAGTTCTACTAAAAAAAAATCTAGAGAAAACCTGCCAGTTGAATCGATTTTAGAACATGATATCTCAAGTTTGAGAAGAAATCATATATGTATTGATAATGCTATATAGTCAGGGGCGTAGCCAGGATTTTGAGCAGGGAGAGGGGGGGGGGGGGGGGGGGGGGCAAAGTTAGGCTACGAGGATGGGGGTATAGACTCCACAACCCGCAGTTTCCGTGGTTAGCGTTGCAGACTTTTGTTATTAATTTGGGAGACTCGGACAGAAGCTCCCCCTGAGGTAACTACTGACTGTAATACTTAAGTTGACTTTACATGAGCAGCAAAAATGCAAAACGCAGCAGCAGCAAATGCACGCTATGGTTTCTGTGCTTTTAGAATTAAATGAGTCACAGCCAATAGCGTGCATTTGCTGCTGCTGCGTTTTGCATTTTTACTGCGCATGCAATCAGCTTTAAGAGTAAAAAGTATAACATAAATGACGATTTTGAGCGAGGAAATGAAATGATCGAATACATATATATTTACATAAATGTAATATGACTTGTTTTGTACATGTACATTTATGTAACAGCTGATTGGTGATTTAGGAATCAGGAGCATGGGAAATTTGAAGATCCTATTGGTAACTTGCAAACAATCCATTTTTAATAAAAACTATTTTTTTAGTTTTTTTAATTTTTATCTTGGTTTTTTCCTCTGACCAGGGGGACAGCACGTGCGTCAAAGTAGCAGCTTTGTAACGTGAGGTTTTCCCAGTCGATCGACTAGATCTAGACTTTTCATTTATTTCACTAAAATAATTTGAATAAAATAAAGGAAAACTGTTGTTGCAGAATCGATTCCAGAGCAAGAAATATCGAATCAATCTGGGAATAAATACTATTTTTTACATATCAGCTTATATGGTTTTCAATGAGTACCTTTATAATGTGGCTCGGTTGCCTGTATCTATGTCACAAACGGAACCTCCTGATCTATATATTTTAAATTTCGCAAATGACTTAAAAACGTAAATAAAACTACTTTCAGACACAAAACGAATGAGACATATCATTTGAATGAACATGAACATATTTGTGTAAATTGAATAAATCGATAAACATAAATCAGGAAGTAAGTTCGAATATTATTGAATTTGTACCGGATCATTCTTGATCAACAATGAATACTTGAAATGATGACAATCGTAATGTGCAAATTATAAGATAATGGATAACTACCTGATAATGGAGATAGGCTGTGTTGTACTCGAGGAGGAGTCTGAGTGGCCAGGAGAGTAAGAAGAAGGACGAGAGCCAGAAGACAGTCTGTCCGGCATACCAAGGCATCCTGTCCGGGTCTTTAAGGGCGATCACATGCTCCTTGAACCCAGCGATGTTCGTCAGATCCAGCCCTTCCCGCATCTCCATGTAGTCGTCGTACCGCTCCTGCTCCGCGAAGAAACGGTTCCGCTGCTCCTCAAATTCTGCCGCTGCCTCCACATTGGCAAAAGCGAATCCTGAAATGAGATTAATATACAACTGTTAGAGTAACGAATAATGTAAAAATGTGGAAATTGTTCTGGAGGTAAGTGAGGAGGGGGGGGGGGGGGGGGGGAGATAAGATGAAGTACATGTTTAGGTGAGCATCATCGACAAGATGAGGGGAGAGATGGATGGACATCCCATGTTCTACACACAGATGCAATGATACGGATGTACGTTCTGCGTATACGAGTATGTGTCAACCTACGAAAAGTTCAATTTAATATTTATTCATTTTAAATGGAGTTATGTGAAATAAGTAATTTTTCTGAATCAGTCTGTTCATGATTCCATATCGCAAAACGTTTTAATTTTCTTAACACATTTTTGCGAATGAAACCATATTGATGCTCAATGATTTTACAAGATGACTGCATGCATAACTCAAAATCCGATTTTTTTCGGGTTAACACATATCTATATAAGATATAGTAGATCTTCTGGAACCTATTCTTTATATTTTCTGAAAAAAAAAAAAAAACACTTTAATACCCCATTGTTGACAGATTGGCTACAACTGGATACGATGATAGAGTACCATAAATAAAAAAGAAAAATATATTGTGGTTGAACCTCAGTAAAATAGTCGAGAAGAAAATATGAGATATAGGTGGACCTCCTGGCATCAATTCTGAATATTTTCAGAAACAAACACTATACACCAATGTCAATAGAATGGCTTCAATCAGGTATATGAAGAGCTTACCATAAGTAAAGATATGTTCACATTGGTCTTAACTTGGCGCAGCACGAATAGTTTTTTGGGACTTTTATAGCTGCCCTTTAGTGGGCGATAGAGGCTGCTCGTGGACAAACAAATGGACAGAAACACAACCGAAACCATACGTTTTTTCAATCTTTGAACCAAAAAAACATTGAAGTTTTATTTCAGATTAATGTCGGTAAATAATGGCTACTTTGCCTCGCCTCCCACAACTCCCTCATATTTCACAATGTTCCGTCTAATTCTAAATAATGCCACATGGACCAGTTTTCATCAATTTTTTAATACCAAACTAACGTTACCATTAACCCAAAAAATCCAGCAAATAGTGATTCGCTCCTTAGATTGATACAATATCCACTTTGACATTTCAAAGATGGGAAACAAAATGTCCACATTTGACCATTATATGAGAAATAACGAAAGTGGCTAAGGACGGGTAAAACATATTATTTATCTTTACTTATTATGGACTATAATCTATAAGCCAATTTGCACACATTGCTGTATAAAGTGTTTTTTTCAGAGAATATTCGCAATCAGTACCAGAAAGTCCACCTACATCGTTTCATATTTACTTATGGCAGATTGTCTGAATTTTATATTTTTTTTCATGAAATAAACGGCAACGGTGCCAGAAAGTCCACTTATATTTTGTATCTTCTCCTCTAGTTAGGATTTCGAGAGTACATTTTGAAAATCCAATTTAGAATTCTCATGAGATTCTAACTCAATGACATGGCCCCCACAAGGGTGGGGCTGGTGCAACTTTGGTTGCAGGGCCCGGGCCCAAGGGGGTCCGGCTCCAGTCCTTTTTATTTTTTTATTTTAGTAGATTTTGCAAGGGATCATAGCTTAAAAAGGCAAAATATATAATTATAAGAAAATTTAGTATAATAGATACATATTCTAGTTGTGCGAGTAATTAAGTTATTATTTAATTAGTTGCGTGCGTGGATAGTTACTCTTGTTTGCAAATTACTAGTATAAAACAGTGGGCACGAGACAGGTATAGACGGGCCCCTCAACCCTCCCCCACTCCTATTTCCCAGTCTATTGTCCAGCTGTTTCCCTCAGAGCAGTGTTCTAAAAATAGACGCATCGACGCATAGTATCAGTTTGACTGATTGAAAATGAATTGGCCAAAACTATTGACTTTTCAGATGTTATTGATAAATTTAGTCAAAAGAAAGCTATGATAATTTAGGGCAGTTAGGCTATAAGTAAGCTTTTGTTGTAGCCAGTGTATTAAACAAACACAAACATCGTAATTTTTAGAGCTCTTAATGTTATTTTTTTTTAGATCGTAATACTAGTTTTTGTCAATTTTTATTTTAATGTTAGTGAGTCAAAGAAATCTAAAAATTTAAACGTTAATTTCAGTAAAATAAAAGTAAATGATATAATCACGGTAGCAATTGATGTGTGAAATAATTTAATCAATAAAGTTTGGTTTTAAAATCTAACTGATACTGTAACATTAATTATACCTTACAATCTATTTTTAGTTTAAATAAAATTGTAAAAGGGTTAAAAAATAACCATGTAATTATAATATAGCACATGACTATGAGATGGGGGGCCCGACCCTGATCCTGGTTACAGGGCCCGCAATCCAATGTGGGGGCCATGCTCAATGGCGTATGTGAAATCAATGATCAACCTGAAAGCTGAGCTCAACCAGTTTCCATGATAGTGATACTGTACACTCACACTATTACATTTCTATATTATCAATTATCAGAATATCAATCAGGAGACACGGCAGTGTCTCTGGCCAAGTCCGAAAAAATCCGAAAAAAAAGAAAGAAAAAGACACTGCTGTGTAACTTTTTTCGTGACACTAAATGCCACTTTTTGCATCAACAAAAGTATGTTATGCAATAACAAAATAACATTTTTCTCTACATAGTTGTGTCGAGAACTCCGAGCTGAACAAAATGAAAAAAAAAAGTAGACAAAAAAGTTCATATTTGACCAAGTTACAAGGGGTCAAAGTCAGCAAAAAATAACTTTTTTTTTTCTTCTTCCTTTTTCAGTGTCCGGACGTCCGGATGACGTCATCAAAGTTTCAAAATATTTCATTTTAATTATGTGGAACGTTGTTATGCAGTGATAGTTAATACAGTGTAATAGTGACAGTTACAAATTCCCACGTTACCAACCTGAGGGTTGCGGGTTCGAATCCGCACCAGTAATATCAACATTCTTTGCTAATAGCCAACGTTACCAACCCGAGGGTTGCGGGTTCGAATCCCCCCGAGTAATATCAACTTATTTTACAAAATGCTCACGTTACGAACCCAAGGGTTGCGGGTTCGAATCCCGATCAGTAATATCAACTTATTTTACAAATAGCTCACAATACCAACCCGAGGGTTGCGGGTTCGAGTCCCGATCAGTAATATCAACTTATTTTACAAATAGCTCACGTTACCAACCCGAAATTGTTGGGTTCTGATCCCCACCAGCAACATCAACTTATTTCACTAATAGCTCGCGTTACCAACCCGAGGGTTGCAGGTTCGAGTACCGATCAGTAATATCAACTTACTTTACAAATAGCTCACGTTACTTACTATATAAATAGCTCCCGTATCCAACCCGAGGGCTCCGGGTTCGAATCCCCACCAGTAATATCAACTTACTATATAAATAGCTCCCGTTTCCAACCCGAGGGTTCCGGGTTCGAATCCCGACGAGTAATATCAACCTATTTTACAAAAAGCTCAAGTTACCACCCCGAGGGTTGCGGGTTCGACTCCCGATCAGTAATATCAACCTATTTTACAAAAAGCTCAAGTTACCACCCCGAGGGTTGGGGGTTTTAATCCCCACCAGTAATATCAACTTACTTTACAAGTAGCTCACGTCACGAACACGAAGGTTGCGGTTCGAATCCCCACCACTAATATCAACTTACTTTATAAATAGCCCACGTTACCAACCCGAGGGTTGCGGGTTTGAATCCCCACCAGTAATATCAACTTATTTTACGAATAGCCCACGATACCTACCCGAGGGTTGCGGTTTCGAATCCCTATCAGTAATAACGACTTCCTATATAAATAGTTCACGTTACCACCCCGAGGGTTGCGGGTCCGAGTCCCGATCAGTAATGTCAACTTATTTTACAAATAGCTCTCTTTACCAACCCGAGGATTGTGGGTTTGAATCCCTACCAATAATACCAACTTACTTTACAAAATGCTCACGTTACGAACCCAAAGGTTGCGGGTTTGAATCCCCACCAGTAATATCAACTTATTTTACGAATAGCCCACGTTACCACCCCGAGGGTTGCAGGTTCGAGTCCCGATCAGTAATATCAACTTATTTTACAAATAGCTTGCGTTACCAACCCGAAAGTTGCGGGTTCGAGTCGCGATCAGTAATATCAACTTATTTTACAAATAGCTCACGTTACGAACCCGAGGGTTGCGGGTTCGAATCCCCACTAGTAATACCAACTTATTTTACAAATATCCTACTTTACCAACCCGAGGGATGCGGTTTCGAATCCCTACCAGTAATAATGACTTCCTGTATAAATAGTTCACGTTACCACCCGGAGGGTTGCGGGTTCGAGTCCCGATCAGTAATGTCAACTTAGTTTACAAATAGCTCTCTTTACAAACCCGAGGGTTGCGGGTTCGAATCCTTCCCAATAATACCAACTTACTTTACAAAATGCTCACGTTACGGACCAGAGGGTTGGGGGTTCGAATCCCCACCAGTAATGTCAACTTACTTTACGAATAGCCTATGAGTTTTGTCTTTTATGTCTTTTCTTTTTCAGTTTTGTATCGAATTTTCTGTCAGTTTTGTACGTATTTTTTAAGACTTGCAATACAATGTAAGTTTTTTGAATTCTGTTAGAAAGATTTAAAATAGACATCTACAAGTATTTATCATAAAAAAATCTGATCGTAATGTATGTTGAAAAATGACATTGATTCATTAAATGTTGTGATATATAAATAAAAAATTCAGTAAAACTGAAAAGCACGGCCAAGTACGAAAAAAATATCTACCGAAGTAATTAATAAACATAAGTTTGATTCATTAAATGTTGTGATATATAAAAAAATTCTGGTCAAGTACGATCTTCCATGTATATATACTTCAAAAATTTATTCCTTTTATTTTATTATTGTACGTTGTTTGTTTGTACGTAGAATATATTGTAATTAAACTCTTTAAGTGACCGTTTAATTAAAAGAAGTTCAGGTTGGTCATTTCAGGTACTTGGCGGCCTGTTACTTTATCAGAAACTGAAATTGAATATGTAGGCTCTATACAAATGGAATTTCTCTATTTTTTTAAAACCATAATACAATTTTTATTTCCCCAGTTATTAGAAGTAAAAGGGAAGTTATGTAATCGGTGAAAAATTTGATGTTGAGTTTTCACCGAAATTTCCGGTCAGGAATCCTTTCGATTATCCAGCAATCGATTTTCATCCAAATAAGCTGAAGAGAAAGGAGGGAACAGAGGACACATTTAGAATGTCGATCTAGAACCCAATAAGGACAACACCTGAAGATTTTCTGCGAACTCAGCTGAAAGGGTGGAGGAAGAGTGGGTAACAGGAGGCGGGCTCAACTCAAAAAACAATAGAAGCATCGAATGTATCGTCACGAAATTTAACAGAGTATTCAAAAGAACCTGATTAAGAAAGGCATCTATATACTTTAGGGATATTTTATATTTAAGGGTTACAAAGGTCTATCGTACTGTCATTATGGCCGCGCTACAGGTGCTGGCGGTAGCTTCGCCCATAGACTTGGTCTTGGACGGGGCTATCGCCTCGTACTTTTATAGACGCACATTGCCTTTAGGAGCAGATATTGATGAACCCTTACGTCTGGAGGAAAAGATGCGCGGACAGTCCAGAGAAGAGCGTTGCAAGGACATTGTACAGGAATGAATAGTGGAGAAATGGCAACAGCGGTGGTCACGATCATCTAGATTCTACATGAGTCTACTGCCTGACCACTGGATGTTCCAGATACTATCAGGTCACGGAGATTTCAACTCCAAGCCATTCTTCTTTAAGAGGAAGAACAACCTGAACTGTTCGAGACTGCAGAGCATATGGGCCTCGAATGTCGGCTGTACGATGGGTCTAGGGTGGAGTTGATACGCGGGACAGGATCATACCTGAGATTCGACCTATGGCAGCTGGTAACGGAAACCGGCTACCCAGTGTTCAGCAGATTTGTCGCCTCCTGATGGAAAAAGAAGAAAGCACTTTAACCATGGGCCGGGGACGACTGCAGGCACCATGCTCCCGGCGCCCCATCGTACTACAGCCAGCCAGCGCCCCACATTTATCCCGAGCTCTCTCGGTGCGCCAAGCCGTGTTGGGCTAGGGGTTTCGCTCGTAGCTGATCACAGCAACAGACTTTTAAATAAATAAACTTGTTAGGCCCTCTTCCCCGACGATTCGGCGAACGGGTGTCGTCGCCTCCACCGGAGGTCGCCACCCCCCCCGCCAAAAAAAAAAAAAAAAAAAAATCTATATAGGTGTCCTATTTTAGTAGTTAGTAGATTGGTTACAGCGGGAGGACAAAAACCTAGTTAATTCGAGGTGGGGGAGTACATTGCTGGTGATTCACCGACGACTTTTCAACAAATAACGGTACGTTTTATATATTATATAATATGGTTGGAAAAACTTGAAACATATATAAAAAAAGTAAATATGGAGAAAACTTCGGAGGATTAAAAAGTACTCAAAATGCAATATCCAATATCGATGGCCGAAATTAGTAGATAAGCCATCCGAAATTGAACGGAGAATCCGCCCCTGTGATTGGATAGGATTATAAGGATAGAGCTCTAGGAGGAACGATTACCATGAGATCAGGTTATCTCATCTGAACTGGGAGGATGAAAAATGAAGTCGGATTTTAATAAATTCTTTTAGATTAGATTTATTTATTCACATTGGTTTTCTTATACAGAGAAGTATATTGTAGATGGAGTCTGGAATAATAAGAAATTACAGCACAATTATATTACACAAGAAGAAAAGAATGAACAACTTATGAGTGGAATTAAAATAATAATAATAAATCAAATATGATCTCTAGAAGTTGTCAAATATAAAGTTGAAATAAAGTGCTGTGGTAATAAAAAGAGTGGTTTAAGTGTTAAATTTAACTAAATAAATAATAATTAGATAAATAATTAATAAAATTAAACAAATAATGAAAAATAATAATTTAATAAACAATAAACAATTAAAACAATAAATTACCACATTTCCTGTTGAAATTTAATCTCTTTTCTTTTACTAAATTTTGATTTCTACAGTAGTTTTTCGAAAAGGGTCCTAAAAAAAATATCAAAAGTTCAATTTTGAAGAAAGTGCACGTATATTTAAAAAAAATTCAATTAACAATCTTTTCATTTGGATTTCTAAAGAGATGCCATCTTGTCTTCTAAATTTAGCAAAAATATAAAATCTAATTCAAAGGTTTTCAAATAATCTTACTGGGCCAACAGGAAAAATTAATAGAATAGAATTTTCCAGAACAAATATTGGGTTTATTTACTTAAATCTACATTATTAAAATTAAAAACTAAACATTGAAACAAACAAAAATCAAAAGAAAAAATCTTAAAAACTAAATTCTTAACACTAATTCAATCTTTTTGTTTTGTTTTATATCTTGGCCATTTTTAAAATTTAACTTATATTTTTCTGGGCATATATCCTGTACATATAAACAAACAAAAATACCTTCTTTTTGGAACAATTTTACCGTCAATTCTCCTCTATTTAGTTCATCACATTTTAAGCCTAAGCACCACTACCCATGTTTACTCTGAACGTCGCCATTCTCCAAGACCTCGACTCTCTACATACACTAAAAAAACAGCTGATGGCCGTGTTTTGTTTTTTTACTCATTTGTTTTAAAAGAAATTTGCTATTTATCTATATTAATAAAGCTGAAACGGGGTTTGTTTGTTTGTTTGTTTGTTTGTATGTACAATCAGTATAATAATCAATTTATAATTTTGTTTTTCTTTAGCAGTTACACATAGTTATATGGCAAAATATTTAATTCAAGCAAAGTTTTAAATTTCGAGATCATCAATCATTTCAAAACGCCGTAAAACAATTAATTAAACATTTACAGCTAATAGGAAATTTTGCATTAATAATTGAAGACAAGAAATTCACGTAACAAAATTTTCTGGACACCTGTTGTTTGTTTTGTAAACAAATGCGACTCTGATCATGATCTTTAATCCCTTCTCAACCAACCGCTAATACCGAACAAATGTGTTTATATCCTTCTATTACTGCATTCAGTAGTTATTTGTATTTCCTGCTGTCAAGATGGGTCGAACATCTTTTGAAGTTCAACAGATAATAATTTTTAATTATGAAAAAGGATTAAGTGTCCGCAAAATCGGTGGTATGGTAGGCCGAAGTAAAAGCACCGTAGCCGATGTAATTCGAAGGTATAAGCACGAGGATCGGATAGATTTGAAATCTTCCTCTGGCCGTCCAAGAGTATTAAACGACCGAGAAAGGTGTAGCGTTGTCCGGAAAATTAAAAACAAGCCCTCGAGGAGTGCACCTCAGATCGTCGCCGAGGTATACAGAGAAACGGGAAAGAAAGTTCACCCACAAAATGTTCGAAGAATTCTAAAAGAAGCAGGATATAATGGGAGAGTACCAAAAACCGTTTGTGAGTGAAAAAAATATAAAAAAAAGATTGAGCTTCGCAAAAGAGTTCCAGAATCATTCAGAAATTTTTTGGAGTAATGTCATTCATCTGCGAGGTAAAATAAACTTAAGCACTCCGTCCTTCGGATGGGATGTTAAGCGATGGTCATGAGCCTGTACGATGTCAGGTCAAAGCGTTTGAGCTCTCACATAAACACACACATGCAATTGATCTCTGATGTTTACACGATTACAAAATTTTTAGTACATATTATTATGTATACATATATTATATGTATAGGGAAGTAAACAAAAGTAAAGTAATAGTATATGTATACATATATTATACGGAAGTAAACGGACATGATCTGGAAACATTTATTTGTCGAAATATCGGAGAAAAAACGTTTAAATTAGAAAAATTAGGTACTTAGTTTCTTTAGAGGGAAGGTGGAGGGGATAGAGTAGGGGGAAGGGACGGTTTCTGCCGAGGGTCAGCGCTGCTGTCGCTCTCTTCCAACGTCATATCACAAAAATCTAGTTTTCTGACATTACATGACCTGAGATTTCTTTTTATGTTGTGAAGAGTTACAAGATACAAGAATATTTTATTATTGCGGTTTGTTCTATTGCAAGCAAATACTTTTGAATGTAAGTTTAATATATTTAGTCCCGACAGTCGCGACAAAATTTGGAGAAAGCGTAATGAGGAGCTGAATCCAAAAAATTTAAAACCAATAGTAAACATGGGGGTGGCGGCTCAGTGATGGTGTGGGGGTGTATGGCGTCTAGTGGAATTGGTGAACTGGTTTTCATTGAAACCACCATGACTGGAAAAGTTTATGCCGAATTACTAAGGAGCAATGTGAAAAAGAGTGCTGAAAAACTTGGGATTTTACGGACTTTTCATTTTTACCAAGACAACGATCCGAAACACACCTGTGAATTGGTACGTACTTGGCTTTTGTATAACTGCCCTAAAGTTATGAAACCCCCCCCAATCGCCCGATCTCAACCCAATTGAACACGTATGGGGTGAGCTCGACAGGAAAATTCGATTAACACCCATTGCTTCAAAAAACGAATTGAAACAAAAGTTATTAGAAGAGTGGGGTAAAATATCTCCGAATTTCACCAAAAAATTAGTTTCATCATCAATGCCGAATCGAATGAAAGATGTTATTACACAAAAAGGGTACCCAACCAAATATTAATTAACATTATGGTTTTTGAATTTGTGAAATCGTAAAAAAAACATTGAATTTATTTATAGTTGTTTACATTTTTGTCCGAAAATTTTTGTTACCTACATTACTTGTTATAACATTTATTAAATTTAAATATTTATTTGTTCTAATCAAAGCTGTTTTTCCTTTATCCTAACCCACTTTTGAATTCTTATTCTTGATTGAAAAATGGCTTTAATTATTTTTTTAAATTATTTTTTATTACTTTTGCATTTAATTATTATAATTTTTTATTGAAAAATCAAACCGTCCGAACATTTTTGTTACTGGCTGTATGTATGTATGTTTGTTCCAGCATCACGCCCAAACCGCTGGACGGATTTTTATGAAACTGCCCATGTAGCATTCTTTTGAGCCCGATTGAATAATAGGCTATGTGGCGTCCCAAAATTTTGATCGGGAGGGGGGGTTGTGGGGGGGCCTAAGTATAAAAATAGTGCTAACTCATTAACTAATGGGCGAATTGTCATGAAATTTCACAGGTAGTCTTTTTAAAATCCAAACAGGAAAAAAAGGTGTGTGGCGTCCCAAAGTTTTGATCGGGAGGGGGGGTTGTAAGGGGGGCCTAAGTATATAAATAGTGCTAACACATTAACTAATGGTCGAATTGTCATGAAATTTACACGTAGTCTTTTTAAAAGCCAAACAAGAAAAAAAGGTGTGTGGCGTCCCAAAGTTTTGATCGGGAGGGGGGGTTGTAAGGGGGGCCTAAGTATAAATATAGAGCTAACTCATTAACTAATGGGCGAATTGTCATGAAATTTCACAGGTAGTCTTTTTAAAATCCAAACAGGAAAAAAAGGTGTGTGGCGTCCCAAAGTTTTGATCGGGAGGGGGGGTTGTAAGGGGGGCCTAAGTATATAAATAGTGCTAACACATTAACTAATGGTCGAATTGTCATGAAATTTCACACGTAGTCTTTTTAAAAGCCAAACAAGAAAAAAAGGTGTGTGGCGTCCCAAAGTTTTGATCGGGAGGGGGGGTTGTAAGGGGGGCCTAAGTATAAATATAGAGCTAACTCATTAACTAATGGGCGAATCGTCATGAAATTTCACATGGAGTATTCCTGAAGGCCAAATAGAAAAAAAAGGTGTGTGGCGTCCCAAAGTTTTGAACGGGAGGGGGGTTGTGGGGGGGCCTAAGTATAAATATAGAACTAACTCATTAACTAATGGGCGAATCGTCATGAAATTTCACGTAGTATTTTTAAAAGCCAAATAGGAAAAAAAGGTGTGTGGCGTCCCAAAGTTTTGAACGGGAGGGGGGTTGTGGGAGGGCCTAAGTATAAATATAGAGCTAACTCTTTAACAGTTGGTCGGATTGTCACGAAATTTCACATGGAGTATTCCTGAAGGCCAAATAGAAAAATAAGGTGTGTGGCGTCCCAAAGTTTAGAACGGGAGGGGGGGATGTGGGGGGGGGCCTAAGTATAAATATAGAGCTAACTCATTAACTAATGGGCGAATCGTCATGAAATATCACATGTAGTATTTTTAAAAGCCAAATAGCAAAAAAAGGTGTGTGGCGTCCCAAAGTTTTGATCGGGAGGGGGGGTTGTGGGGGGACCTAAGTATAAATATAGAGCTAACTCTTTAACAGTTGGTCGGATTGTCACGAAGTTTAACATGTAGTATTTTTAAAAGCCAAATAAGAAAAAAAGGTGTGTGGCGTCCCAAAGTTTTGAACGGGAGGGGGGGTTGTGGGGGGGCCAAAGTATAAATATAGAGCTAACTCATTAACTAATGGGCGAATCGTCATGAAATTTCACGTAGTATTTTTAAAAGCCAAATAGGAAAATAAGGTGTGTGGCGTCCCAAAGTTTTGAACGGGAGGGGGGGTTGTGGGGGGGCCTAATTATAAATATAGAGCTAATTCTTTAACGGTTGGTCGAATTGTCACAAAGTTTCACATGTAGTATTCCTGAAGGCCAAATAGAAAAATAAGGTGTGTGGCGTCCCAAAGTTTTGAACGGGAGGGGGGGTTGTGGGGGGGCCTAAGTATAAATATAGAGCTAACTCATTAACTAATGGGCGAATCGTCATGAAATTTCACGTAGTATTCTTAAAAGCCAAATAGAAATATAGGGTGTGTGGCGTCCCAAAGTTTTGAACGGGAGGGGGGGTTGTGGGGGGGCCTAAGTATAAATATAGAGCTAATTCTTTAACGGTTGGTTGAATTGTCACAAAGTTTCACATGTAGTATTCCTGAAGACCAAATAAAAAAATAGGCGGTGTAATGGCTCAAAATTTTGTACGGGAGGGGGGGTAGTGGCGGGGGGGCCTAAGTATAAATATGGTGCTAGCTCAACAACGGTTGGTCGTATTGTCATGGAATTTCACATGTAGTATTCTTAAAAGCCAAATAGAAATATAAGGTGTGTGGCGT
The DNA here is from genome assembly GCA_963662175.1 of Aradus depressus. Taxonomy (NCBI): domain Eukaryota; kingdom Metazoa; phylum Arthropoda; class Insecta; order Hemiptera; family Aradidae; genus Aradus; species Aradus depressus. The sequence continues at coordinate 38,198,901 of OY759219.1, read as the reverse complement.
CCCAAAGTTTTGAACGGGAGGTGGGGTTGTGGGGGGGCCTAAGTATAAATATAGAGCTAACTCATTACCTAATGGGCGAATCGTCATGAAATTTCACGTAGTATTTTTAAAAGCCAAATAGGAAAAAAAGGTGTGTGGCGTCCCAAAGTTTTGAACGGGAGGGGGGGTTGTGGGGGGGCCTAAGTATAAATATAGAGTTAATTCTTTAACGGTTGGTCGGATTGTCACGAAATTTCACATGGAGTATTCCTGAAGGCCAAATAGAAAAATAAGGTGTGTGGCGTCCCATAGTTTTGAGCGGGAGGAGGGGTTTGTGGGGGGGCCTAAGTATAAATAAAGAGCTAACTCATTAACTAATAGGCGAATCGTCATGAAATTTCACGTAGTATTTTTAAAAGCCAAATAGGAAAAAAAGGTGTGTGGCGTCCCAAAGTTTTGAAAGGGAGGGGGGGTTGTGGGGGGGCCTAAGTATAAATATAGAGCTAATTCTTTAACGGTTGGTCGGATTGTCACGAAATTTCACATGGAGTATTCCTGAAGGCCAAATAGAAAAATAAGGTGTGTGGCGTCCTAAAATTTTGAACGGGAGGGTGGGTTGATGGGGGCCTAAGTATAAGTATAGTGATAAGTCATTAACGGATGATCGGATTGTCACGAAATTTCACATGTAGTATTCCTGGAGGCCAAATAGAAAAATAGGCGGTGTGACGGTTCAAAATTGTTTACGGGAGGGGGGGTTGTAGCGGGGGGGCCTAAGTATAAATATAGTGCTAGCTCATTAACGGTTGGTCGTATTGTCATGGAATTTCACATGTAGTATTCTTAAAAGCCAAATAGAAATATAGAGTGTATATGTCACAAAATTTTGAACGGGAGGGTGGGTTGATGGGGGCCTAAGTATAAGTATAGTGATAAGTCATTAACGGATGATCGGATTGTCACGAAATTTCACATGAAGTATTCATAAAGGCCAAATAGAAAAATAGGGTGTGTGACGTCAAAAAATTGTGAACGGGAGGGGGGTTATGGGGGTAGGCCTAGATTTGAAGATAGTGATAGGTCATTAACGGATGATTGGATTGTCACGAAATATCACATGTAGTATTCTTGATGGTCAAATAAAAAAATACACTATGTGACATTTTAAAAATTTGGGAGGGGGGGCTAAGCATGAAAATAATGCTGAATCATTGAAGGGTAATCGGATTGTCATGAATTTCACATGTAGTACTAGTAACTATGTATTCGCTGTGGGGTTCACTGTTGCAAGACATTTACTAGCTGTGATGCCCAGCGTTCCTAATATCGTACTAGCTGTGGGGTCCGCTGTTGCAAGGCACTTACTAGCTGTAGTGCTCAGCCCCAGCGTTCCTAACTATGTACTGGCTGTGGGGTTCGCTGTTGCAAGGCACCTACAAGACATTTACTAGCTGTGATGCCCAGCGTTCCTAATTACGTACTAGCTGTGGGGTCTGCTGTTGCAAGGCGCTAGCAGTGTGGCCCAGCGTATTTAACTACGTAGGTACTAGCTGTGGGGTCCGCCGTTGCAAAACTCATACTAGCTATGATGCCCTGTGGTTCTAACTACATACTATCTGTGGGGTCCCCAGTTGCAAGGCACCTACTACCTGTAGGGCCCAGCGTTCCTAAAAACGTACTAGCTGTGGGGTCCGTCGTTACAAAAGCATACTAGCTGTGATGCTCAGCGTTTCTAACTACGTACTAGCTGTGGGGTCCGCCGTTGCAAAACACATTCTAGCTGTGATGCCCAGTGGTTCTAACTACGTACTAGCTGTGGGGTCCGCTGTTGCAAGGCACTTACTAGCTGTGATGCCCAGCGTTCCTAACTTCGTACTAGCTGTGGGGTCCGCTCTTGCGAGGCACATACTAGCTGCGGTGACCAGCGTTCTAACTACGTACTAGCTGTGGGATCCGCCGTTGCAAGGCATATACTACCTCTGGTGCCCAGCGTTCCTAACTACGTACTAGCTGTGGTGCCCATCGTTGCAAGGCATATATTAGCTGTGGTCACAAACGTTCTTAAGTTCGCACTGGCTAGGACGTCCAGCGAAGCTAAGTATTCACTAGCTGTGGTTTCCGCCGTTGAAAGGCGCATACTAGCTGTGGTGCCCAGGGGTCCTAAAAACTTACTAGCGTTGCTATAGTTGAAGGACTATAAGCCTTATTCCGTATGAATAATTGAAAATTATAACATCATGACTGTTAAAGGGTAAGCGGATTGGCATGAATTTCACATGTAGTAGTAGTAACTATGTATTCGCTGTGGGGTCCGCTGTTGCAAGGCATTTACTAGCTGCGGTCAATAGCGTTCTTAAGTACGCACTGGCTAGGATGTCCAGCGATGCTAAGTATTCACTATCTGTGGTTTCCGCCGTTGAAAGACGCATACTAGCTGTGATGCCCAGGGGTCCTAAAAACTTACTAGCTGGGGTGTTTGACGTTGAAGGACTATAAGCCTTATTCCGTATGAATAATTGAAAATTATAACATCATGAATGTACTGTTGAAGAATTTAAAAGACTTATAGGAGATATTAGTAGAAAAGTCAAAGTTCCCCAGGCAACGCCGGGTATTACTGCTAGTATAAAAATAAATATAATTATTTTTTTTATGTTTATAATTTAATCTTTTTAATGTGTGTATTATTTTTACACATCACAGTGCAGAACAAATTAAAAATTATAGAAGAAAAAAAATAGTTAATTAAAAAAAGAAAATAAATAAATAAATAGGTATCTACCTAAATTTTATTAAGTGGAGTAGAACAGGTTCTAATAAAATAGGAAAATATAATAAAAAGTGAGAAAAAAAAAAAATAAATAAAAAAAATAATGACTTTTTTTACAAACGTATGCAAAAATAAGTAATTTAAATTGAAAGGTAAAGGAAAATTTAATTTGGATGGCCCCCCTTCCTAGTTATCATGTTCACAGACACACACACACAGGAAAATTTTTTAAAAGAAATCGAATTTCTGGCTGATTATATAACTTCCCCTATACTTGATATAGCTGAGGAAGTAAAATGAACAATGAAACACGAACATGGAACACAACACGAAAATGAAGGAAATAAATAAGAATGATTAATGAAATAAATCGCGGGCCTGAAACCCGGGAGAAGTCCTTAGGTTCTTAAAACACATTGAGTACGCCATCTTTTGGATGGGACTTAAAGCGATGGTCCCGAGTCTGAACGATGTCAGGTTCTTGTTAAAGATCCCTATCCTAGTTGAATAAAAATTTAGAACTTCCATAATAGAGTCGAGCTCATGTCCACCAGAGCGACAAAAGAGTGCTCTGGTAGTAGGCGATATGACCTCGTAGTTAAAGCCCGGGCGTGAGACAAAATAACTAACTACAATTTTAGCGTTCTGTTTCACCTCCCCTCCCTGCTCCAAACCTATTTCCGATAACGGAGGTTTCACTTGTGCGAAGTAGTGATTGTGGCGCCCCTATGCAAGGGAGGATCCAGGATATCCATCAGAGGGACACAGGGGGGAGGGGGAGCAGCCCTCCTCAGAGAGCAGCCCTCCTCAAGTTGACCAAGGCCTACCGTACAGTTTCCACGGCTGCGCTGCAGGTGCTGGCGGGGGCTCCACCCATAGACCTAGTCTTGGACGGTGCCGTCGCCTCGTACTTTTGCAGACGCGGCTTACCACTGGAAGCAGACACGGACGTGGCCTTGCGTCAAGCCCTGGAGGAGGAGATGCAAGGACAGGCGAGACCAGAGCGCCTGAGGGGCATTGTCCAGGAATGGATCGTGCCGGGACTTTTGACGGAGGCTGGTTACCTGTCTTTTGGCCGGTTCGTCTCTTCCTGGCGGAGAATCAAGAAAGCCTTCTAACCCGGCGCCGGGGGCCCCGCCGACCGCCGACAGGCGCTGCGGCGGCTGCCCCCGGCTTAGGGAAGCAGGCAGAAAAGAACCCTCGACAAAATTCCGAGCTTACTCGGTGTGAAGCGCCGAAAAAAAAAACCAAGGACGACCATGGACCGTAGCCATCGAGCCGGTCCACGGCCGTCCACAACATCATGTAAATATTGTATATATAAACATAGTAAGATAGGGTGATGTGACCGACCCCCCTCAGGGGGTCAAGAGAACCTAATTTAGAAAAAAAAAAAAAAAAAAAAAAAAAAAAAAGGGGGAGGGGGGTAGTATTTCGTTGACAGGTTGAGTAACAGTCTGAGTCTGTAAATGAATGACGTCATTAAAGCCGCAAGAGGTCCTTCGCGCATCACTAGGACGTCTTTCTCAATTTAAGGTGCATATTTCCTTATCAATGAAGTACGGGCTAGAACTCGAGGGAACAGCAATAAGGGCCCTGGAAAAACATGATAGGGAAAAAAGTAGTCCAGTGCGATTTATTTGTCAACAAACTTCCTTGCTGCGTCACCGGACGGCATTGTAGGGAGGACTATAGTAGAAATCAAGTGCCCAAAGGCTATTGAACACTTAAAAATAACAGAAGCTTTAACAAAAATAAAGCAGTTTTGTTTAGACAAAAAAACGGGCCTCTTAAAAAAAACCATAGTTATTAGCATCAGATTCAAGGGCAGCTGCAAATAGCAAATCGCAAATATTGCCATTTTGTTGTATTTACGCAGGTTGATATCCATCACGAAATAATAGAAAGAGATGACGCAATATGGAAAATAATGTTACCAAAATTGATTTATTTTTACACAAACATCCTGGTTAAAGAAATCAAAGACCCTCGTGAGTGGCGAAATATGTCTCTTCCGTAAAATATTTATTTAAAATAAAATAGCGTGTATGGAAGTATGGAGGACTTTATTCATACTAGACTTCCATAAAAGTATATCCTGTATATATGTATAATAAAAAATAAATCTGAAATTATTTTATTTTAATATTGTAAAAATTTGTATTGAATGGAAATTAAGTAGTTCTTTATTTTGAGTTGTGAATTACAACTGAGTTTTAATTAGCAAAACAAAATGTAGAAAGGTAGACTTGTGAGTGTCTTCTTTTATGTTTATTATTTGGGAGTTTTGAAGTAAACACAATGCAATGGGGTTGGGGAGCATCCACCTTGAAATACAGGGAGAAGATTTGTTCAATCCGCCCCGCGCCCGGACCCTAGTACATATTTCGTATTTTTCTGTTTCCGTTTCATCTATTCATCCTATTTTGATTCTGAAAAAAGATTTGAACTGTCTACTTTCGTCGCCATACCTGTAATTTTCAAAAAAAAAAAAAAGATAACATGTAAAAAAATAAATAAAAAATTATATTCGGAAAAAAACATTTTTCAAAAAAAAAAAAAAATGGAGTGTCATACCAATTCTACATTAATTTGGGAAAGGAACAAACATGTTTTTGAAAAAGTTAAGCCGTTTAGTCAAAATATCTTTAATACTTTTCATTAAATTTAAAGCACAACGTGGTGGCCGAGCTCAGAACTAAAACAGGGACATTTAACCTTAACGAAACTGACTTATGAGCTTAGGGGAGAAGGGGGGGGGGGGGGGGGGTAATTCTGCTCCCCCCCCCCCCCTTTGTATCCGCCACTGCCCCTATGTACCGACCCTGAACTACGATACAACTCGGTGCTAAAAAGTTTCCCTTGACTGTCATTCAGTGCTAGTGATTAACTCGGTGTGCTTAAGACTGCGATCAACTTAGACGTAACTCAGTTATGAATTGATTAAGGAGAGATTATGATTAATTCTTAGTTGCTGAAGAGATATACCTATCACGTATTTTGCATTGTTATTTGGCTGATGTAATTTTGCCAAATTAGCAGAATAAGAGGAAGTAGTCGTTGGTACAACACCGGCAACCCCAACACGAATTGATCAATTACGTTTTCGCTCTGCCTCTAAAACCAACGACCGCTTCTGGGCGCACTGTCTTCGATAATAGCTCATAATAGACAACAAGAAAGTGATATCTTACCTTCAGATAGACAAAGTCTCGTGAATGTATTGTCACGAAATTTTATATGTTAATTCGAAGCCCCCTAAATGTTTTCCCCTTTTTTGGATTCTTGTAAAACAAGAATTTTCAGTGTAAACTTAACATCGAATTAAACTTAACATAGGTAACATTCCCTGAACTTTCTATAGCCAGGGAATTAATAGAGGTATTTTTTCATACTTTCAAGAGAACATTCTGAGTGGATGGTTAGTCATCAATTTGTGATATATTTTTTATTTATATAATTATATTTAATACTCTTAGGGAGCTATGGTGGCCGTGCGGGCTAGAGCGAAGGGCTTTGGTTGCAGAGTATCACCATGGTTTGCGGGCTCGAATCCCGTCCGGGAGTGACTTTTATTTCGTAGATAGAACTCTCTCCCGGGGCCATGGATTTCGTAAATAACCAGATAACAACACCATTATAAGATTTATGGCTAATATGCATTGTACATGAGGCCAAAAAAAAAATATATATATTTTATTTAATTAAAGAATCATCGATGAAGAATAAAATATTATACAGATAACATATGAATTGGGGACAAGTTATATAGAAGGGCATTGGATAATATTCTATACCTTATATAATGTTCATATTAACATAAAATAAAAACGTAAATGGTATATTTTCTCAGCGCAAAATGAGTTTAGTCGAGAGTAGAATCAGATAGTTTGGAGTACAAAGCAAAAGAAAATCAATGAACCACTTGAAGCCCATCTACAAAGCTTATATAATTACATAGGTATTATGTAAGTGATAAGAGGGCGCCGGTAGCTCAGTGGTATGCGTGCTTGACTTCTGAACTCAAGAACGTGGGTTCGAAACCCGAGCGAGGCCCTTAGTTTATTTTATCTGGGAGGTAAAATAAACCTAAGTATGCCGTCCTTCGAATGGGACGTTAAGCGATGGTTCCGAGCCTGTACGATGTCAAAAAAGTTACTCGTTAAAAACCCTGCCCTAGGTGAATAAACATTTAGGACTCCCATAGTAGAGTCGGGCTCATGCCAACCAGAGTGACGAAAGAGTGCTGTGGTAGTAGGCGATATGACCTCGTAGTTAAAGCCCGGGCAGGAGTTATAAAACCTAACCTAACTTATGTAAGTGATATGAAAGAATCGTTCATCAGTTTTTATTTATAACACTATGTTTTGTTGTATTACAAATTATAACTCTGGGACAAAGTTAACACTAAAATACTGACACTGTTTGTGGAGGCAAGGGGAGATCTTGCACTTTAACATTGAAAGTGTTTTTTGGTCGTATAAATTATTCTTGCTATACCGAATACTTAAATTTATTATATATTTTCATATGATTTAAAAAAAATTCTAAACCATGTGAATTTTAGTATTTATGAAATGAAAACTATATTTTGGGTTATTTTGTGATCAAAATTAAAAAAAAAAAAATGTTTTAAATAATTTTGGAGGGATGAAAAATGATAAATATAATATAAATTAGCAACACTGCTTAGATTGAAGATAATTTGCAATGGGAATCCCACGATATGAAGATGTTCGGGATGATCTGGCTAAATCGGAACAATTATACCTTCTAGAGATTCTTATAGAGAAAGTAGGTCAAAATTGTATCTATTTTTAAATACTATATATATAAAATTATATCAAATTAGTATTTATTATGTCAATAAATCACCGGCAATGTACTTCCCCACCTCGAATTAATTAAGTGCTTGCTCTCTCTCTCCATATCATCGCAAGTTATTAGGGTATTTAAGTCAAGCCCTTCTTCCGCTTTCCTTTTGGCATATGATGGAAAATTAATAGTTGTTGTCCTTATGGAGTTTTGAATTTACATACATATAAAATTTGTGTCAATACATTTATTACAATGGCAGTTATTGGAGTTAAGTCAGCCACTAATACCTCTTTCCTTTGGCCGATTTCATTGAAAATCAGAAAACATGAAATTTCAGTGAAAACTCACCATGGAACTTCTAAAATTATATGAAAATAAATTTTTCATTTAATGAAATTAAATGGAAAACTATTCTACACTACAGTCATCCTTCATTCGGCTATATTTTATTTTTGATATGTTGTATTTTTATCTTCCCTGTTTTTTCATTTATATTCTGTCACTATGTATATGCTTCAAATTATGTAAATGAAAAAAAAAAAAATATATATATATGTATATATAAGTAAAATTAATAATTGAAATAATAATTAAAACAAAAATAATAATTAAATAAACAATAAATTACCATATATCCTGTAGAAATTTTATAACTGGTCTTTTACTAAATTTTGATTTCTACAGTAGTTTTCGAAAAGGGCCCTAAAAATATCAAAAGTTCAAGACGTGCAATTTTGAAGAAAGTGCACGTATATTTAAAAACATTTAAATTAACAAACTTTTCATTTGGATTTCCAAAGAGATGCCATCTTGTCTTCTAAATTTTGCAAAAATATTAAATCTAATCTAAAGGTTTTCAAATTATTTTACCGGACCAACAGGGAAAATGAATAGAATAGAATCTACGAGAAAAAATATATATATATTTTTTTAAATCATCTACATTATTAAATAAAAATAAAAAAACATTGAAACAAACAAAAAATCAAAAGAAAAATCTTAAAAACTAAATTCTGAAAACTAATTCAATTTTTTTTTTTTTTTTTATAATTTTGGCCAATCTTTAAATTTAAGATATATATTTCTGGGCATATATCCTGTACATATAAACAAACAACACTATCTTCTTTGCGGATCAATTTCACCGTCAATTCTCTCCTATTTAGTTCATCACATTTTAAGCCTAAACACCACTCTATATCTTCACTCAGACCCCAGGCCTCGACACTACACTACACACTAAAAAACAGCTGATGGCCGTGTTTTGTTTTCTTACTCATTTGTTTTTAAAATAAATTTGCTTTTTATAGAAACAAATATAATTAATAAACAATATAATAAATAATAGAGGGTGCCGGTAGCTCAGTGGTATGCGTGCTTGACTTCTGAGCTCAAGGTCGTGGGTTCGTAACCCGACCGAGGCCCTTAGTTTATTTTATCTGGGAGGTAAAATAAACTTAAGCACGCCGTCCTTCGGATGGGACGTTAAGCGATGGTCCCGATGTACGATGTCAGGTACTCGTTAAAGACCCCTACCCTAGATGAATAAAAAATGTAGGAAAGGCAAAATTTAGGACTCCCACAGTAGAGTCAGGCTCATGTCCACCGGAGTGACGAAAGAGCGCTCTGGTAGTAGGCGATATGACCTCGTAGTTAAAGCCCGGGCATGAGTCATAAAACCTAACCTAACCTATAATTAATTTTTTTATATTAATAATTTAATCATTTTAATGTGTGTATTTTTTTTTTTTACATCACAACAGGCACTGAAGAAGGCCACTCAGTGCCGAAAGGTTGGCAGAAATTCTACAAGTTTGTTTTTATTATCCATAAGCCTGATCTCTCCTTCCCTATTGACATATACTTGTATTCAAGATTAACAGAAATAAATCTCAAATATATCCGAGAGCGAAGAAACATTTATTTTATTTATTATTGATAAAATGTTTATTAATTGAAATAATATCAGAAATATGTTAATTTTAGATAGAGGTTGACGAAGCGGCGGTGCTCCGGCCTCAGACAGAGCGGCCCATGCTCGTTAAAGCGAAGTTTGCCGACTTCCCCGAGATGGAAATAGATCAAAATGATTTTCTTTTCATTGAGGATCTCAAACCTGATTTGGAAAGTATGTTAGAATAACGTTAATTCTATTCCGAAATTGTCATTAGTTCTATTAAACAGAGTTAGTTCAGAAATAGCGTTAAAAAATTATATGTAGCTGAATTTCTGTCTAAATACTCAAATAGATATTTACTTGTTGTTTTTTTCCAAAAATATAAATAGAACTTTTTTTGTTGGAAATTAAATTTTAAGCATTTTCAGTAATCAAAATTGTGATAATAAAAAATGTTTTTTTTTGGCCTTATGTTCGATGCATATTAGCCATAAAAATGGTGTTAAATATAAATATCTAAAGTTCAAGACATGCAATTTTGAAGAAAGTGAATGTATTTAAAAAAAATTCAATTAATAATTATTTCAATTGCATTTCTTCTAAATATACTGAAAAGATGCCATCTTGTTTTTCTAAATTCACAAAAATGTTCAATCCAATCCAAAGGTATAAATTATCTTACTGGGTTCACTCGGGAAATGAATAGTATAGAATTAGAGAACAAATATTGGGTTTATTTACCTAAACCTACGTTATAAATTAAATCAAAATATCAATATCAAATAAAAAAATCAAATTACAAGAAAACTCTTACAAATGGATTACTTAAAACTATATCAGTCTTTTTTCTTAATTATATTGGCCACTATTTATAATTCTTTTATATTTTGGGCATATATATGTACATATAAATAAAAAGTACCTTTTCTCTTCTAAGTATTTCCAATGTTATAGTTTGCACTCCTACATCTTCTATCACTCAGACTGGATCACTACACCTTAACCCTAAAAACACCTCTCTCTCTAGACTCTCCACTTACACAACACAACTTAAGACTGTTATATATTTTTTCTTAACCTACATTATAAGAGTGAAGATCTACATTAAAAACTAAGATTTGAAATTTAAAAAAAAATGAAATTATTTACGAAAAGAAATCCTACGAACTACTTACAACTACTCATATCAGTATTTTTTCTGTTTTTATGCCCAATCTTTAATTCAATCTTATTGGGCATATATGTTTAAATAAATAAAAAGTATCTTTGTACATTTACGTACTTCACTGTTATTTTCGCTCCTACATGGTTCACTTCTCTCACTCAGACTGGTAACCTTAACCCTAAAACAACTCTCTCTCTTGACTGTCCACTTCCATAACATAACTTAGACTGATGCACACTATTTAAAACAGCTGATCGTCCTTTTTTGTTCTCCATTCATTGGTTGTTTACATTTCGTTTTAAAACACTAGTCCATCTTTGTATATTTATTCACTAATTAATTTATTACTTCACTCCTAACAACTGTTTTTATACAAATAATTATAATTGATTTTGTAACACACCACAGCCACATACAAGCACACCCTCTCTAACAGGCCTAGCTACACCGGGGCCTAAGCCCAATGCCTAAAGAGAGACGCCCAGTTGTGCCGTTGCTTGTCCCCTGGCCTGGTTGGGACGCTCACTGGGTGCCCCGGGGTCCTGTGCGGGGTCCCCCCCTCCGTTCGCCCCCCGGTTTCTCTGCGGGATCTCTTACTTATTTGAACAGCCAGGCATCAATGACCCTCGTGGTTGATATGCCATAAAAAAACAAAAAAAAAAAAACAATAATTTTAATGTGTATAATTGTTTACATCACAAGGTGCCACAGTTAAGGAAATATACAAAAAGAGATTTAAAAAAAAAAAAAACAATTTTTAAGGCCAGAGCGTTGGAAGCTCTATCACGTCAGTTTTATCATGGATCATGAAAGTGATGATCACTCTTCACAGTATACAGAGGAACTTAATATTTTTCTTGTTGAAAATTAAGAGATTTATCAGTGAAATAAATTAATTTATTTAATATGCTCATTTTGAAAAAAGCACTTTTCTGTTTAGTGTGAGTTCGTAAAGCTTCTTTTATGCTAGCTAAAAATGTAACGGCTATGTTGGGCGTTTACATCGGGACTGGATAAAACTCAACATTTAGGGTTCACCATTGTTTTGTTCTACAGCAAATCTGTTTGCTCAGTTAACATCACGTACTGTAAGCAACTTCTGCTTTTGTAGAGTTTGCCGGAAGTGATCAATCACAACAGTGATGTGTAAGATGGTGGGGGCGAAGTTTCCTTGTGAAGCGCCGCTTTGAAGCACAAACACGTCTTTAACGTATGTCCCGGAATCCTTTGTAATGTCAGATGAAGTGTTCTGATATATTCCACCTCTCGGAGAAACAGAATACAAAACTATAAGCAATAGAACATTCAAATACGAGAAATACATTTTGTTTTGATTTGTAGGTGATCCGGCAAATTCATGTTCCACCCGTGGAGTGCCCAGACACTGGGGTATCACCTGGGCGAGAGAGGAGGAAGACTTCAGTTTGTACCCAAAGTACCACATCAGCATCCCTGGGGTTGGGCAGGAGGGGGAGCTGAGGTTGATGGTACCATACTGTGGGACCAAGGGAGAAAGCCTCGTGACGGCCATACTGAAGGCAGTTCAGGAGACGGCCGACCAAGAAACAACTCTGTTGTTAGAGGCGGAAATCAAAGAGGAGAAGGTGCGACTGAGAGAGACCGGCCAACCGATAGTCACACAGCATCGCTTCAGTTCTGGTCAGTGATAAGTCAGCAGGAGTAAGCTAGTGAGTAATATAGTTAGAGTATGATAGCTGATGATGTATTAATGTTCAGGTAAGTCGTGCCTGTTCCCGATGTCGGCGTGCGAACTGATGGCGGGTCTCAAGACTTCCCCGCTTCTGATCCAGGTGTTTCGACAAGATGTTGTCCATACGGCCCCACCCAGCCTCATCGGTAACGTTCGAATCATGCTTGGGGACAACTTCATGAACGCCATTTGCACAGCTTGCACTCCTGTGGCACTCCCTGTCACCGCCTACATAGAGGACATCTTCGAGATGAGGAACGTCTTCGGCAACCCCACTGGCACCGCCAAGATTTTCATCAGACTCTCCTGCTTCGGAAGTTCTATATTCAGTAAAGTAGGGATTGTAGAAGGAGAAAATGAAGATGTCTGCATAACGACCAAGAGGGGAGGAGGATGTCCAGTTATGAGAGAGAAATGCTTTTGTCCAATGTTGAATGCGAATATTACAGAAGTGAGTACTGCAATAGGACCACCAAAACCGAATAAGTATAACGTGCCGGCGGCTTGGCGGAAACAGGATGATGTTGAGTTTTGTCGCCCAGCGCAGTATCAGAACATGCTTTGGGATAGACCTCTTCCACCATCAAAGCCGCAGAAGCCGTGTCGGGTTTGTCCACCGGACGTGGCGGAAATGTTATCCGGGTTGCCTCGTTGTTCCCCGGAAAAACCACCGCCCTGCTACAGACCAGTGGGTGAAACTCCACTATCGAAATGTGCTCAGTTACGAGAGGTCCAGCTACGCCAAGAGGAACTGACTAAGTCAGTGCAGACAAGTGAAGTAGCAGTACCGCCGCCTCCCCTGCCGCCCTCCAAGCCGCTCAGCTCGCGGATTGTGTACGAGAGTGGTGAGCCCCCCGTTCCGGGGGGCCCCGCTAGGAGAGTCATCATGGCTTGCACCTGCCCTGATCTGCCTTCCATCCTGACAGCGCCGCCTCCACCCCCGCCAAGGCCCTCGCCCCCGGTTGTCTGCAACTGTGAGGCCATTCTCAGCCAGCTCGCCGGGGGACAGAGACCATCCCCCACCCCAGTTCCGCCGCCTCAAATCTGCCAAGGGGGGTGTGGACTCCTGGAGTTCATCAAACAGAAATTACGAGAGAAGGATGAACCGGAGTTCATTGCATTGGGAAAAGACGAAGAGCAGAAGAAGTTAAAGAAACCATTCTCCGCTCCTGCTACCAACATTACAAGTGAGTCTGCAATAACCGCACCAACGTCACATGCACCAATAAAACCTGTAAGGGACGTTCCGGAGGAAAAGAAAGAAGAAAAGAAGAAAGAAGAACACCAATCGCATGCTCAGGAGAATGTTAAAAATATACTTTCAGAGGAGGTTGCTAAACATGACGAGAAACGAAAACAGGCTGCTGCTGTATCGGAAGGCAAAGAAACAAAGAAACCTTCAACGTCCGAATCGGAGAAATCCAAAACCAAACACCAAGTAGAGCGACCGGGCAATCCTGGTGTGAGCCTTGACATGGTGCAGGAACAGTCAGGCGAGTCCAAGATGGTGGAGCCCGAGAAGGAGCAGGATGACGTGGTGCTGCGCAGGAAGAGGGTCGGCAAAACAGTTTACACGTACACGGCCGGGATGTATCCGGGGGTTCATGTGGGCCACAGACACTGCATCCGCCCGGACCGACTCGTCCCCAAGAATATGGGCTGGCTCTGGAACATGACCGACCTTGGAGGACTCCTCAAGGTACATTTTTTTCTTATTTTTTTATTCCTATGATAGAAGCAATTAAAAGAAATAAGAAATTTCGCAACTGTTGTTGAAATGCCAAAACCAGCAACTTTGCCTGGATATGCAAATAAATGGCGTGAGAGAAAGAAGCATCCCTATGGCAGCTCCTTATGGCGGTAGAAAAATAATAACCTTAGTGCAACTAATAACCATAAATAATATAATTTACGTTGACTAAATAACAAAGACAGTTTAACAGGTACTCTTCAGAAATAGTGTCACCACAAGGTTAATTTTTTTTTATATAACGCCCAACCTTTAGGAAATATTTTTCCAGGGCCCCCACAATGTCAAAAATCATATTTAAAATTAAAACGCCCTAAGGACAGAAAGGAAGGGATCAGAAGAGGGGCGCTCGACTCGAAAACCTTTATAACTGCCGATATAATGAATGTGCCAGAACAAAATTTAGTACGAGGATTCAAAAGCTCATATGTGATTCAACTATCGATGTTTAGCCCAAATGGTCGATTAGTTTTGAACGAAGAGAAAAAACATAATTGATTAATTGCCGCTAATTCACAGACAACTTTATCAGGAGACACGGCAGTGTCTCTGGCCAAGTCCGTAAAAAATGTCGAAAGACACTGTTATGTTGTGACACCAAATGCCACTTTTTGCATCGAAAAAAGTATATTATTCTTTAACAAAATGATGTTTTTTCTGACATAGCCGTCTGGAGAACTGCCATCAGCTGAACAAAATTAAAAAAAAAAAAGTAGCCAAAAAGAATAATTTTTGACCAAGTTTCGAAGGGTCAAAATTGGCAAAAAATAACTTTTTTTTCTTTTTCCTTCTTCAGTGTCCGGATGACGTCATCAATGTTAATGTATGAATTTTTTTAAATGTATAATAAATATCATGTGATCTATATATGCAAAGATAAAGATAAATATATAAATATATATATAATAAAAAATAACCCAATATTATAACGATAACGAAAAAAATACAGCAACGATAACATACATTCAGGAAATTGATAATATGTAATAAGAAAAAAGTGAAAAAAGTTTGTGTTTGTTATTACGTGTTCAAACCTGTCCCAGTTTTCTAACCAATTCCAGTTTACTAACTACTAATCGCAACTAACTGCTCGTACTTGGCCGTGCTTTTCAGTTTTACTGATTTTAGTTCTTGAATATTTTATGGAATTTTCCATACTAAACTAGAATTTACTTAATAAATGATTAAATGTTTAATTGAGTATTTAAATTTCAGTATACGAGCAGGTATGCCGGCTTTATGTGAAATGACGAGTTACGCCATATAGATTAGTATGCTATATTTCTTATCAATAAATGGATTAGTAGTTGTCTCACTGTCTCTGAAAAATGTTCCTAAATGAGGCTTTGTCTATCTGAAGGTAAGATAAGCCCTTTCTTCTGCATTATTAGCTATTATCGGTCCCATAGAGGGAGACGTCCCCAATGAAGATGTGGACGGAATGGAATCATCACCTGACAAAGAGAAGGCTAATAAAGTCCTTCGCCTCGTCCAATTCAATTCCTATCTTCACCCTTATTGAATTTTTTATTTGAGTTCTAAATCGAAAAGCATCTTTTATCTTCCACAAATTTTTCCTCCTTACATAAAGATATGGCTTCCTTTGTTGCTAATGTTTAAAAAAATGTATACGTTTTATTTTGTTTTCTCAATTGAATACAGAATTTCCTATTTTAAATAGGGAGGGAGGGGGGGGGGGGGGGAGGGGATAAATAAAAATAAAACATAATAATATTATTATTACAGCATCACTTCTCTTTATATATTTACCCAAGCAAGGAAAAAAGAAAAAGGCCTAAGGGGGAGAGCGGAAACTTCGTTCATTACAATAATTTCGGTTTCTGTTTCATGGAGGAGTTTTTTCCTTAATTTACCAGACAAAATCCCTTTTATTCTTTCAAACTGTAAAATGCCCACATCTGGACGACACAACGTCATCATTGTCTCAAGAATCATGTTATTTTTTATTATGGTTTACTTTTTATTTTGAAATTTGAGTAAAGATCCTAAATGGCATTTTTTTCGATTTGTTTTATTTTGCAGACACGGCGAGAGTGGCGGCCGGGCACGATTGGGGGCCATGTGACCTCCATGTTGCGTCAATACCGTCGCAGTGAGCGAAGTGACGATGATGAACCTGAGAGTGTCCAACGAACGACGCTTCGTCGTCCTCCTCTCAAGAGACACCGAGAGACCCCGAAGAGTGCCGTCTCGCGCAGGAGCAATGAGAAAGAGAAACATTTCAACCCCTCCCTCCACCTTCACAGGAAGGATGGCTTCTTCTATGTATCTATGTATCCTGTTCGCACGGAGTCTCAGGTACTCACGCTCTTCTTTTTTAAGAGGAAGAACACCCCGAGCTGTTCGTGACTAGTCCTTGAATGTATGATCAGACTAGGGTGAAGTTGATTCGTGCGATAGGATTGTAACTGGGACTGGATCTATTTGTGGGCAAATAAGGGGGCATCTTGCTAGAGCAGAAGCAAGAAGTATACGACGGGTTGGGGATGACCACCGATCGCCATGATTGGTCGGCCCCACTCCCTTTGCACCCCCTATCTTGACGCCGAGTTTCTCCCTCCAGGGAGATGATGCACAATCGCAAGGTGCATCCTTTATTAAATTTTATTATTATTTATTTACATATTTACAACGGCATAACATTTGCCATTAGCAATTGCGATAACTAGTGCAGTGTCAAGTGCGTGGTTGTACTGCTGAGTTATGTGACTGAAGAGGAGTCCAGGCTAGTCCTGGAGCAGGTCCCTCTGCCATAACAGCTTCAGGCGTCGTGGCAGATCTGTGAGGAGAGTGTTCGTGGATAATTGTATAAGTGGATTGGCGTGATGAGAGAGTTTGTCATAAAAATGCTGATATCGTGTCTTGATGACAGAAGGTACAAATGGGATGTTAAGGTCATTATGCAATGTGAGATTGGAAATGTAAAAAGGCGCATCGGCAATCTGGCGTAGTATAATGGATTGTAGTGACTGAAGGAGTTGTATATTTGATTTTTTGCCTGATCCCCATATCTCGATAAGTTCAGATGGGTTTTAGTATGGTGTACATGTGAAGTTTGTTCTCAAGAGATAATGCTGATCGTCGTCCGATGATTGATTTCAGTTGTCCAAATCGTCTTTTGAGGTTTGTGCGCTTCAGTCTGATGTGGGTTTTAGTTAAACGTCTGTCGAAATGAAGTCCTAGATATCGGCCAGTGTTGGATGATGGAATGGGCTGGTTTTTAATGTAAACTGGTGGACAATTTTTTTTTTATTTTAAATAAATAAAAGGCAGTAAAACAAGCCTTACTAATTCTATGCTATGAAGTACGCCATCGTCAGCACAAATTTCAAAAGTACTTAACCCTTGTGTTTGCTAAGTTGGCGTATTTATACATTTCTGAAAATATCTCAGGATGTGGCTCTACAACCCCAAGAGAAACCCCACTGAGTCCTAGTGTAACAGAAAAATTTAACTGTAAAAATATGTGGGTTTAATAATTTAAGATCAAAAAATAATAGTAATTTAAAACAAAATTTTAATAATACGAGGTAAAAAGAAGAAATTCATATAACCTAAAATAATGGTATTCATAATAAAGTTCATAAAATGTGTAATAAATAAATGTTTATTACAATTTTTTTTTTTTGCTCCAAGGCGTAATTGCCCTATATAGCCGTACAACAATATTAAATAATATCGTAGTATTTAGAAAGAAAACCCTAAGAAAATAATATTTAAAAAATAAATGATTGCATATCATGAAGAGTTTTGAAGATTTCGGCGAAAATTTAGTGAGTTTTTCACTAAAACAAAATAAAATAAAAGTATACGAGGTGTGTTCAACAAGTTTAAGTTTATTGTTAGCCAAACCGGATGTTTAGTCTGCTGTCAGCTGTCAAAGAGGTTACATGTGTTTTGGTATGATCGGCGACTATTTATTTGTTTACAAAATGGATCAGTGCACCAAGAGTTCTTGCCACAAGGTCAAACGATCAATAAGGAGTACAGTGGAGTCTCGGTAATCCGGCACTATATCGGGATTTGTTGTGTCGGATTACCGAAAATGCCGGATTAGTGAAGGTTGGCTTATAAAGTAGACAAAACAGCATCAAAATACATTCTGTATTGCATTTAATTGTTATTATTATGTAATACAGTATATTACGTATGAAATACAGTATTATTAGGTAAATTTACATTACTACATTCGTTTAAAAAAGTCTTTTGTTTTTTTGAATTGAAAGAAGTTTTAAACACCTTCTCCTGAAGTCTCTTTCGACAAATGTGTTAGTTTCTCACCTTTATCTAAACGCTTCAGAATGTCGTATTTTTGATCTAAAGTTAGTGTTACGTGTTTGCGTTTTTCCGCCATCACACATCACTGTACACTGGATACTAAACTTAAAACAACGTAATAGCGCGACTAGAAAACAGATAAATACGCACACCTGACAGCAGACAACAGCACACTGGCGGTTTATTTGTTCTAGCGCACCCTACAAACGCGCCAGCTGACCCGCCGTCCCCTCCCAGTCTGCCGCCAGACTGCCGGATTACTGGACGTGCCGGAGTGGCGCACGGCCGGATTACAGAGACTCCACTGTACTAGCTACAAGTGCAACCACGTTTGCATGAAGCAATCCGAAAAAAAACGCCCGGATTTGTGGCGAAACAATTCATGGCTTTTGCACCCCGATAATGCACCTGCTCACACTTCATTGCTTGTTTTTGAATTTTCGACCAAAAACATCACTGTAATGATGTCCATCTTTGTCAGACATGTGATTTTTTTCTTTTCCCAACAATAAAGAGAACCTTAAAGAGCCGTCGTTTCACAAGCATAGATGAGATTTAAAGCTCATCGCTGAGAGAGCTCAATGCTATCCCATCGAGTTCCAGAAGTGTTTTGAGGATTGGAAGAAGCGCTGGCATAAGTGTATAATATCTAATGGGGACTATTTTGAAGGGGATAACATTGATATAGACGAATAAATAAAATTATTTTCAAAAACCGAAAATTCTCGTTATTTTTTTAACACACCTTGTATGAGTATAGTTTTAGGTCAGACGCTGCACTCTGAACCTGATTTACCCTTCGACTGATTTGGTTGGACCTACACTTTCATTATTATACAATGTCAACAGTTGACATCAATTATTCCTTTGTAGATCTTAATAACGTACCTATATAACGTTAAGCCGCCTCCTTTTCCCAATGAAAACACATGAAATAATGTTTGGTTTTTGTGTGTGTTGACAGGAAGAAGCAGGAGTTGAAGAACCCAAACCGTTGCAGTTTAAGATCGACGCTAAACATCCGGATGGATGCCCGAGTGACTCTTGCGAGGATTCATCCTCCAGTTCCCCGTCCGAGGATGAATCTTTGGAAATTGAATTTATTGCGCCGGTGGCTATGAGAAAGAAAAAGAAGAAAATTGAAAAAGCTAATATGTGGGCCCAGTACAATATTGATGACTTCACTCCAAAGTACCGTAAGCTATCTAATTAAATATGTATTAATCATTATTGGACCCTGCGCACTTCTCTTCCTAAGATCTCTCCCATCCATGCTCTCTCCCTATAATTTGTCACTGGTGTGAAAATTCTTGCAGAACCCATAAGTTCAATAAAATGTCGCCAGGCAGCAGGGGAAAGATGCTGCATCCTCGAACGTTGAGGACAGACATGTCCAGATTTACATATGTTATGAATGCTGTGGTAAGCCATACATGCATTCTAGAGAATAACTGAATGGAGAATTTTTCATTTTAAATCAATGGGATCTTTTTGAAACATCAGAAACAATTATTCAAAAGTTTCGCTAAAGAAAACGATGCGTTATAATAACTGTATAATCAACATGAAAATAATCTAAAATAAAAATAAAAAATACATATTTTGAAAGGTTATTTAGGTATTTTTCTCATTTGTGTAATTTGCTTTTTCGACTTAAAGCATCATTTCTTGTTAGTTATTATGACCTAAATTTTTATTCACCTAGGATAGGGGTCTTTAACGAGTACCTGACATCGTACAGGCTCGGGACCATCGCATAACGTTCCATCCAAAAGACTCAAGTTTGTTTTACCTCCCAGATAAAATAAACTAAGGGCCTCGGCCGGGTTTTGAACCCGCGATCTTGAGCTCATTAAGCAAGCATGCATATCATACCCACCATTTCTCATCATATTTATTTAATCCTTTCATCACTTTTCCAGACAATATTTAGGATCTGAACTGGGATAAGATGGGATCAAATATATAATAGCTTGTTTACAAGGTACAGTCGATGTCCAAAATATGATCAAATATTCTAATATATCTATAATGTTTTTTTTTTCTCTTATTCTTTTGTAGTGAGAAAAAAAATGGAAGAAGAAGCAATTGAAGAAAGTAAAAAGAAAAAACCGAAAAAAAAGAAGGGGAAAAAGAAAGGAAAGAAGGGAAAGAAAGGGAAAAAGGGCAAAAAAGGGAAAAAGGGCAAAAAAGGGAAAAAAGGCAAAAAGAAATAAAGAAAAAAATAGATTTTATTGAAAGTTAGTTTTTTCTACCCCACAGGGCAAACCATGAAAAAATTGGAATTTTGGTTTTCGCTTTCACTTCTGGAGGAGAACAAATCCGCGGGGAAGTGGTAGGTGCCGTCCTTATCAGGTTTTGAACTTACAACACTTTTTTGTACTTCGAAGGCCGGTTTGCGATATGTATGCCGAAAATTCTCTTAAAATGACAACTCCAAAGCCATTTTTTAACCGGTGGCGCAAAACATTCACATAAAAACCGTTACTCTTATCAGAAAATTGATCCTCAAAAAAAAAAAAAATTTCTTTCCTACCACAAGACAAATACGAAAACAGTTTTTGGTTTTTTAACTTTGGTTTTAAAAGTCACTCTCGGACGGGATTCGAAGCCGCGAACCATGGTGAGACCGT
This sequence comes from Aradus depressus, assembly GCA_963662175.1. Lineage (NCBI taxonomy): Eukaryota > Metazoa > Arthropoda > Insecta > Hemiptera > Aradidae > Aradus > Aradus depressus. The sequence continues at coordinate 38,177,879 of OY759219.1, read as the reverse complement.
GCGATCAAAGCCCTACGCTCCAGCCCTCACGGGCACCATGCCTCCGTTACTGCGGTTTATAGAGCGTACAATAAATTTGAAAGGGAATAGTTAATTTTGAGTAATGTTTGAATTGTAACGCATGACCTCGCAATAAAAAAAATATATACACGGTGTCCCACGAATAATATTTGTAATGTTTTGATCTGACTTTACAATTTCCAGTCCAGTATGAGATACAGAATCAGAATAGATTTTTTAGTCACTTTTAATTAAATGTTAGTCACAATGGGCTGTTGTTAAATTTTCCTCTTCAATTTCGCAATTATTCCATTGTTCTTCTAAAACTGAGAATTGAAATTCAACACTTGTGTTAAGATTGCTGCCTAGCGGCCAGGAGTGTTACTACAATTATTTCATTGTTCTTGTAGAAGGATTTAGTATTTAATCCTCAAGTACATAAAAAGTTTGAGAAGGTAATCTATACAAAGTGCATCCATCGGGCTCTGAGAAACAGTAAAATGTTTTTTATAAAAACTGCATTCTTACGTTTTTTCTTCTCTTGTTTGTAAAAAAAATTCCAATTTTGCTGTGCTTGATGTTGAAGCCTGTATTTCAGTAGAGTTCAATTCCCTTCACTATTTGCTCCTGTAATCCAACACGCCCTGTTCTTCTCAAGTTTGTTCCAATCTTAGCTTTGTCTGCCCCTGTATAAGATCTCTTATTGGTATCCCCGCTTGCTCTTTATTTGAATAGATCAAGATATAAATACAAGAATGAAAAGTACAAAAAGTAAAAAACAACCACACAAAAAATATACAATGATTTGAAGATATTTCAAAACAAATTTAAGCAAGAGGCTTATCAGTACTTCAGAAGTGAGAAGGTTTTGGTAGGCTATAATCACGCTCTAATGAATGCCTGTAGGCACAAAAAAGTAATTTATTAAATAATCTCTACTATAAAATTTTTGTTACCTACATAAATTTAATATTATATATTGAAAACTCCGATATTTGTAAATGTTATGTTAAAGTAAGACTCCCCCCCTCCGTGTCACAGTCTTAGGTAATTCTCAAATAACCTGGGAATTGTGTCAATATGAACAACCTTGCAAACTTAAATGTCACTTTTGAACTTTGTACTGACGATGGCGTAAGCCGAAACCGGTACAGTTCATGTATTTATTTTGTTTAAATTGAACAATATAAAAAGTTAAACGACAATTTCAGTTCCACCAAAGACACACCAGATCCCGTCCTTCGCACCTCTTCATCCCCTCCCATCGCTCCTCGTCCCTTGTCCAGGCCTCCTCTCTCTACAACTCCCTGCCTCCCCCAATCCGTCACTCTCCTTCCGTGTGTAAATTTTATAAATAATGCTGATTATCTTTGTTTTTGTTAAATAATAAAATGTTCTTGAGAAAATGATTCTAATTCTTTCTTACCTTCCTTTGGTCGTGGGTCCGCCAAGACTAGCAGTTGTGAAAAATCAAAATGACATGAGGTGCAAAATACATGAAATAAAAATTAGGCCATTCTGGTTTGATTGTATATATTCTTAATGAAAAACATGTGTAGAAAAACTTAAAAACAATTGCTCAGAATCCTTATCAAACAAGTCTTTAAAAATGAATACGTATTTTCTCAAAATACTCTCCGGCTTTGTCTTTACAGTTGTTTAAAATTCACGGTACCTTCTTGATTTAATGCTGGATGTGATGGCTATTGGGTCCTGGAGTTCTGCGCTGATCAGCCTCTGCTGTTGTCTTAATGGTCCAGAAGAGCTCCAATGGATTTCCCTCTGTTGATCTGATGTTGAATGGTTGCTCAGGACAGTTGATGAAGTAGTGTGATCCTCCCTCTCTGGAGGCAACGGATGAGTTGGGGCAGGTCCTCCCTCGGCGGCGGTCTCTGACGAAGTAGGCCTGTTCCTACCTCTTAGGTGGCAACAGTTGAAGAATATCGATCCATATTGGGGTCCGCTCACAGCAACTTTTCCCGCCCTCCGGGACTGATCTGGGTGCCTTTTGGTGGCTCAGTTCCCCACCTTGGTTTCTCCGTATTGTTGTAGTTCTTCTTGGACTTCCTGTTGTTCAAGCCACCGGTTTTCATTCCTTTGTCCCTAATTTATTTCAAACAATGTATGTCCATAATTTTGGGCATCACACGTGGCTTCCTTCAAATCCTCGCTATTCCAATATCTCTTCACTAAACAATCCACTCCCCTTTGAGTAGTTCTTCATCTCTCCCCCCCAATTCTCTAATTATTTATTTATCCCATTTGTTTTTATTCTTTATTTTTTTATTATATATTATTTTATACCACGGTCCACTTTTCATTTCATTTCACCGTCTCTCCATTTCTTCAGTACATTAACTTCATATGTTGTTAGTTGTTCTGACTCAACCTCGGGCTTAAACTACGAAGTTATATCGCCTACTACCCGGATTTATTCATCAAGGAGTCTTTAAAGAGTATTTGACATTGTACAGGCTCGTGACCATCGCTTAAACCGAAGGACGGCGTGCTCAAGGTTTTTTAATCTCCCAAATATAAAACCTAAAGGCCTCGGCCGAGTTTGGAACCTGCAATCTTGAGCTCAGTAGGTTAGGTTAGGTTTTATGACTCATGCCCGGGCTTTAACTACGAGGTCATATCGCCTACTACCAGAGCGCTCTATCGTCACTCTGGTGGACATGAGCCCGACTCTACTGTGGGAGTCCTAAATTTTGCCTACCCTAAATTTTTATTCATCTATCTTCAACCCCGGCAGGGGTCTTTAACGAGTACCTAACGTCGTACAGGCTCGGGACCATCGCTTAACGTCCCATCCGAAGGACGGCGTGCTTAAGTTTATTTTACCTCCCAGATAAAATAAACTAAGGGCCTCGGTCGGGCTACGAACCCACAACCTTGAGCTCAGAAGTCAAGCACGCATACCACTGAGCTACCGGCGCCCTCAAGCTCAGTTGACAAGCATGCTAATATTTTTACGTTGTTTCAATTCAAAATGATCTCATTGCTTGCCCACTGGTTATAATGAAATAAAGCAGCAATTAAGTTAGAAGCCAATTTCCTGTATTTTTAAATTTCTATTTCAATTCCAATATTGTATATGTACAATGGTAGTGAATAAACAAAATGAAAGAAATTAAAAAAATATTAGTCAACAAGAAACGGATGGAACAACCTGTAAATCAATATGATAGATAAATCTCCCATGTGATTATTAATTTTGGATTGTGTACAAATCATATGCAAATTGCAAGCAAAGATAAGTAGTTATGGTATCAAAATTTTTGCGAAATCATTTATTGGAATATAATGCATTTTTATTTATGTTCATGTTTTGGTTTTGTTTGCAGCGTTCATGAATGAATAAAATTGTAGTTCCCGTTTTTGTAATTGCAAAAATTGAAAAAAAAAAATCCTGGTCTGTTTAGTGCAAGTTATTGTGAAGTGCTGTTTCAAAAATGACGATTCCTAGAAGAGTGGAGGATTTGAAGGAGTACGATGCTAATGCTGAGCAACTTTATCTTCTGGAGGTCCTTATCGACAGAGTAAGTTATATATGAGCCTTTCAGTCGACAGAATGACTAACCGCCATTTTTACGAAAATTATATTTTCATTATGTGAATATGTTTATTAAACTGTATCAAATAAACGCACTAAAACTTTTTTGTTGGTTGTTTCGATAGGAAAAATTTTTTTTTAAAATTTCATTTCCGAAAAAAATCAATATTTTTCAGTTGACAGAATGACGTAACTCCTTGTCCCTTTATATTGTTCAATTACATGCCCTTTCTTTTAATTCCAACTGAATGTTTTTAAAACCAATAATACCTTTAAAGAGAACTTTATGTTATTAGCTCAGTTCAGTTTGTGTTGAGAAACTCTTGGAAAAACATCTATAATCATGACTACAGAAAAGTCAGTACAATTAGTTGAATATAGTGATAGTAATTCTTCGGATGATTCATTCAGTTTTGTACGTATGAAAAATACAATTAAGACGTTAAAAATCATATTTCAAAATATTTATAAAATATTCTTTTGATGTAAATTAATTCATGGAAATAAATGTTAGAAAAAAAAAAAACTGTAGGTAGATCTGTGCAACTATCTTTAATGAAATCAGGATGTATTATATCCAACTTTCGAACTATATTACATGAGAAAAAAAAAAGACATATTTGCTTAAATATATTCCACCTATTTACCACACATACATGAATATTATCATATATCATCTTTAAAAACAAGGGATTAAGTGAAGTTGAAGAATATTGTATTGTAAATAATGTAAAAATATTGTATTTTTTTTATTTTTCGTTTTGTTTAATAAATCATTTTTTGTTTAATATATATTGTTTGAACACCCGACATAATAAAAAAATAAAAAAAATTAGAATGGAGTTGTTCCATTTATTAAAGGAAAAATTTGTTTCCGTTTTCAGTTGACAAAGTGACTAACTCCATAAAATTACTGTCTTTGTCTTTTCAACATTGATTCTATAACAATTCAGCATTGAATAAATGGTTAAGAGCAGATTGTAAATTTTAGTAAACTGTTATATTTTAATATTTGAGGGCGCCGGTAGCTCAGTGGTATGCGTGCTTGCTTGCCTTCTGAGCTCAAGAACGTGGGTTCGAAACCCGACCGAGGCCCTCAGTTTATTTTATCTGGGAGGTCAAATAAACAAAAAGCACGCCGTCCTTCGGATGGGACGTTAAGCGATGGTCCCGAGCCTGTACGATGTCAGGTACTCGTTAAAGACCCCAAATTATCCTTTGTTTGTTGTCTTTACTCGCAAGTGAGGCAGGAAGGAGGGTCGTTGAGTTCCCTACAGGTCCTTGTTTTGTTCTAGCTTCAAAATAGACTATATTATGCAACCTATTTTAAAATATAGAAGAAAAATTCGTCGGTGAATCATCGACTATGTACTTCCCCAGCTCAGTTAGGTTTTCGCTCTCCCCCCAAAGCCAATTGACCGTTTGGGCTAAAACTCAATATTTGACTTACATACTGAATCATACTAAATTTTATGTCGATATATTCATTACATCGATAGTTTTAGGGTTATCGAGTCGAGCCTCTCTTCTCTGGTCTCACCCTTCCCTTCCACCGATTTCGCGAAAACTTAATAGGTGTTATCCTTATAAGGTTGAATTTAATTATAAAATTCCGTGACGATAACTTGATTAAATCGGAAGTTATTGAGATTTTTGAGTTAAACCCCTCTCTCTGATCCCCACCTTCCTTTCGGCAGAATCCACTGAAAATTAATAGGGTTTTGAATTTACCTATGAAATTTCGTGTCAATACTTTTGATTACAATGGCAGTTATTAGAGTTTTTGAAGTGAAACTTCTTTAGCGAGACTAGTGAATCGGAATGAGGACTTAAAAATCAAACGTGAAACGCTAAGGAGAGAGGGATGAGTAACGCATGCGTACAAGTCAACTACGAGTTTAGGTCGGTGTCGATGCATCAGCTGTTTTGTGCTACGTGTTTGTAAACGGTTTATGCGTTAAAATAATACGTTTTTATTAATTTTATACGTTTAGTTTTATTATGAGTAAGTGTTAACCCCTTAGTTAAACATGCCCAAAACTTCAACGGAACATGTTCGACAATTCCGTGCATGACAAAAGCAAATACAGCAACAAGAAAGTCAACATGAAGGTAATTTTTAATAATAATTATTAATGGTAATTAATTATAATAATTATTAATGGTAATTAATTATAATAATTATTAATAATAATTATTAATAAATGGAGCGTAATTATTACGCTCCATTTATTTTTATAAATTATTAAAATTAATGATTTCTTATCAGTCGGAGTGCAAGTAACCTCTGTAGAAGAAATTTTTACATGTCGATGTACTACGAAAAATGGACGAACGGTTTTATTGGTAGCTATTTATATATCACCAAACAAAAGTATTAATGACATTATTGCCTTTATTCATCGATCGCTACTACCTTATTTTTCTGAAGTTGCGTCAATTCTTAATTAAAATTTAGAAAAAATACCTATAATTCTTGGAGGACATTTTAATATTAACTTTGCATCAGAATCATCAATACCGTTAATTAAATGTTTTTTAAGAAAAACTTGATTTAACAATTTCAGTTATCTAGTTGTAGTATTAAGGTGACGATATATATTTATATGATGAATTATGGTTAATACTTATAATAAAAATCAAATATATATATGATGAATGAAGACAAAATAAATTTCACTTGAACCGTGAGGCATACCTGCTTTTTTGTGTTAAGCCTCCCCCAAATTCCTCCCTTTCTTTTGGTCGATTTGACTGAAAATCAATATGTGTCAGCCTTATGGCCGTTCGTAATTTTTGGATTGAAAGGTTCAAAAAATATGAAACATTTTTCGAAAAAGCTTGCCCACCATCACATAGAATAATATAAAATAGATATAATTGCACACTTTCAGCAGTTATTTTAGCATATCAATAGAGGACAGACTGAATACGAGTGCTAAAATAAGTGCTAAAAACGGCTTGTTTGAGGGAGGTCTTGTGGGACTTAATTAACCTAAAAAGTAGAAGAAGAAAGGAGTTGGATGGAAGTTAACTAGGTCAGGTGGGGATGGCAACATTTGCCCGGCAAACTGCCAACCCTGGCACAACTCTACCCTAGGTAAACAACAGACAACAGAGCTCTCTCGTTCTTCATTTCTGTTGGATCACAGGACTGGCTACTTATGTAGAGTCTCTTAAATCGAACACTGAGAAACAAAACAAACACAAAAACTTGCCCTTAGGTTTTTTTATATCGAAGTTGAAAAAACCTAGAGCACACCGTCCTTCGGATAGGATGTTAAGCGAGTGTCCTAAACCTGTCCGACGTCATACCCTTTTCAAAGACCCATTCTCTAGGCGAATGAATAAACCTAGTGATTAATAGAGTCGACAGTATCTTTTCAATGTAGAAGAAATTCGAGGTTCTGTCGTGTAAATGAAAACTCAATGTTCTGCCAACGTTTCGGAAACTATTTATTTCCTTCTTCAGGGCCTAAAGAATACAACAAACAAATTAGTCATTATGCACAATGATATAACGAGATACTTAATAATACTATTTTTAACATTATTATTAAGTACCTAGTTATTGTCTATATCATTGTCCATAATGACTAATTTCTTTGGTGTATTCTGTAGGCCCTGAAGAAGGATATAAATAGTTTCCGAAACGTTGGCCAAATATTGAGTTTTCATTTTTACACGACAGAACCTCGAATTTCTTCTACATTGAATAAACCTAGGTTGTCAAAATGTAGGTCTCCCACAATAGAGTCGGGTTCATGAGTCACAATAACCATCAAAATTACACGACGTGATTGAAAAGCTCTCCCGCAAAAACGATTGTATTTTTGTTTTAGACTTTCCTTGATTTACCCGAAAATAGTCTTGTCGAAAAATTAGTTCTTACCAAAAAAAAATATTTCTTTTTAAATTCCCAATCGCTTTTAACTCCTAATATTTCGACAAAAGTTATAGATAAAAGTTATAGCGCCTCAAAGAATGAAAAATAAATGTCCGTAAAAAATATTTCAAAATAATGTTTAAATGGTATCGCGTGGGTAGTTTTTAAGAAAAACCAGTAATGCCAGTATGAGAGAAAGTGGTTGGTATAAGAATGTCCTGTATATTTTTTTTATTAGCTTTCCCTTATATCGACACAGACCGCAAAAATGTATTCGGATATTAAATTGTTGATAATTGTTGTTGTTACAGGTGGAAGTGAACGAGGAGACATTGTTACTTCCTGATGTGAAGCCTCCCAGACCTTATGTGGTGATGACCCGGTTCTCGGACATTTCAGAAATGGAGATCGAACAGAATGAGTTTATGTTTGCCGAAGAGATGAAACCAGAGACTGAGAGTGAGTAGTTGAGTATCGGATGAGTGAAAAGTTAATGCATTAATTCCAAATATATATAAAAAAAAACAATGACTGTCTGTGTGACTGTGCGTCTGTGTGTGAGTATCGACACGAAATTTTATATATAGAGCTAGGACCCTCTAAAGACGACGCCTAACGATTTTCAGCTAAATCGGCCAAAGGGAAGGGGTATCAGAGGGGGGCTTAACTCAAAAAAACCAATAACTACACATTTAATGAATGACCTTTGACCCGGCGCCGGGGGCGATTGACGGGCCAGGCCCGAGTTCTACCCCCGGCGACCGCGATGTAGAAGCAGCCCCACTCCACTGATCTCCAGCTCTCTCGGCGCCGCTAAGCAGCCGCAACTCAAGGGGGTCTGGGAGCGCCAGTCTGTTCCGTAAGGGACCAAAGGCTGTCGCCCCCGGACGCCCACAGCAACACTTTAAATAAAACCACAGTATATATATGTACTTCCTCTTTCCCCGACGATAAGCGGGCTGAATGATTTACCGAGCACCCGAGAAAAAAAAAAAAAAAAATTATGAATGATTCGATATGAAATTTCATATTTGTTTCAAAACCCAATGAGGACATAACCTGTCAAATTTCGGTAATATTGAACGAAGGGAAGGAGGTGGTTCAGGGGAGGGGGCTCAATTCAAAAACCCTTATAACTACTGATGTAATGAATTTATCCATACAAAATTTAGTATGAGGACTTAGAAGCCTCTATGTAAGTCAATCATTGAATATTGACGCAAATGATCGACTTGTTTTGGAGGGGTGAGCGAAAAGTTAATGGAATAATTCGTTCTGGGGAAGTACATTGCTAGTGACTTTTTTTTCCGAATACCTCAATATTGAACTTAAAAAAGAATAAAAGAGCTCTAGAAAGTTATTCCCTACTAGTTTGTCTGAACATTTTTTTGGTTGTTTGAATGTTATAGGATGTTAGCATCAAAATAAGCTATCTCCACGTTTTATTAAAAATGTGTTTTTCACTCACGCATTATTCACTCCAAATGGTCGCATTCTACATTAAAATTTGCATCGAATGGTTTGTTATGAGACAAAATGTGTGAGTCGAGCACCCATTCTTCTGATCTCCTTCCCTTTGGCGAATTTAGTGGAAACATTGATAGGTGCATTTCTTATGTCATTATGAATTTAAATACACAATTTCATGTCGGTACATTTATTACATTGGGAGTTATTGGGATTATTGAGGTGAGCCAAATTGATTTTTTTACTGATATTGATTTTTACTGTTTTTTAAAAAAGATTTCAACATATTAAATCTCAAAACGTTCTATACAAATCTCGCGGCCTTTCAGGCACACACATTATTTTTGATAAATGAAAATAGTGGAAAACATTCGTTAATTGGAGTCATCCAATATTGAGGACTTGACCCTATGAAGGAACGTTGGATAATAAGTTCTTTACTTATTTTAGTTTTCTATCGAATTCTCCGTGCGAGATATAATATTCTTGAGGGCGCGGGTAGCTCAGAGATAGCGTGCTTGTCTTCTTAGCTCAAGATCAAGGGTTCGAAACCCGGTCGTATCTGGGAGTTGAAAGAACCTTGTATAAAAATGAAAGACACAGAGTTGTTGTCCACTCACAAGTTTTATTTGCAGCATAGCCAGCTTTCGGTCCTATAAGACCATCTTCAGTGCTAACTACAATAGACAGGTAACAATTTTAAAAATAAAAATATGTGCATACAAAAACAACATATATATATATATCAATTAACAAATCAAAGATTTGAAGTCACAGTTTAGTCATTAAAATATAACAAAAATTGAAAAAAAAAAAAAAAAAATGAAAAATGAACTTTCTTAGGTATACAACAAAACTTACATTTGCGCCTAGAGAGAGGTAGGGACAGAACAGATATTGAAAATAGAAGCGGAGTTTATAGTCTAGAATGTGCGACGTGCAGTCAATTATACATTGGACAGACAGGACGTCGTTTTAAGGAAAGAATTAAAGGACACAGGGCCGAAATAAAGAAACGAGAAAACCGTTCTACATTCGCGACCCATATAATTGACAATAGCCACACTTTCGACCCATCAACAGGCATCAAATATCTCCACTATTGCTCAAAAAGCAGGCTACTTAATAGCTTAGAGCAATTAGAAATAAATAAAGCAACCAAAAGGAACATTTGCATGAATGACCAAATTTATTTCAACTATTCCCCTTTGTTAACACCCTGATCCAGTTCTGTTTCCACATATATGTTTGTATTATCTGTTATTAATATTTGGTTCCACTTATATGTTTCAAGTTATCTAAATCTTAATATTATTATTAATTTTATTTCTATTTTTTATTATTTACTTGTATTTGTTCTTATTTATTTGTTATTTTCCCCGTATCAGTCTAGTGATATTGTTTTATGTAAATTTAGAACTAGGTTTTGTTAAGAAATATTTCATGAGTTAGCTAACGGTACAGCCGGGGGACTACCAAGTTTTAATAGCACCCTTTGACCTGAGATGTATTTGAAGGGTCGCTCTCTGCAAACTGACTTAGTTCATAACTAGACCTGACGATGGTATAAATCCGAAACCGGTAGTTATATGTATATATATATCTTTAGTGGAATAGACAATATTTCAAAAAAATAAGTTTGTTTTATTCATTTATTAAAAGTTTCCACAATATGTCCGCGTTCCTCAACTTAGAAACTTACATTTTACAAAGGTAGTGGTCTCCACCAGCCACTACACATCTTGGACTGGTCCAGGGGTATCAGAGAGAGGTGGAGGGGAACCCCAGTCCAAGATGTGTAGAGCAATCAGAAACTGGTGGAGACCATTACCTTTGTAAAGTGGTAAGTTTTGTTGTATACCTAAGAAAGTTCATTTCTCATTTTTTTTTTTTTTTTTTTTTTTTTTCAGTTTTTGTTATATTTGTTGAATTATTTACCTTGATATTTTAATGACTAAACTGTGACATCAAATCTTTGATTTGTTAATTGATATATATATATATAGCCAGCTTTCGGTCCTATAAGACCATCTTCAGTGCTAACTACAATAGACAGGTAAAATTTTTTAATATATATATATATATATATATATATATATATATTAAAAAATTTTACCTGTCTATTGTAGTTAGCACTGAAGATGGTCTTATAGGACCGAAAGCTGGCTATGCTGCAAATAAAACTTGTGAGTGGACAACAACTCTGTGTCTTTCATTAAATACAGCTCACAACAACCTCCAAGAAATTCCTCACTTGTATAAAAACGTCAAGCGATGGACCCGAGTCTGTACGATGTCAGGTTCTCATTAAAGACCCTTACCCTAGGTGAATAAAAATTTAGGGTAGACACATGTAGGACTCCCACAGTAGAATCGGGCTCATGTCCACCAGAGCGAAAGAGCACTCTGGTAGTAGGCGATATAATCTCGTAGTAAAAGTTCATTTCATGAGTCACTATAACTAACTAAATATAATATTATATGTGATATTTGCACTTACAGAAGCTCCTGATCCACGTGTGATCCGAGGAATGCCCAGGTGTTGGCGCCTTTCATGGGCAAAAGATGCGCGAGATTTTGCCTTAAACCCATCCTACTTGGTGACCATCCCAGCGAGAGAAGAGGGTGGAGTGCGAAGACCCGAGACAACGCTGCTGGTACGCCATGCGGACGCCAAGAACAACAAAGGACTTGAACTCATTATGGCTGCGGTCAAGGAATCCTTAGAGGAGCCTGTCTACAAAATGATCGAAACTGAAGTCAATATTGAAGCCGAAAGGTTGAAAAACTCACCAGAAATAATCCTTTCAAAACATAGATTTTGTTCAGGTGATGTATTTTATTAATTTTCACTTATGTGGTCCTTGTGTAAGTTACAGTATAAATAAAAAGATCTTCGGCAAACACGACCAATGTACTTACTAATTTTAAAGGGGGAAGCACAGCGCTTCCAGGGAAGGGATAAGAGCACTGGATGCTTAGGTCCCTAGGTGTAAAACACCAGCCCACCACTATATATATATATATTAATTTGATCACTGAGTTTTCGCTCTCCCTCTAAAAATAAATAAAAAAAGATACAATGCGTGCTTCCTTACTGAGCTCAAGATCGCGAGTTCGAAAATCGGCTGAGGCCCATAGTTTTTTTTTTCGGGAGGCGAAAAAATCTTGAGAACGCCGTTCTTCGGATGGGACGTTAAATAATAGTCCAGAGCCTGGATCCTAGGTAAATAAAAATTTACGACAGACAAAATTAAGGACTCCCATAGCAGAGTGGGGATCATGTCCACCAGAATGCGTGAGTGAGCGCTCTGGTAGTAGGCGATATGACCCGGGCATGAGTCACTATAACTAACTAGTCTATATCGATAATTGTCTAGTTTTTCTCTGTTGTAGCAATAATTTATTTATTTTTGTATTTATTTTTTGAACGTTATACTGATACTTTATTTAACTGTTATCTTCCCAGCATATAGGGAAGTTATTGTAATGGGCCCGGAAAACGAAATCAAAATTTTCATCATATTTTTCCTTATGTTTTTGATTCTGTATTTATTCTTAGGGGACCAACCTTTCATTTCACCGTCTCTCCATTTCTTCTGTAAATTATCCTCATATGTTGTTAATTGTTGTGATTCAACCTCGGGCTTAACTACGAAGTTATATCGCCTACTACCCAGATTTATTCATCAAGAATAGGCGGTCTTTAACAAGGAGTACTTGACATGGTACAGGCTTGGGACCATCGCTTAACTTCCCATCCGAAGGTCGGCGTGCTCAAGGTTTTTTCATCTCCCAAAAGCCTCGGCCGGGTTTGGAACCTGCAATCTTGAGCAGAGTAGGCAAGCATGCTACCTGTGAGCTACCGGCGACCTCAAATTCAATTTTATAAATGGTTAATAATATATTTTATGAGTGAGCGCTCTGATAGTTGGCTATATGAGCTCGAAGTTAAAGCCCGGGCATGATTCACAATAACTAACTATAAATACATGTCTTACTATAGGTTAGTTTAGGTTTTATGACTCATACCCGGGCTTTAACTATGAGGTCATATCGCCTACTACCAGAGCGCTGTTTCGTCACTCTGGTGGACATGACCCGACTCTACTGTGGGAGTCCTAAATTTTGCTTACCTATATATATGGTGGGCTGGTGTATTACACCTAGGGACCTAAGCATTCAGTGCTTTTATCCCTTCCCTGGAAGCGCTTGGCTTCCCCCTTATTATATTAACTATATGCCTATATTTATACTAATACTACCTGACCCAAGTCCTTCATGGAGTGCTCAGTCTCCCAGTTTCCTTAATGAACCTAAGAATGCTCTCATAGTCCAATCTTCTAAAGTCTTCCTCTGCGATTGCATCTCTACAAATTTTGCTTACCCTAAATTTTCATTCACCTAGGGTAGGGGTCTTTACCGAGTACCTGACATCGTACAGGCTCGGGACCATCGCTTAACGTCCCATCCGCAGGACGGCGTGCTTAAGTTCATTTTACTTCCCAGATAAAATAAACTAAGGGCCTCGGTCGGGTTTCGAACCCACGATCTTGAGCTCAGAAGACAAGCACGCGTACCACTGAGCTACCGGCGCCCTCTGTCTTGCTATAGTAAAATTAAAAATAATAGCTATCATCCCCAACCTTATTAAGTCAGTGCTCAGCTTGTGATACTATAGCATACTGTAATTATTATTAATTAGGTGGCATGCTAATCTATAATACAGTATGCCTACAGCAGGATAGCAGGATAGACTCGAGTGGATGTGTGTGGTGAGGGTGGTTTGTGAAGACTACTGAAGTATGTTCCAGTATCTGGAACAACCTCATTCCTTTTGTTACCAAACAGCTGTCGTTAAACTTTTGCACTATTTATATATATTTGTGTTGTTAGGTAAGTCGTGTCTGTTTCCGATGATGCCCCGAGACCTGATGGACAACCTGAATCGATTCCCCATCCACGTCCAGTTATTCCAACGTGGAGCCAAACCTGAGGAGCCAAACAGTCTGATCGGCCAGCTTCGGATCATCCTCGGACAGAACTTCTACAACGCCATCAACATCGCTTGCACTCCTGTTCATCTTCCTGTCTCTGCCTATGTTGAAGATAACTATGAGATGAACAATGTTCTTGGTTCTCCCACTGGGATTATTGTCTTGTTTATTAGGTTGTCCTGTTTTGGCAGTTCTATCTTTAAACCTTTTAAACAAATTCAACGTGAAGGAAGACCCTCAAGTAAACTAAAAGAACCAGAGCCTTCTTCAGCGAAACGTAAGAACGTGCGGGAGTTTTGTCCAATGTACACGGAGAATATAGTGCATCTGGAGCACGAGGATCAGCGGGAAGGTAAGCTGAACATCTCAGTACCTTGACTAGCAACACACTTTCCTCCAAATAGTCATATTTTACAGGTTTTGTAACTTATTGTGAATCAGTCAAGTCAAACAAGTATTTTTTTTATTTTACTCCTCCAAGTATAGGGGAAGTTATATAATCGTTCGAAAATTCGATGTGGAGTTTTCAACGAATTTTCATGTTTTCCGACCTCAACTACATCTCTGTTTGCCTGTGAACACGATAACTCCCGATAGAATGAATGTATCAAAACGAAATTTTATTTGTTTATTCAGAATGTTTATTCAGAATCTTCCAAGGACAACACCTTTTGATTTTCAGCGAAATCAGCTAAAGCAAAAAGGAGGATCAGGGGGGGGGGGGGGCTTAACAAAAAAACTCTAATAACTGTCGTTGTAATGTTCTAATCACTATATTGACATGAGATTTCATATATATTCATATTTTCACACACATATATATATATATATATATACAAAGCTTTACAAGGACGACACCTATTACATTCCAGCGGAATCAGCTGACGGGAAGGGGGCGATCAGAAGGGAGCTCTACTAAATAATCCCATTAACTTTCGATCTAATGCATGTATCAAAAACTGTATTATTCCATAAAGGAGATTGAAAAGTTGTAATTCTTTCATAAAGTGAAATTATTACATTTTTCATCACAAATGACTAAGTTCAAGACATTAAAAATAATCCTGCACCGTTAAATTACTCAGTAGAATACAGATTATTATCAACTGGGATACAAATATATTATAAAACAATATCTATTTGGCTTCAGAATTTTATTAGATTGGAAGATGTATTATGATTATTAAGAATGTACGTATGTTAGAATGTATGTTATGTTAGTTAACTTTATGTATGATATGTTTGTACTAATGGTATCTTAATGTATGTTAGATTTTTTGAGACTGCTGGTATAGTTGTCTGTTTTGTGTATTTATTTTTTGTTAGAATGACTGAGTTGTGGCAGTTTGAATGTTATCTTATTTATGTTATGTTTGTGAGAGTGCTGTTATGGTTGTGTGATTTTAGTGTTGAGAGCCATAATTATTTTGTTAGGATGACCGAATTGTGGGAGATGGTAAATTATAAAACAGTTGTTCTATAAATATTTTTTGGATTCGTTGAAATTATTGTATGTTGAAAAATTTAAAAAAAAAAAAACAGACAATGTTTACACGGAACATAATAAAGCTTGAGCACGTCGTCCTTCAGATGGGACACTACCCTAAGTAACAAAACCTGAGTTTTGGACTCCCACAGTATGTTCGGGCTCATGTCGAGCAGAGCGACGAAAGAACTGTCTGGTAATAGGCGATATGACTACGTAGCTAAAGCCCGGGCATAAGTCATAATAACTAACTACCCTATGCAACACTTCATTGTCGACCCTCTTCAACATTCTCTGCAATATTTTTATTATTTCATTAGGTTAGTAACAGCCCTGGCAATGCTGAATTCAAACAGCTGTAAAATCCTGGAGAATCATAATATTGAAGCAAAATTTACAGGGTGAACAATTTAAAAATGACAAAATTCGAAAATACATTTGATGGAATAAGGGTAACTCTCTGTACTCTTTCATACTCCTTAATTGTGTAGCAAGGTAGAGGTAAGAACTATGTTGAGGTTAATTGGTGTCCAAAAATATAATTGCATTTGTTGTTGGAGGTTAGGTTAGGTTTTATGACCCATGCCCGGGCTTTAACTACGACGTCATATCGCCTACTACCAGAGCGCTCTTTCGTCACTCTGGTGGACACGAGCCCGACTTTACTATGGGAGTCCTTTTTGCCTATCCTAAATTTTTATTCACCTAGGGTAGGGGTCTTTAACGAGTACTTGACATCGTACAGGCTCGGGACCATCGCTTTCGGCACTGCGTGTGCCTTCTTCAGGGCCTGTATTGACATATACACATTATCAGTGAGTTTATATATACTAGATTTATTTATTTATTTACATATTCACAACGACAACATTTGTCACTAGTGATCGTGATGATGTGCTGTGGCAAGTGTGTCGCTGTACTGCTGAGGTACGTGACCGAAGAGGAGTCCAGGCTAGTCCTGGAGTCCTGAACTTGTGGATTAATTCTCTTATAAAATGATCCTTTCTCTGAAGAAGCGTACTCCTGCTGCCAATCGAACCACAATCTCCTCCTCACCTCTCCAGACAGGACTTGCCCAGAGCTGTCTCCTCAGAGACGGCTCTCCTCGCCAAACTGTCCGCCATCTCATTGCCCTTAATACCAGCATGTCCCTTCACCCAAACAAACCTAACTCTTGTTCCTTTATTCTCAAGCAAGCAGACACTTTCTACGATCCCCAAACCAATGTTGTTGATATTCTTATAAGTGAAATTGCTTAGTTAGAGGCAAACATTATTAATTACAAACCGTAACCATATTAATAATAATTTTTTTTGTTTTATTTTAAATAGTGTGAACATTTTATTCGTAGATGATATAGATTTACTTTATTTATGTGTTACATTATATTTTGTTTTGTTTAAATATTATATTTTATTATTTTAAAACTTCTGTCCGCTCAGGATGTTGCCTTTGTTTAGGTATTATAATATTTGTTTTTGTTTTTAAATTTTCACTCATGATATACGTTTTGTTTAGTTTATAATTGCTTTTGTTTAGATGTAATATTTTAGTTTGTTTTGGTGTAAATAATTTAAATGTTATTTTGTTGGTTCAGTGACATTTCGTTAATGACTTATCTAGTATACATCAACTCGTTATATATGTGAATACAGACCCTGAAGAAGGCACACTCATTGCCGAAAGCTTGAAAGAAATTCTAGAAGTTTGTTTTATCGATGACTAGCCTGATCTCTACTCCTGCCTGTTAGACTGTATGTGAGTAGCGTTGATGAATTCAGAGGTACCCAGGTGGATGCTCTCTTGTCCTTCGAAACTCTTCAACGTGTCACATGATCCCATGTATCTGTAATATTTCTTCTGTTCTTTTCTTAGGAAAGCTGAACGTGCCTGTACGATGGAGGAAATGTGACGAGGTGGAGCCCTACATCCGGGTCTGTGGGAGCGGCAGACTGTTCAGACCAAGTCCTCCACCGCCTCCACCAGTCCCTCCGCCACCCCTCGATCCTATGGCACACATGCTGCCCAATCTGCCTCGGTGTGCACCCGGCTGCCCTTCACCCTGCTACCGTCCTGCTGGGTTTCCGCCTTTGTCCCATTGCGACCAACTGAGGGAAGAGCAACTGAAGCAAGAGAGGTTGACCAAATATTCGCAAACGGACGTTTTGAACAACAGATCACCAGGACCACTAAAGGAACCTACACTCATTCCTGGGAACAAATATGGAATGGTAAACAATCCATTACCGAAATTAGCATGCGAATGTGTAGTACCAACGAATTCACCCAAAATGGATACCATAAACGAATTTCAGTTCAGTGCCCCAAAAACTAATCAAAGACTAATCTGCACATGCCCCAAAGTGCCTGATATGTTAGTTCCTTCTGCAATGCCACTTCCCCCTCCTACTCCACCGCCTGTCTGCAACTGTTCTGAAATCCTTTGCCAGCTTTACCAGGGGCAGAACCCGGGACTCTTAGGTGAAGAAGAAGAAGGTACTAAGTGTGGTTTCATCGAATTGTTGAAGAAAAAACTAAAAGAGAGAAACGAAATAGAACTAACAACACTAGATTGTTCTGATGAGTTACAGGATAAAACACCGCCTTCCAAAGAAGAAGAGAACAAGGATGCTTCAGCACTCGGTACTTCTAAAAGTGGATTAAAGGGTTCCAAAAAACCACATCCAGAGGACAGAAAAACGGAAGAGAAGAAAGGAGTCCCTGAAAGTGTGAAGAATGTACTAACAGAAGAGGTGGCCAAAGTAGACGACAAACGGAAACAGGAGTCGAGCAAACCACCAACAGGAGGCTCGGAGAAGAAACATGGCTCCTTCAAGCATCCTCAGAGTGAAACTGTGAAACCAGTCAAAGTACGCAAGCCCAAAAAGAAAAAAATAATAAAAAATAATGGGAAAGATGAAAACAAAAAAAATATCCAGGAAATACTGGACATAACCTCAGGCATGTATCCAGGAACTCACGTTGGACATAAAGAATGTGTTCTTCCCCCCCGACTTGTACCCAAAACAATGGGGTGGCTCTGGAACTCATCTCTTCAAAATCAAGTCTTGCGAAATGGTTGTGGCAAGAAAATTGGTTCTACTAAATATCTCAGGGTATGTAATTGTTTTAATATCATTATTTTTACTATTATTAAAATATAATATAAATTTGAAATGGACATCCCTCACAAGATCAGAAGAACCAACTAAGAAGGGATTTTTCAAAATTCACCCTCTGAGGGAATAAAATAGGCAGATAATGTGGTTGGGCTCGCTTTTATAGGAAAATAGGCGGATAATGTGGTTGGCTGGCCTATATCTTGATAATGAAAAGTAACGGAGCAATGCTATTTTAATCATAAGTCGAACTGAACACCAGAATACATAGGCCATGTGGCATCTAGAACATTTTGACCAGGGGGGTGGGGGGGGGGGGGGGGGGGGTTGGCTCCCAAAACATGATATAAGTTATCTCTTTAACGGTTCTTTGGATCCTCATTAAATTATGTATACATTATAAACTCGGTTCAAACGGGCTATATGAAAAAATAGCCTTTTTAATAACGGTTATTAGGTTTTTTTTAGAAATTAAATTTCACATTTGGACCTCCTTTATTGGCCCGGAACATTAATCTGCAGAATAATTATCAGCTAAATACTTTCATAGCAAATTGTCTAATCTGTGTCATATGCAACGGAAATTGTTATATTTAAACAGGGGGGAGTGACTTACAGGCTATAAGGAACGAACAGTTTCAAACTGTTTTGTGTTTCTCTACTGTCCGTAAAATTCTTCACTTTTTTCGAGTTAATAAAGTGATTTATTTTTCTATTTTTTTCCTGTGAACTATAGTGCCTGGCATAATGTTGAGAATAAAAGTATATAAGGGGCTTAGAAGAAAACTAAATTATGTGATAATAAAATTAAAATAAATAATTAAATTAAATTACCACATATATTAAATTAAATTACCAATTTCCTGTTGTTTGTTGCTGGTCTTCTACTAAATTTTGATTTCTACAGTAATTTCCGAAAAGGGCCCTAAAAAATATCGAAAGTTCAAGACGTGCGATTTAGTAAAAAGTGCAATTCTACAAATTAATGGAGGCCGCAAGAGCCCGGGTCATCCCTACCGCCATCTCGCCAGAGCATACACTGGCCAGCAGCGGAGGCATGAAATGAAAATATAAAATAAATCCTGTATTTCTGTATGCGTGTGTGTCTGTGGACACGATAACTCTCGACAGAATGATTGTATCAACCCAAAATTTTATGTATAGATTTAGACATTTTTTGATAGATTTCAGCTATATCGGCCAAAAAGAATGGGGTAACTTAAAGAATGGGGTAACTTAAAGAATGGGGTAACTTAAAGAATGGGGTAACTTAAAAACCTTAAATAACTTCTTTTTTTTTCATTTTTTCCAGCCTGGACGAGGATGGCGACCAGGAGCTATCAGAAGTGCAGTGAATTCCGGCATCAAAGATATGCGAAAGGTGTTCCAGACCCCAAGAGACGACTCGGACATTCTGCTCGGACTCAAGCGACCACAGAAGCGAACTCGCGTGGTTCCGCCCAAGAGTGCTGTTCAGATGCAGGCCGAGGGACGAGTCCCCCCCTCTCTCCACCTACATAGGAAAGATGGCTTCTACTATATATCCATGTATCCCAACCGAACTGAGTCTCAGGTATATTAGTGTGGTGTCATGTAGCATTGTTGTGTATTCATGTAAAAAGGTATATATATATATATATATATATATATATATATATATATATATATACCTCAGTCCCAAAATAATACTTTTTTTTATTTTTTTTTTTTAGATTTCTATAAATTTTTTTCTTGAAATAAATAAATAGATAAATAAATTATTGCTACAGTGGAGAAAAACTAGACTATTATGAATATAATTGAACAAAAGATTAACATGAAAAAACATAAAATTAACAGCTTCATTATGATGAAAAAAAATATATATAAAAGTATCTATATAAATAAAAGAATTGAGAATAGAGATACTTTCTGCAGAGATATTGTGAATACTTAAAACAAAATAGGTATTGTGTAAGAAAAACTTATGTTTTTTAAAAATATTGTATATTTCACCAAATATATATATAATATATGGGTAACGGTATTGCTACCATCTACATTCACGAGTTAACAAATACTGTAAACCTTCTCAGCCAATCTAGTTAGTTAGTATGACTGATGCCGGGGCTTTAACTACGAGGTCATATCGCCTACTACCAGAGCGATTCTAGAGCCCGACTCTACTGTGGGAGTCCTAAAATTTGCCTACCCTAAATTTTTATTTACCTAGGGCAGGGGTCTTTAACGAGTACCTGACATCGTACAGGCTAGGGACCATCGCTAAACGTCCCATCAGAAGGATGGCGTGCTTCAGTTTATTTTACCTCCCAGATAAAATAAACGAAGAGCCTCGGCCGTGTTTCGGACCCACCTTGTTCTCAAAAGGCAAGCACGCATACCACTGAGCTACCCGCGCCCTCCTCAGCTATTCTATAAATACTAGGTAGTGGAGGTGTTAGTGACTGTCCTGTTAAGATGGTCCATCTATTCACCTCCTTGCAAGATCCTGGTGTCACCGCCAACGATGCGTTGCAAGAGGGAGGATTGTTTATCACTCCTTCAAAGGAACACTTCCATCACTACTGACCCACGGCCGTTCTACACGATGGTCAATCGTATTCCTTGTTCTGTGGATAATTGATAACAATCTACCATTTTATCAACTCAGACAACTGGAATAAATAATCAATGATTAATAAATGATAGGATGCATGGCCTATTCTGCTCCTCAAGCTCGATAACTGTTGACGAGGAAATCGAGGCACAAGTCCATCTATTGATAAATCAGCTGTTTACGACAATGCTACTTTTTTTTTTTTTTTTTTCAAAATTCCATTATTTCATTTTGAGTACGCCATCCTTCAGAAGCGATGGTCCTGCCAGGTACTCTTTAAAGACCCCTCCTACACTAGATGAACAAACATGTTTAAACGAAATTTAGGTCTCCCACTGTAGAGTCGAGTTCTGGTAGTAGGCGATATGTACCTTGTAGTTAAAGCCTGGGTATGAGTCATAATAACTAATTAAAAAATAAAAATAAAATAATAAATACAATAAAAGCAATTTTAATTAACTCAGGCAATAGTTTTTGTAGACGTTCAAGTTTGAGGCCAAAACCTTTATGAGAGTGTTAAATGTGAAAAATAGTAACATTTTGTGAGAATGTGAGGAATCTGAAAGTAACTCTTCTCCTTGGTGAAATGACATTTTATTACTATCCATTTCCCATTTTGAAAAGGAGAATTATTTATTTTCTTTAATTTATATTTACAGAAAAACTTTTATTTTGTTTTTGTAGGAAGATGCTGGTGAAGGTGAACCTAAACCATTGCAATTTAAGATAGACGCCAAACATCCGGACGGAATTAGAAGTGACGAGTCCTGTGAAGAATCATCGACTGAGTCGCCCAGCGAAGACCAGTCGTTAGAAGTGGAGTTTGTCGCTCCGTCCGCTCTTAGGAAGAAGAAGAGGAAAATAGAAAAAGTAGAACGATCAGCACAGTACAACGTAGACGATTGCACTCCAAGAAGTAAGGAGAATAACTTTATATATATATATTTTTTTTTTGTTTTTAGATTTATATGTTCATTTTGGCGTCCCTGTTTGTTTGATTTTGACGCTGCACTCGATGATGTTTTACTTCATCAACTATTCGAATTATAGGGGAAGTTATGTAATTGAACGAAAAAAAAAAAAATTCTGTTTAGATAACAGATGTTAGTTATTATGACTCATGCCCGGGCTTTAACTACGAGGTCATATCGCCTACTACCTGAGCGCTCTTTCGTCACTCTGATGGACATGAGCCCGACTCTACTATGGGAGTCCTAAATTTTGCCTATCCTAAATTTTTATTCACCTAGGAGAGGGGTCTTTAACGAGTAACTGACATCGTACAGGCTCTGGACCATCGCTCAACGTCCCATCCGAAGTACGGCGTGCTTAAGTTTATTTTACCTCCCAGATAAAATAAAATAAGGGCCTCGGCCGGGTTTTGAACCCACGACCTTGAGCTCAGAAGGCAAGCACGCATACCACTGAGCTACCGGCGTCCCTCTGTGTCTGTTTATCTGTGATTGTGCGCCTATGAACACGATAACTTCCAATAGAATGAATGTATCGACACGAAATTTTATATGTGATTAGAACCACACAAGGACAACACCTATCGATTTTTAGCAAAATCAGCAAAAGGGGAAGGGGGATTTGGGAGAGGATTAACATCTTCCGAAGTAATGAATTTTTCGACACATTTAGTATAAGAATTTAGGAGCCCCTATGTTAGTCAACTATTGAATATTAGCGGTTTTGGAGGGGGAGCGAAAAGTTAATAGATTAATTAGTTTTGGGGAAGTACATTGTCGGTGATTCACCGACGTCTTTTTATATTCTTAGATAGCCCTCACCTTAGTATATAAATAATAAACAGTACTGATTTAAACGAAGATTCGACAGCTCTTAAAGAGCTGGAGGGACTATAAAAAGTTCTTAACTCATTTTCTATCTCTTATAAAAATATTTACTTAAATCTTCTCAACAATTTTTTTTTCAAGAATCAATATTCAAAGAATTGTGATGTAAGTGTTATTGATTGAATTTTCATAAACGAGAAGCCTAGTTTCAAAACTCGCCGTCTCCAAAAAAGAAAAATTTGGGAAATTAAGAAAAACTCCATTGTGCCAAAAAATTATGAGTTTAGTAGCTGCTTTGCGTTTTTCTTGTAGATATTGGTTCCTAGATTATCCTAGAAAAATTTCACTTTGTTGAAGTATGCAATAATTATTAATAAAATTATTATGGAGTTAGAGGTTTTGGAAGTTAGATCTGGTGATGGCAGGTTTTGAAACTGACATTTTTCAAAATAGTATCCCACTATCTTTTAGAAGTTTCTTAGGAACAGCTTTGAAATAAACATAACAACATTTAAATTAAAAAAATTATTTTTTAAAGCAATAAAAAATATAGCAAAGGATACAGTATTATGCCGGGTTTACACTATGTAGCTATACAGCTATATAGCCGAGCTAGTAAACTGGTTGATTTCATCAAGTACGTGCTCTTACAGCTGCTACAGCTACACAACGAAACGTTTTTAGACATAGCTACATAGCTCTTTTTAGTCATAGCTATATAGCTCAGCTACATATAGCTCGGCTATATAGATGTTTTGCTACTTAGTGTAAACCCGGCTTTAAAGAAATTATAACAAAATTAAAAACAAGACGAAGCAAACTAGGCAATTCAGAGCTGACCTCTAAATCTGTTCCATTGCAACCTTAGTGAGTTGTTTTGATTGTCTGAATGGGAGATGGCGGGTTTTAACTTTTCGAACATGATTTTTTCAAGGATTTATAGGCTTTTGAAAGAAAATAACTGCACCACCGTATCCTTCCTATTCGTCATCGAATTGTTAATAATCGTTTTGAAACTAGGCGCCTCAAATGAAACATTTGATGTTATTAATTATGAAAGTATTGTGAATTTAAGATTTCTTAAGTCAAGAAATCAAATATAAAATCCCCTTCAGTTACTAATCCGATCCTAGTTAGTACATGTGACATCTTCACTTCAAATTTTAAGCTGATTACTACAGTAGTAGCAGAGTTCGAGCGCTCATAAAGTTCTAATCACAGAAAGAAATTATTGCAAAATGGTCAAAACGTTTTCAGAGCACTCTGAAACGTGAAACTTCGTTGATAGATATAAAAAAGTAAATAGGGCGCCGGTAGCTCAGTGGTATATATGTTTGCTCACTAAGCTCAAAATTGCGGGATCGAGACCTGGACGAGGCCCTTAGTTTATTTTATCTAAGATAGACCCATAATAGAGTCGGGCTCTGGTAGTAGGCGATATGTACCTGGTGGTTAATGTGTTATGAGTCATAATAACTAATTAAAAAAAGTAAAAATAAAAGAATAAATACATTAAAAGCAATTTTAATTAACTCGGGCAAAAGTTTTTGAAGAAAAAACTGGGGAAATCAATAACTTGAGGTGCTGGCATGACTTTGAATGAAGGAAAAAATTATTCCTTCGTTGAAAAAACCAACTTCTTAAACTTTACCCAGGGGCTCAGTTTCAACTAAGCTCTGGAAAAACAAATTGAGGCGCGTTAACATTTAAATTGGTTTTTTCTTATTGATTACCAAGTATGAAGCAAGAAGCCTCTCTCAGAGAATGAGGGCGCCGGTAGCTCAGTGGTATGCGTGCTTGACTTCTGTGCTCAAGAACGTGGGTTCGTAACCCGACCGAGGCCCTTAGTTTATTTTATCTGGGAGGTAAAATAAACTTAAGCACGCCGTCCTTCGGATGGGACGTTAAGCGATGGTCCCGAGCCTGTACAATGTCAGGTACTCGTTAAAGACCCCGTACCCTTGGTAATTTAAAATTTAGGGTAGGCAAAATTTAGGACTCTTATAGTAGAGTCGGGCTCATTTCCACCAGAGGGACGAAAGAGCGCTCTGGTATTAGGCGATATGACCTCGTAGTTAAAGCCCGGGCAAGAGTCATAAAACCTAACCTAACCTCTCTCAGAGATCCCCAAAACTTTAGGTAAAGTAAATTCCAAAAAACAAAACGATGTATAGGAAATAGCGTTACCGCGGTGATACATTATAACACATCATATTCATTTATGATGTTGAAGATTATTAGATCAGTTTAGTGAATGAATAAGATTCTATAAGTTCTAGGTATCAGATTTTTTTAAAAATTGGTTTTCAAACTTCAATGAGTCCCGCTCTTCAACCGGGTCTTATCACCTACTACCAGAGGTCTCTCTCCTCGCTTCAACGCCGATCCTCTGCCGAAAGAAATTTTTTTTTTTACTTCTCCAGGTATGCAAAGTATAGGGGAAGTTATGTAATCGGTTAAAAATTAAATGCGGAGGTTTCAACGAAAATCCAGTACCCCCTAAAGGCGATACCCATTCCAGCCAAATCGGCTAAGGGGGCGAGGGTTTAACGCAAAAAGTCAACAAGGGGGGACCAGAGGAACTGTGCTCGACTTAAATACTCTAATAACTGCCGACGAAATTAATGTATCGACACAAAATTTATTATGAAGATTCAGAAACCAGTATATAATTCAAATATTGCGTTTTAGCCCAAACGTTCGATTGGTTTTGGAGGAAGAGCGAAAACGTAATTGGTTAATTCTTGCTTGGTATGCACATAGCCGTTGATTCACCGCCGACTTTTTCTTCTACTTTTCAGTTGATCGGTATATTTTTGAAAAACATATGTTTTATATTATTGATAATATCTATTGATTTTTTCTACAGGAAAAGGTGCAAAGATTGAGCCATCAGATCACAAATTTGAAGGAAAGGATGCAAAGAAAGTCAAAGAAGTTAAAAAGAAAAAGAAAAAAGGAAAAGGGAAGAAAAAGGGAAAAGGTAAAAAAGGAAAAGGGAAAAAGAAAAAAGGAAAAAAGTAGTAAAACCAAACCACAGAAAAATAAATAAATGTAATCAAAAAAACAATACCACAATGGTATGCATTTTCTTTTTTAACCTATGTTGGTCAGATGTGACCCGTGTCCTGGTTTTAACTATGTGGTCATATCGCCTACTACCACGACCCTGAATCTACAGTGCGAGTCCTAAATTTTGCCAACTCAGGTTTAGGGGTGTTCAACGAGTACCTAATTATATGTGTTATTCCTGATCACAACCCTTCCTTTCGGTCAACATTTTGAAATAGCCTATATCTGTCAGCAACTGCCTACCAAATTTCAGCTGTCCAGCTTATCTGGAAGTGCCTAGAATTTCATATCTCTCTATTACCTATTCTATTAGATTCCACTAGACTATGTGCACTCGAAATTTTTATTTATGGCGAGTGGGCGGTTAAGTGACACACCATTTCAATCACCAGTCATTGAAAATGTTATAGTTACTAAAAAAAAATAAAGAAAAATGTATGTTTTATTAAAATATTGTCTATTTCACAAAATATATATAATATACTGAAGTACTTTCGGTATTGCTACCATCATGGGACACGACTCAACAAAGACTCATTGTTGTCATGAGCATACTGTCAGTATTTGTCAAGTCTTGCTGAAGATGGCTGCAATACCGAAAATACTTACGTTTACTATATATATTTTGTGATATAGACAATATTTAAAAAACATACTGTTTTATTTATTTTTTATCAAGTTTCACAATATCTCTACAGACATAGTTAAGCAATATTATAGTTACTATTTGGACAAATAATGTTAAGAACCTGCTTAAAGTTACTAACGGAGGTAGTAATATATATACGAGCAATTCGTTCATTCATTTTGTAGGGTATTTGGTTGCTAACTCGGAATCGTATTAGTAACGAAAATCTACCTCTGAGAATGGGAATTGTTTCTCCACTCACCTTTGCTGAATCTAATCTTGGGGATGGATCCTTTGGCGGTGCCCAACACAAGTTTGAGGGAGATGTCCCGCACTCCGCAGTAGTTGAACATGAAAGAGCCAGTGGCTGCATGTGAATTGTTTCTCCACTCACCTTTGCTGAATCTAATCTTGGGGATGGATCCTTTGGCGCTGCCCAACACAAGTTTGAGGGAGATGTCCCGCACTCCGCAGTAGTTGAACATGAAAGAGCCAGCGGCTGCATGTGAATTGTTTCTCCACTCACCTTTGCTGAATCTAATCTTGGTGATGGATCCTTTGGCGGTGCCCAACACAAGTTTGCGGGAAATGTCCCGGACTCCGCAGTAGGCGAACACGAAAGAGCCAGCGGCTGCATGTGAATTGACTCTCTCGTAGTAGACTTGGGTTGAGGTGAAGGCATCACCATTTCTATAGCGGGTCACCTGCCGCTTCCTCCGCACGTAATGGTAGCACACCGCCTTCCACCTTCAACAAAGAAATTATCTGAATGATTTGGTGGAAAAAGCAATTGAAATGTGCTATTAAAAGAGGTTTTTTTGGTAAAAACAGTAGTTGATCTATATATCTGCAATGGTATTGCAGAAGATGTCACAAAAAGAATTGAAAAAAATGTAATGGGAGGAAATGACGACTTTTTTCAACTTGCGAGTCACATTATACCCTGGGTGTCCAAGCGCGAGTCTGTATATATATGTAGCCCAGCCACGAGTCATAGTAACTACCCTAAAAAATGAAATCATTGTAGAAATTAGCCGGTCGTAGCTGAATTCGCCAAACGTTTTGTTGATGAGCGCTAAAGCTGCGCCAAAGTTCATCTTTGTCACTTTAAATCGAAATTTACTAAATCGTTATACGTAGATAATGCTGAGGCAAAACTATAATCGAGTAAATTGTGGCCAATATAGAGAGTTGTTGTGTGTGTATTTCTTTCTCTTAGAATATAATTCTGACAACATGAATTTTCACAAAATAGATCTGGAATCAGTCCAATTCTTATAAAGAAGAAGACATGTCGACTGGGCGTAAACAAGTTGATGAAGTCAGGCGAAGTAGATAGTGACATGCAATCTCCGAAGAATCTTCGCTTCAACTATATCGAATAGTTGATTGTCCAAAGCCAAGAAGAGAGAGAGGTGGCTGCTATAGTTGCGGGTCCAGAGATCACCTGAAGGCCAGCTGTCCGAAGTTGAAGATGGGGTTGGGTAGGGAACAAATGTACATCTGCTTCCGCGTTGCTCTATTGACTTAGGAGGTGAGCGGAAGAATGTCAAGCAAAGAGAAGCCCTTCGTGAATCTACCAGAAGAGTGAGTAAAGCTGAAAAGCGAACGAAGAACAACTTAGCACTCCAGTGGAATGGAGTCCTTAACCTGGAGCTAGACTGAAGCCGGGCGTTGTGAGACATCTGAGAACTGAGAGGGGACAGTTTATGACAGCTGGAGCAGAAAGGCGGAGTTGGCGACCTACTGTCTTATCTACACAAAAGGCCAATCAGAACGGGAGGCAGGAAACTTCAACTCTGCAGAAAGACCAGGACCCAGAAGAACGTCAGCCTCTACGACGTCGTCACAGAAGTCGAGAGAAAGTTGAGTTTTGCCAAGACAACAAAGAAGTCGGAAAGAAAGACAAACTTGCGTGGAAATGGAATTCGCGAATGGAAAAGTAGGGACTTAAATGAAAGAAGAGTAGGAGCATGGCGAATCTGGAGAGGGAGAGAGTTCCAGAGGGAGTTAGCCTGGATAAGGAAGGAGTTGTTGTCCTATGGGAAGGGAGGTAAAGATCATAGGGACGGGATCTAGTGACTTTCTGGTGGATATGGGATTTAAATTGGAGCATCTGGAAGATGTAGGACTTTTGGGAAGATATGGTTTGATAGAGAAAGTAGCCTAGGAGCTGAGAAGTAGTACAAGCTAAGTAAAAAATAGCTTGAGAAGTAATAAATGTTGCAAACTGTTTTCCACCCCTTGATTTGAGAAAAAAAATAGGTGAATCACCGGCAATGTACTTCCCCAGAACGACTTGGACAATTAACTTTTCGCTCGCTCTATAATACCAGTCGGCCGTTTGTACTAAAAATCATAGTTGATTTACATACGAGCTTCTCAATCCTCATAAATTCATTACATCTGCAGTTATATTTTGAGTTGAACCCTCCTCTCCCCAGAACCTCCATTCGCTTCGGCCGATTTTACAGAAAATGAATAAGTGCCATTCTTATTGGGGTTTTAATTCACTGTTGGCGATCGTTGCAGCTAGCATGATGAACTGAACAGGCTCGAGTGGATCTATTCAAGGTTGGGGTAGGAGAGTTAGCTGCCTTCAGGCTGACGGCGGAGCGGTATAAACAAGAAATATATCGACTTATGCCGCCCCCCACTCCCTTCTATTCCCTAAAACAATATTTACTTAGATCATCAGTAGCAATGGCAAACCCTGATAAATTTTCGGTAGTTGGTAGAACGGCAGGAAGGTAAACCAAACACTATCAACTTGTCTCTGCCCCCCCTCCACTTTGTTTATGGCGAGACGTCATAGCTACCTTATTTTTGAGGCCGCTCTTTTTTGTTGTTTACATATTGGGGGCCCATCAGCAGAAGGTTTCTGTCAACTATACTTTCCAAGCTATATGTAGTTGTGATGTAAAAATATTTACACACATTAAGATTATTAATAAATTATAAAATCAATTATTATTATTTGTCTAAAAACAGCTGTTAGGAGTGAAGTAACTTAATCTATATTAATAAAGCTGAAACGGGGTTTGTTTGTATGTATGTATGTATGTATGTATGTATGTTTGTTCCAGCATCACGCCCAAACTGTTGGACGGATTTTTATGAAACTTCCCATGTAGCATCCCTATGAGCCCGATTGAATAATAGGCTATGTGGCGTCCCAAAATTATGATCGGGAGGGGGGGTTGTAAGAGGGGCCTAAGTATATAAATAGTGCTAACTCATTAACTAATGGTCGAATTGTTATGAAATTTCACATGTAGTATTTTTAAAAGCCAAATAGGAAAAAAAGGTGTGTGGCGTCCCAAAGTTTTAAACGGGAGGGGGGGTTGTGGGGGGGCCTAAGTATAAATATAGAGCTAACTCATTAACTAATGGGCGAATTGTCATGAAATTTCACATGTAGTATTTTTAAAAGCCAAATAGGAAAAAAGGTGTGTGGCGCCCAAAGTTTTGAACGGGAGGGGGGGGGGGGGGTTGTGGGGGTAGGCCTAAGTATAAATATGGAGCTAACTCTTTAACGGTTGGTCGGATTGTCACTGTCAATTTTTTTTTTTTTTTTTTGGGTTGCCGACCTCCGGTGGAGGCCACGACACCATCGCCGAATCGTCGGGGAAAAAGGGAGGCCTAACAAATTTATTTACAAAATTAAAATACTAAATAAGTACATAATTAAAAATGCAGAACATATGATGCTGTGGTAGGCTAGGAGCGACCGCTGCCGACCATCTGCGACGATCAGCGGTCACTCCCAGCCCACCTTAATGTCTTGGCGGGCCGAGAGAGCTCGGGATAAATGTAGGGCGATCGCTAATTGTGGTTCATTACGGTGCCGGGGACGACTGCAGGCCTCCCCGGCGCAGGGTCAAAATGCTTGCTTCTTTCTCCGCCAGGAGGCGACAAATCGGCTGAACATTGGGTAGCCGGTTTCCGTCATCAGCTGCCGCAGGTCGAGTCCCAGATACGATCCTGTCCCGCGTATCAACTCCACCCTAGGCCCGTCGTACAGCGGACATTCGAGGACCACGTGCTCCGCAGTCTCGACCCCGCCGCACGAGCAGTTCGGGTTGTTCTTCCTCTTAAAGAAGAACAGCTTGGAGTTGAAATCTCCGTGACCTGATAGTATCTGGGACATCCAGTGGTCAGGCAGTATCCAAGTAGAGTCCAGACGTACCCGGATTTCCGGTAAATATGCGTAGGTCGTTCGGCCATCCGATGATCGTGACCACCGCTGTTGCCATTTCTCCACTATCCATTCCTGGACTATGTCCCTGCAACGCTCCGGTCTGGACTGTCCGCGCATCTCTTCCTCCAGGGCTAGACGTAAAGGCTCATCTATATCTGCTCCTAAGGGCAAGTTGCGTCTACAATAGTACGAGGCGACAGCCCCGTCCAAGACTAAGTCTATTGGCGGAGCTCCTGCCAGCACCTGTAGCGCAGCCGTAGAGACAGTACGATAGGCCTTTGTAACCCTTAAAAGGGCTGCTCTCTGGGCTTGCACAAGGATAACGCGTCGCCGCTTCGTGGGACGATGCCACCACCCAGCAGCGGCGTACCTTGCTACAGCCTCGAATACTCCAGTGTAGATGATTCTACACGCAGAATAGCCGAGGCCCCACGTCGCGCGGGCTAGGCAGCTCAAAGCGTTGAAAGTGGCGGTAGTCCTTTCTTTAATGGCAACAACGTGGGGCGTCACGTTGAGGCCCGGCCCGATCCGCACTCCGAGATAAGTGACCGTTGCCGGGCTCTCAATGCGGCGTCCGTGGATTTTGATTACCAGGGGGTGTCGGGCGTCGGTTCTCCCTCTCATCAGCAAAGCCGAGGTCTTGCTAGGAGAGAGAGCCAGTTTGTTGGCGCAGCACCAGTTGTCTATATCGTCAATGGCGGCTTGGGCGCGAAGGGTTAGAGCAGCTCGACTATCAGCGTGCACCGTAACAACGAGGTCGTCGACGTAGGCGATTGCCTTATATCCACGGCCCTCGAGATCACGGAGCAGTCCGTCAAAGAGTATGGCCCAAAGTATCGGTCCGAGGACCGAGCCCTGAGGACAGCCTCTAGTGACGTCCACTGTAGTGCTAGCGTATAGCTGACTCATGGTCGCAGATCGATCGCTGAGGAAGCTGGATATCAACCCAAACACATTCCAAAATCCCACCCCCTGTCCCCACCCCCTAATCCCACCCCCTTTTCCCACCCCCTGTTCCCTTCCCTGTACCCACCCCCACCCCCTAATCCCACCCCATGTTCCCACCCCCACCCCCTAATCCCACCCCTGTCCCCACCCCCTAATCCCACCCCCTGTCCCACCCCCTGTTCCCACCCCCACCCCCTAATCCCACCCCCACCCCCTAATCCCACCCCATGTTCCCACCCCCTGTCACCACCCCATGTCCCCACCCCCTGTACCCACCCCCCCTAATCCCACCCCCTGTCCCCACCCCCACCCCCTAATCCCACCCCATGTTCCCACCCCCTAATCCCACCCCATGTTCCCACCCCCTGTCCCCACCCCCACCCCTGTTCCCACCCCCTGTACTCACCCCCACCCCCTAATCCCACCCCATGTTCCCACCGCCACCCCCTGTTCCCACCCCCTAATCCCACCCCATGTTCCCACCCCCTGTCCCCACCCCCACCCCCTAATCCCACCCCATGTCCCCACTCCCACCCCCTGTTCCCACCCCCTGTACCCACCCCCACCCCCTAATCCCACCCCATGTTCCCACCCCCTGTCCCCACCCCCACCCCCTAATCCCACCCCACCCCTAATCCCACCCCCTAATCCCACCCCCTGTTCCCACCCCTGTTCCCACCCCCCCCTAATCCCACCCCATGTTCCAACCCCCTGTACCCACCCCCACCCCCTAATCCCACCCCTGTCCCCACCCCCTGTCCCCACCCCCACCCCCTAATCCCACCCCACCCCTAATCCCACCCCCTAATCGCACCCCCTGTTCCCACCCCCCCTAATCCCACCCCATGTTCCAACCCCCTGTCCCCACCCCCACCCCCTAATCCCACCCCTGTCCCCACCCCCTGTTCCCACCCCCTGTTCCCACCCCCTGTACCCACCCCCACCCCCTAATCCCGCCCCTGTTCCCACCCCACCCCCTGTTCCCACCCCCTGTCCCCACCCCACCCTCTAATCCCACCCCATGTTCCCACCCCCTGTCCCCACCCCCTGTCCCCACCCCCTAATCCCACCCCCTGGTCCCACCCCCTGTCCCCACGCCCACCCCATGTACGCACCCCCTGTACCCACCCCCACCCCCTAATCCCACCCCCACCCCCTAATCCCACCCCATGTTCCCACCCCCTGTCCCCACCCCCACCCCCCGTCCCACCCCCTAATCCCACCCCTTGTCCCCACCCCCTGTCCCCACCCCCTAATCCCACCCCCTGGTCCCACCCCCAGTCCCCACGCCCACCCCATGTACGCACCCCCTGTACCCACCCCCACCCCCTAATCCCACCCCATGTTCCCACCCCCTGTCCCCACCCCCACCCCCCGTCCCACCCCCTAATCCCACCCCTTGTCCCCACCCCCACCCCATGTCCCCACCCCCTGTTCCCACCCCCTAATCCCACCCCATGTTCCCACCCCCTGTTCCCACCCCCTAATCCCACCCCATGTTCCCACCCCCTAATCCCACCCCATGTTCCCACCCCTGTTCCCACCCCCTGTACTCACCCCCACCCCCTGTTCCCACCCCCTGTCCCCACCCCACCCTCTAATCCCACCCCATGTTCCCACCCCCTGTCCCCACCCCCTGTCCCCACCCCCTAATCCCACCCCCTGGTCCCACCCCCTGTCCCCACGCCCACCCCATGTACGCACCCCCTGTACCCACCCCCACCCCCTAATCCCACCCCATGTTCCCACCCCCTGTCCCCACCCCCACCCCCGTCCCACCCCCTAATCCCACCCCCTGTCCCCACCCCCACCCCCTAATCCCACCCCATGTTCCCACCCCCTGTTCCCACCCCCTAATCCCACCCCATGTTCCCACCCCCTAATCCCACCCCATGTTCCCACCCCCTGTCCCCACCCCCACCCCTGTTCCCACCCCCTGTACTCACCCCCACCCCCTGTTCCCACCCCCTGTCCCCACCCCCTGTTCCCACCCCCTAATCCCACCCCCTAATCCCACCCCATGTTCCCACCCCCTAATCCCACCCCATGTTCCCACCCCCTGTCCCCACCCCCACCCCTGTTCCCACCCCCTGTACTCACCCCCACCCCCTGTACTCACCCCCACCCCCTAATCCCACCCCATGTTCCCACCGCCACCCCCTGTTCCCACCCCCTAATCCCACCCCATGTTCCCACCCCCTGTCCCCACCCCCTAATCCCACCCCCTGGTCCCACCCCCTGTCCCCACGCCCACCCCATGTACGCACCCCCTGTACCCACCCCCACCCCCTAATCCCACCCCATGTTCCCACCCCCTGTCCCCACCCCCACTCCCCGTCCCACCCCCTAATCCCACCCCCTGTCCCCACCCCCACCCCCTAATCCCACCCCATGTTCCCACCCCCTGTCCCCACCCCATGTCCCCACCCCCTGTACCCACCCCACCCCCTAATCCCACCCCATGTTCCCACCCCGTGTACCCACCCCATGTTCCCACCCCGTGTACCCACCCCATGTTCCCACCCCCTGTCCCCACCCCCACCCCACCCCCTAATCCCACCCCATGTTCCCACCCCCACCCCCTGTACCCACCCCCACCCCCTAATCCCACCCCATGTTCCCACCCCCTGTCCCCACCCCACCCCCTAATCCCACCCCATGTTCCCACCCCCTGTCCCCACCCCACCCCCTAATCCCACACCACCCCCTAATCCCACCCTACCCCCTAATCCCACCCCACCCCCTAATCCCACCCCCTTTTCCCACCCCCTGTTCCCACCCCCTGTACCCACCCCCACCCCCTAATCCCACCCCATGTTCCAACCCCCTGTACCGGAGTATATCGGACAGGATATTAACAGATGGTATACGTCTTCCAATTCGTTTTTATTGCAGATTGTACAAAGTTCCTGGGGATTAAGGGTGTATACATTATTTTTGTAACTGATTTTATGATTGTACTTGCCAGATAGACGGATCTTCCCCTCCAGCTTTACGAAGTAAAGAGGAAGTGATGTAATCGGAAATAAAAAAATGAAAAATAAAATTGTTGCGTATGTGATAAAATGAATGTATCAACACAATTTTATATGTGTATCCAGAAACCCCATCAGCCAAATTGGACAAAACCTAGGAGGGCTTAACACGAAAATTCTGAAAATTGTAGTTTTTAGCATCCTAAAGCAGCAATTAATTTTCCGCGAAATTGGCTGAGAGGGGGGAACTAGAGGAGGTCGGCTCGACTCCAAATCTCTAATAACTGCCGATTTAATAAATTTATCGGCACAAAATTTAGTATGAGGATTCAGAAGCCCTTATGTAAAGTCAACTATTATTAGCCCTAACAGTTGATTAATTTTGGAGGGGGAACGGAAAGTTAATTGATTAATTCATGCTGAGCTGTTTCACCTGTGACTTTTCCTTGCCTCGGGTTTAGACAAACTTTAGGATTTCCTCACTTTTCTTTTTACTATCCGATATATAAAATTACTGTTCGGATTAGCACGAATTCAGTTTAGTAAGTTGTGATAAATATTTGAAAAATGTAAAATAATATAAAAATAATAATTGAATAAATAAAATTAAAAATTAATAAATAATTAAATAAAATTACCATATTTCCCACACAAAATATAGCTGGTCTTCTACTAAACTTTGACCGCTACAGTAATTTCCGAAAAGGGCCCTAAAAAAATATCGAAAGTTCAAGAGAATCTATATTAATATAGCTGAAACGGGGTTTGTTTGTTTGTTTGTTTGTTTGTATGTATGTATGTATGTATGTATGTATGTATGTATGTATGTTTGTTCCAGCATCACGCCCAAACCGCTGGACGGATTTTTATGAAACTTCCCATGTAGCATTCTTTTGAGCCCGATTGAATAATAGGCTATGTGGCGTCCCAAAATTTTGATCGGGAGGGGGGGTTGTAAGGGGGGCCTAAGTATATAAATAGTGCTAACTCATTAACTAATGGTCAAATTGTCATGAAATTTCACACGTAGTCTTTTTAAAAGCCAAACAGGAAAAAAAGATGTGTGGCGTCCCAAAGTTTTGAACGGGAGGGGGGGTTGTGGGGGGGCCTAAGTATAAATATAGAGCTAACTCATTAACTAATGGGCGAATCGTCATGAAATTTCACATGTAGTATTTTTGAAAGCCAAATAGGAAAAAAAGGTGTGTGGCGTCCCAAAGTTTTGAACGGGAGGGGGGGTTGTAGGGGGGCCTAAGTATAAATATAGAGCTAACTCTTTAACAGTTGGTCGGATTGTCACGAAGTTTCACATGTAGTATTCCTGAAGACCAAATAAAAAAATAGGCGGTGTGACGGCTCAAAATTTTTTACGGGAGGGGGGTAGTGGGGGGTCCTAAGTATAAATATAGAGCTAACTCATTAACTGATGGGCGAATCGTCATGAAATTTCACATGTAGTATTTTTAAAAGCCAAATAGGAAAAAAAGGTGTGTGGCGTCCCCAAGTTTTGAACGGGAGGGGGGGTTGTGGGGGGGGCTAAATATACATATAGAGTTAGCTCATTAACGGTTGGTCGTATTGTCACGAAATTTCGCATATATTATTCCTGAAGGCCAAATAGAAAAATAAGGTGTGTGGCATCCCGAAGTTTTGAACGGGTGGCGGGGTTGAGGGGGGGGACTAAGTATAAATATAGAGCTCGCTCATTAACTGTTGATCGTATTGTCATGAATCGAATTCACATGTAGTAGTAGTAACTATGTATTCGCTGTGGGGTTCACTGTTGCAAGACATTTACTAGCTGCAGTGCTCAGCCCCAGCGTTCCTAACTATGTACTGGCTGTGGGGTTCGCTGTTGCAAGGCACCTACAAGACATTTACTAGCTGTGATGCCCAGCGTTCCTAATTACGTACTAGCTGTGGGGTCTGCTGTTGCAAGGCGCTAGCAGTGTGGCCCAGCGTATTTAACTACTTAGGTACTAGCTGTGGGGTCCGCCGTTGCAAGGCACCTACTACCTGTAGGGCCCAGCGTTCCTAAAAACGTACTAGCTGTGGGGTCCGTCGTTGCAAAATCATACTAGCTGTGATGCCCAGGGTTCCTAATATCGTACTAAAATATATCGTGCCCAGCGTATTTAACTATGTACTAGCTGTGGGGTCCGTTGTTGCAAGGCATTTACTAGCTGTGATGCCCAGCGTTCCTAACTTCGTACTAGCTGTGGGGTCCGCTGTTGTGAGGCACTTACTAGCTGTGGTGACCAGCGTTCCTAACTACGTACTAGCTGTGGGGTCCGCTGTTGCGAGGCACTTACTAGCTGTGGTGACCAGCGTTCCTAACTACGTACTAGCTGTGGGGTCCGTTGTTGCAAGGCATTTACTAGCTGTGATGCCCAGCGTTCCTAACTTCGTACTAGCTGTGGGGTCCGCTGTTGTGAGGCACTTACTAGCTGTGGTGACCAGCGTTCCTAACTACGTACTAGCTGTGGGGTCCGCTGTTGCAAGGCACTTACTAGCTGTGGTGACCAGCGTTCCTAACTTCGTACTAGCTGTGGGGTCCGCTGTTGCGAGGCACTTACTAGCTGTGATGCCCAGTGTTCCTAACTTCGTACTAGCTGTGGGGTCCGCTGTTGCAAGGCATTTACTAGCTGTAGCGCCCAGCGTTCCTAACTATGTACTAGCTGTGAAGTTCGCTGTTGCAAAGCACTTACTAACTGTAATGCCCAGCGTATTTAACTACACTAGCTGTGGGGTCCGCTGTTGCAAGGCACTTAATAGCTGTGATGCCCAGCGTTCCTAACTTCGTACTAGCTGTGGGGTCCGCTGTTGCGAGGCACATACTAGCTGTGGTGACCAGCGTTCCTAACTGCGTACTAGCTGTTGGGTCCGCCGTCGCAAGGCACATACTAGCTATGATGCCCAGCATTCCCAACTACGTACTAGCTGTGGTGCTCAGCGTTGCAAGCCACATACTAGCTGTGGTCACAAACGTTCTTAAGTACGCACTGACTAGGACGTCCAGCGATGCTAAGTATTCACTAGGTGTAGCTTCCGCCGTTGAAAGGCGCATACTAGCTGTGGTGCCCAGGGGTCCTAAAAACTTACTAGCGTTACAACAGCTGAAGGACTATAAGCCTTATTATGAATAATTGAAAATTATATCATCATGAATGTACTGTCGAGGAACTGAATAGCGTTATAGAAGATATTGGGAGAAAAATCAAAGTTCCCCGGGCAACGCCGGGTATTACTGCTAGTTAGTGAATAAATATACAAAAATTGACTAGTCGCATTTTGTTTTAAAACGAAATGTGAACAACCAATGAATGGAGACCCAAAGTGACGATCAGCTGTTTTAAATAGAGAGAAACAGTCTTAAGTTGTGTTGTGGAAGTGGTCAGTCTAGAGAAGGAGGTGTTTTTAGGGTTAAGGTGTAGTGAACCAGTCTGAGTGAGAGAAAATGTACAGGAGATGTAGGAGTGAAAATTATAAGATTGGAAGTACGTAGAAGAGAGAAGGTACTTTTTATTTAAATGTATATACACCCAAAATATAAAATAATTATAAATAATGGCCACTATAAAACAAAAAAAAAAGACTGATATAGTTTTAAGTAATTAGTTTGTACGACTTTTCTTGTAATTTGATTTTTTTATTTGGTATTGATATTTTGATTTTATTTATAATGTAGGTTTAGGTAAATAAACCCAATATTTGTTCTATAATTCTATGCTATTCATTTTCCCTGTGAACCCAGTAAGATAATTTATACCTTTGGCTTAGAGGTTAGGTTAGGTTACTACTAGAGCGCTCTTTCATCACTCATGTGGACATGAGCCCGACTCTACTGTTGGAGTCCTAAATTTTGCCTACCCTACATTTTTATTCACCTAGGGTAGGGGTCTTTAACGAGTACCTGACATAGTACAGGCTCGGGACAATCGCTTAACGTCCCATCCGATGGACGGCGTGCTTAAGTTTATTTTACCTCCCAAGGTAAACTAAGGGCCTCGGTCGGGTTTCGAACCCACGATCTTGAACTCAGAAGACAAGCACGCATACCACTGAGCTACCGGCGTCCTCAGACTAGAGAAGTGTTTTTACGTTCTTAAGGTGTAGTAAGAGAAGACGTAGGAGTGATAATTATAACATTGGAAGTAAGAAGAGAAAAGGTACTTTTTATTTATATGTACATTTGCTCAAAATATAAAAGAATTATAAATAATGGCCACTATAAAACAAAAAAAAAAGACTGATATAGTTTTAAGTAATTAGTTTGTACGATTTTTCTTGTAATTTGATTTTTTTATTTGATATTGATATTTTTTTTAAATTTATAATGTAGGTTTAGCTAAATAAACCCATATTTGTTCTCTTATTCTATGCTATTCATTTTCCCTGTGAACCAAGTAAGATAATTTATAACTTTGGATTAGATTGAACATTTTTGCAAATTTAGAAAAACAAGATGGCATCTCATCATTATATTTATAAGAAATCCAAATGAAATAATTATTAATTGATTTTTTTTAAATACGTGCATTTTCTTAAAACATTTTAGGGCCCTTTTCGGAAACTACTGTAGAAATCAAAATTAGGTAAAAGACCAGGTATGATTTCTACGGGAAATGAGGTAATTTTATTATATAATTATATTTATTATTTGTATTGTATGTTAATATTTTTATCACAAGATCCCATCCCCCTTTTATAAAAAAAAAAAAAATAATGAAATAACAATAATGATAACAATCAAAGAAATGTTCAAGTATATTGTATGACAACTCAGCTGGCGTATAATGTATTATATTATTATCTATATTATTAATTTCGTATGGTATTGTATGAACACATATTTTATTTACGACGGATAGATTTATCTTATAGTGGATTAGGCATTGAAGAACGGAACAATTAACAACACGGGTTATTACTTTATTAATAAGAAGACGTAATAGAAAAAAAATATTAATTGAAGGTAAGTTTAATAAATTTTTAATCTATAGATTCATCAAGGGTGTGAACTCGATAACTACTGATAGAATGAATGTATCGACACGATATTTTATATGTGAATCCATAACCCTCTAAGGACGAGACATATTGATTTTCAGTCAAATGGACCAAAGGGAAAGGAGGATTGAAGGGGAGGCTTAACATAAAAACTGCAATAACTGCCGTTGTAATGAATGTATCGACACGATATTTTATATGTGAATCCATAACCCTCTAAGGACGAGACATATTGATTTTCAGTCAAATGGACCAAA
The DNA here is from genome assembly GCA_963662175.1 of Aradus depressus. Lineage (NCBI taxonomy): Eukaryota > Metazoa > Arthropoda > Insecta > Hemiptera > Aradidae > Aradus > Aradus depressus. The sequence continues at coordinate 38,137,882 of OY759219.1, read as the reverse complement.
GGGAAGGGAGGATTGAAGGGGAGGCTTAACATAAAAACTGCAATAACTGCCGTTGTAATGAATGTATCGACACGATATTTTATATGTGAATCCATAACCCTCTAAGGACGAGACATATTGATTTTCAGTCAAATGGACCAAAGGGAAGGGAGGATTGGAGGGGAGGCTTAACATAAAAACTGCGATAACTGCCGATGTAATGAATTTATCGACACAAAATTTCATATGTAAATTTTAAACTCCATAAGGACGTCACTTATTAATTTTCAGCGGAATCGGCAGAAGGAAAGAGGGATTTGAGGGGAACTCAGCTCAAAAAATCTAATAACTGCTGATGTTATGAATTTATCGACACAAAATTTAGTGTGAGGATTACGAGCCCAAGTGAAATGTTTGATATTAGCCCAAACGGTCGATTGTGGGAATGCGAATAGTCTATTGACTAATTTGTTTTGGGGAAGTATATTGACAATGATTCACCGACGAATTTTTATTAATTGTGCTTTTTTTAATTTATAGGTTGAAGAATGCCTCTCAAAAAGGACGATAAGAAGAAGGTTAAAGTAGAAGGCGTTACGATAGAAGACGTACCATGGCTGGTTCTACAGAAATATGTACTCAAGCTCTTGGGAAAAGTGATGATCGAAAGAAGCGAACGTTCGAGAGCCCAAATGGAAATGGACCTAATCCGAACAGCATGGCACACGGCCGAAAAGGATTTGGAAGAGGCGAAGGCCAAACATCGGCGGCTGTTGACCGACAGAGACAATGTGTTCAACGAATTTGTTCAACCGATTAAAGAAATGCACCAGGAAATGAAATGGCTCAATTATACTTTTGGTCCAGATATGGAGAAAAAAGAAATGCAATTGGAGGCAAAACTGAAGAGACTGCGAGAGACATGGGATGAAGAAGTTCTAACGGGATTGTGGGAAGCAAAAGTGGATGTAAAAGAAGAAGTGATAAGAAGAGAGAATGAACTGTTTGAGTTGTACGATTCAGAAGAGGTCAGACTTGACGGAGAATTGCAAATGTATAAGAAAGAACTTGATCAATTGTTGGAAGAACGATTAAAAGATATGGGACTGAGAAAAGGCTTGACAGAGAGAGAAATGAAAAGACTTCACATGCTTGAGATGTTGCGAGTGCAGGAGGAGAGAAACCTTCTCATCAAAGATCTGGAGACAAAGCATAAGGTCGTATTCGACAGGACCAAACGCTTCTTCAAGGAAACGACGGACAGTGATGTTTCTCTTATAATAACACTTTTTGAAGAGATGATGAAAGTGAAGAAGCATGTAAGCGCACTTTGGTGTGTCCATGTTTTGCAAATTTTTGTTATTCATAAAACCAAAAAATAAGTTGGTGGAACACCGGCAATGTACACGAGAACGAATTAATCAATTAACTTTTCGTTGCTCTTACCAAAACCAGTTGTTGATTTATATAAGGGCTTGTATATCCTCATACTAAACGTTGTATCGACAAATTCATTACGTCGGTAGTTATTAGGGTTTAAGCGAGTTAAGCCCGCTCCCCTGAACCCTTTCCTTTTGACGGATTCCGCTGAAAATTGTAGGTATTGTCCTCATGGGATTTCGACTTTAAATATGAAATTTAATATCGATACATCATTATATCGGCTGTTATTGTCGTCCCTGTTCATCTGTCTTCAGAGGATGCGTTGGGTTCTATTTACTCGGGGATACCTGAGATGGGTGGCTAGCCTTGCCTGGCTGGGGAACTAAGAAGAATATAGGGACTGCTTGGAACATCCAACCAGTGATGTGGTCATTACAGGATTTTCTTATACCAACCACACTTACAGAACATTCTCTTTCCCCCATCTCAAAATTATTTCATAATGTCATTACTGGGTATAAGAATGTCTACTCTCAAGATAACGCTGTACAAAGAGACGAAATGAAATTATTTTGAGAAGGGGAGGGGGAGAGAGAGAGAAAGAGATTGATCTGTAAGCGTTGTTGCTATAAGAAAATCCTGTAATGGCCACGTCACATATTTTTCTTAATTTTTATATTAAAAAAAAAAAAAACTACCAATACATAAATCATATTTTAAAGTTCGCTGCTATGAGTTACTAGTTTACATTCTTCGGGGCGCTATATCTTTTGGCGTATTGATTCTATCTCAAATCCAAGGACTAGTTAGGGCGATTCAGCCCCCACGGAGTTTTTCGCTGTCCCTCCTGTACAATGAAGTCTTAAAAACATGGAACACAATAAAAATAAAATTTCGTCTCAAATTAAAATAAAATAAAAAAATAATTTCAAAATTTTTCTTTTATTATTAAAATTTTAATTTGAGTTGAAATTTAATTTTTAATGTTTTCCATGTTTTTAAGACTTCACTGTACAAGAGTGACAGAGAAAAACCCCGTAGGGGCTGAAGAAGGGACAGTTTGAATTGTAAACTTGTTCAATCCATTTAGTATTTGTTAACTCGTGGCTGAAGATAGTAGCAATACCCAAGGTACTCTCATATATTTTATGAAATAGACAATATTTCTAAAAACTTATGTTTTTTCCTTATATTTTTTTATTTTTTATGTTCAGGTGAAATGGTTGCAAAAAGAAGTAATTCGCATGAAAGGAGTAATTAACAGAAAATCGTGTGAAGTGGAGAATGCAAACAGAGCAATGAGAGCGACCGAAAACAAAGTTAGATATCTGAGGAAAGAGAAACATTCACTAGACTTGATGAAAGAAACGAACAAACAACATCAGATTGTTGTAAAGAAGAAACTGGAGAAGATGAGTGAACTGGAGACTCAACTCAACGGTTTGTGGGGAGAAAGAAATAAATTAATTGAATCCACTCAGAATGTTTGTCAGGAACAGAGAAATATGAGTTCAGAATTTAACTGTCTCCAGTTGGAAAAGGTTTTTGAAAAGGAATTGTTCAACTTGGAATATTGGAATCAGGTGAATCAACCTTTATTACTTAATACTTATATTCATTCAGCATTCCTTTTCGCCGATTTAGCTGAAAATCAATAGGTGTCGTCAGGGGTGAAGCCAGGAGGTTGAGCAGGGGAGGGGAGGGGGGGGGGGGGGGGGCAAAGTTAAGCTACAGGGGTGGGGGGTATAGACTCCCGGGGGCACAGCCCGCAGTTTCCGTGGTTAGCGCTGCAGACTTTTTGTTATTAATTTGGGAGACTCGGACCTCTAGAAGCTCCCCCTGAGGTAACCACTGACTGTAATACTTAAGTTGACTTTACATGAGCAGCAAAAATGGAAAGCGCAGCAGCAGCAAATGCACGCTGTAGTTTCTGTACTTTTAGAATTAAATAACTCACAGCCAATAGCGTGCATAAGATCAGCTTTAAGAGTATTAAGTATAACATGAATGAAGATTTTGAGCGAGGAAATGAAATGATGGAATTCATATATATTTAAATAAATGTAATATGACTTGTTTTGTACATGTACATTTAAGTAACAGCTGATTTAGGAATCAGACCCATGGGAAATTTGAAGATCCTATTGGTAACTTGCAAGCAATCCATTTTTAATAAAAACTATTTTTTTAGTTTATTTAATTTTTATCTTGGTTTTTGCTCTGGCCAGGGGGGGTGGGGGGGGGGGGGCACGTGCAGACACATACTTTTTTTTCTCTTTTTTGGAATCAGGAGTTCGGAAAACATGAATATCCGTTGAAAACTCCGCATCGAATTTTTGACCGATTACATAACTTTCCCTATACTTCGTATATCTGGGTAAATAATAAAATGAAATAAATAAATAAATAGGTACTTGAAAATATGTGTACAACAAAAATAATAATAATTGATACAGTTTTCAATTTAATCATAAATAAATAATAATTAAATTAAAATGAAGATAGTAATTTTTCTTCCGGAAGGGTCATTATCACGACGACGTTTCAGGACGTACTTACGTCTCTTCATTATTTCATGTATATGTGAAATAAACATACGTGAAAGAAAACATAATAACAATAACAAATATAAAAAAAATATTGAAAATATAAAAAAAATATTTATTTTTTTATTTTATCTGGGAGGTAAAATAAACTTAAGCACGCTGTCCTTCGGATGGGACGTTAAGCGATGGTCCCGAGCCTGTATGATGTCAGGTACCCTGCTCTAGGGGAATAAAAATTAAAAAAAAAAAAAAGAGAGCTCTGATAGTAGGCGATATGACCTCCTAGTTAAGCCCGGGCATCAGTCATAATAACTAACTACGAGTATATTGAAAAATATATATTGAGAAATATTAAAAAAATATATATTGAAAAATATAAAAAGATTATATATTAAAAAATGTAAAAAAAAAAAAAATTTAGCCATATAATATGTAGCCACATATTATGTACTATTTTTGAGAATTTTTTTATTTTTGTTTGGATTCGTAATTTCTGTATCACCCTGGCGTCGAGGGCGTACTAAGGGATGCCTGTCAGAGCATAAAAAATTCATATCATTATACTAAAGTAGTGTATTGATGAAATGTAGTCATTAAATAACCGAACACTCAATTCACAGCTAGAAAATTGGACATAACAAGAATTATCGATTACAATCATTCTTTGAGATAAAAATAGAAATAGAGGCCGCTGATAGCACAGAGGTAGCGTGCTAGCCAACCGAGCTCAAGATTGGGAGTTCGAAACCAGACCAGGGCCCTTAAGTTTTTTATTTATGAGGTGAAAAAACCATGAACACGCCGTCCTTCGGATGGGAGGTTAAGCTATGATCTCGAGCCTGTACGATGTCAGATACTCGTTAAAAACCCCTACCATAGATGCATAGCTACTAGGAAAAATTTAGAACTTCCACAATAGAGTCGGGCTCATATCTAGTAGCGCTCTGGTAGTAGGCGAAATGACCTCATAGTTAAAGCCAAGACATGAGTCACCATAACTAAATAACACTCCGAGGAGCCGGTCGCTCAGTGATAGTGTGCTTGCTTACTGAGCTCATGATCGCGAGTTCGAAACCCGGCTGTACGCCGTCCTTCCTATAGTCAAGGCCTGTACGATGTCAGGTACTTATTTAAGGCCCCTACCCAATGTAACAAAGCCTGAATAGACAAAATTTAGGATTGCCACTGTAGAGTCGGACTCATGTCCACCAGAAGGATGAAAGAACGCTCTGGTAGTAGGTGATATAACCTCGTAGTTAATTCCTGGCCATGATTAACAATTACTAACTAAAAAAATATATAAATGCCGTAACATACGAACAAGACAAATAATGGCTACGTTTACATTACGCTCTAACAGTCTGTTCGCCGTCCATTTGGTAATATTTGTTCAGTTATGGCGGGGGAAATCAATAATTAAGATAGCCCACTAACGTTGTCTATAGGCACCGAGAGACCATTCATTCCATGTAAGTGTGAATTGTTTGAATCAATGCCACGGGTTCGTACCAGTATTAGTTCTATGTCAATCTACTTTTCACAAAGCAACGCAACTAACCAGTAATAATGATCACAAATAATGGATAAAATAACAAAATAATAAGAGTAAAATTTTTAACTTTTTCATACTGGCATTACTGGGTGTAAGAAAGTAATGGGTTGGCATCAGTGGTATTCTACTAATAATAAATTACCAATAATAGGTTAGGTTAAGTTTTATGACTCATGCCCGGGCTTTAACTACGAGGTCATATCGCCTACTACCAGAGCGCTCTTTCGTCACTCTGGTGGACATGAGCCCGACTCTACTGTGGGAGTCCTAAATTTTGCCTACCCTAAATTGTTATTCATCTATGGTAGGGGTCTTTAACGAGTACCTGACATCGTACAGGCTCGGGACCATCGCTTAACGTCCCATCCGAAGGACGGCGTGCTTAAGATTATTTTACCTCCCAGATAAAATAAACTAAGGGCCTCGGTCGGGAATTACCAATAATAAAAAATATTTTATTATACGTTGCTATGCGATACAATTTAAACATTATTTAGAAATATTGCCTAAGGAAATTTATTTTTCATTGTTTGAGGCGCTATAACTTTTATCGTATTGATTCTATCTGAAATCTCAGTAGTTACTGTCGATCGTGAATTTTATAAGGAACATTTTTAGTTGGGGTCATATTTTCGATAGGACTAACCGTTTTTGGGTAAATCAAGGAAACGTCTAATATTACGTTTTTTACAACTACATTTCAAGATGGTTTTCCGCATGTATCTCGAAAACCGGTCGACCAGTTCATGGCTACAATCGTTTTTGAGGTAGACCGCTCACAACTTTCCAAGCTCCACACACAACCCACAGACAGACATCATCGCGAAAATGTTCAAAATGTATTCAAGGGATCTTGAAACGTGAAAATCCGTTGAAACCTCGATTTCGGATTTGTGTACGATTCTATAAGTATAAGAAAGTAAAAAATAATAATAATAATAAAGCACTTTGAATTATGTCTGAGATATAATTGTCCTTTGGACTCTTTTTTTCACTTGTATTTCAAAATAAAACCCCGATTAGACAGTTTAACAATAATAATACGTTTTTATATTAGAAATTAGGAAGACGGAGACGAAGGTGTTCGCTTTATGCTTCAGAAGGCTGCAAATCGATCAACTCCCAATTCCATGGAATCCTAAAGACCAGGGTGTGCGCTATCTTGGAGTTCATCTTGACATACGACTAACATGGCGCCTACATATCAACATAAAACTCCAACAAGTACACACACGACTCAGGCTCATCTACCCACTCATAAACAGGAATACACCACTCAGACACGCATGCACATCTTTACTTTACAAAACAGTAATACTTCCACTCTTAACCTATGCTTGCCCTGTATGGTTCTGCACTAGCCACACCAACATAACAAGATTACAGACATTTCAAAACAAAGTCCTCCGGATAGCGGTGAACGCAATCTGGTTCATCAGGAATACCCAAATCCGTCGGGAACTGGGAGTTGCTCCTTTTGCAGCCCACATAGACAAACTCACCTGAAATATCCACCAAGGTCTGCCAGCCTGCTCTGGAGCGGTCCATTACAATCTCGGCCAGCATGTAGTTCGCAAACTGCAGACGAGGGTGTCAAGACGTTTTATTTTAATTTTCATATTTCATTTGTCATTTGTCAGTCTTCTCTTGAAATCATGTTTACAAATAAATTCATGGTAATTAATGTTTTTTTTTTTCCAGAAAATAAATGATTTTGCGGAGTTAGGCCCAAAATTCAATGAACAGGTTGTCGAAATACGCAAACTGATGAAAGAGGAAGAAAAGGTGTTTAAAATGTTTCCTATGATGGCTACAAAAGAGATGAAGGCCCAGTCGGATATGCTGGACACGATAGAGGAGACGGCCGTTCAACTGCACGTTCAACCAATGCCAGATTTGCTCCGGATCAAATCCGACTTGGTGCAATGCAAAGAAGGACCAGGTGGTCTCTTCGCTGGCTATGCTGACAGTCAAGGCTAACTGAAAACATTTCTCGCCTATTAACTTGAAATATATTTCTGTATTTCAATCTGTTTTACATTGTATATTAGTGGCTTCATCCCTGATCGCTTCGGTCTTCTATCCTATTCTACAAGTAGATTCGCGGTCACCGGAAGCTCTGAGTGTAGATCTATTGTGTGTAGATCTTTTATCTGGAGATGAAAAAACCCTAGGTGGATGAAACTGGGTTCGCAAAATCTAGGATTCCCACAGTAGATTCGCGCTCATTTCCACCAGAGCGACGAACGAGCGCTCTAGTCCTAGGCATTATGAGCATTTACAATAGTAACAACAGCCACAATTCGGTCTTTCTGACAATAATAATTCCCTTCAATCCTAAACTCACAAACAACTTACGTTAAAATAACAATTGGTTATTGTGAGTCATGGCCGAGGTTTAACTACGAGGACACTTCGCCTACTACCAGAGTTCGTTTACTGGGAGTCCTAAATTTTACCTACCCTAAAATTGTTATTTATCTAGGATAGGAGTCTTCATCGAGTGCCTGACATCGTACAGGCGCCATCGTTAAGATAACACAAGTACACGAACATAACATATAAAATAGACTAGAGGGCGCTAGTAGCTCAGAGATAGAGTGTTAGTCTACTGAGCTCAAGAGTGCTGTTTCGAAAACCGGCCCAAGGTTTTTTATCTAGGAGGCAAGAAGACTATGGTCCCGAGCTTGTATGATGTCAGATACTCGTTAAAGACCTATACTCTTAAGTTAACTAGCTGTCTTTCTAATATGCAGTAATCGAACTGGACATTCAAAATCAAGAGAGAATGTAGCATTTCCACAGGAGATTTCACATTACTGCAAGAGTTTATATTCACATCTCATTTGCGAAATTCCAAATTTCTTTTCATGGATTCTCTTAGCTCGATTCAGGCGATTCAAAATTTATGGTCAGTTGAAAAAAGCATTTGAAAATTCTCTCATTGCACTCAAAATTAATTAAAAAACAGAAAAAATTAAAACTAATTTGGACCCCGTCTTATGTTGGCATTCCTGAGAACATAAAAACAGACATTGCCGCAAAAGAAGTTAACATAGCACAAGACCTACTTCAGAAGACAAGTTGAACAAGACTGGCTCAGATGAATACAATAAACTCTGAAGAATAAAAGAAGAGAACAAGTCGTGGATACCTTCAAGAACCATGAACAGACGAGACATGGTGATCATCACAAGACTAACACTTGAACAGCCGACATGCTCCTGCAGCCAGGACTACATAGAGCTCACAGTACAACATATAGTGACTGACTGCACCAACTAAGTCAAAGGACATTATAGTCGCTAATGACCCTGAAGTCTATGCAACGTTAAATAAAAATTATATTTAAAAAAATCATTTTCTTAAAGAATAGGTCATTTCACACAGATTTTCATTTCACTAGCAAATAACAAGAGGAAATTTAATTACAAAGAACTGGGAGAAGTATCTACTCGTGCTACATATAAATTCGCAGTGTAACTGCCATTCGCTTATTATGCTAGATACGCAAAAATAACTCTTCTTCTTCGATACACATACAGTAGAGCGTCAATTATCCGAACTAAAGTTGTGTGGGGTGGTTCGGATAATTTTTTGGTTTATTTATCTATAGTACACAGTGAAAAAAATAAAAGACATAAGCAAAATACATACATACATATAAGTTAGGTTTTATGACTCAAGCACGGGTTTTAACTACGAGGTCATATCGCCTACTACCAGAGCGCTCTTTTGTCACTCTGGTGGACATGAGCCCGACTCTACTATGGGAGTCCTAAATATTGCCTATCCAAAAGTTTTATTCACCTAGGATAGGGGTCTTTAATGAGTGACATCGTACAGGCTCGGGACCATCGCTTAACGTCCCATCCGAAGAACGGCGTGCCTAAGTTTATTTTACCTCCTAGATAAAATAAACTTAGGGCCTCGGTCGGGTTTCGAACCCACGACCTTGAGCTCAGAAGACAAGCACGCATACCACTGAGCTACCGGCGCCCTCCATACTCCACCAAGAAAGTTGTAATACAGGTCTGCTTCAATGTTGACTTCCTCTTTATGGTTCCTCTCTAATTCTTTTGAGCTGCAATAACTGGGTGTGATCGGATTCTTCTTGCCGTTCGAACCACCGGAATGCCAAATCCAGTGTCTGAAAGGCCTCAGCATGAGATGGTCCCAAGTCATTTCCATCCGGATCGTCATTTGTATCACTATCCTCTGTGTGTTTTATGAACTGTGAGACAGTTGGCCACAACGTGTGAACGTATTGGTCTGTTCGAACACATCCTCTCTCCGTGCATCTTTTGAATTTTTCTAAAAGTTCGTCAAAATTCGAATATTGACCATATACAGCATTTAGCTCACACAATTACCTTTAATTTAAGCCTTCCCACAGTTCTATATGTTATTTAGAAGCCGAGTTACTCTGAAACTTCATTTCTTTCTCTTATTTCCCCGTTTTTCTGTTACCCCTCATAAACTTTTGGTCGGATGAGGATAGAAGAACCCTAAAGGTATATATAAAGTATGGTTTTTTTAATGTTTTATAAGATCTTCAATAGTTTAAGCCATAGGAGACCTCTATATCTTTTTTATAAGCCGAATTATAAATTAAAATTTGATTTCATGGCCTGAAATTTAAATTGACCGTAACCCTCAGAGTACCGGAAATATTGCAAAACACTTTATTGTTTATTTTTTTAGTGGGACCCTACCAGGTCACCGAATCTGAAGTAATTTTGAGAAGAAGAAGTTTTGTCTTTTTTTGAGTTTACAGGGACCGACATGTATTGCTTATCCGGTTCGCTGCGGTACGGGGACTACATGACCCCGCTGCTGTACAGGGCATATATGACCCCGCAGCATAACTAATCATGAAATCCACTTACATTAGAGTGCTATTTCGAACTCCGAACCGACGAATCGCTACGGCATCATATTGCTCCATAACCATTCTCTAAAAATTAAACAATAGATTTGTGATAGCTGAAATTAAGTAAAAGAAACCATTGTGATTTTACCGACGCACTATGTAATTCTAACGTCTTATTGTCATTTTTTTTATGCTCGTTACGTTGCACATAACGCGACAAATTAATTTACTCTGCTGGTGACGCTGTTCTCCCTCCTGTTCGCACATGCACTGTTTCCTCTTTCTTGTTGTGCGTCACTTCCGTTGCAGGTTCGTCATGAACAAAATTGCTGTTCGGATTTCGTTAGTTAGTTTTATGACTCATGCCCGGGCTTTAACTACTACTTCATATCGTCTACTACCATGATCCCGATTCTACTATGGGAATACTAAATTTTGCCCACCCTAAAGTTTTATTCACCTAGGATAGGAGTCTTTAACAAGTACAGGACCATCGCTTAACTTCCCATCTGAAGGACGGCATACTCAAGATGGAATAATTTTGAAAAAAATGCAAAGTAGCATTGTCGTAAACAGCTGATTTGTCAATAGGTGGTCTTGTGCCTCGATAGGTTCTTTAACGAGTACCTGACATCATACAGGCTCGGGACAATCTCTTAACATCCCATCCGAAGGACGACGTACTTAAGTTTATTTTACCTCCCAGATAAAATAAACTAAGGTCCTCGGCCGGGTTTCGAACTTACTATCTTGAGCTCAGTAAGCAAGTACCATACCACTTATTTTTTCGTATTATCCTCAGAATCCCCTTCTCTTTATTTATGTAATCTCCAAAATAAATTCATAACTATCATATACATTTCATTTTTTTAAGAAAAAAAAAATGTCTTCGGCATCCAATCAGGCAGATAATACAAAATGTAGCGGATTTCAGATTTTGTCATGCATTACTATTCAAAAGTGGTTTAACTTCAATAATAATTACTCATAGTACTAATGCAAGAAATTATTTTTTCTTGCGTTCAGTAGTAACAGAAGTCCATAGTAGCATTAGTCAGAATATACAAAGTGGAGACAAACCATATAAATATAATAAAATTGAGAAAGAACCCTTTATAGATCAGAGATGACGTTTTTTTAAACATATGATGTCGGAGGGGGATGTAGGGTGATGTACTGGCCAGCAGAGCCGGCCGCCCAAAAATACCCCGGAAGGCGTGGGGGGATGTGGAGATGACTCCCCTTGGCTTCACAGCTGGATAGAATAGACTGGAGACTGGTTTACTTCAACTGGCTTTGTCCTCTGCACTCTGCTCCTGCTTGGTTTCTTGAATATATGTCGAACCCCGAGCGAGCTGGGCAGAGCACACTAGTTGGACCAATGGTATCAAAAGTTCCAACTAGCGGCCCCTTAATCCATAGCTGCTGAGGGAGTGGGAGCTGATCAGGGGTAGGGTCAGGCGTCAGCTGACCCCTGGCACCCTCTAGCACGGATTCCCAACCGCTCAACAGCCCCGGACAGCACCCGCGCTCGTCAGGGGCCTAAAAGGTTTGGGGATAGTGGCGTGATAGTAGTTCTACCTAGTAGCTTACAGGTGAACTACTATCACGGGCCAATCATGTTAAATTGGGGAAGTTTTTATACTGGTTCTCGGCGCGTGCGAGAATGTCACGGGAAGAGAGTTGGTATCAATTTCCCCCACCCCGGTTGACTATTCTCGCACGGCCGGCAGGAGCAGGTACGGGAGGACGAAGCACCTCATTTATTAAAGATAACAATTGAAACACAATAATATAAACAAGAATAAACACAAACACAAAACAAAACAAGGTAAAGATGTCCGTCCGGTCAGTCGGCATGGTTCACGGTGGCTGCTCACCTGGATGATCTGTGTCTGGCTGGGAATGACCCGGCAAGTTCCGCCGGCGTCGTCCCACGGCACGAGGATTCCCTCTGGGCCGGAAGTCAGGATCAGGTTCGGTAGCTGTAGTGGGTCTCCAGTCGGCGGCGGGTCTTAGTAGCGACGAGTGAACCTTCAACTCCGCTTCCCCATACCGAACGTTGAAAACGCCGCTACCGAGGTCCTCCGTTACGATGTAGGGTCCCAGCCACTTGGGTTGGAACGTCCTGCCTTTAGCCATATTTTCCACCAGGACTCGGTCGCCTACCTTGCGGACACTCCTCTTAGGAAACGCCTTCGCTCTCCTGCTATTCAGGTAACCGGCCTGGTTACACCGCCCCACCTTCTGGATCGTGGTCCCCTTTGGCCGCTGAAACCGCCATCCGCCTGGTCTCTGGAGACGATGGCCGAACAAGACCTGACTAGGGTTGAAGCCAATGACGGCGTTGTTCCGTGTTCGGAGGTTGAACAGAACCGCTTTTTGGCCTTTTGATTGCGGGGTCCTCGTCGGGCGGTCTGGTCGATCGGGGCAGTCCTTATTTCGGTGGTATCCGGGACAATACCAACATCGCTTCTGTCCGTTCAGATCTATTCTGGACTGCTCCGACTTCATGGGGTCCATACATCTTTGTTCGGGCTGTCGTCTCGTGGTCACACTTACAGTTGGGAGAAGTCGAGGGTTCCTTCCGTCCAGAGTGAGTAGCTCGGCGAAACTCCGTGCATTGACTTTTCTAGCCTTCTCGCGGAGCTCCGGGGTCAGCTGAGGAGTTATTACACCAACGATGAATGCTTCTGGCATAGATCGAAGGAGTCTACGTATAGGTCGGACATCCTCCAAAAACTCGGCCACTGTTTCCTCGGGTCTCATTGTTCGTTGTTGCACGATGTAGAGTAGTTCTCCTCGTCGACAATCGTCATCAAACGTGGCCTTGAACTGGTCGGAGAATATTGAAAACTCGGGCGGTTCGAATGCGAACTGACGAGCCCACTCGGCCGCAGGTCCTCGGAGCATGGTGATAGTCCGCCGGGTCCACTCGGATGTAGCCTCGTCCATTCGTTCCAAATAGTCTCGGGCTTCTCTGAGAAACGTTTCTGTCTCCTCCACGGGATCCCCAGCGAATGTTGGAGGGAGTTTTTCTGGGGTCTTCAAAGCCTTCACTGTGCTTGCCACGATTGTAGCGGTGGCCTGAGCTGACGAATCAACAGCCTGGTGAAGAAGGTACGGATGTTTAAAGCCGTACTCCCCACTAGGACAGGGAAGGGCCAGTGCGGCCTGTGCAGTAGTCGGTCCCGCAGCAGAGTTGGGACTGCCTTCGTGGCTGTGGGAAGCTCGGGGTGTCCGTCTAGTCATATCCAGTGCCGGGTGATCACTCTGTTCCGGGCCCCACGTTGGGCGCCAAAATGATGTCGGAGGGGGATGTAGGGTGATGTCCTGGCCAGCAGAGCCGGCCGCCCAAAAATACCCCGGAAGGCGTGGGGGGATGTGGAGATGACTCCCCTTGGCTTCACAGCTGGATAGAATAGACTGGAGACTGGTTTACTTCAACTGGCTTTGTCCTCTGCACTCTGCTCCTGCTTGGTTTCTTGAATATATGTCGAACCCCGAGCGAGCTGGGCAGGGCACACTAGTTGGACCAATGGTATCAAAAGTTCCAACTAGCGGCCCCTTAATCCAGAGCTGCTGAGGGAGTGGGAGCTGATCAGGGGTAGGGTCAGGCGTCAGCTGACCCCTGGCACCCTCTAGCACGGATTCCCAACCGCTCAACAGCCCCGGACAGCACCCGCGCTCGTCAGGGGCCTAAAAGGTTTGGGGATAGTGGCGTGATAGTAGTTCTACCTAGTAGCTTACAGGTGAACTACTATCACGGGCCAATCATGTTAAATTGGGGAAGTTTTTATACTGGTTCTCGGCGCGTGCGAGAATGTCACGGGAAGAGAGTTGGTATCACATATGATTTTATATTTTCAATTTAATAGGCAATGGCCATCTAGTTTCATCTAGTATCTGTCATAGCGTAGTGGTGTCGTATTATAGCAATGACGAATAGTTCATTATATTAGTTAGAAGTATATATTTTATTGATAGAAGACATTTCAGAAGAAGACCATATACACGGTAATGTTTATTATTTATTAAACTAAGTTTCATTTTTTTTTATTTACTCAATGGTTTATTAGTTTTGATCTATTCGAAAATTTTGTAATTTTAGTGAGAGTGATACATGTGGGAGATAGCTTCACTTAAAAACACTAACAACTGCCGATGTAATGATTGTATCGACATGAAATTTTATATTTAAAGTTGAAACCCAATGAGGACATAACCTGTCAAATTTCAGCGATACCAGAAGAAGGGAAGGGTGCTCAATTTAAAAACCCTAATAATTTCCGACGTAAGGAATTTATCGACACAAAATTTAGGGTGAGGAGCCCCTATGAAAACCTACTATTGAATATTAGCCCAAACGGTCGCTTAGTTTTGGAGGTGGAGCGAAAAATCAATTGATTAATTCGTTCTGGGGAAGTACATTACCAGTGAATCCCCCTCTCTTGAGCCGATATAGCTGAAATTTGACAAGTGTCGCACAAAAAATTTCGTGTCAATACATTCTTACGGCAATTATTACAGTTTTTATGTTAAGCCTCCCCTCTAATACCCCGCCTTCCTTTGATCTATTTGGCTGAAAAACAATAGGTGTCGTCGTTAGAGTGTTCTGGATTCACATATGAAATTCCGTGTCGATACATTCAATCTACAGGGAGTACACATATACGCACACACAGAATTTCTATATTTGGAATCTAGAGGTCGGAAAACATGAAATTCCGTTGAAAATTCCGCATTTAATTTTTGACTGATTACATAACTGAGGAAGTAATAAATTAAAAAAAAAATATTTATATTTATTTATTTCTATATTATAAAGTTATTTTGTGTCCAACATTGCTTCTCTCTTATCAACATAATTAATAAAATCAATGTTATTTGATGTATATCTTTAGACATAAACGAAAGCTTTGCTATCATAGGGAGTGAAAGTCACCTGAATGGTCAAAATTAAAGAATGTGTTTTTGAGGTGTTTGTTTTAAATTTTGCCAAAATTCGATAGCTAATAGGCTTTTGCAACAATGAAAAGAAATACAAAACGATTACCGCATTCAAACGAAGTTTTTTTAACTGGTTGTATATTGAGTTACTATTCAATATAAAAAATATTACTAAAATTCAAAAAATGCTTGAAAATTATCCCGAGATTTTCATTTTGTAAACATCACCAACCTAATCTGATCTTTTTAACATCTTTAAATATATACAAACTCCACAATTGGGTCGGTGTTTAATCTATTTGTAAGATATTTGTGGAGAAATGTTTATCTGGGGGTACACAAAGAGGGACAATGGAACAGAAAGTGTAAAAGGTCGTCCTTTTCGTTTCAGGACAAAACTGATACCTGAACCCTCCGAGTATTATCCTAAACTTTCTATTGCTATTATGGAGACTCTCTACCAATATTTCATGAATTCAAAACGATGAACAGTGATAAAAAACATAATATTTAAAAAACTTATTTACTAAATATCTTAAAATAAGTCGGCACAAAAGTATCTAATATGTATGTGTATACTTATGGTGCATTAATTGTGAATATTCATTGTGTATAATTTTGCCTCGACTTCAAAAAATTCTAAGCAATATTTTGATTCCTATGTAATATAATAAATAAGTTTTGACGTGAAAACATCTATTCGCTCGTTAAGCACAGTGATAGCCGGTCAAACTTTCTTGTGTTACAAAATACCGTCAGATTTCAATCGCTAATAACTACGAGACTAATAATGCGATAACAACGGTTGAGATCACAATGGATAGAGCATGTCTGTATGTGTTTGTTGTGCAGTGTTTGTTTTGCCTGTGACGTTATCGGGCTAGTGTGGGCGCCGGATGATTGTTGGAAATTAGCGTTGTGTAAAATTAGAAATTAGTGTAGCGTAATAACGCGTTTAGATAGGACATTGATTCGGGTGTCATTGTAAAGAGCTTGAAGGGCACTACTAGAACTCAAAGTGAAACAATAAAAATATTCGCCGAAATATATGTAAAAATCTGTATTAAATTGAAAATTGCAAACAAATTAAAGATGTCGTCTCATATGAATTGTAAATATGCGCGGAATTATAGAAAACGCAAATCAGAGGAAAGCTCGCATCAAAAGGATTTTAAAAAACCTAAAAAGTCTAGTGCCGAGCAAATGCAAGAGCTACGGCAGCATCGAAAAGAAAATGAAAAACGGCGCAGACATTTTCACGGAAAATCTACGGCGTGGACCTTGACTACGCCTTAATTTTTTTTTTTTTTTATAGTTAACTATAGTGTTTCTCATGACGGTTTAACGTTTTTTTTTATTATTGAAATACGTTATGGGGAAGTAAAAAAAAAAGTATGTTCGTAAAAAGTTTCTTCAGTAAAATTGTTTAAATTAGTATTAATTATATGCAAAGTGGATTAATATCATTGCTAAGATATTATTTTTATCGTCTCAAAATTTGTAAATTTAAATAACTTCCCTGCGCCGTCTTCAAAGTTTGTTTCAAAGAGTAACCTCGTTAGTTGGAAAGTTGGTTCATCTGCTCTTGTCAAAGATAAATTTACATGTTTTATTTATGTATTACTTATTTCCCCAGCTATACAAAGTGTAGGGGAGGTTAATTAATCGATCTGAAATTCGATATCGAGTTCTCAATGAAACTACATATTTTCCAAATATTTTTAAAATGTCTGTTTGTTAATACGATAACAAATTAGCGATGATCCCGATTTGAATTATTGAAATACGATTATACTGAAAACTAATTTATTTTATGGCTTCATCTTGTTATTTTAAGGAAATTTTTTGACTCATGCCCGGGCTTTAACTACGAGGTCATATCTACCAGATCGCTCTTTCGTCACTCTGGTGGACATGAGCCCGACTCTACTGTGGGAGCCCTGAGTTTTGCCTACCCTAATTTTTTATTCACCTAGGTTTAAAGACCCCTTAACGAGTAACTGACATCGAACAGGCTCGGGACCATCGCTTAACGTCCCATCCGAAGGACGGCGTGCTTAAGTTTATTTTACCTCCCGCCAATGAGCTACCGGCGCCCTCCAAGTAGGGGATAGTACTTCTCCCGATACATCTCAGTATTGATACTTTTACATGAGTAGTATTGTTTCAACGTATCGATACTTGCTTGGTATTGGAAAAAGTATGAATACCTACTTGTATCATTTAAATTAAGTATTTTTTCCCATCGATGATCTTCCCACGTACAGAACAAAAAAAAAAAACATAGCAATGTATCTTATTTATTAATCATTAACAAATAATACAAATTTTTATTTTAAATAAAATAATATAGTCCTCCCCAAAAGTACATTTTATACAATGTATTCTGTTTAAGAATGTGAGCATTCAAATATTTATTAATATTGAACAAAAAATACAATAAAAATATTTATTAATAACAAACAATAGGTAAAAATGTTTATTCATGATAAAATAATTCAGTCCTCTCCTAAAAGTACATTTTATCCAAAGAATTCTGCTGGAGAAAGTGAGCCTAGAAACAACAATAACTGCTCAAGATGTTTTCCCGAAAGTCAAAAACATTTTTTACAAGTAGCAATTTCTTTGTCTATCTTGTTGCGTTGGCAGGCTGGCGAGGCATTTAAAAAATATAAACAGAAGTAAAATAAGCAAATAAATAGCAGAAAATAAAATTAAGATCCGACCGAAGCTCAGAACGAAGTAGGCAAGAGTTGGTCAAAATCACTTGATGAAAATACCCTATTTGGTATTAGTTTTTACTCTAAATGTAAGTATATATAAAAAATCTGAAACGAATACTTCTAATCGATACGAATACATTTTATTCGATAACTACTTGTTATCGCACTAAAAGTATCGGTGCTAAATGTACTTAGTATCGGATGTAAATATCGATACTTTATTTGTATCGAAACAAAACTACACGTAGTCTGCTACCATAGATAAGAGAGATGGGTGAGTGTAGTGTTAGTCGAGTGGAGCAGAGCCAATCGGCCTTTCTCGAACCACTCTATTCCCTTAATTTGGCCTTAATTATTTTGTTTTTTCATTTACAGATTAAAAAATGGGTGATAAAAAAGACGATGGTCCAAAGAAAAAAGAAAAAATTGTTGTAGAAGGTGTCGAAACAAGCGAAGTTTCATGGTCGGTACTACAGAGATTAGTTGTAGACCTTTTGGCAAAAATTATGATCGAAAGAGGCGAAAGAGCAAGAGCACAAAGAGAAGCGGACCTAATTCGAACGGCGTGGCGCAACGCGGAAAAGGACCTCGAGGAGGCAAAGGCTAAACATCGGCGACTCATGGTCGACAGAGACACTGTGTTGGATGAATTCGTTAAACCTATCGACGAAATGCACCAAGAGATGAAATGGCTCAATTTATCTTTTGAAATGGATATGGAAAGGAAAAATACCGCATTGGAAGTAAAGCTGAACGGGCTACGCAAGGGATGGGATGAAGACATTTTGACAGGAATGTGGGAAGCCAAGGTGGATGTAAAAGAAGAAACAGCGAAGAAAAATGAAGAATTAATGACGCTGTACGACTCGGAAGAGGCCCGATTTGGTGTCGAATTGGGAGAATATAAAAATGAACTTGACCGAATGTTGCAAGAAAGGTTGAATAATATGGAAATGAGGAAAGGAACGACGGAGAGTGAAATGAAGATATACCAAATGATAGACTTGACGAGAGTCCAGGAGGAAAGGAACCTTCTTATCAAGGACCTGGACACCAAACACAAGGTCGTCTTCGACAACACCAAACACTTCTTCAAGGAGATCACCCAAAGTGACGTTTGTCTCATACTAAAACTTTTCGAAGAGATGACGAATGTGAAGAATAACGTGAGTTTTTTGGTACTTATTCAGTTGGCTTTAGGGTAATAATAGTTCATTAACCTTTTGTTATTACACCTCCCATGGTAAAGATCTTTTGAATTTCTGTTCCCCAGTGGACCATTTGATTAATATTCAACAGTTGACTTACATAGGGTCTCCCAAATCCTCATCGGCAGTTATTAGGTTTTTTGAATTGAGCCCCCTCCCCTGAACCCCCATTTCCTTCAGCTGACATCGCTGAAATTTGATATGATCAGGTTATGTCCTCATTGGATTTTGACTTTAAAAATGAAATTTCATTTCGATACGTTCATTACATCTTCAGTTATTAGGGAACCTCTCTTATCCCCTTCCCTTCTGCTGATCCCTCTGAAAATGTTTGTCTCGTTCTTAAGAAAACATGAAATTTTGTGTCATTCTGTCGGCAGTAATTAGAATTTTTGTGTTAAGCATCTCCCCTAATCCCCTCTTTCTTTTGGACGATTTGGCTGAAAATCAATAGGTGTCGTCGTTAGAGGGTCTTGGATTGATGTATACGTTTTTATACATACATTTTATACATAAAATTTCGTGTCGATACATTCATTCAATCGGTGTTTATCGTATAACAGAGCCATAGACAGACAGACCTTTTTTTTCAGGAGGTAGGAAAACATGAAATTCCGAAACTTTGTATCGAAAAAAAACTTCCCCTATACAATGTATACCTGGGGAAATAATAAGTGTCTTTAGAATATTCAAATAAGGCAAAGTAAAAAATATAAAGAAATACGAATGAAAACTGACATTATTGCAGAGATATTGTGAAATAATTCAAATGAACTTGAAAGAAATAAAACTTGTTTATTTATGATATTGTCTAATTTCACCAACTATATTTACATGGGAGTACTTTCGGTATTTCTACCATCCTCAGCCAAAAGCATAAGTTAGTCCTATCTCTTATGCTTTTGGCTGATGATGGTAGAAATACCGAAAGTACTCCCATGTAAATATAGTTGGTGAAATTAGACAATATCATAAATAAACAAGTTTTATTTCTTTCAAGTTCATAGAAATACGAATGTTTTTAAAAAATATAATCTATTATGAATTATATGGGATTACTTACGATATTGCTATCATCTTTAGCCACGACTTAACAAATACAGTATTTGAAGATGATAGCAATACCGAAAGTTCTCCCATATAATTTATATAACTTGTGAAATAGACAATATTGTTAAAAAAACATTACTTTTTCTTTATATTTTTTATTAAGTGTTTCACAATATCTCTGCGAAAAATGTTAGTATCATTAAGGCAAAGTAATCGAGGCCAGGCCACGGGGAGCGCTAATGGCGGTAGTAGACCCCACTTCGTAACGTTGGGTGGCACATATTCATGTTGACAGTACTTGGTATAATAATAATAATAATAATATTAATTTCCAATAATCCATAACAAAATTTCATATTTCAAAATAGCTTACAAATGATATACATCTATCGATATTAAATCTTAGAATATTATATTATACATGAAATGAATAATAATAATTAGGTAAAAAAATATATATATATATATACTTAATAGTAATTATGGAAGATGAATCGATATAACATCCCTAATATTAATAAAATTTATTATTAAAATATATTTAATACAATAGATACTTTTTTTTGTTTTTTATAAATATTTTATATTTATATTGCTTTAATTTTCACCCCATCCTCAGATCTAAAATATAGAAAAAAATAAGTAAAAATGAATAATTAAGAAAAAACTATAAAGTAAATAGTTTACAAATAAATAATAACAATATCAATATGAATTTAATTATACCTTACTTTTTATGATTTTTCAATTTGGTAAAATTAGGCAATTAGGTATATTTATTTTCAATAATACTTTATTTCATTATCCTCAGACGTTTCGACTTAAAAAATATTGGTTTTGTAAAAAAATGTAAGGTTTGATTTTGGATAAATGTGAAATACTATATAAATTTGACGACATTCCAGTTGTAGAATATAGGAATGGAAAAATAAATTATGGATCAATCTGTATTTGGAATTGAAAATGACTTGTAAGTCGAAACGTCTAAGGATAATGAAATAAAGTATTATTGTAATAAATATACCTAATTGCCTAATTATACCAAATTGAAAAATCATCAAATAATAACATTGTGATAATAGCAAAAAATATTAAACAAAGGTAATTTTGATATAAATTATATAATATTGGCGGAGGATCTTTAACAAACACATAAACATGAAACCAAAGTGTGAATTAAAGCTTTTTTATTCGAAATACGACTTTTTTATGACTTTTTGAGCAATTAGAAAATAATTTCGTCTGCGATAGGAGACATATATATATAAACATTTTTAATTGAATTTAAAAAGTTTTCATTGTTTATATCTATTGCTTTCAAGAATAAGTTATATTTTTTTTCAAAAACAGGAATAATGTTTAGTTTTTTAGAAATTCCTTTTTCTTCCTGGTATAACTTATCACAACTAATAATATATATTTTTTTTTAGGTGGAGTGGATGCAATCGGAGATTATCCGCATGAAGGGTGAAATTGGACATAAAGAGAAGAAAGTGGAAATAGCTGTTAAAGCATTGCGTCTGAACGAGAACAAGATCAGCTTTCATAGCAAAGAGAAACATACGTTGGACATGATGAAGTACCTGACAAAAAACCGACAGAGGGACTTGAAAGAGAAGTTGGCAAGAGTGAGCGAACTAGAGGCTAAGTTGAACAGTCTCTGGGAGGAAAAGAATAAATTCATTGAAGCCACTCAGAAAATCTGCCATGGACAGAGACTTATGAAAGCACGTTTTGGTCAACTTAATTTTAGAGAAGTTTTCGAAAAGGAATTGCTTTATTTTGAACATAGTAATAAGGTAAATACTTGATATATTTCCTGTTTTTTTGTGTTTATAAAAGAAATTTATATAATTGAATAAAAATAAGGAATAATATTAAATAAAAATAATAAATAACAAATTTCCTGAAATTTGCTGGTCTTATATTAAATTTTGATTTCTACAGTAGTTTTCGAAGAAAGTGCATGTATATAAAAAAAAATGAATTTGTAATTTCTTCATTTGGATTTCTTCTAAAATATAATTCTAGGATGCCAGCAAATTTTTATAAATTCGCAAAATCTTGAATCTAGTCCTAAGGTATTTTTATTTGTTTGACAGGGAAAATGAATAGAATATAATCGAGAACAAAATATTGGGTTTATTTACACTTAACCTACATCATAAAGATAAAAGAAATTTGGAAAATAAAAATCAATTATATACAAAAAATCTACTACATACCTACTAACTAATTCCTAAAATTATATAAGCCTTTTCTGTGTGGCCACTCTCCACTCGTTAAAGGCCCCTGCCCTAGGTTAATAAAAATTCAGGGTAGGCAAAATTTAGGACTCCCATAGTAGAGTCGGACTCATGTCCACCAGAGTGACGAAAGAGCGCTCTGGTAGTAGGCGATATGACCTCGTAGTTAGAGCCCAGGCGTGA
This sequence comes from Aradus depressus, assembly GCA_963662175.1. NCBI lineage: Eukaryota > Metazoa > Arthropoda > Insecta > Hemiptera > Aradidae > Aradus > Aradus depressus. Next base: position 38,115,189 of record OY759219.1, on the reverse strand, counting down.
GTCATAAAACCTAACCTAACCTCTTCTATACCATTTCTTATTATATATAATATATTGATGGCTACTTATTCAAAAAAAAATCAAATGTCATAATTTTATTTACACTGTGATACACTGTATGCAGTCATGTCTCGATCATCACTATGTTGTGTCTTGGTTCATGTCTCGATCATCACTATGTTGTGTCTTGGTTCATGTCTCGATCATCACTATGTTGTGTCTTGGTTCATGTCTCTCACGGCTGCCTTTTTTTCGCCTCGGACCATCTTTTGTCCTTTTTCACTTTTAATAAAAGCGAAACTAATACTATTTTTATATTTATAATCACAAAAATAATGCCAAATATCTTAAACAGCTGTTTTTATTAAAAAAATTCAATATTTTGGCGCTTGGTGTACTTTTTGTACATCATAGTATTTCTGTGGTATTTTGGGTGCGTAAAGGGGCTTTTTACCATGAAATTTTAGACACTTCAGTAGTAACTAGAAAAAGATACATATAAGGAAATTGGAGGGCGCTGGTAGCTCAGTGCTATGCGTGAGCTCAAGATCGTGGGTTCGAAACCCGACCGAGGCCCTTAGTTTTTTTTATTCACATTTTTTTTATTTACACGTTAAAGACACCTACCATAGGTTAATAAAAATTTAGGGCAGGCAAGATTTAGGACTCCCACAGTTAATTCGGGCAGTAAATTTACTTGTACATGGGCTTTGGACGCCATGGTCTCACCTTGGTTTGCGGGTTCGAATCCCGTCCGGAAGTGAGTTTTATTTCGTAGATAGAACTCCCTCCCGTGGCCATGGATGTAGTAAATAACTTAATAACAAACACATATGGCTAGTGTGGTGTCTGCCGAGGCCAATAAAAAAAAAATATATATATTTCAGTCTCTCCCCTAACCCTCTCCCCTTCAGCTGGCATGGCTGAAATTAGACAGGTTATTGGCTTATTGGTTTTTGACTTTAAATATAAAATTTCATGTCGATAGATTCATTACATCGGCAGTTATTGGGGTCTTTGAGTTGAGCCCTCCTCTAATCTCATTTCCTTCCGCTGGAAATTAATAAGTGTCTTTTGGGGTTTTGAATTCTCATATGAAATGCATTCATTACAACGGCGGTTATTAGAGTTTTTGAGTTAAGCCTCTCCCTAATCCCCCCTCTCTTATGTGTTGATACATTCTCTCTATCGGGAGTTATCATGTTCACAGACACACAGACAGACATATTTTTTTTTCATTGAAATCTAGAGGTAGGAAAACATGAAATTATGTTCGAATTTCCGCATCGAATTTTTGACCGTTTACATAACTTCCCCTATACTTTGTATACATGGGTAAGTAAAAAAGAGGTTTGGCAACATGGCCTCGGAGTGTATAACGGACCCATCAGTCTAATTTCGTGGATATTGGTATAGTGAGCTGATTATATTTGTTCAGGTCAGGAGGGTAGCGTGCTCTTATACATTCAGTTCTGCCTCCCCTCCCCCCTTCTTTGTATATATGGGCAAGTAAAAAAGAGGTTTGGCAACGGCCTCGGAGTGTATAACGGACTCATCAACCTAATTTCGTGGATATTGGTATAGTGAGCTGATTTTATTTGTTCAGGTCAGGAGGGTAGCGTGCTCTTGTACATTCAGTTCTGCCTCCCCTCCCCCCTCCTTTAAGATAAGGCTATGGATAATACTATAAAGGAATGGAAATATTTGAATTGTGTACTAAAATGAATTTCAACCTAATAATCACTACATCTTTCCAATTGTATACGAAGTATAAGCAGGAAAGTTACATTATTAAAAAATAATTGTTGATTCATTACACTATGCGAAATAACAAAAAATGGCGACACTTAGTGCACTCGTTTGTCCAAGTTCCATTGAAGAAAGTGTACGAGCTAGTTCTCCTACAGTTAAGCCTCTCAGAGCCATGATAATGGATTAAACTCATTACGAATACTGAAGATTTGTAAATATAAGTCATAATTGTATAATATATTATATACTATAATTATATTATATATTATAAAGTCATAATAATTATAAACATTGAATAATCCCCTTTCAAAACAATCCAAGATCTCCAATATATATTATTTACTGTCCCTAAACTAAACTATTCCAAAAACCTGATTTATTTGGTTTATTTAAGGTGAAAATCCTTAAAAATATATATTTCCTCAAATCGCTCTTTACTAAATAAAATAATTTTTTCTATTAGACCACTTCAGCTGAACATAGGTATATATTGATATGATAGAGTTAGTTATTGTGAGTCAATGGCCTACTACCAGAGCGCTCTTTCGTCATACTAGTATACATGAGCCCGACTCTATTATGGGAGTCCTAAATTGTGCCTACCTAGGTTTATTCACCGGGACCTCTTATCTCCCATCCGAAGGACGATGTGCTCAAGGTTTTGTCATCTCTCAGATAAAAAACCTGAGGTCTTATGCTCATTAAGCAAGCACGTTTTCTGAGCTACCGGCGCCCTCTAAATGGTATATATCAGGTATACCTCAGTGGTAACGTGCTTGCTTACTGAGCTCAAAATCGCAGATTCGAAACCCGGCCAAGGGCCTTAGATTTTTTATCTGGGAGATGAAGAAACCTTGAGACGACAAAGAGCGCTCTGGTAATAGGCGATATGACCTCATAGTTAAAGCCCGGGCATGAGTCAGATAAACTAACTAACCAACCCCTAAAGGTCTAACTTAGACACATGTGATGTGGAACCCGCACAATGTCTCGTTTATTGATTATTATTATTATTTATTTTTTCAGAAAATTATTGACTTAACTGAGAAAAACCCAGAATATCGTGATCATCTTGCCAAAATCTTGAAACTAATGCAAGATGAAGAGGCTCTCCTCAAAATGTTGCCACTGATGATCCTGAAAGAGGTGAAGGCCCAGTCGGACCTGCTGGCCACCATCGAACAGAAGATGGCTCAGCTAAGTTTGGATCCGATGATGGATTTGATGCGGATTGAGTGTGGCTACCTCAGCCATAAGGATGGTCCCAGTGGACTTGTCGCTACTTATGACACCCCTAAAGTGTCGGCCCGAACAGACTAACTTCCCTCCACTGTTGGCTACAGAAAAATAACCATTAAATTGGTTTTTTTTTTAAATGTTTTTTTGTTTTTTATACATTAAATTCTGGAGGGCGCCGGTAGCTCAGTGGTATGCGTGCTTGTCTTCTGAGCTCAAGGTTGTGGGTTCGTAGCCCGACCGAGGCCCTTAGTTTATTTTATCAGGGAGGTAAAATAAACTTAAGCACGCCGTCCTTCGGATGGGACGTTAAGCGATGGTCCCGAGCCTGTACGATGTCAGGTACTCGTTAAAGACCCCTACCCTAGATGAATAAAAATTTAGGGTAGGGAAATTTAGGACTCCCACAGTAGAGTCGGGCTCATGTCCACCAGAGAGACAAAGAGCGCTCTGGTAGTAGGCGATATGACCTCGTAGTTAAAGCCCGGGCATGAGTCATAAAACCTAACCTAACCTACACATTAAATTCTGTAAAAATTGTGGGTGTACCCAAAATTTTCTGGGATTGTTAAAAAAAAAGTCGTCGGTGATTTACCGGCAATGTACTTCCCCAGAACGAATTCATCTATTAATTTGTCGCTCCCGAAACTAGTTGACCGATTGCGCTAATATTCAACAATTGACTTTCATAGAGGCTCTTAAATCCATATACTAAAATAAGCACACAAGTCTAAAAATTGATTTTTATTTTTATTGTTGCAACTTATGTAGGTACTTCAGTACTTTTTTAGAGTGTAAACATTATCGAGGTTGAAAAATAACATTTCCGGTTTAGGTGGCATTGGATGGAAACTGACTTATGTGTTTTAGTACGACTGTGAGTTGAAAAAAAAAACATATTGCAACAATAAAAATAAAAATAAATTTTTTGACTTATGTGCTTAGGTCCGCCGGGCCTAGAATTTTGTGTCGATAAATTCATTACATCGACAGTTACCCCCTCCCTTTCCTTTCAGCAGTTAATGCTGAAATTTGATAGGTTATGTCCTCATTGGGGTTATTTCAACGGCAGTTATTATAGTTTTTGAGTTAAGCCTCTTCGCCTCTTCCCCTATTTCAGTCTTCGCGTTGGCCGATTTGGCTGAAATAGAGGGGTCTGGATTCACATAGAAAATTTCGTGTCGATACATTCATTCTATCGGGAGTGTTGAACCTGGGAGGAGCTTAAATGTCCGTTACCATAATTCAAAAATAATAAAGAAAGAAAAACAAATTAAATGGAAATAAACAATATATATTTGTATGTAAGAAACATAAATAAAATAAAATAAATAATCTTAGAATGTTCATGAAAAAATAACATAAAATAAAAATTATACTGCACAAATATACTAGCAATTACTGGTCAATAATAAACTAGAATAAATACCGGTGGGGGGCCCCCGTGAGCACACAGTTTCATCCAAAATCCTCAGGGTCTCGCTGTAGAGACAGGCCACAGTCGTGGTAATGGCGCATGGACCTTACTGGATGAGAGTAGATGCGTGTGTGCATGGAATACTGCCCTCTCTAAGCTTATCATAGGTAATCCTCTCCTATGTTTATAGAGATGGCTTCTAGGGGATGGAGCCTTTTTTTATAAATAAAAATATTCATCTCGAGTTTATAAAATATAAAAACAAAACGATAAACTAAATTTAAATTAAAATAAAATTATTTGCTGGCGCAAACAGGGATCTTGTTTACTGAGACACAGACAGAGACATTTTTTTTTATATATTTGGAATCTAGAGGTCGCAAAAGATTAAATCCCGTTTTGACTGATTACATAACTTCCCGTATATTTTGTATATCTGGGAAAGTGAAGACATGAAGGTCAAACATCTCCCGTACTCATAGATCTCGCTTCCTGCTTTCCAAGAAGACTAGGGGGACATCTAAGGGAAGAAGATTCGTCTCAGTGGTGAAAATCGAGGAAAAAAAACGTCAGAAGGTAGGCATGGCGACGAAAGATGACTACAGGAAACATTTCTAGGAATGAGAGAAGCCCTGAGGCAAGGTAAGTATATCCCCCCTCAAGGAGTGTACTTGGAAGGGCAGTTGTTATAAGTTATATAATAAGTTATAGCAACTTCCCTTCCAAGTTCACTCCCCCCTCCTTGAGGTGGAATGTACTTGCCTTGCCTCAGGGCTTCTCTCATTTTTTTTTTTCTGACAGTTCCAAGAATTTCCTGAGTCCCGGTTTTTATAATAACTACTAGCAGTAATACCCGGTGTTGCCCGGGAAACTTTGACTTTTCTCCCAATATCTCCTATAAGGCTATTCAGTTCCTCGACAGTACATTCATGATGTTATAATTTTCAATTATTCATACGGAATAAGACTTATAGTCCTTCAACTGTAGTAACGCTAGCTTTGGAGCTAAAACTAATTTATTCAAAAAGATTTCTCATTAATCGTTGCAATGGTTTTCGAGTTACAAAGATTGCGTGAGTGGATGCTGGGATGGACCAGGGGTTGATTAAAAAATAGACCTTAACCTTCCGGTAGATAAAACTTATCTATTCAAAAAGATTCCTCATTAATCATTGCAGTGGTTTTTGAGTTACAAAGATTGCGTGGATGGATGCTGGGATGGACCAGATATTGAGGTACTCATACGCCTATAACCTTCCACAGACGATGACGAACAAATTTTTAAAAAAATTAATCAAATCCATCAAGCCGTTCGTGAGTTATAGCGGTACAACGCACAGACATTTTCAGCTTTATATATATGATTATTTCTTATTTATTTATGTTTTTAACGATTAAGACTAAATTTTTTATTATTATTGTAGTTTTTATGAAACATCGAGAAAAATGTAAAATATACGTGATGTGGCCATTACAGGACTATCTTATACCATCCACGATTACAGCTGCCCTTCCTTCTCCTCAAAATCATTTCATACTGGCATTACTGTGTATAAGAAAGTCACTCTCAGAATTACGCGGTACAATAAAACAAAAAAATACTGCTGACGCCAACTCATTATTTTGTTATACCAAGTAATGCTATGAGGGAGAGAGGGAGAAATACATGAGAAAGGGACGTAAGAACGTCCTGAAAAAAACATTGTTGGAAGAATTATAAAAAAAATATTTTTTAGAGGGCGCCGGTAGCTCAGTGGTATGCGTGCTTGACTTCTGAGCTCAAGGTCGTGGGTTCGTAGCCCGACCGAGGCCCTTAGTTTATTTTATCTGGGAGGTAAAATAAACTTAAGCACGCCGTCCTTCGGATGGGACGTTAAGCGATGGTCCCGAGCCTGTACGATGTCAGGTACTCGTTAAAGACCCCTACCCTAGATGAATAAAAATTTAGGGTAGGCAAAATTTAGGACTCCCACAGTTGAGTCGGGCTCATGTCCACCCGAGTGATGAAAGAGCGCTCTGGTAGTAGGCAATATGACCTCGTAGTTAAAGCCCGGGCATGAGTCATAAAACCTAACCTAACCTAAAAAATATTTATCCTAATTTAAATTATAATTAAAATGTGCATTTATTTGTATTATTATTTTCATACTGAATCATTTTATATTATTTATTTATTTCATTGTTTACTATTATAGGTCTCACCTTGGTTTACGGGTTCGAATCCCGTCCGGGAGTGAGTTTTATTTCGTCGATAAAACTTCCTTCCGGGGCCATGGATGTCGTAAATAATTAGGTAAAACACCATTATAAGAGTCATGGCTAATATGCATCGTACATAAGGCAAAAAAAAAAAAAAAAATACTATTATTCTGTCTACATTTCGAACATTGTGACCTGAAGGGACGTAAGAACTTCCTGAAAAAAAACATTGCTGGAAGAATTATAAAAAATATTTATCATAATTTAAATTATAATTAAAATCTGTATTTATTTGTATTATTATTTTTATATTGAAGCATTATATATTTATAATTTATTTAGTATCAGGGCTGGCTGCTCATCAAGTGACTTTGTTATATTTTTTTTCTTTTTTTGACAACACATTCGTTATATATTGTATCTAGATTGAAAATTAATAAATAAAAATTTATTCTATTTATTATTATTTTATTTTGTCATTTTTTTGTGAAAGGCACTAGAATGCCGGGCCAAATAAATTACTTTCTTCTTAATACTAATCACATGTGTCTGACTTGTTAAAAAATCTTTAGAACGCTGTCCTTCGGACGACCGATACTCACTAGAACCGTCTACCTTGGTTTAAAAACCTGGATAGGCAAAATTTAGGACTCCAACAGTAGTGTCGGGCTTATGTCCTCCATAGATTTGAAGGAGATAACATCAGCTCTGAGTTAAAGCCCGGGCGTGGTTCACTATAATTAGTTATTATAACTCATGCCCGGGCTTCAACTACGAGGTCACATTGCCTACTACCAGAGCGCTCTCTCGTCACTGTGGTGGACATGAGCCCGAACTCTACTATGGGAGTCCTAAATTTTGTATTCACCTAGGGTAGGGGTATTTAACGAGTACCTGACATCGCACATGCTCCGGGACCATTGCTTAACGTCCCATCCGAAGGACGACCTTGAACTCAGAAGGCAAGCATACAACTGAGCTACTGAGTCAGGCTCAAGTCCACCAGAGCGACGAAAGGCGCTCTGGTAGAAGGCGATATGACCTTGTAATTAAAGCCCGGGCATGATTCACTATAACTAATTCTAATTCATTAAGGTTTTTTTTTTTTTTTTTTTTCATTAAGTTTGTTATATGCTTTTTTTGACATATAACCATGTTATAATTTCATCGAAAATAAATATATTTAAGTTTATAAAACTACATTTCATGGCACTACTGATCATATCTATTCGTATTAAGAATAATTTTCCACAAATCTCTAGTAGTTTTGAAAAACATATGACTTATAACAACATATCTTATTTCACATGAGTAAGGCTACTGTTATGTTATATTCAGAGTGATTTAATTTATCTCGTTTTGTAAAATGATTTAAAAAAAAAAAAAAAAAATGTTTATAATTTATGAAAACATTACGTTTGTAGTCTGCTATGGGTCATATAAGACAAACCAATTAATTTCTTAGTTTATAGTCCTGATTAAAAAGAACATGGCTGGCGAAATATCGAAACTACTTCTGACAATGAAGTGGTCCTTTGTACGTATGAACTAAACAGATTGTAGGTGAAACAGAAATGTGTAAGGATTGTCCTTGGTGTTGTCTAGGTTTCGTTCTTACATGTCTTTTCATCTTCCTTATCACATATTATGCAACAATAATATTTAACAAACCTGTCTACTACGAAGATCCTGAAGGTATGGAGTAGAAGTTGATAGCTGCTAAATGGAAATTCAGCCAATATTCATTTAAAGGTAACATATTCATTAAATGATTGCAGATATCAGGTATTTTAATTATACATAAAGAGTATTATGTAATATGTTAATAAGTATATACTTATAGTATGTATATACTTGTAGTATATATAAATAAAATAATGAGTGGTCGTGCGGGGTAGGGCTTTGGTCTCACCATGGCTTGCGGGTTCGAATCTCGTCTCCGGGAGTGAGTTATTTCGTAGATAGAACTCCCTCCCGGAGTCATGGATATCGTAAATAAATAGATAACACAAGAACACGGGTAATTTGCATCGTACATAGGCCAAAAAAATAAACAAGCAGGTTCTCGGATGTGTGTTTTGCCTCTTTGTACCCTAAATCAGAGGAAATTACTGGGCCGTATATTAAGACTCTACAAAGATGGCATTTCTATCTAAGTGCGGCCCACACGGCAAACTTCCCAGCATGGTATGAATATCATTAATAATAATATCACAAAAAAACTAGGCATTTTATTCAGTACAGAAATATTTATTCATTTATTGAATTTAATCTATACATAGATTTTTAATTGATATGCAAATGCACATAGGTCACATAGCCTATTTTTTAATTTTGCTTTTAAAAATAATATATGTAAAATTTCATGACACTCCGATAATCGCTTAATGAGGTTGATCTACTTTTATGCTCAACCTCCACTCACAGTCCCCTCCCGATAAGATTTTTGAGACGTCACACACCCTTTTTTTCAATTTGGCTTTTAAGAATACTACATGTATTATTTCATTACAATCCGATTATCCGTTAATGGGTTAGCACAATTATGCTTAGCCCCCCCCCCCCCACTCCCTCCCCCTAAAATCCACTTTTTTAATAGTCTTTTTGTTCAAACAAAAATACTGGTGGACCGAATTTGATAAAATTCCTTTCAGATCATATTTAATTGGCACCAAAACGGAGTCGATATAATTTTTCATTCGCGAGATATCGTGCAGGAAAAATTTACCACGCTCATACGGACTCACATACGTACACACACACAAACATACTTCTTCATGCACATCCTCCCTGGCATGCCTCGCCAACAACAAAGCAATGTGCCTAAACAATGAAGGAGACGAGCCCTGCTGTGCCGCGCTGCCCTCGTTCTCCGCCTCGGCTGTGGCGCTCGTCGGGGGTCCCCGGGTCCCGCTCCGCTCCTCTTGGTCATCTCGCTCCGTTCGTGCCGGCCCCATAAATAAATAATGAAGAAAAAAAAAAATAAATAATCTTATATATAAAAGTCAAAGTCTTGACCGGGGTACAAATCCACAATTTATGATGAATCTTTACAAAATTTTGCACACATGTTCTTGCTACTCCCGGACGCGTCGTAAGCGTAGTTAGAACGCAGATTTTTCTTCAGTTTTTTAATAATAATTCGTCAAACTTTCCATGCGTAATACATGGAGCAAATAAAAACAAGTAATGGCGCCTGTCTCAATTCTCACCGATATATATCGAATATCAAATAAATATCGATCTGTCACTCTGTCGAGAGCAGTCGAGAGTTCGCGATACAAACAATGTCAAATACAATACAAGTCGGATTGAGTTTGTAATTGTCTTGGTTTTGTTATCCGTTGTAACGCGTTTAATTGGTGCAATAAGTGCAATTAGTGGAACGTCAATTTCGAAATCAACTAACCGTTTTCTGACAAACATCAAATTTTCTTATTCGGTAAATATGTGCGTCTTTGTAGTTGATACCCTGCATTTCGAAGGTGACAATTTGTATTGTGAAGTAAGAAATTTGGGTTTGTAAGTCGGCTATTTGCATTTTCGGTTGAGCATTCACATTTTATGTAGTTGGCAAATTGCATTCTTTAAGGTTAAATTGCTTTTTATGTTGACTATTTGGATTTTAGTGGAAAATTTGAGTTTTTATGGTTGACAATTAGCAATTTTTTCGATCGAGTTGCATTTTTTTGTTCACTTAGTGCATTTTTTACTTGAAAATTTGCATTATTTAGTTGATGATTGCATTTTTGTCGTAAATTTCTATTTTTTGTCAAAAATGTGCATTTCTGGTCGAAAATTCGTATTTTAAGTAGTTGACGATTTGCATTTTTTTAGGTTTAATTGCATTTTTTTTCCATTCTTGGATTTTTCACTATAAATTCCTAATTTTATTGTTGACTATTTGCATTTTGCAGTTGACAATTGCATGTTTTGTCGAACATACGTATTTTCGTAGTTGACAATTTGCATTCTTACAGGTTTAATTGCGTTTTTTGTTTACTATTTGGATTTTTCATTATAGATTTGCATTTTTTGTTGACTACTTGCGTTTTGCAGTTGAAAATTGAATTGTTGTCGGTAATTTGCATTTTTTGTCGAACATACGTTTTTTTGGTAGTTGACAATTTGCATTTTTGTAGGTCGATTTGCGTTTTTTGTTGACTATTAGTATTTTGCAGTTGACAGTTGCATTTTTGTCGACAATTTTCATTTTTTTTAAACATACGTTTTTTTGTAGTTGACAATTTGCATTTTTTTGTTGACTATTAGTATTTTCCAGATGACAATTGCGTTTTTGTTGACAATTTTTATTTTTTGTCGAACACACGTTTTTTTGTAGTTGACAATTTGTATTTTTACAGGTTTGTTTGCGTTTTTTTGATGACTTTTTGGATATTTTACTATAAATTTGCATTTTTTTTATGACAATTTACATTTCTTCACATTTGCTCTTTTGAGGTTACATTGCGTGTTTTGGTTGACTGTGTAGATTTTTCGACATTTGAATGTCAATTGTTGATTATAAAGAACAAATTTTTGTATTCGAATTTTCTCTCGCTTTGTTTATTCGCTGTTCAATTAACGATGGCACCTAGAAAGCGACAGTTCATTGGTCGTGATAGCAATTCATCAAGTCGATCAAAAAAAAGGAGAGAGGCGGAATCTGCAGAACAAGCTTCACACCGGCTTCAAGAGGAAAGAAGAAGGTACACGCTTCAACCCCGTAGGCAACCTGCTGATCTTAGTTAGCAGGATTCAATTATGAGCAAGATGTCGACTATCATATGCATCCCAGTATACTTATCGGAGAAATGAGCATCATTTGTTCTTTTTGCTCTGCTCGAAAATTTAAAAATGAAGCTCCTGGAATGTGCTGCTCTAATGGAAAGGTCAAATTAACACCGCTAAAGAATCCTCCGGAACCACTGCTTACTCTTACATCAGGATGTACGGCTCAATCGAAAAGTTTCTTGCAAAACATACGAAAATACAATAGTTGTTTCCAAATGACTTCATTTGGAGCAAAAGAAATTCAAGAAGGTGGTTTCATGCCAACTTTCAAAGTTCAAGGACAAATATACCACCGCGCCGGGTCACTGTTACCACTACCAGAGCAAGATGCTCAGTTCCTGCAAATCTATTTCTTAGGCGAGTAGGGGAGAAAAGGGGACTCTGGCGCAGGGCTAAAGGGCAACTGGGTTAGTATCCTTTTTCAGTGCAGGGGCAACTCTTCCCTCCTCCCACCGCCCCTCCTCATCATCCTTACTATATTAATACCTTCTTTATACTAATTCATCACATTACCCCCCTCCCAATTTTTATTTCATGATTTAATCTTACATCCCCTCATGTCAGTAAACACATCCAATGTGCTTCCCCATATTGATTGTAATCTCCTCTAATATTTTATTGTAATCCTACTTCCCCACATCAATTATCCTAAAATCATAATTCGTAAATCCTGCTTCCTCAGATCAATTGTACTTCTCCTTCTAAACCTGGAATATTTTCAGAACAACCTCAATAGGAACCCTTACACCGGCACCCCATCCAAAATATTTTTCAAGACCGGCATACATTCACTTTTACTTCCTCATACTAATCCTCCTTCAACCCTCAGTTCAGCGGTATAGTCAATCCATCTCAATTTTCTCACTTATACTTCCCCACATAAATTGTCTAATTTTTTTTCTCTACTTGTCTACATCCGAGCAATTTTCTTTAGATTTCATCATAGTCCAGTAATTTTAGCTTCGGCACCATCCTGCTTCGCCCAACTCCTACAACCTCTCCTCTAGATCGGCTAACATTTTCATCATAACCCGGTCTACCCATACATACACCTACACCCATTAACCTCTCACTCGCTCTAGGGATAGGTCTAGGTCCAGAGGTCTCATGGAAACATTCTTAGGCGGTATATTTAACTTACATTTATTTTCTTCGTAGGCTGCTTCTCATCTCCAACACTTTCTTAGGATGATTCTCACCAGCATCTCTACATCAGGTATCTGTAACAGTCTTTACAGGGGTGTGTATTTCTTTTAGTTCGCTTTATTGATTAATCAATAAACCGGTAAGCCTCTTCACCAGCGTCAAGGTAGAAATACGTCGAAGAGGTGGGGTGGGATTAGGGAAGGAATAAAAGCTCGAGTCAGGGCTTCTCTTCAATCTTTAGGTTTTTCTTTTGTACAGGTTTACGGGTTTTACACCACGCCAGTGACCAATTAGGTTTACGGGTTTTCACACCACGCCAGTGACCAATTAGGTTTACAGGTTTTCACACCACGCCAGTGACCATTCAAAAACCAAGAGATATCAGATCAGTCTAGATTAAGCCTCAAGAGGATTTTAGGAATGGGATGGGAATAGGAATGTTTTCCGATATTTAAGTGCCCTCGGAAAAACGGGTAGCCAGGTTATACCTCCCAGCACTAGGTTTGAATTGAGTAATGTCCATGAGCTAAGGTATGAACCCCATCAGATAAAACTACTCTTTTGTCATCCTCGGGGGATAAAGCTTTTTTATTTATTCTAACGCTAAACAGCTCATGTTTCTTAGACTGAATCATTTTCATGTCTGTATATACTATTTTTCCTTCAAAAAGTGATTTCTCAAAATCTTGCAACGATATATTTTTTTCAACGGCTGCTTTCTTAACACCTTTAATACATTTTTTAATTTTTTTACTTATATCCATAGCATATATCTTCGGTTTTAGTCCTACGAATTTATTAATGATAACCCCATTAGTCTCATCTTTAAACTTGCCTAGAATTTTTTTATTTAAAACAGAATAGCAAGGATGATTCTGCGGGAAATCAGACGTATCAAAATAATTCTCCATCGCTTTCATATCCTGATACCAGTCGGGTGTATTAATTAAATAAACTAAGCTGTCCGTATCTGTGTACATTAATTTTAGAGTATTAGGATTATATTTTTTCATCATTACATTATAGTGAAAATCGTACATCACAGTTTTGGACAAATCTAAAATCGACATGCCTACATATATAGGCTTATTAAATAATAATTTTGTTTTACTCATAGTTACAGATACTAAGTTTTCATGATAAATTATCCTGTCTAGAAAGTTAGCTTTGGCGATCAGTTTCATTAATTTTTTAGAGTCTGTAACTAGCATCATGTTCATACGGTTTCTTATGTTCTCCATAGTTTTCCCGAAGACAGCGTTATTCAAAAGTTTGTAAAAATCTTTTTCAAAGTCATTTTTCGCCTTTTTACGAAGCTCAGTATTACAATCAATGTATGACTGTAACCAACGAGACTGTCGAAATTGTATCGCTCTATGAATTTTTAACTTTTAAGCCATGTTTAATCGCTTGCTTTAAGTTGACGTAATGCACAACATATCGCTCGCGAGGATTGAAATGAGCAACTAATTTGTTTACTTTCCCGCCTGGAGGACTCACTGTCTCAGGTAAAAATGGTAAATCGTTATGAGCTGTGTGTAACTCGGAGGGATAGACTACGTCAACCTCCAGAATACATCCTAATTCTCCATTATCAGCCAAGTTTTCAATATTTATGCTTTCGGGGTCTTTCACCCATTCAAAACCCCCATAAGGTAGAGGTCTACTCATCGCATGTCCATAAAGATTATTTGCGTCTAAGTATGCAATATAAGAGGATTCCTTTTCCGGATCATACTCGGGCATATAACTATTATTAGCACTCGCATACCGGTGGGATACTTGACATAAACCTCCCCTGATCCCCCGCTCAAAGAATAATATCATGTCATAATCCATTAATTGTTCCAACTTCACCTTAGTATGCTTCAACATCGCATCCCATGTCATCCCAGGAGCAGTGAAATAATGTGCGGGGTCCACCTTATGACTATTAAGCATAACATCTCGGAAATTCTGGAAAATATCCGCGAGGATGAGTACATCCGTTTTAAGTAGGGGAGAAAAGGGGACTCTGGCGCAGGGCTAAAGGGCAACTGGGTTAGTATCCTTTTTCAGTGCAGGGGCAACTCTTCCCTCCTCCCACCGCCCCTCCTCATCATCCTTACTATATTAATACCTTCTTTATACTAATTCATCACATTACCCCCCTCCCAATTTTTATTTCATGATTTAATCTTACATCCCCTCATGTCAGTAAACACATCCAATGTGCTTCCCCATATTGATTGTAATCTCCTCTAATATTTTATTGTAATCCTACTTCCCCACATCAATTATCCTAAAATCATAATTCGTAAATCCTGCTTCCTCAGATCAATTGTACTTCTCCTTCTAAACCTGGAATATTTTCAGAACAACCTCAATAGGAACCCTTACACCGGCACCCCATCCAAAATATTTTTCAAGACCGGCATACATTCACTTTTACTTCCTCATACTAATCCTCCTTCAACCCTCAGTTCAGCGGTATAGTCAATCCATCTCAATTTTCTCACTTATACTTCCCCACATAAATTGTCTAATTTTTTTTCTCTACTTGTCTACATCCGAGCAATTTTCTTTAGATTTCATCATAGTCCAGTAATTTTAGCTTCGGCACCATCCTGCTTCGCCCAACTCCTACAACCTCTCCTCTAGATCGGCTAACATTTTCATCATAACCCGGTCTACCCATACATACACCTACACCCATTAACCTCTCACTCGCTCTAGGGATAGGTCTAGGTCCAGAGGTCTCATGGAAACATTCTTAGGCGGTATATTTAACTTACATTTATTTTCTTCGTAGGCTGCTTCTCATCTCCAACACTTTCTTAGGATGATTCTCACCAGCATCTCTACATCAGGTATCTGTAACAGTCTTTACAGGGGTGTGTATTTCTTTTAGTTCGCTTTATTGATTAATCAATAAACCGGTAAGCCTCTTCACCAGCGTCAAGGTAGAAATACGTCGAAGAGGTGGGGTGGGATTAGGGAAGGAATAAAAGCTCGAGTCAGGGCTTCTCTTCAATCTTTAGGTTTTTCTTTTGTACAGGTTTACGGGTTTTACACCACGCCAGTGACCAATTAGGTTTACGGGTTTTCACACCACGCCAGTGACCAATTAGGTTTACAGGTTTTCACACCACGCCAGTGACCATTCAAAAACCAAGAGATATCAGATCAGTCTAGATTAAGCCTCAAGAGGATTTTAGGAATGGGATGGGAATAGGAATGTTTTCCGATATTTAAGTGCCCTCGGAAAAACGGGTAGCCAGGTTATACCTCCCAGCACTAGGTTTGAATTGAGTAATGTCCATGAGCTAAGGTATGAACCCCATCAGATAAAACTACTCTTTTGTCATCCTCGGGGGATAAAGCTTTTTTATTTATTCTAACGCTAAACAGCTCATGTTTCTTAGACTGAATCATTTTCATGTCTGTATATACTATTTTTCCTTCAAAAAGTGATTTCTCAAAATCTTGCAACGATATATTTTTTTCAACGGCTGCTTTCTTAACACCTTTAATACATTTTTTAATTTTTTTACTTATATCCATAGCATATATCTTCGGTTTTAGTCCTACGAATTTATTAATGATAACCCCATTAGTCTCATCTTTAAACTTGCCTAGAATTTTTTTATTTAAAACAGAATAGCAAGGATGATTCTGCGGGAAATCAGACGTATCAAAATAATTCTCCATCGCTTTCATATCCTGATACCAGTCGGGTGTATTAATTAAATAAACTAAGCTGTCCGTATCTGTGTACATTAATTTTAGAGTATTAGGATTATATTTTTTCATCATTACATTATAGTGAAAATCGTACATCACAGTTTTGGACAAATCTAAAATCGACATGCCTACATATATAGGCTTATTAAATAATAATTTTGTTTTACTCATAGTTACAGATACTAAGTTTTCATGATAAATTATCCTGTCTAGAAAGTTAGCTTTGGCGATCAGTTTCATTAATTTTTTAGAGTCTGTAACTAGCATCATGTTCATACGGTTTCTTATGTTCTCCATAGTTTTCCCGAAGACAGCGTTATTCAAAAGTTTGTAAAAATCTTTTTCAAAGTCATTTTTCGCCTTTTTACGAAGCTCAGTATTACAATCAATGTATGACTGTAACCAACGAGACTGTCGAAATTGTATCGCTCTATGAATTTTTAACTTTTAAGCCATGTTTAATCGCTTGCTTTAAGTTGACGTAATGCACAACATATCGCTCGCGAGGATTGAAATGAGCAACTAATTTGTTTACTTTCCCGCCTGGAGGACTCACTGTCTCAGGTAAAAATGGTAAATCGTTATGAGCTGTGTGTAACTCGGAGGGATAGACTACGTCAACCTCCAGAATACATCCTAATTCTCCATTATCAGCCAAGTTTTCAATATTTATGCTTTCGGGGTCTTTCACCCATTCAAAACCCCCATAAGGTAGAGGTCTACTCATCGCATGTCCATAAAGATTATTTGCGTCTAAGTATGCAATATAAGAGGATTCCTTTTCCGGATCATACTCGGGCATATAACTATTATTAGCACTCGCATACCGGTGGGATACTTGACATAAACCTCCCCTGATCCCCCGCTCAAAGAATAATATCATGTCATAATCCATTAATTGTTCCAACTTCACCTTAGTATGCTTCAACATCGCATCCCATGTCATCCCAGGAGCAGTGAAATAATGTGCGGGGTCCACCTTATGACTATTAAGCATAACATCTCGGAAATTCTGGAAAATATCCGCGAGGATGAGTACATCCGTTTTAAGATAGATGTCGCTGTATTCTCCAAGGGTAGAGCACTTGAACATATCCCAAACACGTAGCCCACGCTCATAGTCCTCTTCACTCAACGGGGTATCAGTCAAAGTATTATAAAATTTTTCCCGGGGAGGTAGACATTTCTCATCCAGTTTTTCCCAAGCATCAACATAATCGTAACAGAAAACCCCTTTTTTGATCACAAGAGGAAGCTGATCCTCAGTAAAGTACTTAGAGGTTTCCCTAAAGGCTGTTTTTGGAAGCACGCTAGCCATATAGTCAAGACTACGACCTAAAAAGCGATAAGAGTCGATAAATCGAAGCTTAACACCGTGAACATGCTTAGTGAAGCTTATATATTTCTCCTCAGTATTTGGAATCACATCAACCCGCTCTGAATCTTTACCCAGCTCCATAACTATAATGTTTGCATCATAATTCGATAGATTATGAAAAATTACAGGTATATATGAGGGGGTTTTACACCGTAGGTTGCAACTATTACAGGCTGCTCCTCTATATTTTCCGGTCAAGTGATCATGATCCTTTACTTTAGGATTAATCTCAGAGAAACTCCCTTCACAAAGGTAACAATTTTGATCTTTTTCCCACTTCATCTCCTCGGCTTTGGTTATAATGATGGGAATATTTTTTTTATAAATTTCTGAAATTTTGAAAGCTAATGAATCGATGTACTTGATAAAGTGAGCACCCGCATCTTCACCTCTATAAATGTATGGAGGTATATTCATAGAACCATCGGATACTACGTGCACGCAAAAAGACATGGGCACATGTCGCTGATAAGGAACAGTCGCCTTTGATGTATCTTCAGAGAGGGGAGTCAACATGGTTTCAAAGTCAGCGTAAATTACGAAAGGGAGTCGGAGCTGCCGCTCAACATTTTTGAATTCCAAAATGGAGTCCTTAGGGAGCTCTATTCTAACAGGGCTGTTTTTATCGCAGTATATCTTATGCTTCCTCAGTTTTTCCTCCCCCGACTTACCGTACTGATTGTCAAAATGCTGAAAGCATCGCTTGCAAATTATAATTTTGTTTTTATGCTTAGTAATTTGTGACCGTACGAGCCTTTCGAAATTTTTAATGTATACATAATGCTGCTTAACACCATTATCCAACAGCAACAAATCGCGGTGCTGGGTTTTTTTCGGTTTCGACAATTTTAATAGGGTACACATTATTGTTTTCGTCCAACCCGAACACATTTATAGAAATATTATTGATTTTTTCAAATTTTTTTATTTCATTCAAAGGAGTCGGGAAAGATACACAAGAGAAGTCATACCCGTGCTCCAAATTTTTATAGTTATTTACCCGCTGAGGATCCTTTCCTACAAATTTTGCTAGGATGGAATACTGAAAACAGAGGTGGTCCAAGTTTTTAACATTTACACATGCTTTCCGGGCTTCAATGTTTATAGGTAAGGGAATGTAGGTACTTCCACGAAGAGGTTGGTATCGATTTATACGCATCCTTAAGCCATCCACGGCAGTAAGAAACCATCCGCTCTTCTTCATTTGCGCTTCTTCCATCTCAACAGTTAATCTCTTAAAAGATACATCTAAGTATTCGTCTATATTGGTATCCTTAAAGATAGGACGATTTTTAGTCTTGAAAGCTTTATCCGTTAGATCGCCTACGACATTTTCAAACAAGCACTCTACTAGGAAATTAACTTTTAAAGCCGAATGGATCTGAAGTTGTTCCAAGATTTTTTTCTTTAAGCAATCACGCACATCTTCCAAAAAGCATGCCAGGTCCCCGTGTTTATTGGATCTTACAAAATAAGACTTAACTCTACCCTCGAAAGAAGTATCATAGAGAACCAGATTAGACTCATTAGGTACAAGCTTTAATAAAGTTTTCTTAAGAGGCTCATTTTTAGTTGTTTTCATAACCGGAACATCATTACACACAGACTCATGTCGACTACCATTAAACCTATTGGGAAACTCATGGCCGCAGTGTTTACACTTATAGACCTTTCCACAACTAAGTTCATGTCGCTTTAGGTGACAGGATTTATTGAAACTCGACTTGCAATGTTTACACACAAAATTATTAGGTCTAACCCCATGATTTAAAGCCATATGTATGTCAAAATCCATTTTAAGGAGTATTTCATCTCCACAATAATTGCACTTATGCATGATAAATCAGTATTTACCCCAAGATAACCGAATGTTTAAAGTACAATTCACCTTCACAGATCTCAGCGATGTTGCCACCTCAAAGTCTCAATGAAGACTGAAACACAGCTTATTCTTATAGGATGGAGGAACCGATCAAACCTGAAGGGAGCCGCTTATAGCCGAACACATCCGATGATAGACGAGTCAAACGATTGCTGACACCTGTTAACAACATATATATTAAATTTAATAAAACTATAGAAAAATTCAATATTTAAAAAATTACTGAATACAACACGCTTTGAATTATTTTTTAATCTAATACATAGGATGGCATTCTCAAAAGTGTAGGTAGATGATTTTTCCCACATATTCTCCAATCGGAAAAATTACTGAATACAACACACTTTGAATAAGATTTTTAATTATAATACATGTATAACACCGAAGGACGGCATGCTCAGAATTGTAAGTAGACGCTTCTTCCGAATATTATCCCAATCGGAAAGTTTACTGAATACAACACACTTTGAATGAGATTTTTAAATGTAATACTGTTTAGCGGAGGAGGGTATACTGAGTCTCCATTGGTAACGTCACTGCACGGGACCCTCGTTACAGACAGGGATGGTGTTCCGATGATTACCCTGGCTTTAGCTGGATATATTCAGTATATTAGTAGATCTGTTCGGGAATTTCTCGAACCCTGAGTGAGAGTCCACTAGTTAGACCAATTGTATCGAAAGATTCCAACTAGTTGCCTCCTTAACCCAGAGCTGCCGAGAGAGCAGGAGCCGATGATAACCGAATGCCCTCTCAATAAGCCTATTTTTTGACTACATAGACTTAGTACACAGAGATAATAAAAAAGTAGGTAATATTCGGTTAAATTCAATATTTTACATAAATTGGGATAATTTCCGGAGAAATAGCTAACTTTATGTAAACGCTACAATGTCAAATATATAAATCACCCACCAAAAGTTTAACTGAAATATGTAAAATATAGGTTAGCGCAAAAACAAAAGTAAATATACAAGAAAACTATATCAAAAACATGGTACACAGACCATTTAGCTAAAATATGTGCAATAATCACAGAATAGATCATCATAAAATTAATAATATTAAACCTTAAAATATAAATAGCCAAAAGTATACTAACTTGATAGAAAATTGGTTGATTGCATTAACAGATCAACTAGAAAGTGTAATACCTCATTAACGCCTGCTGACCGAAGAACACAAAAAATTTTTTTAAAATAAATTAATGATTTTAAAAATTAAAAATAATATGTTCTCCTCCAATAATATTGAAAGCAAAAGGTGAGTTTAATATAAGTATTTCAATTCACTAGTTCTAATGTAGAGAGCGTCCTTATTGAGATAGAGACTTGTATAGACTGAAACATAGGAGCAACGCTCAGCGAAGGGGAGAGGGGGGGACTGCAAGACTCGACAGGCACTGACATGTTCTCTGAACCTCGTCACCTAGAGACTTTCACTATATCAAGGATTTACATACACATTATAAGCACATTGATTATATAAGAAATGATTCTTCATATGTTATTCTTATCGAACACATGTAAAACATTATGAACATAAAGAAGAAAAAATATATATATACGTGATGTGGCCATTATAGAAGGTTCTTCTACCAGCCACTCAACTACCAGAGAACATGAAATAAGTTTTGAATAATACTATTCTTATAGAAAAGGTTGAACACAATACCAATTTATTTATTTATTTTTCTCTGGTGGCTAATAAATTGGGATAATTTCCGGAGAAATAGCTAATTTTATGCTGACCGAAGAACACAAAAAAAAAAAAAAATTTAAATAAATTAATGATTTAAAAAATTAAAAATAATATGTTTTCCTCCAATAATATTGAAAGCAAAAGGTAAGTTTAATATAAGTATTTCAATTCACTATCTCTAATGTAGGGAGCGTCCTCATTGGGATAGAGACTTGTATAGACTTAAACATGCATGGTCTACAGTTATCCAAACATGGGTTAGAGCTGTATGAATTAAAAAGCATGTAGTGTGGCTCCTACCGAAGGATGGTGTGCTCAGGGCGTTGAAATGCATGACTCCTGCGAGGTAGCTGAAGGATCCTGAAGGATGGTGTAGATGATCCTGTGTTCCTGTGGTAGAATGTGGGGAGGAGTGATCCTGTGTTCCTGTGGTACAACGTTATGATGGGGTGATCCTGTGCTCCTGTGGTAGAATGTTGTGAAAGGGTGATCTTCTGCTCCTGTGCTCCTACCAAGTAGATGGGAGAAGTATGTTCTGGCACAGGAGCACAGGATCACCCTTTCACCACAGGAGCGCAGGATCACCCTCATCATACCTCTCCCATCTACTTGGTAGGAGCACAGGAGCAGAAGATCACCCTTTCACAACATTCTACCACAGGAGCACAGGATCACCCCATCATAACGTTGTACCACAGGATCACTCCTCCCCACATTCTACCACAGGAACACAGGATCATCTACACCATCCTTCAGGATCCTTCAGCTACCTCGCAGGAGTCATGCATTTCAACGCCCTGAGCACACCATCCTTCGGTAGGAGCCACACTACATGCTTTTTAATTCATACAGCTCTAACCCATGTTTGGATAACTGTAGACCATGCATGTTTAAGTCTATACAAGTCTCTATCCCAATGAGGACGCTCCCTACATTAGAGATAGTGAATTGAAATACTTATATTAAACTTACCTTTTGCTTTCAATATTATTGGAGGAAAACATATTATTTTTAATTTTTTAAATCATTAATTTATTTAAATTTTTTTTTTTTTTTGTGTTCTTCGGTCAGCATAAAATTAGCTATTTCTCCGGAAATTATCCCAATTTATTAGCCACCAGAGAAAAATAAATAAATAAATTGGTATTGTGTTCAACCTTTTCTATAAGAATAGTATTATTCAAAACTTATTTCATGTTCTCTGGTAGTTGAGTGGCTGGTAGAAGAACCTTCTATAATGGCCACATCACGTATATATATATTTTTTCTTCTTTATGTTCATAATGTTTTACATGTGTTCGATAAGAATAACATATGAAGAATCATTTCTTATATAATCAATGTGCTTATAATGTGTATGTAAATCCTTGATATAGTGAAAGTCTCTAGGTGACGAGGTTCAGAGAACATGTCAGTGCCTGTCGAGTCTTGCAGTCCCCCCCTCTCCCCTTCGCTGAGCGTTGCTCCTATGTTTCAGTCTATACAAGTCTCTATCTCAATAAGGACGCTCTCTACATTAGAACTAGTGAATTGAAATACTTATATTAAACTCACCTTTTGCTTTCAATATTATTGGAGGAGAACATATTATTTTTAATTTTTAAAATCATTAATTTATTTTAAAAAAATTTTTTGTGTTCTTCGGTCAGCAGGCGTTAATGAGGTATTACACTTTCTAGTTGATCTGTTAATGCAATCAACCAATTTTCTATCAAGTTAGTATACTTTTGGCTATTTATATTTTAAGGTTTAATATTATTAATTTTATGATGATCTATTCTGTGATTATTGCACATATTTTAGCTAAATGGTCTGTGTACCATGTTTTTGATATAGTTTTCTTGTATATTTACTTTTGTTTTTGCGCTAACCTATATTTTACATATTTCAGTTAAACTTTTGGTGGGTGATTTATATATTTGACATTGTAGCGTTTACATAAAGTTAGCTATTTCTCCGGAAATTATCCCAATTTATGTAAAATATTGAATTTAACCGAATATTACCTACTTTTTTATTATCTCTGTGTACTAAGTCTATGTAGTCAAAAAATAGGCTTATTGAGAGGGCATTCGGTTATCATCGGCTCCTGCTCTCTCGGCAGCTCTGGGTTAAGGAGGCAACTAGTTGGAATCTTTCGATACAATTGGTCTAACTAGTGGACTCTCACTCAGGGTTCGAGAAATTCCCGAACAGATCTACTAATATACTGAATATATCCAGCTAAAGCCAGGGTAATCATCGGAACACCATCCCTGTCTGTAACGAGGGTCCCGTGCAGTGACGTTACCAATGGAGACTCAGTATACCCTCCTCCGCTAAACAGTATTACATTTAAAAATCTCATTCAAAGTGTGTTGTATTCAGTAAACTTTCCGATTGGGATAATATTCGGAAGAAGCGTCTACTTACAATTCTGAGCATGCCGTCCTTCGGTGTTATACATGTATTATAATTAAAAATCTTATTCAAAGTGTGTTGTATTCAGTAATTTTTCCGATTGGAGAATATGTGGGAAAAATCATCTACCTACACTTTTGAGAATGCCATCCTATGTATTAGATTAAAAAATAATTCAAAGCGTGTTGTATTCAGTAATTTTTTAAATATTGAATTTTTCTATAGTTTTATTAAATTTAATATATATGTTGTTAACAGGTGTCAGCAATCGTTTGACTCGTCTATCATCGGATGTGTTCGGCTATAAGCGGCTCCCTTCAGGTTTGATCGGTTCCTCCATCCTATAAGAATAAGCTGTGTTTCAGTCTTCATTGAGACTTTGAGGTGGCAACATCGCTGAGATCTGTGAAGGTGAATTGTACTTTAAACATTCGGTTATCTTGGGGTAAATACTGATTTATCATGCATAAGTGCAATTATTGTGGAGATGAAATACTCCTTAAAATGGATTTTGACATACATATGGCTTTAAATCATGGGGTTAGACCTAATAATTTTGTGTGTAAACATTGCAAGTCGAGTTTCAATAAATCCTGTCACCTAAAGCGACATGAACTTAGTTGTGGAAAGGTCTATAAGTGTAAACACTGCGGCCATGAGTTTCCCAATAGGTTTAATGGTAGTCGACATGAGTCTGTGTGTAATGATGTTCCGGTTATGAAAACAACTAAAAATGAGCCTCTTAAGAAAACTTTATTAAAGCTTGTACCTAATGAGTCTAATCTGGTTCTCTATGATACTTCTTTCGAGGGTAGAGTTAAGTCTTATTTTGTAAGATCCAATAAACACGGGGACCTGGCATGCTTTTTGGAAGATGTGCGTGATTGCTTAAAGAAAAAAATCTTGGAACAACTTCAGATCCATTCGGCTTTAAAAGTTAATTTCCTAGTAGAGTGCTTGTTTGAAAATGTCGTAGGCGATCTAACGGATAAAGCTTTCAAGACTAAAAATCGTCCTATCTTTAAGGATACCAATATAGACGAATACTTAGATGTATCTTTTAAGAGATTAACTGTTGAGATGGAAGAAGCGCAAATGAAGAAGAGCGGATGGTTTCTTACTGCCGTGGATGGCTTAAGGATGCGTATAAATCGATACCAACCTCTTCGTGGAAGTACCTACATTCCCTTACCTATAAACATTGAAGCCCGGAAAGCATGTGTAAATGTTAAAAACTTGGACCACCTCTGTTTTCAGTATTCCATCCTAGCAAAATTTGTAGGAAAGGATCCTCAGCGGGTAAATAACTATAAAAATTTGGAGCACGGGTATGACTTCTCTTGTGTATCTTTCCCGACTCCTTTGAATGAAATAAAAAAATTTGAAAAAATCAATAATATTTCTATAAATGTGTTCGGGTTGGACGAAAACAATAATGTGTACCCTATTAAAATTGTCGAAACCGAAAAAAACCCAGCACCGCGATTTGTTGCTGTTGGATAATGGTGTTAAGCAGCATTATGTATACATTAAAAATTTCGAAAGGCTCGTACGGTCACAAATTACTAAGCATAAAAACAAAATTATAATTTGCAAGCGATGCTTTCAGCATTTTGACAATCAGTACGGTAAGTCGGGGGAGGAAAAACTGAGGAAGCATAAGATATACTGCGATAAAAACAGCCCTGTTAGAATAGAGCTCCCTAAGGACTCCATTTTGGAATTCAAAAATGTTGAGCGGCAGCTCCGACTCCCTTTCGTAATTTACGCTGACTTTGAAGCCATGTTGACTCCCCTCTCTGAAGATACATCAAAGGCGACTGTTCCTTATCAGCGACATGTGCCCATGTCTTTTTGCGTGCACGTAGTATCCGATGGTTCTATGAATATACCTCCATACATTTATAGAGGTGAAGATGCGGGTGCTCACTTTATCAAGTACATCGATTCATTAGCTTTCAAAATTTCAGAAATTTATAAAAAAAATATTCCCATCATTATAACCAAAGCCGAGGAGATGAAGTGGGAAAAAGATCAAAATTGTTACCTTTGTGAAGGGAGTTTCTCTGAGATTAATCCTAAAGTAAAGGATCATGATCACTTGACCGGAAAATATAGAGGAGCAGCCTGTAATAGTTGCAACCTACGGTGTAAAACCCCCTCATATATACCTGTAATTTTTCATAATCTATCGAATTATGATGCAAACATTATAGTTATGGAGCTGGGTAAAGATTCAGAGCGGGTTGATGTGATTCCAAATACTGAGGAGAAATATATAAGCTTCACTAAGCATGTTCACGGTGTTAAGCTTCGATTTATCGACTCTTATCGCTTTTTAGGTCGTAGTCTTGACTATATGGCTAGCGTGCTTCCAAAAACAGCCTTTAGGGAAACCTCTAAGTACTTTACTGAGGATCAGCTTCCTCTTGTGATCAAAAAAGGGGTTTTCTGTTACGATTATGTTGATGCTTGGGAAAAACTGGATGAGAAATGTCTACCTCCCCGGGAAAAATTTTATAATACTTTGACTGATACCCCGTTGAGTGAAGAGGACTATGAGCGTGGGCTACGTGTTTGGGATATGTTCAAGTGCTCTACCCTTGGAGAATACAGCGACATCTATCTTAAAACGGATGTACTCATCCTCGCGGATATTTTCCAGAATTTCCGAGATGTTATGCTTAATAGTCATAAGGTGGACCCCGCACATTATTTCACTGCTCCTGGGATGACATGGGATGCGATGTTGAAGCATACTAAGGTGAAGTTGGAACAATTAATGGATTATGACATGATATTATTCTTTGAGCGGGGGATCAGGGGAGGTTTATGTCAAGTATCCCACCGGTATGCGAGTGCTAATAATAGTTATATGCCCGAGTATGATCCGGAAAAGGAATCCTCTTATATTGCATACTTAGACGCAAATAATCTTTATGGACATGCGATGAGTAGACCTCTACCTTATGGGGGTTTTGAATGGGTGAAAGACCCCGAAAGCATAAATATTGAAAACTTGGCTGATAATGGAGAATTAGGATGTATTCTGGAGGTTGACGTAGTCTATCCCTCCGAGTTACACACAGCTCATAACGATTTACCATTTTTACCTGAGACAGTGAGTCCTCCAGGCGGGAAAGTAAACAAATTAGTTGCTCATTTCAATCCTCGCGAGCGATATGTTGTGCATTACGTCAACTTAAAGCAAGCGATTAAACATGGCTTAAAAGTTAAAAATTCATAGAGCGATACAATTTCGACAGTCTCGTTGGTTACAGTCATACATTGATTGTAATACTGAGCTTCGTAAAAAGGCGAAAAATGACTTTGAAAAAGATTTTTACAAACTTTTGAATAACGCTGTCTTCGGGAAAACTATGGAGAACATAAGAAACCGTATGAACATGATGCTAGTTACAGACTCTAAAAAATTAATGAAACTGATCGCCAAAGCTAACTTTCTAGACAGGATAATTTATCATGAAAACTTAGTATCTGTAACTATGAGTAAAACAAAATTATTATTTAATAAGCCTATATATGTAGGCATGTCGATTTTAGATTTGTCCAAAACTGTGATGTACGATTTTCACTATAATGTAATGATGAAAAAATATAATCCTAATACTCTAAAATTAATGTACACAGATACGGACAGCTTAGTTTATTTAATTAATACACCCGACTGGTATCAGGATATGAAAGCGATGGAGAATTATTTTGATACGTCTGATTTCCCGCAGAATCATCCTTGCTATTCTGTTTTAAATAAAAAAATTCTAGGCAAGTTTAAAGATGAGACTAATGGGGTTATCATTAATAAATTCGTAGGACTAAAACCGAAGATATATGCTATGGATATAAGTAAAAAAATTAAAAAATGTATTAAAGGTGTTAAGAAAGCAGCCGTTGAAAAAAATATATCGTTGCAAGATTTTGAGAAATCACTTTTTGAAGGAAAAATAGTATATACAGACATGAAAATGATTCAGTCTAAGAAACATGAGCTGTTTAGCGTTAGAATAAATAAAAAAGCTTTATCCCCCGAGGATGACAAAAGAGTAGTTTTATCTGATGGGGTTCATACCTTAGCTCATGGACATTACTCAATTCAAACCTAGTGCTGGGAGGTATAACCTGGCTACCCGTTTTTCCGAGGGCACTTAAATATCGGAAAACATTCCTATTCCCATCCCATTCCTAAAATCCTCTTGAGGCTTAATCTAGACTGATCTGATATCTCTTGGTTTTTGAATGGTCACTGGCGTGGTGTGAAAACCTGTAAACCTAATTGGTCACTGGCGTGGTGTGAAAACCCGTAAACCTAATTGGTCACTGGCGTGGTGTAAAACCCGTAAACCTGTACAAAAGAAAAACCTAAAGATTGAAGAGAAGCCCTGACTCGAGCTTTTATTCCTTCCCTAATCCCACCCCACCTCTTCGACGTATTTCTACCTTGACGCTGGTGAAGAGGCTTACCGGTTTATTGATTAATCAATAAAGCGAACTAAAAGAAATACACACCCCTGTAAAGACTGTTACAGATACCTGATGTAGAGATGCTGGTGAGAATCATCCTAAGAAAGTGTTGGAGATGAGAAGCAGCCTACGAAGAAAATAAATGTAAGTTAAATATACCGCCTAAGAATGTTTCCATGAGACCTCTGGACCTAGACCTATCCCTAGAGCGAGTGAGAGGTTAATGGGTGTAGGTGTATGTATGGGTAGACCGGGTTATGATGAAAATGTTAGCCGATCTAGAGGAGAGGTTGTAGGAGTTGGGCGAAGCAGGATGGTGCCGAAGCTAAAATTACTGGACTATGATGAAATCTAAAGAAAATTGCTCGGATGTAGACAAGTAGAGAAAAAAAATTAGACAATTTATGTGGGGAAGTATAAGTGAGAAAATTGAGATGGATTGACTATACCGCTGAACTGAGGGTTGAAGGAGGATTAGTATGAGGAAGTAAAAGTGAATGTATGCCGGTCTTGAAAAATATTTTGGATGGGGTGCCGGTGTAAGGGTTCCTATTGAGGTTGTTCTGAAAATATTCCAGGTTTAGAAGGAGAAGTACAATTGATCTGAGGAAGCAGGATTTACGAATTATGATTTTAGGATAATTGATGTGGGGAAGTAGGATTACAATAAAATATTAGAGGAGATTACAATCAATATGGGGAAGCACATTGGATGTGTTTACTGACATGAGGGGATGTAAGATTAAATCATGAAATAAAAATTGGGAGGGGGGTAATGTGATGAATTAGTATAAAGAAGGTATTAATATAGTAAGGATGATGAGGAGGGGCGGTGGGAGGAGGGAAGAGTTGCCCCTGCACTGAAAAAGGATACTAACCCAGTTGCCCTTTAGCCCTGCGCCAGAGTCCCCTTTTCTCCCCTACTTAGGCGACACTGACTTGGAAACAGATAGACGATGCGCAATAATCCCTGGAGTCGATCGTGAAATCGTTCGTCAATTGCAAGATTTACTACATCAAAGTAATGCGTTAGTTCGGATTTTCGAAACCGCTCTGGATCAGATGCCTTCTGATGATTACAAAGTCATCATAAAAGCTGATAAAACACCGACAAGGGAACACGAACGACGTTTTAACATCCCAACCATCTCTGAAGTTGCAATCGTCATTGTAGGACAACAGTTTGACAGACGCGATATAATTCTCCATAAACGAGGTGATAACTTACAACGAATCGCTGAAACGCATAGATCTTATGACGCTCTTCAATACCCTCTTCTCTTTTGGGAAGGTGAAGATGGGTATCACTTCAACATCTTTCAAGTTGATCCAGAGACTGGTGCGCCAACGAAAAAAAAAGTTTCAGCTATGAACTTCTACGCTTATCGTCTCATGATGCGATCTGGCACTAATTACCTTTTGCGGTGCGGCCGTCTTTTACAGCAATACGTGGTCGACATGTATGCAAAAATCGAGACTGAAAGGTTACTCTATCTTCGTTTAAATCAGACAAAGCTCCGTTCAGAGGAATATATCCATTTGCGAGATTCACTTGCCAGTGATCGAAATGTATCAGATGTTGGTCGGATGGTGATTTTACCCGCAACATTTACAGGAAGTCCAAGGCACATGCATGAGTACGCGCAAGACGCTATGGCATATGTGCGACACTACGGCCGTCCAGACCTTTTCATAACTTTTACATGCAACCCAAAATGGCCTGAGATCACCCATCATCTCCTTCCAGGGCAAACAGCAAACGACAGGCATGACTTAACAGCAAGGATTTTCAAACAAAAACTGAACAAAATGATGGATGCCATTAAAAAACTTCATATTTTCGGAGATGTGCGATGTTTTATGTACTCCATCGAATGGCAGAAACGAGGTTTGCCACATGCCCACATCCTGATTTGGCTGAAGGAGAAGATACATTCAAACAGGATCAACAACATCATCTCAGCAGAGTTGCCTAATCAAGAATCTGATCCGTTACTCTTTCAAACAATCAGTACTAGCATGATACATGGCCCGTGTGGACATTTGAATCCTTCTGCCCCATGTATGAAAGATGGACATTGTACGAAAAAATATCCACGGGAATTTACACTTGAGACCGAAACAGGCCATGATGGGTATCCAAAATACAGGCGACGGCAACCAGAAGATGGGGGCAATGTCACAACAGTGAAGGTTAAAAACCAAGAAATTCAGGTAGATAACAGCTGGGTAGTTCCCTACTCACCGTTACTATCCAAGATGTTCCAAGCACACATAAATGTAGAATTTTGCAACTCGGTAAAATCAATCAAATATATTTGCAAATATATAAACAAAGGCAGCGACATGGCGGTATTCGGATTTGCAAATGAAAATGATGAGATTGCACAATATCAGATGGGGCGCTACGTAAGTAGCAATGAAGCTTTTTGGAGGATTCTGAGCTTTCCTATTCACGATAGACACCCAACGGTTGTTCATTTGTCAGTGCATCTTGAAAACGGGCAAAGAGTTTATTTCACTGAAGCAAACGCACGAGAAAGAGCAGAAAATCCACAACACACGACGCTCACAGCATTTTTCCAGCTATGCACAGATGACCCATTTGCCAGATCATTGCTCTACTCCGAAATCCCGCGGTTTTATACCTGGAACACTTTAAAAAAACAGTTTTTCAAGAGAAAGCAAGGCACCATAGT
This sequence comes from Aradus depressus, assembly GCA_963662175.1. Classification (NCBI taxonomy): domain Eukaryota; kingdom Metazoa; phylum Arthropoda; class Insecta; order Hemiptera; family Aradidae; genus Aradus; species Aradus depressus. The sequence goes on along the minus strand of OY759219.1, from coordinate 38,084,380 downwards.
ACCAGGAACAGACGCCAAAGAGAGTGATGCATTAGGTCGCGTCTACACCATTCACCCGACTAATGCTGAATGCTACTATCTAAGGATGCTTCTCCACCAAGTCAAAGGACCTACGTCTTTTGAAGCTCTCCGCACTGTGGATGGACAAGTCTGTCAAACTTATAGAGAGGCGTGTCACAAGTACGGCCTTCTTGAAGATGATAGTCATTGGGACACTACTTTGTCGGATGCTGCTTTAACTTCTTTCCCGTCACAACTGCGTAGTCTTTTTGCTATCATACTGACAACGTGCACACCGTCAAATCCAAAAAACCTGTGGGAGAAGTACAAAGATAGTTTTAGCGAAGATTTTTTGCATCGAGCGCGCCGCACAAGCAACGACCCTGACCTACAATACTCGATTCGAATTTATAACTTGGCTCTCATTGATATTGAGGACAAATGCATGTCCATCAACAATAAGACCCTCAATGATCTAGGTTTGGTATCTCCAACGCGCGATGGCATGGACATTACCGACAGAGATATATTAAGAGAAACAAGCTACGACACAGAGGCGTTGCGCGTATTTGTGGAGACAAACAAGCAACGATTAGTTCCTGATCAAAGACTGGCATACGATTATATCATGCAACATGTTGCTAATGATGAAGGTGGCCTCTTCTTCCTTGATGCACCAGGAGGAACGGGAAAAACATTCTTGATTAATTTAATTTTGGCCGATATACGAAAGGATAACAAAATTGGTCTTGCCATTGCATCTTCAGGGATTGCGGCGACACTTCTACCAGGTGGGAGGACTGCGCACTCAGCTTTGAAATTACCATTAAATCTTGCGACTTCTGATTCGCCGATATGTAACGTAAGTAAAAGCCCTGGGCAAGGTCATGTTTTGAAAATTTGTAAAATTATAATTTGGGACGAATGTACAATGACCCACAAAAAAGCTCTAGAGGCACTTGATCGGACTTTGAGAGATATTCGAGGAATCAACGAACCTATGGGTGGTGCATTCGTCTTAATAGCAGGAGATTTTCGGCAAACCCTGCCTGTGATTCAACGAGGAACCGCTGCTGATGAGCTGCATGCATGTTTGAAAGCATCTTACCTTTGGCGGAACGTTCAAAAACTGACTCTTAACACAAATATGAGAGTTGTTCTGGGTGGAGATGACACAGCAGGACCTTTTGCACAAAAACTTTTGCAGATTGGTGAAGGAAAGTTTCCAACGACACTCATGAGTGAAATCTCATTTTCGCCAGACTTTTGCAACGTCGTCCCCACAATTGAAGAACTCATTGACAAAGTATTCACTCATATTATCAGCAATTACAAGAATCACACGTGGCTTTGCGAGAGAGCTATCCTCGCACCACGTAACGACGATGTCAACAACATCAATACCATTGTACTTGGCACTTTACCAGGAGAACTCACAACATACAAATCCATCGATACAGTTCTCGATCAAGACCAAGCTGTCAAATACCCCACAGAGTTTCTCAACTCATTAGAACCTCCAGGTTTTCCACCTCATATGCTTCGACTGAAAAAAGGTTGTACTATAATTCTACTTCGGAACCTAAATCCACCAAAACTCTGCAACGGAACAAGATTGGCTGTAAAAAATTTGCTTCCCAACGTCATCGAAGCCACAATACTGACAGGCGCGGCTAAAGGAGAAGACATTTTTATTCCTAGGATTCCTATGATACCCTCTGACATGCCATTTGACTTCAAGAGGCTTCAATTTCCAGTGCGCTTAGCATTCGCCATGACTATTAATAAATCACAAGGGCAATCTCTGAAGGTAGCTGGCATCAATCTAGAAAAGCCGTGCTTTTCTCATGGCCAATTATATGTTGCCTGTTCTAGGGTTGGTTCGCCAAAAAATTTGTACATTTACTCGCCTAACAATACGACTAAAAATATAGTTTATCCCACAGCTTTGGACAACTGACTTTACTCATTCGAATGACATTACCGTTGACAGCCAATATTATTTATTTCTTTATTTCATAACGTTAAACTTTTAATAACGTTATAGGCATTTATTCATCTTGAGAAACGTGAGTGCAATACACAATTAAATCATGCGCTGTGACTTCCATTTTGTTAGGCTGACGTTTGTTTCGATATTATGTGCAATGTCTTAACAAGGTGTTCTTTAATAAAGTTCCTCTTCAATAAAGTTAGTTCTGAGTAAGTTATTAGTAAGTTAATTGCTTATTACATACAAGTTGCCCAGAACGTGATATTGCACACACTCTCCATAGAGAAAGACTTCCGAATTTCTTCTTACTTTTTCGTCATTTTTTGTTATGCAAGTATGAAAATTATTTTGATCGTATAGGTTTTCATATTTCACTGTGTGTAAAGTAATTTTTTTTTTTAACGGTACGGACAATAAATTGTTCTCATCATTAATGAACTGATACAAGTTGTTTATAATCCAAGGTGATTCATGAACAGTTTCTGCAATAACGTTCATTACACAACTACAATTTCCTTACATTATCTTTGTCACAGATTTCGAGTAGTAGCCGTGAAGCAGCCGTTCTGCTCGCGTGTCTTTCAATAATTTGAAAAACAGGAATATCTTACTTGGCAGGATGACTGTCGGGTACACTTGCAACTTCTACGAAGACGAACTAAATTTTTAAACGACAAAATGCGCAGCGGAGCGCGCGCGGGCTCAGCTAGTAATAAATAATAATAATAATAAATAATAATAATAATAAATAATAAAGAAAAAAAATAGAAATGTCTCTGGTATATGGGATCTAATAAATTAGGACCCAACCAAAAAAAAAAAAAAAAAATTATTTTTAAAAATAGCGTAAAAATACTGTAATGACCTTGAAACATATAACAACAATTGAAACAATTTTGATTTCGATTTTCGGAAGTTAAAAATATTTTTGTCGTCTAAAAATATGATGAGCTGGAAAAAGTTTAATTAATTAGTTGACTTGATTGTGTTCAAAAAATAAATAGAAATGATTTTTCCTTTGTTGTAACCACAAATTCAATGAATCATGGATATGAGGAAGTGAGGAATAACGATTTTGTGAAATTACGGTATTGTTACTGGGAGAGACGGGAGGTTGTCAAGTATTCACTCCGCCCACACAGTCACTCCACTCTCCACTCTCCATTCTCTGTCTTTCTCTTTCTCTCTTTTGTCACCTCTCTCTTTCTTGTTAAAGTGTCAATTTAATTTTTAACAACGAACCCCCCCCCCCCCCCCCCCCCCTTCCTACGTTTTGTTACTTTTGAATAATTCCCAGTATGCTCTGCTTCCTTTCTTCTTCATGTAGAATAGCTTTTTCACTTCTTTTCTTTCTTTCTTTACTTCTTTTTCACTTTATCTTCAACATATTCAGAGCTGGCTTATTTTTGTTTTGTTTTCAACGATTTTATGTTTTTGAAGGAAGAACAGCGGCTTCATATAGTTTTCTATTCATCGTATTTTCAATCATATGCATAAATAAAGAACGCACTGAAATTTTTCATATAATGTTTCATCCGGAACTAGAAGGTCAAATTGCCTACTACCACAGCGCTTTTCCGTCACTCTGGTGGACATGAGTCCTAAATTTTGCCTACCCTAAATTCGATACCTGACATCGTACAGGCTCGAGACCATCGCTCAACGTCCCACCCGAAGGACATATAAAACAACAGATAAAATAATCTAAGGGCCTCAGCCGGGTTTTTGAACTCATGATTTTGAGCTCAGTAAGCAAGCACGCATACCACTGAGCTACCGGCGACCTGTAAATATACTATATAGGTATATAATTTATTGTTGCAACTATAGTATAATGGATTGTAGTGATTGATGTATTTTGATGGATTTTAGTATAGTGTTGTATATGTGAAGTTTATTCTCAAGAGATAATGTCGACCAAATCTTCTTTTGTCTTTGCGTTTCAGTGTGATGTAGGTTATCCAAGTTAAACGTCTGTCTAAATGAAGTCCTAGATATCGGACAGTGTCGGATGCAGAGCTGGTTGTTAATGTAAACTGGTGGACAAATCTTTATGTTTCTATAAAGGAGGTGCAATTAAAATAGAGCTCTTTAACGAATACTTGACATCGAACAGGCTTGGAACCGCTATATAACATCCTCTCTGATGGACGACGTGCTCATTTTTTTTTTTCTCCATCTAATATATAATATATTTCTGAAACTATGCGCATGAATCTTGGCTCGCCTTAACGTTTATAGCTAATCACTTTTACTGTCACTGCTTCTGCTCAGGAGGTCTCTAGGCCATTGACGCTTAAGCAGTCGTTGGGGAAGTATGGCAGAATTGAGGGCACGGACTAGAGGATTATTGTGGGAACTAAGAAGGGAAAATCATTTTTTATATTTGGATTTAGCGACTTCAGTGATGAAAGGTACGTTAAGGTCAGTGTGAAGAGTTTTGTTGGAGACGTAGTAAGGAGCATTGGCTATTGTACGAAGGATTTTGGATTGAAGGGATTGGATGCGCTGGAGATTGGAAGCCTTGGCAGAACCCCAGAGTTCAAGTCCGTAAGTCCACAAAGGTTTGAGTATTGCGTTGTATATAAGTCGTTTTGTTGTCAAAGTTTCGTGTTGATACAATCATTCTATCGGTAATTATCTTGTTCACAGACACACACCCAGATTTTATTTTTTTTCGTAATCAGAAGTTTGGAAAACATGAAATTCCGTTGAAAACTCAGCATCGAATTTCTGAACGCTTACATAACTTCTATACTTCGTATAGCTGACGAAGTAAAATAATAATAATAATGTTCTTTCTCAAAATGTAGTCGAAGGCATAGAACCTAAATTATATTAAATGTTAATTCTATTAAATGAATAAAACAAACTTATTTTTGAAATATTGTCTATTCCACTAAAGATATATATATATACATATAACTACCGGTTTCGGCTTTATACCATCGTCAGGTCTAGTTATGAACTAAGTCAGTTTGCAGAGAGCGACCCTTCAAATACATCTCAGGTCAAAGGGTGCTATTAAAACTTCGGAGTCCCCTGTACCGTGTGCATTCGCGACCCACATAATTGACAATAGCCACACTTTCGACCCATCTACAGGCATCAAATATCTCCACTATTGGAGCAATGGTCCCGAGCCTGTACGTTGTCACGTACCTACTCGTTAAAGACCCTAAGTGAATAAAAATTTAGGACTCCCATAGTAGAGTTGATGTCCTGATATCCATATTAAATGTTCTGTTGTTGTATTGGGTTTAATTCAATTAAATTTTCCTTTTTAAATTTTTGGGGGAAATACGGGAGGTTTCAACTTTTCCATCTGCCTATAAATAAAGTTATTCCTGAGAGCTCGAAGAGAGTAATAACAAATGCATAAATAAAATAACAGAAACAAACAAGTGGCAAATTGGAAATACAATATTTCATAATTAACATGGAATGTTACTTTCTATTGCTCCAATTAATAATTGGGCCAATAATTTCCTGATGAATGACTTCAAGTAATGAATAGCTCATCGATTGAATGAACTGTACAGCTTTCTCACTGCTGTTACACTTTCTGTACTCCTTATTATTTTGAGAAATATTTGAAAATGTAATGTAATTTACAAAGAGATATTTACAACTGTATAAAAATATATGCAACAAGCAAATATGATAATACAGAGATAATGGCAATGTCAAAATGTCATGAGGGGAGAAGTCACCCAGTGGTGACACTCCCTAGTCACTGTTTTGCAAACCACTGAGCTACTGGCGCCCACATATGTATTTATGTCCCATCAATGTTGTTTTTTTTTGTTTTTTTCTGGGATAAAGTAATAAAAACCTTATCGTATTAATTTTTATTCAATGATATATTTTCCATACATTTCTTATTACATTTTCAATCTAAATCTTCAAGTCCCTCTTTAAAAAACTCTTGGGGTAGGAACTGATCTGAAAAATACAACAACTGGCCTGTCAACTAGCCTTCTGTCCAGGCGTAAGTCCTAAATATCTCACGGTGTTAGGCTGAGGGGGATATATATATATTAAAATAAATAGTGAGATAAGTACGTTATCTCCTTAATATTTTATCTCTAATGTTACTACTGGTATGAGTTACCATACGATGGGCTGTGCATCTCGCATGGCTTGCACTCTCTGTAGTACGGTGTCCACACCCACTCGGTAGCCCAACTCGATCCGAGCTGTACAGTGCCAACACTCGACCAGATAGACAAGGTAGAGCATGGCCATGAAGGCGACAGGTATGTAGAGGTATCCTTCGTCACAGGGTGACATCTGTCGGCTCGTCTTGATGGGGTACAGAGAGAAGTTCACCACCACCTACACACAAACACACACACAGACTCAATTAGACCGGTGGTTCTCAACACATTTTTGAAGGAGATGAAATAATACTAGACAATATAAAAAATCGTTCATTGAAAGAGTAATTGTTCAGAATTGGGGCTCCTGGTGCCCAGCCATCCTAGAATGTTTGAAGTGAAACTTCTTTATCCTGGGCAACTTGGGGAAGCTGGTAAATGAGATACAAATTTATGTGACGCGCTGAACACTTGAAGACCCGCTCCGCACCAGTGTTCTAATTCATCCCCCAAAAAAGTGGTTAAAAAACTAAGTGTATAATCTGTGAGGGCACCGATTAAAGTCCCTACATTCCAAATTTGGACCAAATAGAACGAGAGGTTTGCGCACCGGGGTGAGTGGAAACATTTAATTTTTTTTAATTCTGAGAGTTACAGTTGGGGATTGTTGAGCGGGCTGGGAGAGGGGAGCGCTGCCCACCCCGCCTCTCTCCTCACGTCACTCTCCCGCTTCACTCACCCCGTTGAGCGGGCTGGGAGAGGGGAGCGCTCCCCACCCCGCCTCTCTCACGTCACTCTCCCTCTTCACTCACCCCGTTGGTGAACCCTAAAATCATGACAGGATAGTGATACAGACTCTGAATATGAGAATAATGGTCCAGGAACAACATTTTCATATTTATACTCAATCTACTGATAATGAATCACAAAGGTGTACGCCTGCTTTGCATTGCTGGCGTCATAAACAGCGTCTTTTTCTTTCTCTATTCTCTCAAATAGAACGAGAGGTTTGCGCACCGGGGTGAGTGGAAACATTTAATTTTTTTAATTCTGAGAGTTACAGTTGGGGATTGTTGAGCGGGCTGGGAGAGGGGAGCGCTGCCCACCCCGCCTCTCTCCTCACGTCACTCTCCCGCTTCACTCACCCCGTTGAGCGGGCTGGGAGAGGGGAGCGCTCCCCACCCCGCCTCTCTCACGTCACTCTCCCTCTTCACTCACCCCGTTGGTGAACCCTAAAATCATGACAGGATAGTGATACAGACTCTGAATATGAGAATAATGGTCCAGGAACAACATTTTCATATTTATACTCAATCTACTGATAATGAATCACAAAGGTGTACGCCTGCTTTGCATTGCTGGCGTCATAAACAGCGTCTTTTTCTTTCTCTATTCTCTCAAATAGAACGAGAGGTTTGCGCACCGGGGTGAGTGGAAACATTTAATTTTTTTTAATTCTGAGAGTTGCAGTTGGGGATTGTTGAGCGGGCTGGGTGAGGGGAGCGCTCCCCACCCCGCCTGTCTCCTCACGTCACTCTCCCGCTTCACTCACCCCGTTGGGCGGGCTAGTAGAGGGGAGCGCTCCCCACCCCGCCTCTCTCCTCACGTCACTCTCCCGCTTCACTCACCCCGTTGGGCGGGCTAGTAGAGGGGAGCGCTGCCCACCCCGCCTCTCTCCTCACGTCACTCTCCCGCTTCACTCACCCCGTTGGGCGGGCTAGTAGAGGGGAGCGCTCCCCACCCCGCCTCTCTCCTCACGTCACTCTCCCGCTTCACTCACCCCGTTGGGCGGGCTAGTAGAGGGGAGCGCTCCCCACCCCGCCTCTCTCCTCACGTCACTCTCCCGCTTCACTCACCCCGTTGGGCGGGCTAGTAGAAGGGAGCGCTCCCCACCCCGCCTCTCTCCTCACGTCACTCTCCCGCTTCACTCACCCCGTTGGGCGGGCTAGTAGAGGGGAGCGCTCCCCACCCCGCCTCTCTCCTCACGTCACTCTCCCGCTTCATTCACCCCGTTGGGTGGGCTGATAGAGGGGAGCGCTGCCCACCCCGCCTCTCTCCTCACGTCACTCTCCCGCTTCACTCACCCCGTTGAGCGGGCTGGGAGAGGGGAGCGCTCCCCACCCCGCCTCTCTCACGTCACTCTCCCTCTTCACTCACCCCGTTGGTGAACCATCATGACAGGATAGTGATACAGACTCTGAATATGAGAATAATGGTCCAGGAACAACATTTTCATATTTATACTCAATCTACTGATAATGAATCACAAAGGTGTACGCCTGCTTTGCATTGCTGGCGTCATAAACAGCGTATTTTTCTTTCTCTATTCTCATTCTCTATTCTCTCGCGTTCAAAAACCTACATTTCTTATTTGTCTTACCGTAGTCCTATTGTCTCTACTTTGGAATCTAATGTAGTGATTTCTGATGTTCCAAGCAATAAAAATAATGTTGATTTAACAAATGAATAAAAATAAAATGAGTCAAATAATAAAACTTTTTGCTTCTAAAATGATAATATTTATGGATCAATAAACAAAAAAATTAAAAAATCGATAGAGAAGTTTCACTTCTGGTGTTTTTTCCAAACACACTATTTTTTTTTAAATATATTTTTCATGTTTTATCAGATAAAACTTATTTAGAAATGAAGGGGGAGTATAAAATAAATTTCTAGTACATAAAAAAAATTGTTTTCTCAATATAAACGATATAATAATATCTGAACTAGGTATTTTTTTTATACTACCTGGGGTTTTTCTATATTAGGAGAACCTGATTTGTTTCACTAAATTGTATTTCTTCAGATAATATAGGATATAGGTAGTTGAAATCTAATGATGTCCTACAATAGGGGGGGGGGGGGGGAAGGGTCAAATTAGCTTTGAGAAAGCCTTACGTAATTTATGAATGGCCCCTAAAGCTAAGAACACATTTTTAACACGCGTCGTGTTAACACGCATTAACACGTGTCATAGAAATATCTATTACGTTATTTTAAATAGATTTATACATATTATTGTGATGTGTCGTCAGGGACAGACAACACGCTTTAACACGTCATAACGCGTGTTTTCAATATCTGTAGTGGTCAGATTTTCGTCAGAGTGTTAAAGCATCAGGACAAGGTTCAGGCAGCGCCGCCGAAAATATAGTATCTTATTTTGTTGTTACCTACGTTAAAGTTGATAAAAGTCGTTCCTCTCGAGATGTTGCTTCTCTAATATTTGTGTTTTGCTTCTTTAATTTACTTTCTTACATTGTAAACCACATCAAATTCCTTCTTGGTCATCCTGATATACATCTTACCCCTGTCATCGTCATTGCTGATTTCGGGCCACAGAACATGATATTCACCAAATTCGTGTCTACGTTCGTTTATTGGATGAACCCAGTATTCTCTGGATTCATGTTGTAGCACAAGCAATGCCGCAGTAACAGCTACCATTTCCTCTTCTTCATCCAACCAATCCATCTCTCCTTGTAGGTGCTCCATTATATTATAAGAGGACATACTAATCGAACGACACTACTTCACCAGTTTAAAAACATCAGCATTAACACACGTTTTACAACACAGATATGTGTCCGGCATATCTGATGTGCCGCATCCTGACGTGTCGTGTTGACACGTGTTAACACGTCGCGTGTTAAAAATGTGTTCTTAGCTTAAGTCTGAAAATAAAGCCGCACACCAGATTATGCGCTGAGTTGAAATTCCCTTGAAATACAGTAGACAAAAATGAGAATTCTCTCTATTTTTTATTTATTTTTTCAAATTAGTTATGCCAATTTCTCATCAGTAGGGGGAATAAGGGGACTCTGGCGCAATGGCTAAAGAGCAAGATGGCGGCCGTCCCCCACTCCTCTCCCACCACCACCACCCTCCCCAACTCCGAATCACTCACCATTGTACATCCCCAGCTCAACCCTCCTACACCCCAAATTGTTTCATCTCAATTTTTGTCCTTTGAGATTCACTACCAATCTACTTCCCCATCTCGATAAGTTTCCGCTCTCCCTTTAAACCTTGATAAGTTTCCGCTCTCCCTCTAAACCCTACTTTAAATTTTTATCCCACCCCTCGCCTATGCCCCTAATTTTTTTTAATTAGCCCACTACCAACAATTTTGATATTTTTTCAGTCTGATTTCGTGACCTTGAACAGGCACTTGCGTGTTCAAGCATGTCGAACCCTGCATTCGTGTAGCCTACCTTATCATGTCCTATCATCATCATCATCATCATTGTATTCAGTATTATTTAAAACTGGAGTATTATGATGGAAAAATCGCCTACCTACACTTTTGAGCATGCCGTCCTTCGGTGCCTTGAATAGTATTGCATTTAAAAATATAATTCAAAGCTCGTCATATTGAGTATGTTGTCCGATTGGAGTAATATGTGCGAAAAAATATTTATCTTCAATTCCGAGCATGCCGTCCTTCGGTGCCTTGAATGGTATTGCATTTAAAAATATAATTCAAAGCTCGTCATATTGAGTATGTTGTCCGATTGGAGTAATATGTGCGAAAAAATATTTATCTTCAATTCCGAGCACGCTGTCCTTTGGTGTTGTTTGTGAATTCTTGTTTTTTATTTATTTTTTTAACATCTACTATGGTTTGGAAATGACCTTCGTATCTGTAGGGATTAAGTCGTTGTTTACATGTTTCAAACATGTCGAGACCTGTTGTTCATACTTCACCAATTTTTATTTCATGATTTAATCTTACATCCCCACGTCAATTAACACATCCAATATGCTTCCCCATCTCAATACCCCCGCTCTCCCTCCGATTCACTACTCTCTATCTTCAGCGGCGTAGCCAGTCTATCTCAATTTTCTCACTTATACTTCCCCACCTAATTCTCCCTTTAAACCTTTTACTCAGACACACATCCAAGCAATTTTCTTTAGATTTCATCATAGTCCACTACTCTTAGCACCATCATGCTTCGCCCCTGTTCAACACCTACAACCTCTCTAGATCGTCTGACATTTTCATCATAACCCGGTCTACCCATACATAAACCTACATTCTACGTCCATTAGCCTTTCCCTCTGAGTCAGTCATACTTACCCACCTCAAATCATCTTCAATGCACATACCCACATCAATTATTCTAAAACATAATCTTTAATTATAATAGTTCTACTTCCTCAGACCTATTGTACTTCTTCCAATCCGGCAGAGACTTTGCAACCCACACCTAATCCTCAGGTCTTTCTCCTAATTTTTATGACTCACTTCTACTTCCCCACATCAATCGTCTAATTGTTTTTTCTCAACTTGTCCTTACCAATTTTCTGTTCTCTACTTCTAAAACCTTTTACTCATACATACCCGCCCATACACGCGGAGTAATCTTTAGATCTAGATGTACCTTTCCATGGATACATTCTTAGGCTAACATGCAGTATATTCAACTTACGTTATGTTACATACTACTTCTCATCTCCAGCACTTAACTTACTTAGCACCTCTACTGTATTCCAATCCTCGTTTAAAGCGGTCAAAACAATTTCTTTTTCCTTCCACCAACCGTCCTCTACTGTAATTGCTCTCCTAACCTTCTCAAACCCCCGCACAATTCTGACAACGACCAATCCATCCCAATATTCTGCTCTCCACTTCTACTTCCCCAACATCATATCAAGTTAGAACCCTACAAGTGTAGACTACTGCCCCGTCAACATTTCTTTCTCATTCAAACCACTTCTATCCCACCTCTCACTCAGACATACCTGCACACTTGCATCACATGCAGAAAATCAAATTTAAATGCTTCTCCCTACCTAAACCGCCAGGTCAACACCCCCACAGTTCTCGTCGATATTTAGATTCACATTTCCAATATTACTTTACCATCACTATTTTTACGACTAATAACCTACAATCTAGCAGGAACTTAAATCATCCCCCTGCACAACACTACTCCGGATATATTCAGAACCCACTCCCACACATCTGAGCACCAATAGAACTCTAACCTAGGACCCCTGCTGTGTAGGCTCACTCACATTGGTACCTGTCAACCCATCTTTATAACTGCAAAAGCCGGGGGTAATTTCATATTCAAGTATTTTTCCTAAGATTTCATACTGATGAAGGCTCTAGACCCCTTCATCACCAACGAGATCAGTTAAAGAACTATTTTATAACACAGCCCCAACGTACTTATAAGGTGTGTCCAATACAATAGGAACTCTTCTTATATAGCTATCCTAAGAAGAAGTCATTGAAAACTTTACCCACTGAGCCGGATAATTATTTATAGTAGAGATACTAATATTTTTTGAATGGGTAGGCGGCCTTGTGTAACATTTCATTATCAGAGATTAGCTGTGATGTACTTTTCTACAAATCAGAGACTATGTATATTTCCTACAATAGAATCCTTCCGAGAGATCCAATATATCGTCACGACACAACACTTCACAAAAATACGGAATTGTTCACCTATCCCTATAAACATCACTCAACTGCAACTTCCCCAAATCTAAAAAACTTAGAAGTCGCTCGGACACATTTTAAAAACCCCACCACTCTTCTATATACTTCCTCAGTTAAATTCTTTCCCTGGTTCCCCTCTATAGTATATCTTAAACTCTAAAGTAACCCCAACCCGAACACCATTCCTATCAATCTAAACTTTTATTTCTCAGTCATGCACCATAGATAGGGTTTTCTATAGGTGCTATCACCAATCTCCTACATGCATATATATATAATATATTTTCTATAGTTCCCCCGACATTTTTCTACAACTAACACTCAATTAATATTATAACGCAGCCCTCACACCCATACTCCATTGTATTTATTTTTCAAGTCCCAAGCTCTTCGTCTAATATACATCACAGTTCCTTTGAGAACCCATATAGTATTATTGTTCCATCCTCACCCACATCTCATGGACCCCACAATTCAGCCCTCCTTCCCCGCATATATGGTATTGAGAGCCAAAACACTTACGATGACCCAATACAACAGTTATTTTACCGATTCATCTTCATAGCCACAAAAGCCGGGATTATTTAATATTTTAGTATATTTCTTTTTTCATTATTTGTCACAGGTTTTTTTTCCTCACATACAACGCCTACTCCACTCAACTGTTTTTTCTTAAAGTCCTATACATATCTTACATCCTTTCATATATTTATTTTTTATTTAGTCATATTATTTAATATTTTATGCGATTAATATTTATTTACATTTTCGAAAATTTACGTAAATTATGAAAATTTTGTAGCATATTCAGGAACATTTTTTGTGATGAATGTGACTGCGTAATAACTATCGTGATTATAAGAAAAATTGATGAGTACAAGCTGGTCAGTATTAAGAAATAAAAATCGTATATAGGTTCCATATCATAGGCAGTTTCTTGTTGTTGTTGGGGCTAGGTGTATTGCTGGAAACCCAATAATGATCGGCTCTTCTCGGCTCGTCTCGGATTTTATCGGCTCCTTTCGTTGCATGTAGGATGAAAAAAACTATAAATACGTTCTGTTTGGTCAGTAGTTATCTGTTTTCATTGTGAACGTGTTAACAACGTTGAGATAAATACAATCTGATCATTCACTATTTATTGAACCGAAGTTGTCAACCCTGTTACAATAAATACGGTCTGTTTGGTGATTATTAGGCAGACTTCATTGATCTAGTAATCCACAGCAGGTTAGATACCATGGGGGTCAAACGAAACGCTCTCACTATAGAAAATAAAATAAAAATAATTAAACTTTTTGATGAAGGAGAAAAGGTTGGAGAAATATCGAAACATTTCAAGATTCCTCAATCCACGATTTCTTCAATTTTAAAGAGACGAGAAACCATTTTTCAATTAGATACATGTGGTAAAAGACATATTAAACGAATTAGAACTAATGGTGATTATCCAATAGAACAAGATGAAACTGAGGATACACCCCCTCTTGCCTTCAACGGAGAGAATTACACACAACAACACACAGACTCTTCAGAGGAGGATGTGGGTGAACACTCCAGTTCATCACAACAGCAAACGGACTCTTCACAGCATGATACGGATGAAGACGGAAGTGAACGAATTCATTCAACAGAACACCGACGAGTAGTATATGGTGATAAAAAACCAACAAAAAAGTTCAACCTTCCTAAACCCGTAAAAGGCTTAATACCTCTTTCTAAGGAAAATATGACGTTTTTACGTTTGGTCGGGTATAAAGTTCTGTCATCAACGTATAGATGTTAGATTTGGATAGTTCAAAGAGGGGTTCGGATATCATTCTCATTACCGAAACCATCGGGGGTATAGATGGAATAAGAAAATCTGTTAGACATGAAAACACTCTATCTATTTAAAAGGTAGATTTTTTCAAGGAGAATGGGACAACGACAGTTGCAACATTCTAAAAGTGGTTTTTGTTCAATTCCAGTGCTTCCAGGGTAATAACTCGGACTATATTTTGAAGGATATATCAATAATGGGCATTAACGTTATTGGGAATAGGTACACAGCATATCACAAACGAAAAGATTATTAGAAAGAATCAAATCGAATGCTGTGAGGTTGTGCAGGCTTGGAGAGGCTATAAACGCACGCAGGTCGTATGAGTGAAGGTTTGGAGAGGATATAGACGCCCGCAGACCAGTGTGATCACCAGCAGTTCTAAATGTTGAAAACACTGATTTGAGGAAAAGTAGGAGAGTACAATCGTGTTAATATGCCTGTATTTTTGATTTGCAGGAAAGGGCCTTGCCCCCTTTTTATTCATGCTTTGTATCCAAAAGTATATATATATTTCAGTTTTCATTTGACTATATGCTTATATCATCTCTTTGTGAGAGCGGTTCTAAATCTGCTGGGTAAGTTTCGTTCTTGAGCAGTGTCTACATGTACCCCCAAAATCCTGTTTCTTTGAACCAAATTCAACTCAGTCAAATCGATTCAAATCGCTATATTTTTAACGATATCACAGTAGTTATAACGATATCGCTATATTTATAACGATATCACAGTAGTTATAACGATAGCGCTATATTTATAACGATATCACAGGAGTTATAACGATATCGCTATATTTATAACGATATTACTGTAGTTATAACGATATCGCTATATTTATAACGATATCACAGGAGTTATAACGATATCGCTATATTTATAACGATATTACTGTAGTTATAACGATATCGCTATATTTTTAACGATATCACAGTAGTTATAACGATATCGCTATATTTATAACGATATCACAGTAGTTATAACGATAGCGCTATATTTATAACGATATCACAGTAGTTATAACGATATCGCTATATTTATAACGATATTACTTTAATTATAACGATATCGCTATATTTATAACGATATTACTGTAGTTATAACGATATCGCTATATTTATAACGATATCACAGTAGTTATAACGATATCGCTATATTTATAACGATATTACTGTAGTTATAACGATATCGCTATATTTATAACGACATCACAGTAGTTATAACGATATCGCTATATTTATAACGATATCACAGTAGTTATAACGATATCGCTATATTTATAACGATATCACAGTAGTTATAACGATATCGCTATATTTATAACGATATCGTTATAACTAGAAGGAGAGTGTAGTGATGTTTGAGCGAGAATATTGCAGTATAATATAGGGATTTGAATCGATTTGACTGAGTTGAATTTGGTTCAAAGAAACAGGATTTTGGGGGTACATGTAGACACTGCTCAAGAACGAAACTTACCCAGCAGATTTAGAACCGCTCTCACAAAGAGATGATATAAGCATATAGTCAAATGAAAACTGAAATATATATATACTTTTGGATACAAAGCATGAATAAAAAGGGGGCAAGGCCCTTTCCTGCAAATCAAAAATACAGGCATATTAACACGATTGTACTCTCCTACTTTTCCTCAAATCAGTGTTTTCAACATTTAGAACTGCTGGTGATCACACTGGTCTGCGGGCGTCTATATCCTCTCCAAACCTTCACTCATACGACCTGCGTGCGTTTATAGCCTCTCCAAGCCTGCACAACCTCACAGCATTCGATTTGATTCTTTCTAATAATCTTTTCGTTTGTGATATGCTGTGTACCTATTCCCAATAACGTTAATGCCCATTATTGATATATCCTTCAAAATATAGTCCGAGTTATTACCCTGGAAGCACTGGAATTGAACAAAAACCACTTTTAGAATGTTGCAACTGTCGTTGTCCCATTCTCCTTGAAAAAATCTACCTTTTAAATAGATAGAGTGTTTTCATGTCTAACAGATTTTCTTATTCCATCTATACCCCCGATGGTTTCGGTAATGAGAATGATATCCGAACCCCTCTTTGAACTATCCAAATCTAACATCTATACGTTGATGACAGAACTTTATACCCGACCAAACGTAAAAACGTCATATTTTCCTTAGAAAGAGGTATTAAGCCTTTTACGGGTTTAGGAAGGTTGAACTTTTTTGTTGGTTTTTTATCACCATATACTACTCGTCGGTGTTCTGTTGAATGAATTCGTTCACTTCCGTCTTCATCCGTATCATGCTGTGAAGAGTCCGTTTGCTGTTGTGATGAACTGGAGTGTTCACCCACATCCTCCTCTGAAGAGTCTGTGTGTTGTTGTGTGTAATTCTCTCCGTTGAAGGCAAGAGGGGGTGTATCCTCAGTTTCATCTTGTTCCATTGGATAATCACCATTAGTTCTAATTCGTTTAATATGTCTTTTACCACATGTATCTAATTGAAAAATGGTTTCTCGTCTCTTTAAAATTGAAGAAATCGTGGATTGAGGAATCTTGAAATGTTTCGATATTTCTCCAACCTTTTCTCCTTCATCAAAAAGTTTAATTATTTTTATTTTATTTTCTATAGTGAGAGCGTTTCGTTTGACCCCCATGGTATCTAACCTGCTGTGGATTACTAGATCAATGAAGTCTGCCTAATAATCACCAAACAGACCGTATTTATTGTAACAGGGTTGACAACTTCGGTTCAATAAATAGTGAATGATCAGATTGTATTTATCTCAACGTTGTTAACACGTTCACAATGAAAACAGATAACTACTGACCAAACAGAACGTATTTATAGTTTTTTTCATCCTACATGCAACGAAAGGAGCCGATAAAATCCGAGACGAGCCGAGAAGAGCCGATCATTATTGGGTTTCCAGCAATACACCTAGCCCCAACAACAACAAGAAACTGCCTATGATATGGAACCTATATACGATTTTTATTTCTTAATACTGACCAGCTTGTACTCATCAATTTTTCTTATAATCACGATAGTTATTACGCAGTCACATTCATCACAAAAAATGTTCCTGAATATGCTACAAAATTTTCATAATTTACGTAAATTTTCGAAAATGTAAATAAATATTAATCGCATAAAATATTAAATAATATGACTAAATAAAAAATAAATATATGAAAGGATGTAAGATATGTATAGGACTTTAAGAAAAAACAGTTGAGTGGAGTAGGCGTTGTATGTGAGGAAAAAAAACCTGTGACAAATAATGAAAAAAGAAATATACTAAAATATTAAATAATCCCGGCTTTTGTGGCTATGAAGATGAATCGGTAAAATAACTGTTGTATTGGGTCATCGTAAGTGTTTTGGCTCTCAATACCATATATGCGGGGAAGGAGGGCTGAATTGTGGGGTCCATGAGATGTGGGTGAGGATGGAACAATAATACTATATGGGTTCTCAAAGGAACTGTGATGTATATTAGACGAAGAGCTTGGGACTTGAAAAATAAATACAATGGAGTATGGGTGTGAGGGCTGCGTTATAATATTAATTGAGTGTTAGTTGTAGAAAAATGTCGGGGGAACTATAGAAAATATATTATATATATATGCATGTAGGAGATTGGTGATAGCACCTATAGAAAACCCTATCTATGGTGCATGACTGAGAAATAAAAGTTTAGATTGATAGGAATGGTGTTCGGGTTGGGGTTACTTTAGAGTTTAAGATATACTATAGAGGGGAACCAGGGAAAGAATTTAGCTGAGGAAGTATATAGAAGAGTGGTGGGGTTTTTAAAATGTGTCCGAGCGACTTCTAAGTTTTTTAGATTTGGGGAAGTTGCAGTTGAGTGATGTTTATAGGGATAGGTGAACAATTCCGTATTTTTGTGAAGTGTTGTGTCGTGACGATATATTGGATCTCTCGGAAGGATTCTATTGTAGGAAATATACATAGTCTCTGATTTGTAGAAAAGTACATCACAGCTAATCTCTGATAATGAAATGTTACACAAGGCCGCCTACCCATTCAAAAAATATTAGTATCTCTACTATAAATAATTATCCGGCTCAGTGGGTAAAGTTTTCAATGACTTCTTCTTAGGATAGCTATATAAGAAGAGTTCCTATTGTATTGGACACACCTTATAAGTACGTTGGGGCTGTGTTATAAAATAGTTCTTTAACTGATCTCGTTGGTGATGAAGGGGTCTAGAGCCTTCATCAGTATGAAATCTTAGGAAAAATACTTGAATATGAAATTACCCCCGGCTTTTGCAGTTATAAAGATGGGTTGACAGGTACCAATGTGAGTGAGCCTACACAGCAGGGGTCCTAGGTTAGAGTTCTATTGGTGCTCAGATGTGTGGGAGTGGGTTCTGAATATATCCGGAGTAGTGTTGTGCAGGGGGATGATTTAAGTTCCTGCTAGATTGTAGGTTATTAGTCGTAAAAATAGTGATGGTAAAGTAATATTGGAAATGTGAATCTAAATATCGACGAGAACTGTGGGGGTGTTGACCTGGCGGTTTAGGTAGGGAGAAGCATTTAAATTTGATTTTCTGCATGTGATGCAAGTGTGCAGGTATGTCTGAGTGAGAGGTGGGATAGAAGTGGTTTGAATGAGAAAGAAATGTTGACGGGGCAGTAGTCTACACTTGTAGGGTTCTAACTTGATATGATGTTGGGGAAGTAGAAGTGGAGAGCAGAATATTGGGATGGATTGGTCGTTGTCAGAATTGTGCGGGGGTTTGAGAAGGTTAGGAGAGCAATTACAGTAGAGGACGGTTGGTGGAAGGAAAAAGAAATTGTTTTGACCGCTTTAAACGAGGATTGGAATACAGTAGAGGTGCTAAGTAAGTTAAGTGCTGGAGATGAGAAGTAGTATGTAACATAACGTAAGTTGAATATACTGCATGTTAGCCTAAGAATGTATCCATGGAAAGGTACATCTAGATCTAAAGATTACTCCGCGTGTATGGGCGGGTATGTATGAGTAAAAGGTTTTAGAAGTAGAGAACAGAAAATTGGTAAGGACAAGTTGAGAAAAAACAATTAGACGATTGATGTGGGGAAGTAGAAGTGAGTCATAAAAATTAGGAGAAAGACCTGAGGATTAGGTGTGGGTTGCAAAGTCTCTGCCGGATTGGAAGAAGTACAATAGGTCTGAGGAAGTAGAACTATTATAATTAAAGATTATGTTTTAGAATAATTGATGTGGGTATGTGCATTGAAGATGATTTGAGGTGGGTAAGTATGACTGACTCAGAGGGAAAGGCTAATGGACGTAGAATGTAGGTTTATGTATGGGTAGACCGGGTTATGATGAAAATGTCAGACGATCTAGAGAGGTTGTAGGTGTTGAACAGGGGCGAAGCATGATGGTGCTAAGAGTAGTGGACTATGATGAAATCTAAAGAAAATTGCTTGGATGTGTGTCTGAGTAAAAGGTTTAAAGGGAGAATTAGGTGGGGAAGTATAAGTGAGAAAATTGAGATAGACTGGCTACGCCGCTGAAGATAGAGAGTAGTGAATCGGAGGGAGAGCGGGGGTATTGAGATGGGGAAGCATATTGGATGTGTTAATTGACGTGGGGATGTAAGATTAAATCATGAAATAAAAATTGGTGAAGTATGAACAACAGGTCTCGACATGTTTGAAACATGTAAACAACGACTTAATCCCTACAGATACGAAGGTCATTTCCAAACCATAGTAGATGTTAAAAAAATAAATAAAAAACAAGAATTCACAAACAACACCAAAGGACAGCGTGCTCGGAATTGAAGATAAATATTTTTTCGCACATATTACTCCAATCGGACAACATACTCAATATGACGAGCTTTGAATTATATTTTTAAATGCAATACCATTCAAGGCACCGAAGGACGGCATGCTCGGAATTGAAGATAAATATTTTTTCGCACATATTACTCCAATCGGACAACATACTCAATATGACGAGCTTTGAATTATATTTTTAAATGCAATACTATTCAAGGCACCGAAGGACGGCATGCTCAAAAGTGTAGGTAGGCGATTTTTCCATCATAATACTCCAGTTTTAAATAATACTGAATACAATGATGATGATGATGATGATAGGACATGATAAGGTAGGCTACACGAATGCAGGGTTCGACATGCTTGAACACGCAAGTGCCTGTTCAAGGTCACGAAATCAGACTGAAAAAATATCAAAATTGTTGGTAGTGGGCTAATTAAAAAAAATTAGGGGCATAGGCGAGGGGTGGGATAAAAATTTAAAGTAGGGTTTAGAGGGAGAGCGGAAACTTATCAAGGTTTAAAGGGAGAGCGGAAACTTATCGAGATGGGGAAGTAGATTGGTAGTGAATCTCAAAGGACAAAAATTGAGATGAAACAATTTGGGGTGTAGGAGGGTTGAGCTGGGGATGTACAATGGTGAGTGATTCGGAGTTGGGGAGGGTGGTGGTGGTGGGAGAGGAGTGGGGGACGGCCGCCATCTTGCTCTTTAGCCATTGCGCCAGAGTCCCCTTATTCCCCCTACTCTCATCTCTACATTTTATTGTAGGTAATTTTTCATCTTATTTTTTAATAGGATTTTAATTTTTATTCTGCATTGTTTCTGTTAAATTACATTTTCTAAAAACAGTTTTTCATAAAGGGGACATCAAAGTAACACAATTTCACCATTAAACAAAAAAATTAAATTCTCTACCAAAATTGTCATTTTCTTTTATTAAGGGGAAAGCGACTGGGAAAATGGCCTTAGCTTTTTTCCTTATATACTCTTCTTATTTGTTGCTTTCCCAGCTGTACGAAGTATAAATGAAGTTATGCTATCGATCAGAAAATCGATGCGGAGTTTTCAACGGCATTTCATGTCTTCTGAATTCCAAATTCCAAATATGAAAAAAAAAATGCTGTGTGTCTGTAAATGGTTAGAGTGTGCTGGGTTCACACATAAAATTTCGTGTTGATGCATTCAATCTATCGCGAGTAATCATGTTCACAGACACATTTTTTTTTTTTCAGCCAAGTCGACTAAACGGAAGGGGATATTAGGGGGGAGGCTTAACTATAAAACTCTAGTAATTGCCGTTGTAATGAATATATCGTTAGAAAATGCCATATATGGATTCAAAACTCCATAAGGAAGACACTTAATAATTTTCAACGGAATCGGCAGAGAAGGGGGGGGGGGGGGGGAGGACTTAACTAAGAACTCCATTAACTGCCGATTTAATAAATTTAATGGCACGAAATAAAAAAAATCATGTCAGTAAACCTCATGTCAGTAAACACATCCAATGTGCTTCCCCATATTGATTGTAATCTCCTCTAATATTTTATTGTAATCCTACTTCCCCACATCAATTATCCTAAAATCATAATTCGTAAATCCTGCTTCCTCAGATCAATTGTACTTCTCCTTCTAAACCTGGAATATTTTCAGAACAACCTCAATAGGAACCCTTACACCGGCACCCCATCCAAAATATTTTTCAAGACCGGCATACATTCACTTTTACTTCCTCATACTAATCCTCCTTCAACCCTCAGTTCAGCGGTATAGTCAATCCATCTCAATTTTCTCACTTATACTTCCCCACATAAATTGTCTAATTTTTTTTCTCTACTTGTCTACATCCGAGCAATTTTCTTTAGATTTCATCATAGTCCAGTAATTTTAGCTTCGGCACCATCCTGCTTCGCCCAACTCCTACAACCTCTCCTCTAGATCGGCTAACATTTTCATCATAACCCGGTCTACCCATACATACACCTACACCCATTAACCTCTCACTCGCTCTAGGGCTAGGTCTAGGTCCAGAGGTCTCATGGAAACATTCTTAGGCGGTATATTTAACTTACATTTATTTTCTTCGTAGGCTGCTTCTCATCTCCAACACTTTCTTAGGATGATTCTCACCAGCATCTCTACATCAGGTATCTGTAACAGACTTTACAGGGGTGTGTATTTCTTTTAGTTCGCTTTATTGATTAATCAATAAACCGGTAAGCCTCTTCACCAGCGTCAAGGTAGAAATACGTCGAAGAGGTGGGGTGGGATTAGGGAAGGAATAAAAGCTCGAGTCAGGGCTTCTCTTCAATCTTTAGGTTTTTCTTTTGTACAGGTTTACGGGTTTTACACCACGCCAGTGACCAATTAGGTTTACGGGTTTTCACACCACGCCAGTGACCAATTAGGTTTACAGGTTTTCACACCACGCCAGTGACCATTCAAAAACCAAGAGATATCAGATCAGTCTAGATTAAGCCTCAAGAGGATTTTAGGAATGGGATGGGAATAGGAATGTTTTCCGATATTTAAGTGCCCTCGGAAAAACGGGTAGCCAGGTTATACCTCCCAGCACTAGGTTTGAATTGAGTAATGTCCATGAGCTAAGGTATGAACCCCATCAGATAAAACTACTCTTTTGTCATCCTCGGGGGATAAAGCTTTTTTATTTATTCTAACGCTAAACAGCTCATGTTTCTTAGACTGAATCATTTTCATGTCTGTATATACTATTTTTCCTTCAAAAAGTGATTTCTCAAAATCTTGCAACGATATATTTTTTTCAACGGCTGCTTTCTTAACACCTTTAATACATTTTTTAATTTTTTTACTTATATCCATAGCATATATCTTCGGTTTTAGTCCTACGAATTTATTAATGATAACCCCATTAGTCTCATCTTTAAACTTGCCTAGAATTTTTTTATTTAAAACAGAATAGCAAGGATGATTCTGCGGGAAATCAGACGTATCAAAATAATTCTCCATCGCTTTCATGTCCTGATACCAGTCGGGTGTATTAATTAAATAAACTAAGCTGTCCGTATCTGTGTACATTAATTTTAGAGTATTAGGATTATATTTTTTCATCATTACATTATAGTGAAAATCGTACATCACAGTTTTGGACAAATCTAAAATCGACATGCCTACATATATAGGCTTATTAAATAATAATTTTGTTTTACTCATAGTTACAGATACTAAGTTTTCATGATAAATTATCCTGTCTAGAAAGTTAGCTTTGGCGATCAGTTTCATTAATTTTTTAGAGTCTGTAACTAGCATCATGTTCATACGGTTTCTTATGTTCTCCATAGTTTTCCCGAAGACAGCGTTATTCAAAAGTTTGTAAAAATCTTTTTCAAAGTCATTTTTCGCCTTTTTACGAAGCTCAGTATTACAATCAATGTATGACTGTAACCAACGAGACTGTCGGGGGGTTCTAACTTGATATGATGTTGGGGAAGTAGAAGTGGAGAGCAGAATATTGGGATGGATTGGTCGTTGTCAGAATTGTGCGGGGGTTTGAGAAGGTTAGGAGAGCAATTACAGTAGAGGACGGTTGGTGGAAGGAAAAAGAAATTGTTTTGACCGCTTTAAACGAGGATTGGAATACAGTAGAGGTGCTAAGTAAGTTAAGTGCTGGAGATGAGAAGTAGTATGTAACATAACGTAAGTTGAATATACTGCATGTTAGCCTAAGAATGTATCCATGGAAAGGTACATCTAGATCTAAAGATTACTCCGCGTGTATGGGCGGGTATGTATGAGTAAAAGGTTTTAGAAGTAGAGAACAGAAAATTGGTAAGGACAAGTTGAGAAAAAACAATTAGACGATTGATGTGGGGAAGTAGAAGTGAGTCATAAAAATTAGGAGAAAGACCTGAGGATTAGGTGTGGGTTGCAAAGTCTCTGCCGGATTGGAAGAAGTACAATAGGTCTGAGGAAGTAGAACTATTATAATTAAAGATTATGTTTTAGAATAATTGATGTGGGTATGTGCATTGAAGATGATTTGAGGTGGGTAAGTATGACTGACTCAGAGGGAAAGGCTAATGGACGTAGAATGTAGGTTTATGTATGGGTAGACCGGGTTATGATGAAAATGTCAGACGATCTAGAGAGGTTGTAGGTGTTGAACAGGGGCGAAGCATGATGGTGCTAAGAGTAGTGGACTATGATGAAATCTAAAGAAAATTGCTTGGATGTGTGTCTGAGTAAAAGGTTTAAAGGGAGAATTAGGTGGGGAAGTATAAGTGAGAAAATTGAGATAGACTGGCTACGCCGCTGAAGATAGAGAGTAGTGAATCGGAGGGAGAGCGGGGGTATTGAGATGGGGAAGCATATTGGATGTGTTAATTGACGTGGGGATGTAAGATTAAATCATGAAATAAAAATTGGTGAAGTATGAACAACAGGTCTCGACATGTTTGAAACATGTAAACAACGACTTAATCCCTACAGATACGAAGGTCATTTCCAAACCATAGTAGATGTTAAAAAAATAAATAAAAAACAAGAATTCACAAACAACACCAAAGGACAGCGTGCTCGGAATTGAAGATAAATATTTTTTCGCACATATTACTCCAATCGGACAACATACTCAATATGACGAGCTTTGAATTATATTTTTAAATGCAATACCATTCAAGGCACCGAAGGACGGCATGCTCGGAATTGAAGATAAATATTTTTTCGCACATATTACTCCAATCGGACAACATACTCAATATGACGAGCTTTGAATTATATTTTTAAATGCAATACTATTCAAGGCACCGAAGGACGGCATGCTCAAAAGTGTAGGTAGGCGATTTTTCCATCATAATACTCCAGTTTTAAATAATACTGAATACAATGATGATGATGATGATGATAGGACATGATAAGGTAGGCTACACGAATGCAGGGTTCGACATGCTTGAACACGCAAGTGCCTGTTCAAGGTCACGAAATCAGACTGAAAAAATATCAAAATTGTTGGTAGTGGGCTAATTAAAAAAAATTAGGGGCATAGGCGAGGGGTGGGATAAAAATTTAAAGTAGGGTTTAGAGGGAGAGCGGAAACTTATCAAGGTTTAAAGGGAGAGCGGAAACTTATCGAGATGGGGAAGTAGATTGGTAGTGAATCTCAAAGGACAAAAATTGAGATGAAACAATTTGGGGTGTAGGAGGGTTGAGCTGGGGATGTACAATGGTGAGTGATTCGGAGTTGGGGAGGGTGGTGGTGGTGGGAGAGGAGTGGGGGACGGCCGCCATCTTGCTCTTTAGCCATTGCGCCAGAGTCCCCTTATTCCCCCTACTCTCATCTCTACATTTTATTGTAGGTAATTTTTCATCTTATTTTTTAATAGGATTTTAATTTTTATTCTGCATTGTTTCTGTTAAATTACATTTTCTAAAAACAGTTTTTCATAAAGGGGACATCAAAGTAACACAATTTCACCATTAAACAAAAAAATTAAATTCTCTACCAAAATTGTCATTTTCTTTTATTAAGGGGAAAGCGACTGGGAAAATGGCCTTAGCTTTTTTCCTTATATACTCTTCTTATTTGTTGCTTTCCCAGCTGTACGAAGTATAAATGAAGTTATGCTATCGATCAGAAAATCGATGCGGAGTTTTCAACGGCATTTCATGTCTTCTGAATTCCAAATTCCAAATATGAAAAAAAAAATGCTGTGTGTCTGTAAATGGTTAGAGTGTGCTGGGTTCACACATAAAATTTCGTGTTGATGCATTCAATCTATCGCGAGTAATCATGTTCACAGACACATTTTTTTTTTTTCAGCCAAGTCGACTAAACGGAAGGGGATATTAGGGGGGAGGCTTAACTATAAAACTCTAGTAATTGCCGTTGTAATGAATATATCGTTAGAAAATGCCATATATGGATTCAAAACTCCATAAGGAAGACACTTAATAATTTTCAACGGAATCGGCAGAGAAGGGGGGGGGGGGGGGGGAGGACTTAACTAAGAACTCCATTAACTGCCGATTTAATAAATTTAATGGCACGAAATAAAAAAAATTCTTCTCTTCTTCAAAACCCCATAAAGATGACATTAATTTTCTGCGAGCCCATGTAGGGGATCAGGGGAGGGTCGACTCAAAATCCCCAATAATTGGCGATGTAATGCATTTATCGACAGAAAATTTAGAATGGTTTTGAAATCTCTGTAATGAAAAGAAAATTAATCTTTATTCTGGGAAAAATAATATCATAAGAAATAAACAAAAGAATATATGTATCAACTAAAAGAACAGTACAGAAAAAGGAAAGTAACGGCTTGATGGATTTGATTAATTTTTTTAAAAATTTGTTCGTCATCGTCTGTGGAAGGTTATAGGCGTATGAGTACCTCAATATCTGGTCCATCCCAGCATCCACCCACGCAATCTTTGTAACTCAAAAACCACTGCAATGATTAATGAGGAATCTTTTTGAATAGATAAGTTTTATCTACCGGCAGGTTAAGGTCTATTTTTTAATCAACCCCTGGTCCATCCCAGCATCCACTCACGCAATCTTTGTAACTCGAAAACCATTGCAACGATTAATGAGAAATCTTTTTGAATAAATTAGTTTTAGGTCCAAAGCTAGCGTTACTACAGTTGAAGGACTATAAGTCTTATTCCGTATAAATAATTGAAAATTATAACATCATGAATGTACTGTCGAGGAACTGAATAGCCTTATAGGAGATATTGGGAGAAAAGTCAAAGTTCCCCGGGCAACGCCGGGTATTACTGCTAGTATTAATAAATGTTAATGAAAGGCAATGTTGAAAACGATAAAAATAAACTAGTGAAAAATAAAACAAAAAAAAAATGAAGAAAAAAAAAGTAAAAATAATATTGTTAAAAATAATAACAATAATTAGTTATATCTAAATTATAAAGAAAATCAGAAGTCCGAGAGAAAAATATATATTTATATCTGTATATATACAGCCAAAATGGTTTATAAAGACACCGGATATAATGTACAATCGGATATAACGAACAAAATAGTCGGTCCCATGAAATAACATACATATAATGTACAATCGGATATAACGAACAAAATAGTCGGTCCCATGAAATAACATACAAAAAAAGCATTAAGTTGCTTACAACAAACATATCGGTTAGAGCGGACACATTTCTCGGAACAATAGCTGTTGAAATATCAGTTACAAAGTAGAGTTCAGGTTTTTTGTTCTACGAAATGAGAAAAATAAAAGCTTTGTTGACTTTACATTTTTTCGCCCTACAGTTTTTCAATATCAGTTGTGTCTTGTTTTTATACACGAACACATGCCTTGGCAACTATTTACAATTGAAGAGCATTCCGGAATAATTTGCAGAGTCGATTCCGGTGTTTGCGGGAGCTCAATCGCCCGTGAATTTCAAACATAGCTCTCAACGATTGCTGGAATGATGAAGCACTGGGAGACCATTTTTACACAATTTAATAAGACTTAGTGCGAAAAGACAAAACGGATTCATTTATCTAATCACACTGACATTAAAAATGCTTTACTCGATTGGTTTAAAGAAACAAAGATTTTGATAACACATTATTTGTATTATGAATATTGTTTATTGAGTACCTACTCATTTCAATATTGAGGTATGAACTAAGTTATCTTATAATAGTTATAAACTTATAACGGACTGTTTGTTGTAACCAGTGTAACACCATTTATAGCTAACTGTTCGTACTACTATTAAATAATTTCGTTAGTAACGTATTCTGACTATGGTTACCAGACTATTTTACAAGTGATAGAAGTTAGTTAGTAATTATGACTCATGCCCGGGCTTTAAGTCATATTGCCTGGACATGAGCCCAACTCTACTATGGGAGTACTAAATTTTGCCTACACTAAATTTTAATTCTCCTAGGTTAGGGGTCTTTTACGAGTATCTGACAATGTACAGGGTCGGGACCATCGCTTAACGTCCCATCCGAAGGACAGCGTGCTTTAAATTTATTTTACCTCCCAGATACTCTGACAATGACAAATATTTGAAAACAGTAAGCACCATAAAGCCCACCTATATTCTATATTTCTTACTTGACTTTTTTTGTTTCATATCAAACTTATTTTATCTTTACACGTGGTGTCTAATGAGCTCAGGATCGCGAGTTGGAAATCTAGACGAGGCCCTTAGTTGTTTTAAGTAGGAAGTGAAGTATAAGCTTGAGCACGTCGTCCTTCGACCCAGATTTTAAGTGATGGAGACAAAGTTGTTAGACGTCAGGTACTCGTTAATGGCCCTTAGCCTAGCTGATTGGGAGGTGAAAAAACCTTGAGCACGCTGTCCCTTTTAGTTGAAGCCCGGGCATGAGTCCAAGTAACTAAGTTCCTAACTTAGGTTAACTATCATCGTTTTTGGTTAATAGCTATCCACCAACATAGTTGCCTTCATGTGTTTTACAGAAAATATTTGGAAACGGTACCTGTATATAGATTCTATATTTCTTCTTCGACAATTTTTGATAGATCCAATCAGAATATTTATTTTATCATTACATAAAGTGTCTAAAGGGCTCAAGATCGCGAGTTCGAAACCTAGCCAAGGCTCAAAGGTGTTTTAACTGGAAGTGTAAAAAAATAAATAATAATAATAAAGTAGCTTAACGTCCCATCCGAAAGACGGCGTGCATAAGTATGTAGCATGAAGAAGAAAAAATAAATTGTCGGTGAATCACCAGAAATGTACTTCCCCCGAACTAATTAATCAATTAACTTTTCGCTCCCCCTCCAAAGCCAGTAGACCGTTTGCGTATTCAGCCGAATGAATGTTCAAACACGGCGGAACGTTCGTCTACTGGAGCCGATTTTCGTCAGTAGTGCCCACAGACTCCGGTTCTTGTTTGGTACTTTTTCGCTCTAGATTCTATAATTTCCCATTGAAATGGATTTAGTGGATGAGATGATGTTGTTGGAAAGTACATCCGTGATGAGCCGACGGAGGGAAAAAAAAAACAGAAATATTGGGTACACTCGGTACTTACTGAAAGGACTGGGTGAGTTTCATCACGTTTTAAAATATTGTAGTAGGTAATAGCAGGTATAAAACAAAGCGTATTTCATGACATGAGCGGCTCTTGTTCAGAGAATAAAGAAAAATAATTCTGAACTGTGACCATTTCTCACAATCCATATGTATTTACATATAAATTAAATAAAAAAAATTACTGAATGAATGATTGAAAGAAAGAAATTAAAATTAAAGAAAAAAATGGAATTGTTGTTGGGCAGGTCAGGGACTTGGACAAATCCCATTCATTTCGGATCTGTTGAGGCATCGGCCGTGCACGGCCGAACAGTCTGACGCAATGGAAGCGGTTCAATTAATTCCTACATTGGGGGATCATTCGGGCATCTTGGGCTGAACACGGTTTCAGTGGACGGCCTGGCTACATCGGCAGTTATTAGGGTTTTTTAATTTACCTCCTTCCCCCTTGGCAGATAGTGCTGAAATTAGACAGGTTAAGTCCTAATTGGCTTTTGTCTTCAAATATGAAATTTCATGCCTATAAGTTCATTACATCGGCAGTTATTAGGGTTTTTTAATTTACCTCCTTCCCCTTTGGCAGATAGTGCTGAAATTAGACAGGTTAAGTTCTTATTGGCTTTTGTCTTCAAATATGAAATTTCATGCCTATAAATTCATTACATCGGCAGTTATTAGGGTTTTTAAATGGCCTCCTTCCCCTTTGGCAGATAGTGCTGAAATTAGACAGGTTAAGTCCTAATTGGCTTTTGTCTTCAAATATGAAATTTCATGCCTATAAGTTCATTACAACGGCAGTTATTAGGATTTTTTAATTGACCTCCTTCC
The DNA here is from genome assembly GCA_963662175.1 of Aradus depressus. Lineage (NCBI taxonomy): Eukaryota > Metazoa > Arthropoda > Insecta > Hemiptera > Aradidae > Aradus > Aradus depressus. The sequence continues at coordinate 38,054,377 of OY759219.1, read as the reverse complement.
CCTTCTGCCGATAGTGCTGAAATTAGACAGGTTAAGTCCTTATTGACTTTTGTCTTCAAATATGAAATTTCATGCCTATAAATTCATTACAACGGCAGTTATTAGGGTTTTTTAATTGACCTCGTTCCCCTTCTGCCGATAGTGCTGAAATTAGACAGGTTAAGTCCTTATTGGCTTTTGACTTCAAATATGAAATTTCATTCCTATAAATTCATTACAACGGCAGTTATAAACGTTTTTGAGTTAAGTTTCTCCCTTAAACCCCCTTTCTTTTGCTCGATTTGTGCTGAAAATCGATAGGTGTCGTTCTTATGGTGTTGAGGTCACATATATACACCTTCGTATCGATTCATTCATTCTATCGGCAGTTGTTTTATGCCTCCCCTCTAATCCTCTCCTTCCCTTTGGTCGATTTGGCTGAAATCCAGAGTCACCGTGTTCACAGGCTCAATGACAGATAGATTTTTTTTTTTTTCATAATAGAAATCTGGAGGTCGGAAAACATGAAATTCCGTTGAAAATTCCGCATCAAATTTTTGATAGATTACATAACTTTCCCTATACTTCGTATGGCTGGGGAAGCAACAATATTACCATTATTATTATTATTATTATTATTACTATGTTATTACTAAGTTATTAATGTAGGACAGTGAGCATTGATGAGAACCAATCCTACATATGGGGATGTGTGTTGCATACATATGGAGTGGGAGGGAGGCTTTGAGACAATGTCGAACAGAGTTATGTTGTCAGAACACGCCCAGTTAGAGAGGGGGGGGGGGGGGGGGGATTAACAATTCATGAGGAGGGGGCATGAGGTCGATGAGCAGCCTCATGAATTCCATGAGCCGCCCCATCATACCATGTGCCGGGGGCGGCGTCCTCCCATAATTGTCTCAAATAGCAGTATACGTACAACACTGGAATGTCAAACAGAAAATTTATCATCTTTGTGGGCGCAATGCGGCTGTTATGAATGAAGTGTTTTTTACATTTTCAATTAACCGCGAAAGTTTTTTTGTAACAAGAAATGCGCAAGCGAAATCGACGTAAAGATATTGTGTGATTGTAAATATCTATATCGCGAAGATGGATTTTCTTTGTTTCAGATAACAAATATTTAACCGAAGTACCTCTCATTTTAAAAAAAAAAATGTCTTTTGACCTTCCATGTGACTACTAGAGAATCGAGGACGCCGGTCGCTTAGTGGTATGCGTGCTTGGCTTCTGAGCTCAAGAACGTGGGTTCGAAACCCGACTGAGGAGGCCCTTAGTTTTTTTTATCTGGGAGGTAAAATAAACCTAACCACGCCGTCCTTCAGATGGGACGTTAAGCGATGGTCCCGAGCCTGTACGATGTCAGTTACTCTTTAAAGACCTCCTGCCCTAGGTGAATAAAAATTTAGGGTAGACAAAATGTAGGACTCCCACAGTAGAGTCGGGCTCATGTCCACCCGAGTGACGAGAGAGCACTCTGGTAGTAGGCGATATGATTTCGTAGTTAAAGTATACTCATATAGTATAGTTGTGTACTCATCAAGCGCATGAAGACCACCGCATCGAGTTACACTCTGTTTAATAAATATTATTTGAGCATCTACAATCAATATTTTCGTTTTTTGAAATTTCTTAACTTGAAAGTGACCTAAGAGCTCGGGAAGTACATTCCCGGTGATTCACTGACTATTGTACTTGGTTTTATTGTAGTTAGTTATTATGACTCATGCCCGGGCTTTAACTACGAGGTCATATCGCCTACTACCAGACCTCTCTTTCGTCACTCTGGTAGACATGAGCCCGACTCTACTGTAGGAGTCCTAAATTTAGCCTACCCTAAATTTTGCCTACCCTATATTTTTATTCACCTAGGGCAGGGGTCTTTAACGACGAGTCACCTGACATCGTACAGGATCGGGACCATCGCTTAACGTCCCATCCGAAGGACGGCGTGTTTAAGTATATTTTACCTCCCAGATAAAATAAACTAAGGGCCTCAGCCGGGTTTCGAACCCACAACCTTGAGCTCAGAAGGCAAGGACGCATACCACTGAGCTACCGGCGTCCTCGGTTTTATTGTATATTTGCTTATTATTCTAATAATGATATAAAACTAGGTGTGTAATACATTCTGCTGTTTGCAAAAACTGAGCTGAATCAGGCATATCTGTATAAAAAACTCAGTTAATGTTTTTATAATTATCAGTAACTTCTCACCTTGTATGTTCTTTATGAATATATTAATACTTTAAATAGATTTCAATTGAATTCAATGGATTTTTTCTAGCCTTTTTGTAGACAACAACAGCTGTGAATATTTTTATCGAAAAAAAGCCGAAGTTCGTACGTTAGAACACAGAAAAAAACGGCTCAAAAAAAATGGTGTCCGATGGTAAAACGAAAAGGGCTTCGCCTGAATTTTTACTGTTTAAATTGAAAAATTCTATTTTGCGCTAGAATTTTGTCTCTCAATTGATTTCAATGGGAATTTAGTTTTTCTGTGATTATTCCTCCGTGGTATGTTCGATTTCAGATTTTTTTAGTAGTAAACCATCGTCACCGTGTCCACTACCATCGTGGAAAATTTCAATGTGATCGGTAAACGGGTTTAGGAGGAGTACGAGTACAACGAAATACATGAGTCGCCTAAGAAAGAGCTTCGAAAGAAACAATTGGATTTTTGTGTTATCCCGGTTATAAGGCGCTTCTCTCCTGATCTCTAGAAGAGCGTAATAACGAGATTTTACTGTATTTAGATACATTAGACTTTTTTTTATCTTTATTTTGAATAAAATAATATATTAGAGAGGTTTATTGGTAATGTCGATGCTAGAGATAGGAGACTGTAAGATATGTGGCTCCACTGATGGAGACTCAGTGAACTAATGAGAACTCACCTCACCCACCTCAGCCTCAGACAAATGTTCTCTCTGAATTAGTTATCTACCTCTCTCTAGTCTCTACTCTTCTGTCCCACAAATCCTATCCCACACAATCCTATTCCATCCCAGTCCTAAGCCTATATCCTAGATCCATCCTATATCCTGTGTCTCTCACAAATCCCTTCTCCTTTACCAATATATAAGTATATTTTCTCTCTCTTTTTTTTCTCTCATCACATCTTCTATGTTTTGATGATAATGCAAAGAACAATATAATAATAATTTTTTTTGTATTTTCCCAAAGAAGAATATTTGATGTTACGTTTTCGCTACATTTTCATGTTTTCCGATTTCTCTGATTCGAAAAATGAAAAAAAAAATCTATATGTCTGTGAACACGATAAGTCCCGATACAGTGAATGTGACGACACGAAATTGTGTATGTATATTCAAAATCCCATGAGGACGACACCTATTAATTTTCTGCGAAATCCGCCGAAAGGATCTATAATGAACGTATCGAAAACTGTCTGGTTTTGGAGGGAGAGCGAAAACTTAATTGAATAATTCGTGCATTCACCGACTCCTCCTCCCCCCCCCCCCCCCCACCCGGGCGAAATGTTCAAGTAACTTTTCAATCTTCGTCTATACGTTTTTCTTCTATAGATGAAAATCAAACTAGAGCGGTCTTTCGAGGCCGACTCTACTATGGGAGTTCTAAATTTTGCCTACCTAGGTTTATTCACATCGCCATCCAAGTGGGCGATTTGGGTTATCAGGGGGGCAATAAATAAGTGGGGGGCGATGAGTATTCAAAGGACACTTATCCACAACTGTGGGGAAAAACTGAACCACTTCTCATCTCGTTCCCGTCAACATATTTAGTTGAAAAAGGATTTAGTTCTGTTGTCCAGCTCCTCACAAAACAAAGAAATAAGTTGGACATTTGCCTCAAAGGAGACTTGCGCCTGAACTTGTCGAACATGAAGCCGGATATTCAAGCTTTAACTGAAATCCACCAAACACAAGGCAGCCATTGAAAAGGTAAAATAAAACTATAACAAAGTTTTCATAACTTTCATTTATTTTTTCAAATTTTAACTGTCAACTTTCTTAATTTTTCCAGATTTCAATTTAAAAATGAAAACATGTACTCCTGTTTTTTAAATGTATGTCAATGGTCTTAGTTAATTATTTCACTTCTTCGTTCTTAAAAAAATCTGTAAAAAATGTACATTTTAATTTTTTTTCTATTTTATTTAAGAGTAACCGGATAAAACTGCTTTAGTTGTTTTTATATTCGGTAATAAAATTGTTTAAAATAATAAAACTGCTTTATTATTTACATTTTATTTCAAATTAAAATTAGGCATACAATGAAAATGAAAAGGGGGCGATAATTGTTAGTCAACCTCCGGAAAGGGGAGATGGGCCACGAAAGGTTGGCAACCACTGGTCTAGGGGGTCTTTAACGAGTATCTGACATCGCACAGGCTCGAGACCATCGTTTAACGTCCCGTCCAAAGATAAAAAACGTATGGGCCTCGGCCGGGTTTTGAACCCACGATCTACTTCTGAGCTACTGGCGTCCTCGACTTCGAAGTTAATAAGCTAATAGTTCTAAACCTGATAAACTGGGTAATTGAAAAAATTCTTTAATCAAAATATTTAGTTTCGTGTCCATACATCCCTGCTGATGTAAGCACTGGCAGCTTATTAGTATCTTTGAGTTAAGCCCCACCCCTAATTGCTCCTTGCCTTCTCACCAATTTAACTGAAAATTAATAAGTGTTGTCCTCGTGGGGTTTTGGTGTAATATTGGTTAATTTCGTGTCGATATGTTCATTATTTCGAGTATTTTGTTAAAAGACACACACAATCTTCGTTTTTTTTTTTTTTTTCATTTTTGGATTCAGGGAGTTAGAAACGATGAAATTTCGGTGAAAACTGAACATCGAATTTCTGACCAATAACATAACATTGTATAGTCGGGAGATTTAAATCTCTAAATATTACAGTGTTTTCATTTTTTACATTATTTTTTTCATCCAAGTTGTTCTAAGGACTTTTCTTGGCCTTTATCCCTTTTTTAAATCCCCAAGAGTTTTCAACCTCAAACTTCATCATTTACTCTTACCAGCAGCTATTTAGCAGGTCATCCAGTCTTTAGCAATACAAGAAATTAAGAAATACATAAGTAGTAATTATAGTTACCTTTGTGACATGCGTAAGCCGACACCAGGTGATGGCCCCCAGACAGCCGAGGATGAGTGCGGTCAGTATGAAACACTTCCAGTTGTTCTCTCGCTGAAGAGTTCCGCACAATGTCTGCTCCACTGGGTATTGCTGCAACACACACAGGCAAAATATTACCTTCCATCTTAATGAAGTTTTAGACATTCTTAGATTGGAAAAAAAAATGTTATCTGTATGTTGAGACTTCGATTGAATCAATTAGTTCGTTATAATTAATTTCAGAAAATGTATGAATCTATATAAATATTACAAAAATCGTATTGATTGAATCGACTACTTCGTTATAATTAGTTTTAAACCAAGTATAATATATATACCTATATAATAACAAAAAACACAATAAAATTTGAAATGTATAAATGAGATATTGTAGTGGGTAAAATAAATAAATAAATCAAATCGAATAAGATTTATTTATTTATTTATTTATATATTTACAACGGCATAATAACATTTGCCATTAGCAATTGTGATAAATAGAGCAGTGTCAGGTGCGTGGCTGTACTGCTGAGGTACGTGACCGAAGAGGAGTCCAGGCTAGTCCTGGAGCAGGTCCCTCTGCCATATCCGCTTGAGGCGTCGTGGTGGATTTGTGGGGAGAATGTTTGTAGATAATTCTTGTATAAGTGGATTGGCGTGATGATGGAGTTTGTCGTGAAAATTTTGATATCGTGTCTTGATAACAGAAGGTACAAATGGGATATTGAGGTCATTATGTAATGTGAGGTTGGAAACGTAAAATGGTGCATTGGCAATGTGGCGTAGTATGATGGATTGTATTGACTGAAGGCGTTGTATGTTTGATTTTTTGGCTGATCCCCATATCTCGATGCCGTAAGTCCAGATGGGTTTTAGTATAGTGTTGTAAATGTGAAGTTTGTTTTCAAGCGATAATGTCGATCGTCGTCCAATGATGGATTTCAGTCGTCCAAATCGTCTTTTGAGGTCTGTGCGTTTCAGTCTGATATGAGTTGTCCAAGTTAAACGTCTGTCTAAATGAAGTCCTAGATATCGTACAGTGTCGGATGCAGGAATGGGCTGGTTGTTAATGTAAACTGGTGGACAAGTGTTGTGTCTGAGGGTAAATGTGGTTTGCAGAGATTTGTCTCCATTAATTTTTATTCTCCATTTGTTGGCCCAATCTGTTAGCTGGTGTAAATGTTCCTGTAAGTGTGAGCTTGCTTGTGTTGGGTCTGAGTGTGTTGAGAGAATGGCTGTGTCGTCTGCGTACGTAGCGAGTAGTGTGTTTTCGTGTTGTGGAATGTGTGATGTGTAGAGAGAGAAGAGTAGGGGACTGAGGGAACTTCCTTGGGGGACTCCAGCTTTGACCTCCAAAAAATGCGATGAAAAAGATCCCTCAGACACCCTAAAGTTTCTGTTCTCTAAGAATGACTTAAGTATTAAATAATATGTGTGAGGAAGGTGAGTTTTAAGTGTGTATAGCAAGCCTGGGTGCCAGACACGATCAAACGCTTTTTCAATATCCAGAAATACGCCTGTGCAAAACTCTTTTCTTTCAAAGCTGGTGGCGATGTAATCGACCAAACGATGGCACTGGTGTATTGTCGAATGTCTTTGTCGAAAGCCAAATTGATGGTCTGGGAGAAGGTTGTCTTGTGCAGTGATGTAGGTTAGTCTGTCCAGTAGAAGTCTCTCTAGTGGTTTGGATATCACAGGAAGCAGACTTATAGGACGGTATGACGAGGCCTGGTCTGGGGTTTTCCCTGGTTTGAGAATCATCCTTACTACTGACATCTTCCAGACAAGGGGATAGTAACATAGTCGTAGTACTGAGTTGTATAGGTTCGTCAAGTAAATTAGTCCTTTTCTCGGTAGCTGTCTTAGTATCTCAGCGGTTATCAGATCATGACCTGGAGATTTGCGTAAAGGGAGTTGTTTGATTGTCAGTTCAACTTCATTGGGATTGAATGCCTTTGGTGGGGGAGTTAGCTGAAGAGGGGTGGTAAGATGTGTCAGTACTCGGTCTGTGTGTTGGTCGTCTCCTATGTCCTCGTGGGGAGTGAATACTTTGGAAAGATAATCAGCGTAGAGGTCTGCCTTCTCCTGGTCTGACCTAGTCCAAGCCCCGTCATCCTGCCGAAGGGGGTGTGATACCCGAGCATTGCCAAGAAGCCGCTTCGTCGCTGTCCAAAGTGAGTCTCGAGCCGCCAAGATAAGATAAAATTATATTATTAAAAACATACTGAAAATAATAAAAAGCCTTATAAAATAAACATACTATTTATTTTTGCTAAGGATATACCTAACAACTGGAGACTATTCGTATTCCTACAATATTTCACTTTTTTTAAAACACTTTTTGCAAGTCGCTGAGATCGAATCGTTCTTAGTGTAATAAATCTACACTTTCGCCGAAGGACGAGGCATTATAATTTGTAATTGACAAAATGAAATGTAAAAATAAAATAAAATGATGAAATCGTATTCAGGTTCACGGTTCTGTTCAAAATCAAACAAACATACATACACCTTCATAAACGATAAACTATTTAATGTAAATAAGGTAAGAAATAATAAGGACGCAACACGCAGACTATTAATATATATCATTTGCCCATGGACCGTAATTTCTGTTCAGGATTTTATTGCGAGAACAAATAAAAGAAAGTTGTAAGAAATTAAACGGTAAACGATTTCGATGAATTGAAGAATTCATATAATTTTTTGTAATTGTTTAAATTTGAAACGAATATTTGGAATCGATACAAGTAATATCTATTCGTTACCCCGGTATCCGTTACCCGAATGTATCGATACCAAAAGTACTTGGCATCAGCCAAAAGTATCGATACTTTACTTGTCCCTGTCTGTTCCCCCTGATCCACCTAACCCAAACATGATTGATCCGACTATATAGGACTACAATTAGTCTTAAAGCATGAAGATAAAAAAAAAAAATACGGTACAATGATTAATATACATAGAAATAGATAAAACAATTAAGAAATAATTAAATAAACACCTTGACTAAATGGAAAATAGATATACATTACAAAGATGAATAGGAGATACATTAAATATATAAGAGAGGGTAGGATGCCCAGAGGGTTTGAAATAATATTGATTTAAGAGAAACATATGAAATAATAAATATGTGGGTTGAAGGTGAATGTTTGTGTAAATAGATAGTCATTATAAGGTCCTGAAAAAGGAAATAAATCGTTTCCGAAACGTTGGCTAAACACTGAGTAGAAACTCGAAATGTTATTCTGTTACACTTTGTTTTTGTTGTTTATACTGAAACCTGCCAGGGATTATAGGAAGAATAGAGTTAGTTATGATTCATGCCCGGGTTTTAACTACATGGTCATACCGTATACTGCAAGGCGCTTTTTCGTACTCCGGTGGACATGAGCCTCACTATAGGGTAGAGGCCCCCTTAACGAGTAGCTGACATCGTACAGACTCTGGATCATCGCTTAACGTCCCATCCGAAGGACGGAATGTTTTGGCCGGGTTTCGAACCCGCAATCTTGAGCTCACTAATCAAACACGCATATCACTTAGCTATCGGCGCCCTCAAAGGTGAGGATAGAAAGTAAACAAAAATAAAGAGCATCAGTTCTTTTCTTTTTGTTTTGGAAGATTTTCACTTTTCTTCACACTAGGAGTGTGTCCTTCGGCTGTACGTTTGTTGATAACAGCTAAGCGAGATCCTTCCTCTTGAGGCAGTAGACTTTGAGTTTGTTTGTCAGTTATATAATATTTGTCGGATCTGGTCTCATATTTACCCCAGATTTTGCATAAATGTTAACCTTATTGTTTTTGTTTATAACTCAACCAGTAAAGCTCACTTGAATAATAATTATTAACGTTACTTATTAACTTAAAGAACTTTCATCAATCAGTGTTGTCCTTGTATTTTTTTTTCAGAATAATTTGCGTTGCATTGAAAACGTTTTCTTAAAACAAATAGAAAATAAAAAATGTTTTTGAATTAATAAAATGATTATAGAATATTAAAATAATATTTAGAATACAATTCACTGCAAATCACAACCTTTTTGAATATTAAAAACTATTTAGATACTAAAAACAAACGCTAACGTGGCAACACTGGTGTCAATTGAGATTGTTTACAATAGTAGTAAGTTTGAGGTGTATTTCAAAACGTGTTATTATTATTAAAAGGCAGTTTCATTGTAAAATGAACTTGAAGTTGAGTACCGTAAGCCTTTTTTTTATTTATTATTAATACTTAACTGAATAAAATAAAATTCTTAACTGAAAGAAGATAGTCTACTTTTTATTAAATCTTACTTTTCAAATAAGAATATTCTTTTATTCATCCATTATTTATTTTCTTCTACTATGAATGTGTTGCAGTTATTTGAAAGTTTCTGTTTATATTATATTCTATGACTAGCTTTAAGATATTCTTTTTAAAATTATTGTTTCATTTCATGTTTAGGTTTATTTTTAAAATAGAAATTGACCTTTTTCCTTAACTTTTTTTTGTATAGCTTTTAAATATTGTTTTCTTTCCTTTTGTTTTCAATAAAATATTGGTACAGGAAATTAAAAAATTAGGGCTAATAAAGATGGATCAATCTCTTCTGAGATGGGGATTTGTATCTATTGTGAATATTGACGAAACAATTGATATCAGAGGTTGCACAGTAAAAATATGTTAGAGGTCAGACTATATTACTTCCCCAGCTGTAGGAAGTGTAGGGGAAGTTGTGTAATCAAGGAGTTTTCTAGATTCCAAATATGGGGAAAAAGTTTTGTGTCTGAACACAATATTACTCCCGATAGAATGATTGTACATGATATTTTATGTCAATCCAGAACCCTCTTACGATGACACCTATTATTTTTTAGCCAAATCTACCAAAGAGTAGAGGGGGATTAGGGGAAAGGCTTAACTCTAAAAATTGCCGTTGTAATGAATGTATCGACACAAAATTTCCTATGTGAATTCAAAAACCCATTTAGGTCGACACTTATTAGTTTTCGGCGGAATCGGCAGAAGGGAAGGGAGGGATCATAGAAGGCACACAACTAAAAACCCTATTACTATCGATGTATCGACATGAAAGGATTTAGGAGCCCCTATGTAAGTCCATTGTAGAATATTAGCGCAAACGGTCGACTGGTTCTGGAGGAGAAGCGAATAATTAATTGATTAATTAGTTTTGCAACCTGTGTAATAATCACTTCTCACTAAATCAGTCATCTCCATATTAACCAATTGATTATATTCACTGAAGATTTATATTATATATTATTTTGAATAATAAAATATATACAATTTTTTATTACTAGTTAATACTGATAGGCAGCGTCGTCATTTAACTGAAAAAGAGATGGACCGGACGATTGGAATGTTATAAGGCAGGGATTTGGCAAGTTCAAGTGGCGGGTGCTCTTGGAGTTACGCGGTTACAGGAAGCACCACTGAGCACTATGAGGGCGGAGGTCGCATCTGCAATCAGGTACATTGTCCAAATAAGGCCCGTCAGGTGTCCAACTGTAAGTAGAATTCGAGTTGTTAAGATCGAGTTGTTAAGTAATGGGGTATGTAAAGGATGAATCAGGGTTCAGATTCCACCAAGACTTCCTTTGTATTAGAGTTTTGAAGTGGCTTGGCGACTGCGAGAGGCTGCGTCAATAGACACCTGGAAAGGAACCGTTAACGAAAGAAAGGACTTCATTTTCTTGGATGGATGTTTAAATGTCGCACAATATCGATAAGATTCGGGAAGAATTTGTCGAAATTTCATTTTCATGCATGACCATGAATGCATTACTGTTGGTTGACATGCAGTCACAGTACATTACATACCCAACTGAGCATGTAAGTTTGCCTGCTCCACCGAAGCGTTCTCCCTGAAATGGAAGGCGATCAGAGGCTTCAAAAGTTAGTAAAAGCAAGCTGAGATTTCAGTTTGATTTAATCATCTATTTTTGAAAGTTGCAGTAAATAGAAGCGAACCTTCTTTCGTGGGTTTAACTGTTAACGCTATCCCATGTCAAAACTATTTTGGAAAGATCTTCAAGACCTGTTTCAATGGTACTGACAACGCATATACCAATATGCCGTGAAGAGGGTGATTCCCTCCGTCCTTAGAAGATTTAAGGTGATTAATCAACGAGGCCACACTCTATTAGTGTTCCAGTATCGACCTGTTGAGCACACCCAGAGTGATTAGTTATTTAGTTATTGTGACTCACGTCCGGGCTTTAACTAAGGTCATATCGCCTACTACCTGAGCTCGTCACTCTGGTAGTCACGAGCCCGATTCTACAATGGGAGTCCTACATTTTGCCTACTCTGAATTTTTATTCGCTTAGAGCAGGGGTCTTTAACGAGCATCTGACATCATACAGGCTCGGAACCATCGTTCAATTTCCCTTCCGAAGGACGGCGTGCTTGAGTTTTTTTTTACTGCCCTTTTTATTCGTTATTTTTTTCTTAAAGAATTATCAGTGAAGAGTTCTGGGCAAAAGTTAGCTCAAAGAAGCCATATTCTTCTTATAATAATCAAAAACAAAAATGTCCCTAGACTTTTTGGTTGTGTGCATTCTAATTGTTGAGTTTTTATTTTTTGTTTATATTTTTTTTAAATTTATCTTCAGATTGCCAGATGGCCTGATGGTGGGGGGCAACTTGGAAACCTAGAGAGTGTTGTTTCTACAGAAGTACGATCGATGTCCTCCTGGGAAATCTAAGAAGAGACAAGGACCCTGATCATTACTCTCTTGATCATTTCGACGTTGAACAAAGGTAACTAGATACGCTTCACTGGTCAAATTATGAACCAGACTTTACCTAGAATCCTACAGATTTACTATTTATTGTTAGACAACTAATTGTAGTGAATAGTTATTATAAAAAAAAAATTGTTAATACAATATGTTTATATTTAAGATATTTAATCATATATATCTGCGCAACAAATGAGTCGCATATAAAAAAATTTGCAATATGATGATAAGATGATGCTTCCAAATTAACTGTCTTTTTTACCATTTTATGGTATTGTTTTCACACAATTGTCAACTACAAAGTCATATCGTCATGAACATGAGACCGACTCCACGGTGGGAGTCCTAAATTTTGGTAGGGTCTTTAACGAGTACTTGACATCGCACAGGCTTGGGGCCATTGCTTAAGGACGGCGTTCTTAAGGTTTTTTCTGTTTTTATGTCTTGTGATGTATCAAAATAATACACACATTGAAAAGATTGAATTATAAACATTAAAAAAATAATTATATTTATTTTTATATATAAAAAATTATAAATTATAAATTTCTATATATAGAAAGCAAATTTTTATTTAAAACAAATGCCAGTAAAAAACAAAACACGGGCATCAGCTGTTTTATTAGTGCTGGTTGAATGGCGACGGTCTGAGTGAAGATGGAGAGTGGTGTTTAGGCTTAAATTATGATGAACTAAATAGGAGTGTATTGACGGTGAAATTGATCCAAAAAGAGTTAATTGATTAATTCGTTCTGGGGAAGTACATTGCCAGTGATTTATTGATGACTTTTTTCTGTAAAATATCTTGATTATTTTTTATATTTTTTTGTAGTTTTATTGATTATATATATATATTTATGATTATTTTTTATAGTTTTTTTTATTCATTAAATTAAAAATATATGTATATCCTCTATAACTACAGTACCACTGCAGAGCGAAGAGGATGGACATGGCGCCGAACAGGCCAGTGGCCGATCCCTCAATTGAAACTGTTCAGTTCATGTTTTGTGAAAATCCAGAATCTGGTCAAGCTCTAGAACGTGCAGTTATGAATTGTTTTTTTTTTTTTTTTTTTTTCATAATATGGTTTTGTTGTTGTTGTTAAGGCCTAACGTAAAATAAACTTTATAAAGACAATGGTGTATATGTGGAGCCATTAGTGAGGTGTATGTACTTTGTATAGTGGCCAGTAGAGGTCACTGCGGATATAGGTAGTTGTTTAGTTAACCTGATCGATCAGTCGAGTCAAGTCCAGTCTGGCTGTCTGTCCCCTCAGCCCTTTGCTGCACATCTCATCACCACCTCAACCAGTATCTGCCATCAGCCCTTGCTGCAAGTATTGGCCAAGAAGCCTTAGAAGACGGACCCTCAGCCCAGCCGCACTGTGACAACTTCTTGGCGTCTCCACTTCACGACCGCCCACATTCCCCGGACATTTTTAGTATAATTTATTTCATCATTTCTTAGATTTAATTTGTTTGCTTTGCTTCCATTAGTTTAGTCTTTTTTCCATTATTATAATTTATTAGTATAACCTATATACAGTCGATTTATTTTATAGAATTGACATATTATCATTTATATCATTTATTTGCAGCAGGTATTAACCGTTGCTTATTTTTGTTTGTTTACATTTATTATTATTATTTATTTATTATTTTTTTCTCTCACTTTAATCTTTGGTACCTACTTTATTTATTGAAATTATCCAAAAAAAAAATGTTCACACATTCATATTAGGTAATATTTAGTTCAATTATGTACAGCAAATGTAATACCACAAGGTGGAACATGTGAAAAAATAAATGCTTCCTGTTCTAGGGCAGGAAAAAAGAAAAGTAAAATATATATAATAAGGAACAAACAATTGAAAAGCAATATAAATATATATATTAATCAGAGGGCGCCGGTAGCTCAGTGGTATGCGTGCTGGCCTTCTGAGCTCAAGAAAGTGGGTTCGTAACCCGACCGAGGCCCTTAGTTTATTTTATCTGGGAGGTAAAATAAACTTAAGCACACCGTCCTTCGGATGGGACGTTAAGCGATGGTCCCGAGCCTGTACGATGTCAGGTACTCGTTAAAGATCCCTACCCTAGATGAATAAAAATTTAGGGTAGGCAAAATTTAGGACTCCCACAGTAGAGTCGGGCTCATGTCCACCAGAGTGACGAAAGAGCTGGTAGTAGGCGATATGACCTCGTAGTTAAAGCCCGGGCATGAGTCATAAAACATAACCTAACCTATATTAATCAGATTAAAAGTCCCATTTATTTTATTTATTTTAAATTTTTTGTTCCTTATTTTTATGTTTAACCAACTTTGTTTTGTTAAGGGTTGAGAAACGTAGAAGCTATTTTTTTTATGTTTTTTTCTTTGCCATATTTCATTAGATGCACTGTCAGAGCAATAAACTTAAGTAATCCCACATCCCGTATAAATTGCACGGTAACAATGTCCTTGAGTGCAAGGTCTTATTGCAGATAGCAGAAGAATAAAACGCTCCATTTGAGATAGAAAAAGCAGGCTCGAGACATTACATCTTTATGATCCACACGTGGTTTAGTGTCACTTGGAAAATGTTTTTTTTTTTTTGTTACTATTTTTATTTTCCAGTTTTCTAGTCTAATCTCTTAATGTTATCTATTCTAGTTCCAGGTTGAAGATGTAGGGGAGTTGGAACATTTTTTGATAAGTTCGTGACATGTGCCTTCTTTGGCAGTTTTGTTACAACGTGGCCGTAACACCCTAGACAGTTATAAAAGAGGAGAGACCAGCCGTAAGGAGCATCAAATGCTCCCCGGCTCCTACAATGGCACATGTAAGTAAATAATACCTCATTGTTACTTATAATAACTATGACTACTTTAGACTTAACACAAGATAATAGTGAAACATCATAAGCGTAATAATAATACAGTAGAACCTCTATAAGTCAAACATCAAGGGAGACGCCAAAAAATTCGAGTTCTAGAGATTTCGACAGGCGGATTTTGATTCGACTTGTAGAGGTTAAGATTCATTCACTAATTTTGAGTTGACAGGGGAAATAAATAAAAATTCAAGTTACAGAGGTAACAAACTTATTTATATTTATTATAAATCAACATTATTTCAAAACATCCTTAAAATAAAAAATACGTAGTATATGTAGGTATTAAAAAAAGTCAGTAATTTTTTTTTGCTTTAGATAATTGGTAATCCTATTTATTGTATACTCCTAAATTGTTTTCTAAGAAACAATGGTGTACATTGTCGGCAAATTCTTAAAGTCGGTAACTTATTTTTCTTCGAGCTGTAGAGGTAATAAGTTTCAAATAATCGAGTTGTAAAGGTTGGAAAATAAAACATTGCTATGTTCGAGATACAGAGGTCCAATTTATTTTTTCGAGTTATAGAGGGAAAATATGTACCAAAATGGCTTGTAGGGATTCACTGATTATTTCGACTAATAAAGGGTTGAGATTTCGAGTAATGGAAGTTTTGGGGCTTGAAGGGAAAGGAACAAAACTTTTTTTTTCGAGTTTTGGAGGTTTTCGACTTAACGAGGTTCAACTTAAAGAGGTTCTACTGTAATAATAATTTCACAGGTTGTCAAATAAAGTATAGTCTGCCCTCTCACAGATTTTTACTTAATTATAATAATTAGAGAAATAATCACTTCTCACTACATCAGCCATCTTCATATTAATAATAATAATAGTTACTCCCATTAAACTATAACATGATAATAGGATACATCATACAAATGTATGCATTAAGATAAATTTAAAAAAATAAGTCGGTGAATCACCGGAAATATACTTCCCCAGAACAAATTAATCAATTAAACTTTCTGAATCCTCATACATTCGATTGTCGATACATTCATTACATCGGCAGTTATTAAAATATCTGAGTCAAGCCCTCCTTTTCCCGATTTCGCGGAAAATAATAGGTGTCTATTTATTACCCGTTTTGATAAGTACATAACAAATTAAACATTGCATGTTACAAATCTGATCAAAATGACATGCAAATAGGGAATGAGCTCCTATTTTTAGCCATCATTAATAAATTTCATTTTATAATCAATATTAAACCGTTCATGTTCAAAACAGATAATCCAATCAACGTCCATTACAGCTTTGCTTCACACCTTGGACAGATATTATTAGACATTTCTGTGATAAAAGTTTCCCCTTCAAAGTATTGAATATATGTAACTGAACCTTGACACTAAGTTCACAGAAGATACGTGCGAAAAATTGACGTTGCAAAAAATAGTTGGGTAAAATGGAAACATCTAAAGAAAATCTACATATTGAGGTTAGGTCGAATAGAAAATCTGCTTCAAATAATATTTCTATTTTTATTTATTGATTAACATAGTTGAAGGGTGATATGTTGACCTTGCGAAAAATTGATGGGGAAAAAAATAGTTGGGTAAAATGGAAACATGAAAGAAAATCTACATATTGAGGTTAGGTCGAATAGAAAACCTGCTTCAAATAACATTTCTTATTTAGTATATTGATTGACATAGGACATAGTTGAAGGGTCATACATAGACCCTGCGAAACATGGATGGGGCAATTATCGTTTAATTTCTTAGGATAGGGTTCGTAAAAACGAGTAGCTTACATCGTATAGGCGATCCGCCCATTCGAAGGACGCCATGCTCATTAGTTCATCAACTTTTTTCAACAGAAATTGCATTTCAGCGGGATTATTTCAATAATTTAGCTAACCTTTAAAACACAGCAAATCAAAGCTCTCTATCCTCATTCTGTGCTACTAAAAAATATCTGGATAATCTGAAATTCGTTGGAACAGTGAATCGAGAACTATGCCTTTGACAGTTTCAAGGAAATTACTTCTACTGTTTATTTTGAGAGTTCTATCTTCATTTAGATCATTTTCAGCATATGTATTCATTTTTTTTCGCCATTTCATGTAGATTTCCTGAAGAGGGCATACTCATACTGTTCGTTTATAATCGGTCAATGGAACTTTAAACCAAAATGTAATCATTTACCGGATAAGTGAATTTTGTTATTGAAACTTACATGAGAAATCTGTTTTAGTAAGAATGAACAAAATCTACAGTATTCATCACTAAATTAAATATGTAATTAATACAATTTAGTCTTCATCTATGCACTTTTGTGGATAGAGGAGTTTGACGACTTGGGGCGAGTTTTGCGTGTCTACAGTGGAGACATACCAATTAATAAATGTAGGGAGGGCATATACATGAACAAGAAGCAACTCAGGGACATTTACATTGTCAGATGTCTAGCTATATTGTTGCGGAAGCGAATGGTTTTTTGAGTTTTATTTATTGGTTTTTATTGCCACTAGAGAGTTGACGATAGGGATTCTCCCCAGGGGTAGTATAACCCGAAGGTCCGATTTCAAATGAAATTATTTTAAAACAGGTCACGTATCAGTCAACAGACAACAGCTATAAAACTGGGAACAAAAAACAGAGGGGTTGGAAGCAATGGCTCGGAGCTGACAAGTGGTTACGAATTACAAGTTGCCACTGGGTTTTGGGTAAAGGGGGCAAAAAAAAAAAAAACTGGATAAAAAGTTCAGAGTTTTGTCAGGATTCAACAAAAACACATGTCTGTCTGATGGTCTTTATTTCATGATATAGTCTTTATTATGGACTCAAAAAAATTAATAGCATAAAACATGTTTTTTCTGGGATCTTATATGTTTTTCTGTAGGTTGAAAGCTGATATCTTGAGAAAACTTATGTTGAAATTGAATTTAAATTTTAACTATTAAAATATTATGACATCTTAAAATTTATCTTTAAAGATGGATTTAATGTTTATGTTCTTAGTGTCTTCTAGGTTAGGTTAGGTTTTATGACTCATACCCGGGCTTTAACAACGAGGTCATATCGCCTACTACCAAAGCGCTCTTTCGTCACTCTGGTGGACATGAGCCCGACTCTACTGTGGGAGTCCTAAATGTTGCCTACCCTTAATTTTTATTCATCTAGGGTAGGGGTCTTTAACGATTACCTGACATCGTACAGGCTCGGGACCATCGCTTAACGTCCCACCCATAGGACGGCGTGCTTAAGTTTATTTTACCTCCCAGATAAAATAAACTAAGGGCCTCGGTCGGGTTACGAACCCACAACCTTGAGCTCAGAAGTCAAACAAGCATACCACTGAGCTACCGGCGCCCTCTATATCCTCCATCTAATTATTTCTTCATCTATAAGAAGTATAGGGGAAGTTATGTAATCAGTCTGAGATTCGATGTTGAGTTTTCACAGGAATTGTATCTTATCCAACCTCTGATTCCAAAAATGAAAAAAAAATTCTATGAACACGATAACTCTATTTAGGAAGAATAAAAGGATGACACCTATTGATTTTCAGTGAATCCGACCAAAGGAAATGGGTGATTAGGGTGGAAGGAGAGTTCAGCAGAAAATCTCCTGTAACTGCAGTATATGTGTAATAATGAACATAACGACAAGACTCAGTCAAATCGACTGAAGGGAACTGGGGGACCTGAAGAGGGGGGTTATACTCAAAAAATCGAATAACTGTCGATGTATCGAATGTATCAACATGAAATTTATTATGAGGATTGATAAGTTCCTAAATAAGACATCTTTCGATTTTCAATATAATCAGTAAGTTGATTTAAGAGGAAGAGCGAAAATGTAATCGATTAATTAATGATTAGTTGGCGCTCAGGTTCCATTTTCACAAATAAAGGCTCCAATTGGATCTGGCGTAATAAGAGAAAATTATGCTAAATCAGACGCAAATCTTTTTTTTTTTCTTTTTTTTTTCACAAAGAGATATTTACAACTGTATAAAAATATATACAACAAGCAAATATGCTAATACAGAGATAATGGCAATGTCAAAATGTCATGAGGGGAGAAATCACCCAGTGGTGACACTCGCTAGTCACTGTTTTTCTCTCGTTTATAGCTAATCACTGTCACTGTGACTGCTTCTACTCAGGAGGTATCTAGGACATTGACGCTTAAGCCGTTGTTGGGGAAGTATGGCAGAATGGAGGGCACGGATTATTGTGGAAACTAAGAAGGGAAAATAATTTTTTTTTTTGGATTTAGCGACTTGAGTGATGAAAGGTTAAGCAAATCCAATCGTTAATATTAGATATATCAATTATTCCTCGCAATTAAAACCCCAACAAATAATTTGTATGTATAACTATAATTATCTTAAATAGCGTTCAGTTTAAATGTAGCCGTAGATTCACCATCAATGTACTGCCACAGCACGAAATATAATCAATCACTTTCGCTATCTCTCCCAAAACCAATAGACCGTTTGCGCTAAAACTCAATATTTTAAACACAGAGTGACTACTGAATCCTCATAATACATTTCGTGTCGATACATTCATTATATCGGCAGTTATTAGAGTCGAGCCATCCCTTCTCTGATCCCCCCTCCCCCTTGTGCCAATTTCGCAGAAAATTGATAAGTGCAGTTCTTGTGATGTTTTTGAATTTGAATATAAAAATTTGACGTCGATACATTTATTACATTGGGATTAAAGTTTTTGTGTTAAGCCTCCCCTAATTCCCCCTTTTTCTTCGACCGATTTGGCTGAAAATCAATAGCTGTTATCCTTAGTGGGTTCTGGGTACACATATAACATTTCGTGTCGGTACATTCATTCTGTTGGGAGCTATAGTACTCACAGAGACAGTTGGGGGCTTTGAAAACATGAAATTTTTTTGAAAATTCAACTTCGAATTTCTGTCCGATTACATAACTTGTCCTACACTTTGTATAGTTGGGGAAGTGAAAAGAATAGTTTTAATTTCGGTGAAAATTTCGCTAAACTACTTCTATCTTTGATTTTACCAACTTCAAATTTTATATACATTTAGGATGATAATTTTAAAGCAATCAGGTAATGATAAAGTTACAGTTGAGCAAGTCCTGGTAATGAAGGTACCAAAGTATTTAATAGACAAAGTTGGTCCATAGGTGGTTCAAAAGTTGGTACAACTAAGCTCTTCTAGGAGGAAAGTCGGGTTGTTGGTAGACAACTTAACTTATCTGATGAAGTCGAGAATAGTAATTGCGGCGATTTGCGGCGCTAAGTGATTGGCTTTCACTCCCTTCTGGAAATGAAGTGGAAATAGTCTCTTTCCTTCCTTGTACACTAGGTACAACTAAGCTCTTCTGGGAAGAAAGTCGGGTTGTTGGTAGACAACTAAACTTATCTGATGAAGTCGAGTACAGTAATTGTGGCGATTTGCGGCGCTAAGTGATGGGCTCTCACTCCCTTCTGGAAATGAACTGGAAATAGTCTCTTTTCTTCCTTGTACACTTGTTTCGTTATTTTCAAAGTGTTACACTTTTCAGAACAGACCAGACAATGGCGTAGCTAATTCTGGGTGGCCAGTGTGCCAGAATTTGAGTGAGATCCTCCCCTCATTCCTGCATTTTCTGATCGATTTTTGATTTTTGACCCAATCCTTTGGTCGTAAGAGAATGAAATAATAATCACCCTAACTTCTTCCCTTGCTAGCTGTACGACTACGTTTTTACTGATTTTTTTTAAATTTGCTTTTGTTTTAGCTACAGAAGGGTTGTTGTGCGGCTTTGACACTGGTTTTTTTCTGCATTGCCATGTCCAGCGGAGACTTTACGAAGCAAGAGGTGTTCGATGTAGTTGTGCCAGTCTTTCTGAAGTTTTCAGCGAACGTCAATCAGGCTCGTATCGAGGAGCTAGATTATCCGACAGGCCAAACCTTGCCGAATGCTACCCCCACTGCACAATTTGTACCATCGCAAACACCACCGAATCTTCTGGAGACGAACACACCGCCAGGGGGGAGGCCTGACGGAAGATCTGAAAATAGGACAATATCAGGGGGACCACAAAAGAAATCCCCAAAACGGAGATCCTCCAGGATCGCCAAACAAAGCTCAGAGTCATCCGCTTCTTCCAAGTAGGAGACCGGAGGATGAAGGGATCAGCAGGAAGGAATACTCAAGAACAACAGGAACTACCTTCCAGCTGACAGGAACTCCTTTCTCCCAAAGTACCTCTGAGAAAATAGTTAACACACCAGAGACACCATCCTCAAGAATAATGAAGATTGCATCTCATCTCCAGAAAACGGTACATGCTCCTACCGTTACAGAAAAAGCCAGGTCTCAACAATATTCTCCGCAGCATGAAAAAGTCACAGAGACTTCTTCTCAGACTATTGTAAAAGTGCGCTCACCAGCAGATAACGCAGCATTGCCTTTATCCTCACAAGTAATGAGCACGGATTCTCACCTCAAGCAAGTGAGTCCTCATCCAGAGACAACAAATCCTATGACTAAAAAATACTCCCCACAGCATGAGGATGGAGCAAAACCTACTACTCCAAGAACAACAGTCAACCATTACAGAGCATCTCGTAAAACATTAACTACATCACTGCCTTTAACTTCACGAGTAATGAGCACGGATTCTCATCTCAAGCAAATGAGTCATCCTCATCCAGAGACAACAAATCCTATGACTAAACAATATTCCCCACAGCATGAGGTTGGCGCAAAACCTACTACCCCAAGAACAACAGAGAACCATTACAGAGCATCTCATAAAACATCAACTACATCACTGCCTTTAACTTCACGAGTAATGAGCACGAAATCTCATCTTAAGCAAATGAGTCATCCTCATCCAGAGGCAACTAACCCTACGACAAAGCAATATTCCCCGCATCATGAGGAAGAAGTCACAAAAACTCCTGCATTAAACATTCAGAATAATACTCAGAAAATGGCTACCACAGGATATGCAATACCTCAAAGAGTAGCAAGCTCAAAGCCAGTGTCTAGAGAAGCCGCAACAAAGCAACATTCTCCCACACATGGAGAAGCCGCAACAAAGCAACATTCTCCCACACATGGAGAAGCCGCAACAAAGCAACACTCGCCAGCACATGGAGAAGCCACAACAAAGCAACATTCCTCCATACATGAAGAAACCACAAATAGGCAACATTCCCCCTTACATGAAGAAGCCACGAAAAGACAACATTCCCCCATTCATGAAAACGCCACAACAGAAAATTCCCCCACTCAAGGAGCCACAACAAGACAACATTCCACCATATATGGAGAAGCCACAATAAGGCAACATTCCCCTATACCCGAAGAAGCCACAACAAAGCAACATTCCCGTATAGATGAAGAAGCCACAGAAAGACCTATGCAAACAACAATGAACTCTTACGGACCACCTTCGAGAACGACAAACACAAAATCCGATTTACTTTCAAAAATTATGAACATTAATTCTTCATTTTCTCAGCAGAGAACAGAAGCCACAACAAGACATTATCCCTCCGAGGAAGAGAAAAATAAAAACACTCATTCTACGGAGACAGCGTCAAGGAGGCACACAACTGCTCAGAGAACAAGCTCGAGTTATCCGACGACCGAAGAACAGACAATGTCTACTTCAGAGTTACCAACCTCTACCACATCTGCCATTATTGATGAAACTCAGACTAGTCCACTTCCTTCTGAAGAGTCCTTTTTACAACGAATTATAGATTATCTTGAACATATTCTCAAACACGGAGACAATTAAATTTAAGTAAAAAAACCGTCATGAGGTTCATTTTATTATTATTTCTTGTTTAATTAGTGTTTTAAGCTCTTACTGAGTTTGAAGCAAATATAAATAAAATAACTCTTGTTAAGTTTGGTTCATTGTTATTTAAATTACTTGAGACATGAGATGAAAGCGTTATTTATTTGTGAATGTGTATCATGTCAACCATGTAACCATTATTATGTTTATATTTTGAAATATGTACTGCCATTAGAAAAGTAAAAAAAATGTAATGTGTTCAACATTATCGCCAAAGTTTTGTAACTTAAATGAATAAAGAAATGATTCGTGGGGCCTTTTTGCTCCACTGTTTTGTTGTTTGATATATCCTGAAAAACTCATTCTGTTTCCTCATATACTTGCTTTATTTTTAGGCCAATCCCGAAAAAAATTGGGGATGTTCTTTAGTTTGTTTCATTAAAGGTCATTATGTACTCCTTGTTAGGGCAGAAAAGATAAGTTCATAAGGTTTTTCCTTTTCTAGTTCTACAATCGACTGCAACGGAAGTCTTTCCTTAATTTATTCAACTTATTTTCAATTGAACATTTTAAAGATAGAATAACCGGAAATCCGTTGATGAACCTTCACATCACGAAGCAGCTGTCCAAGTCACTAAACCGAAAGAGGCGTTTTTTTAATGATGGAGATGGACTCTCGATAGATATAGGGAGGGATGGTTTGTACACCTAAGCATCCAATCCCTTCTCTGGTAGCTTCACTGTGGGAGTCCTAAATTTTATCTTTGAGGTTTAATTACGGTAGAGGTCGAGTACCTGACATACAGACTCCGGGCAGCCATTTAACATCCCCTCCGAAGAACGATGTGTCAAGATTTTCTAAAACCTAATCTGCGATCTTGAGTACAGTAGCCAAAAATGCCCTAAGCTAGTGGCGCCCTCAGATGTATATAAGAAGGGGATTGACAAGCAGTCGTTCGGCGTTTCGGAGTTGGTTTGCCACCATTAAAATTTGAAAACTTGAGCATGGCGTGAAGGGATGGTCCCGAGCCTGTAAGTTTATAGTCATATAGTATAGACACATAATAGAGTCGGGGTCATGTCCAGTGAGTGCTCTGGTAGTAGGCGATATGATTTCATTGTTAAAGCCTTAGAATATGTCACAAAACTAACTATACATGAAAATAATAGGGCATCCGTAGATCAGTTCACTTTAGAAACCGCTTCAAATGAAGTCTTTGTACAAGCCTTAATATAGTAAATATGCATATGGTCCTTTCGAATATGCTCTCAGGTAGAATATATTTATAATATAATATCCACTTCTCATGTTGATGAGCTGCTATGCAGAGTGAAGGGAGCACAAACTTCGTCATTAGGTTGCTGTGGTGTATGGAGATGCTTTCACACTCCACCACCTCAGAGCCCTCTGATGGAGTTAATATCAACTCTATAATATAAGTTAGTCGGCCTTGTTTACCATAGGCAGGTTATTACCTGTCTCCAGACAAACCACAAATACTATTTAGACCATTAATCTTCTAAGATTAAGTAGTTAGCTCTAGAAGTAAGTAGAAATGCTATGTAATAGTAAGTTATGGGATGAGATTTATCATAAAAATAAAATACGTTACCATCCCACGGTTTTATTTTTTCACTACCATATTCTTTTACACATTGCTGTATGCGCGACCGCGACTTAATGCCACCTTAAATCATATACTTACGTTCTTTTTTTTTGTTTTTACATAATTTTTCTTTACTTTCATCATCTCTCTTACCCATCCATAAAAATTGTCTTTCAATCCGTTTTTATTTATTTATTTTGATTTTTTTTCTGTTCTTATCCTAATAATTAAGATAAATTTTCGTCCCGAGGACCTACCACTGGGTGGCCTTCCTCTCACATGCCCTTCACTCTAACATATCAATACCATCATAGATGCTGGTTGTTGCACCCTAGGAACAGTTGTATTTTTATAAATAAAAAAAATTAAAAAATTGCTGTATGCATCGCTACTGAAATGCATCTCTACTACTCGGTAAACTAACTATTTTTGTATAATTGAGATATCGATGCAGTTCTCAGCTACATTTAGAATATTTTTCAAGGAAGGCTTTAAGCTACATATCATCACGCTTTACTATCCGAAGGAGTTTGTAATTTTGCACATTTATTGTGCTTTTGATACATTCAATACTTACGTTCGGTCTTCAATTCAGGTTTTGATTTTGTTTTGAAAACAGACATTTTTGTCAGATTGATACAAATGTTACAAAATGCCAAAATGTAAAAATATTTTAGGATATGATCTGTTGAGTGTGCGCATTCTTTTGGTTTCTAGCTGCAGTACCCATATCATTTTCGGTGGATTCTGTAATCGACGTGGTATCAAAGTTGGCTGCGAGTGGTATCATTAAAGCCAAACGTGATCGAAGCCAACATCATCACCGGTTGTTCTGCAGGAGATACTGTATTTATACCTCGCATACCAATGGTAAGAAGCCTTCAGAAGGAAGCACACTTGATTAAGTGGAGATGGGCCGAGCATGTGACAAGGATGGATCCTCGACGTTGGGCTAAAGTCTGCACGAAGAGGATTCATAGAGTCAGAAGAAGAGGAAAAGGAAGACCTGGACTGTGGTGAAGGGACGAGATAGTGGAGAGAATAGGGGATGGATGGTGCACAGTGGCCAGCAACAGAGAAACATGGAACACATGTGTAACAGTACTATTTAAGAAATAACCCTCATTTTTGCTCTTGTTTCGTTCTATCTTGTTTTATTTTCATTTTATTTTTAATCAAGAAGTAACAGTTTTACTTAAAAAATAATTTCATTTAAGTTAGGAACAATCGCCAAATTCTTTCTGATTTCTTCTGTTGAAAGAGCAGTAGACTCAAAACCTCCAAAAGAAGAGGCTTTTGTTCTAAAAGAATGTCAATAAAGCTATTTTATTTTATTTTATTTATACCAATGGTACCGTCCGATTCCCATTTCGATTCAAACGGTTGCAGTTTCCAATCAAAATTTGCTTCTCTATCACTATCAATAAGGCCCCGGGACAAACCCTAAAATTAACCGGTGTAGACTTACAAATTGAATGCTTCTCACACAGAGAACTGTACGTCGCCTGCTCCCGTGTCGGCAGCCCCACCAACCTATTTCTCCACGCACCCGAAGGTAGAACTTCCAACATTGTTTACACCTAAGTCCTTCGCTGATTTTATTCCGACCTATCTCATTCCACTTTGTCCTGCCCCGAACTCCGGTACTGCAGTTTTTTATAACTTTATTAGATTAGGTCTATACGATTCCTAGAAAATGATTGAAACTCTTTTATATTTAGCCATCAGAGTTTAAGCATTCTATACAGACTCTAGATATAATGGCTTTCATACAGTGGTAATATACTAATTGTAATGGCTCCTAAATTACGAAAAAAATATTTTTGTATCCTACACTTAATTATTTTCCCCAATAGATTCAATTTCCAAAACACATTTCGAATCCTACCTTCATGAGGGGGAGGGCGGTACAAATTTGGTTGTTCTTTTGGAACCATTCAATTTGATATTCTACTGGCTTTTCAAAAAAAAAAGTAGCAAATATTTTTCTGAAACAGGTCACAATGCTATGTTTATAACTGCCCACTGAAACTAGAAATTATTCCGAGTGTCATGTGATACTGATTTTTTATGTGTGAGCTAGAGGTTGCACATAGTCTACCTGACAGATCCAATAATATTTCCTAACTAATAAATAAGACATAACTATACCATTGCTGTGTACCTTAAACATTCAAGTCACCTTATCTTCAACTGCTTTGGTCGAGTTTCCACAACAGACTGCTTACTTCTGCACCTTTCTCAGTTCAGTTCAGTCAAGGGAAGTTACGTAATAGCTCAGAATTTCGATGTTGAATTTTCACCGGAATTTCATTTTTTCCGACCTCTGATTCCAAAAATGAAAAAAAAAAAAAAGTTTGTATATAAACACGATAACTCCGGAAAGAATGAATGTATCGAAGCAATTTAATATATATTTGTCTTCAAAATTCTCCAAGGACCGCCTATTGATCTTCAGCCATATTGGCCCAAAGGAAGGGAGATTAGGGTAGAGGCTTAATTACAAAAACTGTAATTTCTGCCGTTGAAATGAATGTGTCGACACAAAATTTCATATGTAAATTAGAAACCCCGTAAGGATTTCCGGAGAATCTCTTCTGATCCCTCCTTCCCTTCCACCGATCCGCTGAAAATTAATAAGTGTCGTTCTTATAAAGTTTTGAATTCACATATGAAATTTAGTGTCGATACATTCTTACTTTCGGCATTTATTAAGAGTTTCTATGCTAAGCCTCCTCTTAGCCTTTTCTATCGGGAGTTATCCGGTTCACAAACACAGATACATTAATATATAAACAGTTTTTTTTTCTTCATATTTGGAATCTGGAAGGAGAAGTAAAATTATTATATTTCTTATGTGATTGTAAGATGTTGTGGGACGAGATTTCTAATAGAAATAAAAGATGTTGTCTTCCCTCTGTTTTATTTTAGACCAGAACAGGTTTTCGACGCAACAGCGTCATCATCAGTGGTTCATCTATCATAGAATAACAAAATATACAAATAATAGACGGCTTAGGCCATTGAGTTTGTTTTCATAAAAGGTCTAATTATTGTATATATGTTTTGTATGTAATTTTCTATTATGTTTATAAAGACTACTACTACTACTACAAATAATAAAAATTATAAATAACTCTTAAAGCATCAGGGTACAGAGTAAGAAATAAAAATTATAAAATTAACTTACTTAGAAAAAAAAATAAAAAAAATAGAGGTTAAGAACTCCCTTCTGCTGCCTGACCTACCTGGTGAGAGAGATTGGTTCAAACTAAGGGAAGTAGCTGTCCTGTCAGATGTAGTGTAAATATGTTTTGGCTGGTTTTATAAAGATATTTATTATGTGTATTTTATTTCAAGTCTGTGATAATATTTTTAATATTGTATTTATTTATGTAGGTTAGGTTAGGTTTTATGACTCATGCCCGGGCTTTAACTAGGAGGTCATATCGCCTACTATCAGAGCGCTCTTTCGTCACTCTGGTGGACATGAGCCCGGCTCTACTGTGGGAGTCCTAAATTTTGCCTACCCTAAATTTTTATTCATCTAGGATAGGGGTCTTTAACGAGTACCTGACATCGTACAGGCTCGGGACCATCACTTAACGTCCCATCCGAAGGACGGCGTGCTTAAGTTTATTTTACCTCCCAGATAAAATAAACTAAGGGCCTCGGGTTTCGAACCCACGACCTTGAGCTCAGAAGGCAAGCACGCATACCACTGAGCTACCGGCGCCCTCTTTATTTATGTATTTCTTTTAATTTTTTATTTATTATATTTCATGATAACAATAATTTCTTTGGCTGTTTGGTTAAAAACATTTTTTATGTTACTATTATGTACAGACTTATTGTATATATTTGAATGAATGGTTTTTGCATGTTGAGAGAGTGAGTGAACCTAGCTATCCCCACCCCTTAGAGCTATGCCAGTCGTCTTCTAACCGCTGTGCTGTGTGGGTGGGGTAAGTTAATTATATATTTTTATCTTCTTACTCTGTACTCTGATGCTTTAAGAATTATTTATACTTTTTATTATTTGTATATTTTGTTATTCTATGATAGATGAACCACTGATGATGCTGTTGCGTCGAAAACCGGTTCTGGTCTAAAATAAAACAGTGAGAAGGCAACATCTTTTATTTCTATTAAAATTTATTTATTATCTTGAAACTTAATGATTATATCTGGAATGACCTTTTCATATAAGAAAAGGGTTGATGTTTTTGGAAGTCTGAAGAATGCCACCCTTCCCCCACTGCCTGGACCAACTTCTACTTAACAGACTATATATTTTCTGTGGATATATCCTTTGAGTAGCCAAGGTTCTGCCCTGGTTCGCCTTGGTCTCTTCAGGCCTGGTTGACTGATCATTGATCAAAGCTTTCATCGTGCACATGCTCTAATGACCCTGGGAAGTCTCCTTTCCTTCCTGTGTATAGAGATCGGTTTTTCCCATTTCCGACCCCCAACCTAGCAGCGAGATAGTCGTCAACTTTAAGCTACTGCCGGCATGTCGTCATCATCCTGAGTTCGTCATAGATTACTTTCCATTTTTTGTAAAGAGGAAATCCGGAAATGTACTTCCCCAGCACAAATTAATCAAATAAGTTTTCACTCCCTCCATAATTAATAAATCATTATCAACAATTGACTTACATAGATATTTCTGAATCCCTATATTAAATTTTGAGTCGATATATTCATTACATCGGCAGTTATTAATGATTTTCAGTCGACCCCCTCCCCCGATCCCCCCTCCCTCCAACCGATTTTGAAGAAAATTCATCGATACAATCATTACATCGGCAGCTATTCGGATTCAGCTATTTAAAGAGAAAGAAGAAAACAGTAGGTTTATCCTGAGCTCTTTCGGCGTGCCAAGGAAATTAAGGTGGACTGGGAATGACCGCCAATAGTCGCTCATAGTCGACCACAGAAACAGAAAGTTATTTATTTTTTTTTGCTTTATTTGAGTCATAATAAAATTGTTAGGCCTTCTTTTCCCCATACAATCCTCATACAATTTTATATCGATATAATCATTCAATCGGGAGTTATGTTCACACACACACACACTGAGGATTTTCATTTTTGGAACCACATGAGGTTTGAAAACATGAAATTCCATTGAAAAATCAAAATCGAATTTCTGACTAATTACTAATAATATGGCTTCCTTTACACCTCGTATACTGGGGAAATAAAGAGTAAAGATGATAGAAGTTAGTATCTTCCTGACACAACTGCGGAGACGAAGTGTTGGTGGTGCGTTAGTGGTGTGCCATAAGATGATGAACTGCATGACTTGAGTTCGGTTCAAATTGAACTTGATCGCAGACCCCCATAGTCCATGTCATAAATTTAAATATGAATATCTGGAAAAATATATTTTTAATTTTGATTGTATGTGCCTTTTAGGGGTCCTTTATTAAGTCCGATCGTCAACATTTTTTGGGGGAAAACAAATTATTTTTTTTAGTTCCCGAGGTATAAGGAAAGTTATGTAATCGGCCATGCGGAGTTATCAACGAAATTTCATGTTTTCCGACCACTAAATTCCAAATATTAAAAAGAAGTGTATGCCTGTCACTAAGTTGAACTCATTTATAATTCAATGCTACTACTAAGGAGGTCTGTAGGCCATTGGCGCTCAAGGCGTCGTTGGAGAAGTGTGGCAGAATGGAGGGCATGGACTGGAGGGTTATTGTGGGAACTAAGGGAGGAAAATAACTTTTTGTACTTGGATTTAGGTACTTCGGTGACGAGGGGGATGCTGAGGTTAGTATGGAGGGTCTTGTTGGAAACATAGTAAGGAGCATTGGCTATTATACGAAGGATTTTGGATTGAAGGGATTGGATGAGCTGCAGATTGGAAACTTTGGCAGAACCCCAAAGTTCAAGTCTGTGGTCCACGGCTTGAGAGTCATTTTATTTTCAAAGTTAACTTAGATCTAAGTAGTCTTAGTAACAGTCTGTTCATTTCTTGTCTTTTCAGTCTCGTGTGAGGGTTCCATGTTGGTATTTGTCAAGTAGGATGACTAGACTAGCGGACATCGTGTTTTTTGAGGGAATGTGTATACTGGAGGGCAGGTATATTTGTCGACGGAAATAAAATAGAAAAATAAGAAATATTCCTTTTGAAAAAATGGTAGAACAGCTGAAGACAAAAGGAGTTTTTTTTATAAGTACATATACAATTGGTTTTATGTCATGGTTTATTATATAAGAACGATTGTATATATATAATAATAAAAAAACTATAAAAAAATAGGGAAAAAAAAAACTTTTGACTTCTGTTCTGGCATCTTGGAGGGGTATTCTCTATAGACCTTATCTCGTTTTTCAAAGATCTGACTACAGGCGAACTTATACCCTGACTAAAGTATTATCATTAACCTGAGAATCATTTAATAATTAAAACGCAGATTTAATCAATGTATGTAAAATTTTATTGTTACAATATACGGATAAAAACATTAACTTAACAGAAAGGCAAAAAGTACCTACTAGTTTACGTTCGAAAATAGATATAGGTAACTAAAGGTGAAATTGACAATAGTTTTAAAAAATGTTAAAAACTAAAACTAAAGTTGGTAAAAAATTTCGGTTAATAATAACATGGAAAAGTTGAGAAAAAATGTTACGAAGAGTAATGTTTTGGGTAATGACTAGGTAAACGTTTTTTGAAAGAATGTAATTTAGAAGAATCAGACGAAGAAGAGGAAGACGAAGATGAAGACGAAGACGAAGCAGAAGAAGAAGAAGAAGAAGAAGAAGTAGAAGACGAAGAAGCAGAAATGACGGCAATGGAGGATAATGAATGTGCCATGGATTTAGGAGATGAAGATGCTACGGAGGCAGAGTATGAAGAAGATGAAGACTTAGACGAGGATGAAGATGAAGATGGGGATGAAGACGATGATGAAGATGGGGAAGAAGAGGAGGTGGTTTCGACGGAGGTAGAAGATGGGGAATGTGACTTAGATGAAGAAGAATCGGAGGAAGAAGAAGAAGATGAAGATGATGATGATGAAGAAGAAGATGAGGAGGATGAAGATGAGGAAGATGAAGATGAGGAAGATGAAGATGAGGAAGATGAAGACGATGAGGAAGATGGAGAAGATGAAGAAGAAGATGACGTATAAGAGCTCTCAGGGGAATCGGATGATTGTGAAGAAGATGATTTCGACGAAAGGTAAGAGTAGCGTCCCTGAATGTGTTTATTATCCAGGGGATTCAGATTTAATGCATGTGAGAACGGTGTTTTGGTTTGGACGTTCTTACCGACAGCCATTGAGGAACAGGATATAGAGGAAGGAGACGAGGAAGTGGACGGCTTGGATTTGCTACACATATCTGAAGAAGAACTGGAAGAAGAGGACTCTTCGCCGGTGGAGGCGCTGGGTATGTGGGACAGAGACCTGGAGCGGGAGTGTGAAGTGGAAGTGGTGGTTGATGTGGAGTGATTCTCTACAGAATGCGGATCTTCTCCCGTCTGCGGAGTCTGCTCTTCTCCCTTCTTGGCGGCTCCTGCATGACTACAAAGAAATATACAGTTAATAGGTCATTGGAAGTGTGATCAAATCACACAGTGAAGGGTTCCATAGAAGGTTAAATCCTGTTTTGGTGTCGTCACCATACTAAACTGTGCTAAATTGGACATGTACCATTGCTGATGGCGTAGAAGTGACGAAAAACGGGTCTGAAAGCTTCTCTAAAAAAAGAATTTCATAGAACATTGTCTCACTTGAAATTGGCACACCTGGGTATAAGAAGAGACCGCTTTGTGTCGATACATCGGCAGTTATTAGAGTTTTTGACTCAAGTCCCTTTTCTCTGATTACCCCCCCCCCCCCCCCCCCACCCCCCCTTTGTGCCGATTTAACGGAACATTGATGGATGCCATCCTTAGGGGGGTTTTAATTTAAATATGAAATTTCATGTCGATACATCCATTATATTGGTAGTTATCAGTGTTTTTTGAGTTGAGCCCCATCCTCTGATCATCCTTTTCCTTTCGCCAATTCCTCTGAAAATCAGTAGGTGGCGTCCTTATCGCGATCTATAGAATTTCGTGTCAATAACACATCAAATTTCTGACCGATTACATAACTGCCCTTATACTTTGTATAGCCGGGGACTGCCAACAGAATGAACATCATGAATCTTTACAGGTGTGTAAAGACACCTAACAACAACTAATTATTTTCAGACCAATCTGGCAAAAGGAAGGTGAAAATTAGGGGGGGGACTTCATGAACTTTAATAACTGGCGTTGTAACAAATGTATTGACATGAAATTGCATATATAAATTCAAAATTCCATAAGGAATACGCCTATTTATATTCAATGGAATCAGCCGAAGGGGAGGGGGGTCAGAGGGGAGACAACACGAAAAAAAACTGCCTATGTAATGATTGTATCGACACTAAAGTAGTATGAGGATTCAGAAGCCCCTACGTAAATCAAATATTGATTTTTAGCCAAAACGGTGAATTGATTTTGGAGGGAGAGCGAAAACTTAATTAATTCGCGCTAAAGCTAAACCTCGTATAGCTGAGGAAGTAAAAATTAAAAAAAAATTGAAGTACCG
Source organism: Aradus depressus (assembly GCA_963662175.1). NCBI lineage: Eukaryota > Metazoa > Arthropoda > Insecta > Hemiptera > Aradidae > Aradus > Aradus depressus. Next base: position 38,021,701 of record OY759219.1, on the reverse strand, counting down.
AGGATGATGTTTTCTTAAGTGAGCAATCGCAGGATGTGCGGCAAATCCTTCCGAACAGCACAACAGAAGAATTAAAGTAGAAAGAAATACCTGCAAAAGTTTTATATTAATACCAAATAATATTTAAAGTTTAAAATAAATTCAGGATTAACTTTAAATTTTACTTTTAAATACAATTTTAATGATATTTAACATTTTTGCAGAGAGATTGTAAAGCACTTAATAAATTATAAAGAAAACACGAATATGTTTTATACTGTCTATTTCACAAGATATATAAAATACATGGGAGTACTTTCGGTATTGCTACCATCTTCAATATACTGTAATACAGTATTTGTTAAGTCGTGGCTGAAGATGGTAGCAATACCGAAAGTACTCCCATATATTTTATATATCTTGTGAAATAGACAATATAAAAAACATTCGTGTTTTCTTTATAATAAAATTTTAATGTTTAAACAAAAAATGGGTAATAATTATTTTCTATTTATTTAGTGAATTGTTGGAGTTAAGTGTGGTAGCCATTCACACATTAAGAGATCATCCAGAATCGATAATTTATGAAAAACAAATTTTTTGTATTTTATATTAATTGGTATTTTATTTTATTTATTGATTTGATCTTTGAATTATGTTCTTTTGAATGTTTCAGTAGATTGTCTGATGATGAGGGCAATGTCGAAAGCCGGCTAGCATAAAATAAATTAATAAAGTCTGTGATAGTTTTTTAGTCTATATTTTTTATTTTGCAACCTGTCCAGCATTCATAAATTCAAAATAATTTCCGATCGGGGTTAATACACCGGATACTTTTAAAATTTTAAGCTCATATTAATTTTTAAACAGTGAAAAAAAATGGATAAGAACAGATATTGATTTTATGATAAAATGAGGTAAATTGAAATAAGTTAGAGTAGTTGTCCCTAACAGTTGAAGATGGCACCACTGTTAGTTATTTGCAATGAATAGTAAATTAGTCTATTTTATGACTATTTTTATAAGTCTATATATGTTTAATTTGTACAACATTCGAAATGTTATTTATTATTTACAGAATATGATTTTTTTTATTCATTAAAAATGAACAACAATATATAATAATGAAATATATAATATATTTATCATAGCAATATTTCTTCCATTTATTTTTTGTTTTTTAAAACCTAGCATCTACAGACGTTTAGGAAATCACTCTACTACTCCCATAATCAATATCTATAATTCATTTGTTCTTTAGTAAGTTATTGTGATTCATGTCTGGACTTTAACTACGTGGTCCTACCCTACCCTAAATTTTTATTCACCTAGGCTTTTTTGAGTATCTGACATAGTACAGGCTAAAGGTTTTTGTCATGTCCCAGATAAAAAAACTATGGGCCTCAGCCGGGTTTCGAACCTCAGAAGGCAAACATGCTACGTCTGAGCTAGCGGCGCCCGACCGACAACTTTTAGATTTTATGTTAAAAAAATTATGTTAACTCTTCTTACAGAACATATTTATGAATCGACATCTATGTCCAAAATCCAAGTCAACATTCGTCTTGACTTGAAGTTTGGACATAGAGGTCAACTCAATAAAAATATTCTCTAGAAAGTATATTTTGATTGACATAAAAGAATGTAGACATAAAGAACAAATTAATTATAGATTCTGATGATGGGAATGAATAAATTGGAGGAATGTAGCTGTGATAAATATATCATATATTAATATTTAATTATTATAATAATTATTATTTATTTATTGTTGTTGTTTATTTTGAATGAATAAAAAAATTCATGTTCCGTCAAATGCCTTCGATTGGTTGGTAGCTACTCGAGGGACACCTCCATCCTCCAAATCCATGAAAACCTAAATGTTGAGCTCCTGCTGGACTACATAATTTTCAGTGAAAACTTTTTACTTGAGTGTGACACAAATCGAAACACTTTGGTAAAGAAAATAGGGAAAACTCGGGGAGAGAAACACAAAAATATCCGTTCACGATTTTAAATTATAAACACTGTTTTTGAATGTTTATATTTATTTTCTATTCATTTCAGTTACTTTGAAATTGTTTGTTTTTTCTTTGAGAGTTTTTTAAAATGTACTCTTAAGCTGTAGAACTGTTTTTAATTTAACTGATTATTTTTGATTTGTATTAAGTGTACCTCTGTAAATGCGACTGTTATAATAAACTCTTCTGCTTCTTTTTCATGTTCCGTGAATAATAAATAACATTTCTAATGTTCTCAAAATTAAGTATTGAATGAACTAATTTACTACTCATGATAAAATACTAATAGAATGTAGGTACTAATTTTTTAAACTCTTTATACAATATTTAAATTCAAAATCTTACACAATCCAACAGTTATAAATATTATTATTTGTTTATCAACTTACATTTGAGTTCATTTTGTTGTGGTTTCGTGAAATAATCTTCTAAAATCTCAAAGGGATCTGTACAGGTATAACAGAGAGCTCAACTTATATTAAAAGTTTTGAGTGATCCATAATACTGAACTAAATGAACGGAATGTTGCACGCAGCTCATGGTATTATCTCTAGTTAAACAATTATACGTGACTTTTAAACAATTAAGTGTAAGAAAAATTGTTAAAAGATAAACTTTTATACACCTCTTTTAAAGCTTACATTGTAGAAAATTATCTTTTAATTATTATTTAGTTCTTCCTGGAATATCCTCTAATATAATAATTTAAAAAGCAAAATCTCAAAAAGGTGAAATAAATTCTACGTTTTCAGTTAAAATGTTTTACTTTCTTGGAAATTATTTAACGAACACTCACAGATATAAATAATTTTGTTGAGTTTTCGGAATTTCATGTTCGCAGACCCTCTGACACCAAAAGTGAAAAAAAAATCTTTCTGCCGGTGAACACGATAACATTCGACGTATCGACACGAAATTTTATTATATGTGTATCCAGAACCCCATTAGAGGGTGCCGGTAGCTCAGTGGTATGCGTGCTTGATTACTGAGCTCATGATCATGGGTTCAAACCCGGCCGAAGCCCTTAAGTTTTTAATCTGGAAAGTCAAAAAAAACTTTGAGCACGACGTCCTTCGGATGAGATATTAAGCGGTGGTGCCGAGCCTGCATGATGTCAGGTACTCGTTGAAGACCTCTAGCCTAAGTGAATAAACCTAGGTGAACAAAATTTAGAACTGCGACAATAGAGACGTGCTAGTGTCCACGAGAACGACGAAATAGTGTGAGTACAACGTAAATTGTATGCCATACAATTGGTGTCAACAGCTGCGACACAATTTAGTTACGTTAGGGACAGAGGAGTTTTGGATTTCGGAGGATTCAAAAATGATTAAGAAAAGTTATAACAGTTTATTGGAAAAAATGGAAAACCATCTCATCAGCAAAGATACAGACGCTGCAATCTCTAGCTCCTTCCACACCTTTTACAGAAATTACAGTTCTTTTGGCAATATCAGAAGTTAATGGAAGTAAATGCAGGTTTATGGTTTTAAAATATATAAAATTAAGTAAATGATTTAAAACAATTTTTATTAATCAAACTACTCTCCATTACTCTCAATACATTTCTGACAACGAGTTAGTAACTTTTCTATGCCCTCTAAATAGAACTTTGAATCTTTAGTATTAACAAATTCTAAAAAACCCATTTTCTATCGAATTTTGTTTAAGAAATTTTTTATCTCGTAAAAAGTGGTCCAGTTGTCTAAAAAAATGGTAGTCGGTTGGCGAGAGGTCTGGAGAGTAGGATGAGGCAGAGTCTCATAACCAAGCTCAAACAATTTTCGTGAGGTCACACGTGAGACATGGGGTCGAGCATTGTCGTGTAACAGAATAGGGCCTTTCCGATTGACCAAAGATGGCTTCATTAATGCTATTTCTGGTGCATTGCATCAATTTGAGAACAATACCTTTCGGCATTGATTGTTTCGCCAGGATTCAAGAAGCTGTAGTGAATCAGCCCAAATGAAGCCCACCAAACAGTAACCATTACCTTTTTTTGATGAGGCCACTGTCCAGAACGTTTAGAGTTGTCGTAGATAATCCACTTTTCATCACAAGTGACTATTCTGGTTAGAAAAGGTTCGTTTCTGTTTCGGAAGAGAAGTGCAGTGCAAACTTCATAACGGTGATTTTTTCGACGGTCAGTAATGCATGAGGTACCCAAGTTTCGAGCTTTTTTACCTTTCCGATCGTCTTGAGGTGGTCAGCGACGATCGATTTGCTGACTGAGAGATTCTCCGCAAGTTCTCGAACAGTTGTTCTGGGGGTTTTCTTCGACAACAGCTCGCAGGACATCTTCATCAAGGGAATGAGTCCTTCCACGACCTTCCTTGTCTTCAAGGCTGAAATCCCCCTCCCGAAATTTTTCATACCACCGTTGAACGGTGCGCTCACTCACACTGCCTTCACCCCATATTTCGTTAATGTTTCTGGCCGTTTGGGCCCCGTTCCGACCGAGTTTAAACTCGTAAAAAGAAATTAGGCGAAAATCACGCTTTGACATCCTAGTACAAATTGGATTATTTCCAAGCAGTGAAATGCTACAGAGGTAAACAAACATTTTTGTTTGGAAGAGGATTAATAAGTGTTTACAACCGTACAAAGAAATAATCCGTCAAACGTAAACAGTTTACTATATAGAGAGGAGATTTAATGCAAACATGAAAACCTGCATTTATTTCCGGAACACCCATTATTTAAAAATGAGAAACCATATAAGCAAACAAAGAATTATTTCACAATTACGTATCTCAGGAAAATATACAACTCAAATTACTCAGCTAAATTTCAGCTTGACTGTTTGTCCACTTTGTAACAGTGATAATGATAATATACTCCATCTTCTCATAACTTTTCCAATGTTAAACCAATACAGAAACAAATTTATCAATAAATATATGTCACACTATAATGCAATTTCCGATAAATCAATTAATTTGTTAAGTATTGATGACGATGAAGAATCAGTAATATATTTTATTTCGTAACTAATAGTTTAAAATTTAGAAAAACAGTTTTATTATGATTTGCCCTCTCGTTTTCCTTATACATTTCAATATAACACATTTCACAACAGTTGGTATTTTTCTTTTATTTACTTTTCGGCCCATATTTATAATGTATCTTCCAAAATTAATTTTTTTGTTTAATTAAGTTTGTTATATTTAACAAAAACACAATCAGAGAGCTCAAAAACCTGAAATATCAGTGAAAACGCACCGTTGAATGCCTGAACGATTATTAATAATATCTCATATAATTTTTATTACTTAACATATAATTTTTTTTGGCCACTTCAGATTTACAATATTTTGTCCTAAAGGAGGCCACGAGGAATGGCCATAATGAGGCCAACTATCTGATTCGACGTATTACACTTATTTTTTCGAATTGTTTCCTACTATAATCAATAACATAATATTTTTATTGTGCCAAAGTTTATCAAAATGACCCCAAACCTGGCTGATATGAAGCCTATTAACCCCTGTATCAGCCAGGACAAAGATTAATTGTATAAAAATAAATAGGATAGATATGAAAAACATTTTAGCAAGACACTCAGTGTAGAAACTGCATAAGAACATGGCTAAATTGGTGAGTGAAAATTTATAATTTTTAAATTGATAATATAGATTTCAAACAGCGTATTTTCTCCTTTTACAACCTAGCAGATATAGATATACTCCCATTTTAGTATCTAAACAATTTTTTTTTTACACAAACAATAAATATCATTGAACGATTTTCGTCAATAATTAAATGGAAAAACATTATTTATTAAAACAATTTTTAATTTTTATATACATAAATGGTAAACAATCTCAAATTTATTTCTTGATCTTTGTTCTGCTTTTGTTATTTAGTTATTATGACTCAGGCCTGGGCTTTAACTATAAGATCATATCGCCTACTACCAGACCGCTCTTTCATCACTCTGGTGGATAAGAGACCAACGCTACTATGGGAGTCCTAAATTTTGCTTACCCTAAATTTTTTTTTCGTAGGGGTCTTTAACGAGTACTTGACATCGTACATCGGGACCATCGCTTAACGTTCCTTCCGAAAGATTGCGTGCTTAGGTTTTTGGGCCTCTTAAGGGCCTCGGCTGAGCTTAAGTTAACATTATTTGAAATTTTTTATTTCTTCTTTCTGGATGTTGCTGTCTTCCAACTTAAATATTAATTTTGAGTTGTGTAATTAGATTACAATAAAGGACTTTACAACAGCTATATTCTTCTCCTGTTTATTACGTCCCAGCAATACGAAGTATTGGGAAAGTTATAAAATCGGTCAAAAACTCGATGTTGAGTTTTCACCGGAATTTCATGTTTTCCGACATTTTCTTTTTTTATTTAGAGATTTTTTTATTTCATATTTTCCAACTATCTGAAACCAAAAAACTTAAAAATGTTATATACTTATACTAGCGATGGTCCCGAGCCGTACTCGTTAACTCTCGATAGACTGTATTTATCATCATGAACTTTTATATGAGAATCCAGAAAACCATTTATTGATTTTCAGCCAAATCGACCAAATGGAAGAGAGGGATTAAAGAGGAGGCTTAACACAAACAGTCTAATAACTGACGATAGAATGAATGTATCGTCACAAAATTGTTTATGTAAATTCAAACCTTTTTAAGGACGACATATATTATTTTTTTGCGAGATCCACAAAAGGGGGGGAGAGGTCAGAGTTAAGGCACCATATAGATGGCACCTAATAATTTCGAGATAGGTCGAAGGAAAGGGGTGGATCAGTGGAGGGGACACGCCTCTAAAAACCTAATAAATGTATCGACACAAATCTATTGATGTTTAGCCCAAACGGTCGATTAGTTTTGGAGAGAGCGCAAAAACTTAAATAATTAATTTGTTATAGGGAAGTACATTGCGAGTGATTCACAGACTTTTTTTTTTTGTTTTTACAACCTAGAAGAGACTCTTCGGGAAGAACTCCCAGCCCCAATATCTAAAAGTTCTAAAAAAATAATAATTATTATTATTAAAAATAATTGAGATATTAATTAGTAAATTCAGAATCTTTTCCCACAATACAAATGTGATAATTTAAAAAAATACTCAAACAAAACTCACAAAGGTGGCCAAAATGTCCAAATTCTTCTATAAGAAATAATGTAGGTACAGAGCCTTTTCTAAAGTAGTGAAAATTTTGAATAATTAGAAATTTTTAAATAAATAATTATTATTTTATCTGGGAGGTAAAATAAACTTAAGCACGCCGTCCTTCGGATGGGACGATAAGCAATGGAGCCTGTATGATGTCAGGGTACTCTTTAAAGACCCCTACCCTAGGTGAATAAAAATATAGGGTAGGCAAAATGTAGGACTCCCACAGTAGAGTCGGTTTCATGTCCACCAGAGTGACGAAAGAGCGCTCTGGTAGTAGGCGATATGACCTCGTAGTTGAAGCCCGGGCATGAGTCACACTAACTAACTATAAATATGAACTAAATAATTTAGGCAGTGATGACTTCTGCTCAGCTATTATGGAGTTTTGGATTGATTAGTGAAGTCAATAATGTTTTATCGGAACTTTAAAAATTTACTCAAGTAGCATATCACGAAGTGTAGGGGAAGTTATGTAATCGGTCAAAAATTGTATGCTCGCACCCCCGCTTCAGAAGTGAGATAACTCAAAATTCGTTAATTTTTGGTTTGTCGCAAATGAGGTAAGAAAAATGATCTCATTTAGGAAAAACGACACTTCTCGGGCTCCAATAGATTAGAAACTAGAAAGAAAAACGTACGAGCCCTCATTACTTCAAATTACAGTAATTTTTCCGTGTCGTTTTACAGACATTCATGATTTTTGATTTGTGTCACTTTTGAATTTCGTGTCGATACATTTATTCTATCGGAAGTTATCATCTTCACAGACACAAACACACACATAATATGTGTGTGTGAAGATTATAACTTTCGATAGAATAAATGTATCGACACGAAATTTTATATGTGTATCTAGAATTTTCTAACGACGACACCTATTGTTTTTCAGTCAAAAGAAGGGGGGGGGGGGGTGTTAGGGGAGACGCTTAACATAAATACTATAATAACTGCCGATAGAATGAATATGTCGACACGAAATTGCATATGTAAGTTCAAAAGCTCATAAAGAAATCACCTATTCGTTTTACGCGGAATCCGCAGCAGGGAAGGTAAGGATCAGAGGGAGGCTCAACTCAAAAACAACCGTTGTATCGACATTACATTTTATATTTTAAGTCAAAACCTCTATGTAAAGTAGGTAACTATATAATATTAGTGTAAAATGTCTTCTGGTTTTGGAGGGGTAACGAAAAGTTGGTGGATTAATTCGTTCTGGGGAAGTACATTATCGGAGATTAAAATAAATTTATTGACATCCAGAAAGATATATATTTACAAAACCCTCTTATTTATCCAAAAAAGACCCTACTTATTTAATAAAAAAAAAACAAAGCCGAAATAACTTTGCGAAATAAACCAACTTTTCAATTACCCCATTTGCCAAAACAAAATTACGCAACTTAATGTTTACTACCTAGGCATTCGAGCTTATAATCTGATACCAACTACCATCAAAAATTTTAGTATTCAAACTTTTAAACTGAACATAAAATGCTGGATGAATAAAATCAATGATGAAAACTAATGCCATTTTAATATATTGTTTTACATTTTAAAGTATTGTCTAACTCCATTAGCGATCATTTCATGTCAAAACTTTAGTTAGCCATCTTTTCATCTTTTAGGTTAGGTTAGATTTTATGACTCATGCCCGGGCTTTAACCACTAGGTCATATCGCCTACTACCAGAGAGCTCTTTTGTCACTCTGGTGGACATGAGCCCTGACTCTATTGTGGGAGTCCTACATTTTGCCTACCCTATATTTTTATTCACCTTGGGTAGGGGTCTTTAACGAGTACCTGACATCGTACAGGCTCGGGGCCATCGCTTAACGTCCCACCCGAGGACGGCGTGCTTAAGTTTATTTTACCTCCCAGATAAAATAAACTAAGGTCGGGTTACGAACCCACGGTATTGAGCTCAGAAGACAAGCACGCATACCACTGAGCTAGTGGCGCCCTCTTTAATATATCTCTTTTAAACTGTTTTCCCGCACTCAGACCTAGGCCTTGTGGGATTTTTCCTCAAATTTTACTTTGTTATTTTGTTTGTAAACATTATATAGTATATTACATCAATAATTGTAATAATTACATTGTCTATTTAATGTTGTCTCACTGTACATATAATATTGTATAATTTGGAAAGATAGAAACTAGAAAAAAAAAAAAAAAAAAAAAAAATCGCTGAGGACTTTTTTGTCTGTCTAAGAGATATAGACATTTCTTCGTTAATATACAAATTAATTTAATTATTGTTTTCAATTTTCAGATATTTCTCTTGTTGGCTGCCGTACTCTTGGTAGACATGGCTGTCTGTAACTCCAAATCTGATGAGTCGAGGAGTAGCAGCGAAGAGCAGCACGGTGGCGGAGGTCACAATCAACATCATCAACAGGGCTCCAATTCACACAACTCACACAACACTCCAAGTGTGCATGGGAATAGACCACTTCGTTGAACCTACATTCATTAATGAAAAACTTTTATTCTTTTATTCAATTCAACCATACTTATAAATTAAAAAAAAAAAAAACTTTTAAACTATTGTAAGCATTCACTCCTGTTAAACTAATATTAATAACTGCTTAAATAAATAACCATTTTATTTTCTTGTATTTTATTTATTTTAATATTGACCTTTATTTACAACTCAAGCTCAGAATGGACATACGAGGTGTGTTCAAAAAATATCAGGAATTTTCGGTTTTTGAAAAGAATTTATTCGTCTACATCAATGTTATCCCCTTCAAAATAGTCCCCATTAGATATTATACACTTATGCCAGCGCTTCTTCCAATCCCCGAAACACTTCTGGAACTCGATCTTTGGGATAGCATTTAGCTCTCTCAGCGATACGCTTTTTTAAGGTTCTCTTTATTGTTGGGAACAGAAAAAAATCCCATGGATCGATGTCTGGCGAATATGGAGGCTGGAGCATCATTACAGTGTTGTTTTTGGCCAAAAATTCACGAACAAGCAATGAAGTGTGAGCAGGTGCATTATCGTGGTGCAAAAGCCATGAATTGTATTGCCACAAATCGGATTGCTTCACTCAAACGGCGTTGTACTTGTAGATAGTACTCCTTATTGATCGTTTGACCTTGTGGCAAGAACTCATGATGCACTATGCCGTTAGAATCGAAAAACACAGTGAGCATGACCTTCACATTCGACCGCACTTGTCAAGCTTTTATACCACTCGTAAAACCTAGTTTTACTCATAGCAGACTCACCAAAAGCAATATTTAACATTTCTAAAACTTTGCTGCACTTTATTCCATTCTTATAGCAACATTTAATGCAAATTCTCCGATCCATTTTGTAAACTAATAAATAATGTCCGATCGTACCAAAACACACGTAAACTCTTTGACAGCTGACAGCAGACTAAACATCCGGTTTGGCTTACAATACTTCCTTATATTAAAGGTTTAAGAAAGCAAAAATGAATTCTCAGGAACAATTGTAGTTATTAACTTGAAATTGGAGATGAAGACTCACATGTGATAACTTACTTAGATCTGATTAGATGATTATTTGAGTAGAAATCTTTATTTTATCGTACTATTTTCTTACCATTATAAAATGAACAGCCAATAAACATTCTTCTATAAAAACCCTCCACTTTATATATTAAGAAACATAAATAAATAATATTATCTTTTCTCTTAAAATATGAAAATCACAAATTTTTATTATTCTTTTAAGTCCCACAGACAAGCCAACAGAGATTCTGACGACGGTACATTTCTGAAGGTGTTGCTAGTCCTAAGATATAAGGGATCTGAGAAGTGGAGCAGGGGAGGTATTTTGTATTTTAACTGGAATTCAGGTCTATTAGGTAGCCCTTTAAACAGTCCTAGAAACGGATTCAACGAAGGGACGATCTAGAGACCAACATCCTCCTTCAGAGCTCTTAGTGCAGGTCCTATACCCACTTTTTGTAATTTTAAATTCTCCAAAAATGACTTATATAAAACGCAGTACTCAAACCTATGTGGAATTACGGACTTGAACTCTGGGGTTCTGCCAAGGCTTCCAATCTGCAGCGCATCCAATCCTTTCAATACAAAATCCTTCTTACAATAGCCAATGCTCCTTATTACGTCTCCAACAAAACTCTTCACACTGACCTTAACGTACCTTTTATCACCGGAGTCACTAAATCCATGTATAAAAAATTATTTTCCCTTCTTTGTTCCCACAATAATCCTCTAGTCCGTGCCCACCATTCTGCCATACTTCCCCAACGACGGCTTAAGCGTCAATGGCCTAGAGACCTCCTTAGCAGCAGCAGTGACAGTGACTAGTTACAAATGAGAGGAAATCAGTGACTAGGGAGTGTCACCACTGGGTGATTTCTCCCCTCTTGACATTTTGACATTGCCATTATCTCTCTATTAGCACATTTGCTTGTTGCATTTATTTTTATACAGTTGTAAAAATCTTTGTAAACAAAAAAAAAATAAAAATAGCTTTTTGTTTTTATACCTGAGCAAAAGAGATCGATGAATGTACTTCCTCAGCTCGAATTAATTGTAATTAAATATGTTTTAGCTCTCTCTCTCTCTCAAAGCTCCTTTTCTTCGGGAGAATTAGCAGAAAATCTAAAGGCATCTTATCTTTATCTCGCAAAATTAGTATGAATAAATTAAGTTCTAAAATAAAAATAAGCGATGTGACCATAACAGGACTTTCTTATACCATCCACGTTTTTAGAGCTTTCTCTCCCTCCCCTTACCCCTTGTCAAATCGTGTCATAAGGGCATTTCTGGTTTTCAGCAGGTATCTCGCAAAATGGTGGCTTTCCAAAAATCCTATTTCGTGTCAAAAATATAAGCCGTATCTTAGGCCCTGAATAAAGTGATCTCAATTTTCATCTGATTTCAGTCAACATCTGATCAGATCTATGTTAGTAGGTCAAATTTCTGAATCATTGCTACAGTTGTATCCGAGTTGGAGGGTTCACGAAGTTCCGATCACGGACCGATATCATCGCATATTATATCTGTGATCACAGGGAATAAATTGGTAAGACTAAATTCGTAACTTTTCAGGGCAGCACTTTTTTATTTTTGCATTAATCGTGTAAATCCAGTTTTTGGAATAAATAAATTATGTTTGCATCATTATTAATCATATACCTGCTAAATATATAGGAGTGAATGAAAATGAATATTGTTAAATCTTTCTTGGATTTTCCCTCAGTTACCTAATCATTCCCCAATTATTGACTACACTTATCTAATTTTTATACACACTTACCTAACTATTGACCAGACTTTTTGAGATACTCGTGAATGATGCCTCTCTAATGTTGAGCAAGTTGATTTAACCGAAAACACCTTCTTCACTTGGAATGGTTGAATAAAGTTTATAACGCAGTTATCTCGAGAATGATTCCTCAAAGAAGTAGATTAAGTTGATTTAACCGAGAATATACACAATTTTACGAGATACCAAGAAACCCACATCTTTATAAATCCGAAAGTATTAGAGTCCTGAGCTCCCAACTTCTTCTCAGTGCGCAGATGGCTTGGGACGATCACAGTACACTTCTGTATTATGGAATGTTTAAAACAAAAGATAATCGCGAATATTCAAGTTGCGAATGTACATTTGTGGTTCCACATGACGTTGTTATTGTGACTCATGCCCGAGCTTTAACACTAAAACATCATATCGCCTACTACCAGAACGCTCACTCTTTCGTCACTCCGGATGACATGAGCTCAACTCGGCTATGGGAGTTCTAAATTTTTCCTACCTTAAATTTTTATTCACCTAGATTAGAGGGGTCTTTAACGGGTACCTGACATCGTACAGACTCGGGAACATCGCTTAACGTCCCATCCGAAGGACTTCACCTCTCAGATAAGAAACCTAAGAGCCTCGGCAGGGTTTTGAACCCACGATTTTGAGCTCAGTAATCAAGCAGGCTACCTCTGAGCTACCGGCGCTCCCAATATATACTAAAGTTATAAGACTCTAAAAATGGCTATAAAAATTCATAATAATCATTAAAAACAATGGTAGAGGGTTAACGTATATATTTTATTAGAGGTAGGTTATTTGAACTCAGAAACGATTTCCAACAGAAAATTCAAAATAAATAAAAACATTTTCTCACATTGCGACATTATATTAATATATACGTATATATATTTTTTTAAATAAATGTATTGTAAGGGAGAAGAAAGGTTGGGTAGAGTGGACAGATATGTAAGGAAGAAGGGGCCTTTACCAAAAGTAGGTTTAGGAGTTTGGAAATGTTTCCGTTATGAGTCTGATATCGACCAGAGCCAGGTCAGCTACACACAACACCACCAGTTCACTCTACACTTCTAAAGAAATGTCTCTAGGGCAGATCGTATATCTTCAAAAGTACCTTTTTTTTTTATCACATTTAATATCTTAAGGTTAAACACTTGTGGATGTAAACTCTACATTCTGTAGAATCCTCATAATTCTCTTTTTGTATCTTTTTACACTCGTCTGTCTGTCAGAAAGTATTTCCTAAACTATAAGTGAAGTAAGGGAGTTCAGAGGCTGCTTGCTAGCCTAGAAGATCGCGGGTTCGAAATCCGGCCTTGGATTTTTTTATCTGGCAGGTGAAAAAAACTTCTAGTATGCCATCCTTTGGATGGGACGTTAAGTGATGGTCCCAAGCCTGTACGATGTAAGGTGTTAAAGACCCTTTACCCTACAAAAAGACGAAGAGCGGACTTGTAGAGATTGTCCCAATACAACTAGTCTATCTAATAATCTTCTTATTGAACAATCCCCTGTTGTTGAACAATTCATTGGTCTCTAATGCCACAATATTGTCCTGGGTCTGTGGATGACTCCTCTTCAAAATTACTTCACTGATATCAAAACTCACCGGACACATGAAACATTTTCTTATATTGTTCAGTTAGTTATTATGACTCATGCCCCGGCTTTAACTCCGAGGTCATATCACCTACTACCAGAGCGTTCTTTCGTCACTCTGGTGGACATGAGCCCGACTCTACTGTGGGTGTCCTAAATTTTGCCTACCCTAAATTTTTATTCACCTAGGGCAGGGGTCTTTAACGAGTACCTGACATCGTACAGGCTCGGGACCATCGCTGAACGTCCCATCCGAAGGACGGCGTGCTTATGTTTATTTTATCTCCAAATAAAATAAACTAAGGGCCTCGGTCGGGTTTCGAACCCACGATCTTGAGTTCAGAAGACAACCACGCATACCACTGAGCTACCGGCGCCCTCGTGTATGTATATTAAAACATAAGAATTTATAACTTTATTTGCTGTAAATATGGTGGTAGGTTTCATAGGTCATACAAACCGGACGGATGAGCTGATTTATAACCATCGATACAATCTTGCTCACTCCCAATTGAACCCTTGGTCTCCATCGACCCATTTTTACTTTCCCAACTATACAAAGTATAGGGGAAGTTATATAATCGGTTAAAAATTCGAAATTTCACATTTTCCGACCTCTAGATTCCAAGTATGAAAAAAAGTCTGTCTATGTGTCTGTGAACACGATAACTCCCGATAGAATGAATGTATCGGTATGAAATTTCATATGTAAATCTAGAACATTCTAATGACCATACTTATCGATTTTCAGCCAAATCGGCCAAAGGGAAGGGGGATTAGAAAAGGGCTTAACTACATTATTCTAATAACTGCCATTGCAATGAATTTCATATGTGAATTCATAACCCCATAAAGACGACACATAAATTTTCAGCGGAATCAACAGAAAGGAAGGGGGGATGAAAAGAGAGTTCAACACATAAACCCCAATAACTGTCGATATAATGAATTTATCGACACTAAATTTAGTATGAGGATTTAGGAGCCCCTATGTAGGTCTACTATTGAATATTAGCGCAAACGGTGCACTGGTACTGCAAAGAAAAGTTAATTGATTAATTCGTTCAGGGGAAGTACATTGCCGGTGATTCAACGACGACTTTTTTTAAAAATCCAGTCGACCTTCAGGGAAGAAGGGACTATATCGACCATTCTGAGAATCCCTGAATTAAAATAAGCCAACTTTTTTTAAAATCCAGTCGACCTTCAGGGAAGAAGGGACTATATCGACCATTCTGAGAATCCATGAATTAAAATAAGCCAACTTTTTTTAAAATCCAGTCGACCTTCAGGGAAGAAGGGCCATTGACCATTCTGAGAATCCCTGAATTAAAATAAGCCAACTTTTTCTATGAAAGAGTCGACAGTTGAGAAGGAAACTCTTTGAAAATGAGAACAAAGCTTTTCAACAAATATCCATCTTTTGTTTATAGAAATTGGTTTTTCATTGAAAGTCACCAGAGGAGAGACAGAGAGACAAGGGGATGAGGGAAAAGTGTGGTCTGAATACAGGACAGTGCTGGCGTTCCATTCCACCGAATTAATGAGATATCCAAAGTCCATTGTTCCAACCTGCCACAGCCCAACAGAAAATCCATGAAAGTATGATCCAATTTTGGTTTTTCAACTTGAAACTGCTCCCTCTATATTTTGAATACCTAAAGAAAGGAAAAACCTGAAGTTCATTGAAGATGTAATGAATCTAGTTCAAATGAACTGAAAGCTAGGCCCAGTGTGTTTGGCCTCCGGTAGAGCTTTTTACTGGGTTTCCCAGCTGTACAAAAAGTATAGAGGAAGTTATGTAATGTTGAGTTTTCACAGGAATTTCATGTTTTCAGACACACACACACCTAAACAGGCGAGAGAGAATTTTTTTTATTTGAAATTTTCCGACTATCTGAAAAATGAAAATAAAAAAATTCTCTCAGAAAAGGGGGACACATATCTGTATCATTTGGGAAAAAGTAGATAAGTCGATTTGTGTCCAAAATGAGATAAATACTCTGGGCAACCCATATTGGTGTCCTACACATCGTGTAAAAGTATGCAAGTCGTAATGTCAATGGTATCCTTGCCCAGATGCGGTGAAGAGATAATTACCGTTATGCAGTTCTTAAACGCTTCTTTCATTGGCAAAAACTAGATAAGTACGTGAATAACTAGGTAAGTGATGGTGTAAAATAGACAATACTTTTGATTTCGTAACTAGATAAGTGGGGGTTCAATTTTAGAAAAGTCCTAAAAATGTAATATATATGCATTCCATAATAAAGTATGGAGAAATTGTTGAATAATGGCGGTTGGAAAAATAATTTATCAAAAAAAATTCGATTTACACTGAAAACAGAAAACTTCAAAGCGCTACCCTGAAAACCTGTGATTTTAGACTTGCCTAGTTTTTCCCAAATGGTACAGAAATAAACCCTAATAAGCCGTTGAAATGAATTTATGGACACAACATTTTTCTATGAGGATTCAGAACCTCTATGTAAGTCAACTAGTTCAAACGATCTATTGTTTTTAGAGGGAGAGCGACAACTTAATTGATTAATTCTGGAAAAGTATATTGCCGGCGACTTACCGACGACTTTTATTTACTAAATTACAACATCCTTTGCGTCTGTAAATGTTCTTGAATCAATTTGATAATTCTCATGCTTTTTTTTTTTTTTTTTTCACCCCTTTTTTGTTATTTTTTTTTTTCTTCTTACATTAGAAATAATAATCGTTGAGACAATCTCAGAATTCGGACTAATATTTCTTGTTAAGAGTGAAAATCCGAGATGTGAAGTTGATACAGGGGAGGTTGCGACAATTAATCTCGCACTTCACAAAAGAGCATTTAAAAAACTTTATTTGACAGTTTACACTTATTTAGATGGTAGAAGAGATGTTACATGGAGGATGGCTAATTACAGACTGAATGGTGGGGGGAAAGGAGCGTATATATAAGCTAAGATATACTGCTGACTTGGCAGCTGCTGGGGCGCTAAGCTGGGGATTAAGTGACGACATACAGGAAGCACTCCTAAGCTTACTTGTTGGACAGTAGGCTAAGAAAAATAGTGTACTTACCTCTTGTTGTTCTTCCTCGTCTAACGGAGTACGGCTCATTGTGACAAATCATCGTTGCAACATTCCCTTCATACCAAACCTACAGGAAAAAACAGTCTATTAATATTGACACTTCAGAAATTATAAATAATAAAAACAAAGTTTTGGAGTAATAGCTCCTCAAAAAGCTCTTATACAGAACCTAGAGCGCAAAGTGGCTTGCACGTACAAAAAGTGCATAGGATATACATACACCTTGCTTGTACATGAGTAAAGCCTCGATGACATTGAGCGAGTTTACAAACTACTAGCCAGCGAGTTTACAAGCGGGCGAATCGGCGTGTGCGATAGTGATGATTAATACAAAACTATCCACTCGCTCAGTAGCCAACTAGCTAGCGAGTTGAAACCACGTGTTGTTTTGTTTTCCTTGTTCTAATCTAATCTAATTCTAAACTTTTTCTGGGTGTTCTAGCGAAAAAATGAAAAGGAACGTAAATCATATTGTGGAATTTCTTAACGTCTATCAGCAGAACCCTGTGTTATATGGAATATAAAAAACAAAGACTATTACAACGCAAAACTAAAAATTGAAATTTTCCAACGTTTGTTTGGTGAACTCAATGAAAAGCAGTTAATTATGGGAATGGATATGAAGCAATTGAAGGGTAGAATCAAATTAAAGATGTCTACAGACAAGAACTAAACAAAATTGAAAAATGTAAGAAAAGTGGCTGAGGTACTGAGTTTATTGGCCAAAGCTGGCATGGTTCAATGAAGCAAGTTATTTGGCAGAGGTTTGGCCGTTTTGCTTTCCTTTTTAACTCCTTTTGATAGCAAAATAAAAATATAATAAATAAAATAACGACTCCCGCGCGAACTAATTCCGTCGACATTTTGTAGACAAATGAGATACTCGCAGCTATCTCACTAGCAACTATGATGACACACGGTTAGTTTACTAGCTAACAAGCGCACACGCCAGCGAATAGCGAGCTAAGTAGCCCGCCTTTCAACTTTACTCGGTATATTGTTTACAATCTGCTAGTAACTAGTGAATATGATTACACTGGGCGAGTTTACTAGCAGATAGTGAATTTGCTGGCTAGTAGATTGTAAACTCGCTCAATGTAATGGAGCCTTAACTCCCTATTGTATTGGATTGTGTAGATTAAGCAAAATATTATTTACGATATCCCTTCGGATAGATGGATATTACTTAGGCCAAACCTTAATGTTTTCTTTCATTAATGGAATGAGGGGGTCGGATAACATGAAATTCTGGAAAACAGCAATGAGTTTCTGAACAATTATATAACTTCCCCTATACAGTAGACTCTTCCTTATCCGGCGGTGCCGGGACCGTCGTGACGCCGGATAACGGAAATCATCAATTAATGAGAAAAAATATATCAATTAAAGCATAAAAAGAAGTGTTTTCAGGTGAGCTAAGGAATAAAACAGGTATGTATTTTGTTGATAACATTTATTAAATTGACAAATATGTACATACTGAACACTGATTTATTATATGTACGTACGCATTCAAGCATTAAAAAGATATTTTGAAATCTGCGTTCAGTTAAGTTAAGTAATAAAATATTTTATGGGGCCGTTCACAAACTAAGTCACGCAATTTTGAGGTGTTTTTAACCCCCTCCCTCCCCCTTGTCACAATTGGTAACATTTAATTGAACCCCCCCTAAACGTGACATCATTTTTTCATGACCCCCCTCCCCCCCCCCCCCCCCCCCATTTAAACTGAAATTTTTTTTTAAAGAGAAGTACTTAATTGTATAAAAATAATACAACTTCAATTTATCATAAATACAACATACATTGACGATTTTTTAACTAACCTCAATTTGTTTATTCCTTTAAACATTATGTACACCTATTGTTGCTGTAAAAATCACAAAACATTTAATATTGTACAAACTATTCATATATGCAATGGAAATAAAACAAGTTTCGTACCACACAACGAAACAAGGAGAGTTGAGAACGAAATCGCATGCGCGCGCAGTAATTCATAGGTTACCTTCTGTCGGTATAAAAAATTACTGTTTTGTTGACGCACATCAAAATATGACGTATGTAGAATACGTATGTTGAATAAATGTACAATATTTTATACATAAAATGCATTTTATTTAAATATGTTATTTTACTTTAATAACATGAATTTATTAAAATACTAACGTTAAAAAATTTGCATGAAATTCATTTGTAGAAAATTGTCTACGCTCTTATTTTAAAGTGTAATAATAAACGTGACGTCATTTTTTTGTTTACTACCCCCCTCCCCACCGTCACAATCATCACATAATTAATACCCCCCCCCCCCCCCCCCCCCGGCGTGTGACGTAGTTTGTGAACAGCCCCTATTAGGGTCCCCTTCATTCTAAATACAATATACATATGTATGTATGTACAATAAAAATACATAAAAGATTCGTGAGTTACGGAATCATTATGTGTTCGTAAATTCACGTGGCTCATATAATTGATAATCTAATAATTGAATGTTAATTTTAGTTTCTACCGAGAAAAGGACTAATTTACTTGACGAATTTATACAACACAGTACTACGACTATGTTACTATCCCCTTGTCTGGAAGATATCAGTAGTCAGGATGATTCTTAAGCCAGGGAAAACCCCAGACCAGGCCTCGACATACCGTCCTATAAGCCTGCTTCCTGTGATATCCAAACCACTAGAGAGACTTCTACTGGACAGACTAACCTACATCACTGCACAAGACAACCTTCTCCCAGACCATCAATTTGGCTTTCGACAAAGACATTCGACAATACACCAGTGCCATCGTTTGGTCGATTACATCGCCACCAGCTTTGAAAGAAAAGAGTTTTGCACAGGCGTATTTCTGGACATTGAAAAAGCGTTTGATCGTGTCTGGCACCCAGATAAACTTAAATCTCACCTTCCTCACACATACTATTTAATACTTAAGTCATTCCTAGAAAACAGAAACTTTAGGGTATCTGAGGGATCTTCCTCATCACATTTTTTGGAGGTCAAAGCTGGAGTCCCCCAAGGAAGTTCCCTCAGTCCCCTACTCTTCTCAATCTACACAGCACACATTCCACAACACGACAACACACTACTCGCTACATACGCAGACGACACAGCCATTCTGTCAACACACTCAGACCCAACACAAGCAAGCTCACACTTACAGGAACATTTACACCAGCTAACAGATTGGGCCAAAAAATGGAGACTAAAAATTAATAGAGACAAATCTCTGCAAACCACATTTACTCTCAGACACAACACTTGTCCACCAGTATACATTAACAACCAGCCCATTCCTGCATCAGACACTGTCCGATATCTAGGACTTCATTTAGACAGACGTTTAACTTGGACAACTCATATCAGACTGAAACGCACAGACCTCAAAAGACGATTTGGACGACTGAAATCAATCATCGGACGACGATCGACATTATCGCTTGAAAACAAACTTCACATTTACAACACTATACTAAAACCCATCTGGACTTACGGAATCGAGATATGGGGATCAGCCAAAAAATCAAACATACAACGCCTTCAGTCATTACAATCCATCATACTACGCCACATTGCCAATGCCCCATTTTACGTTTCCAACCTCACATTACATAATGACCTCAACATCCCATTTATACCTTCTGTTATCAAGACACGATATCAAAATTTTCACGACAAACTCCATCATCACGCCAATCCACTTATTCTCCAATTATCCACGAACACTCTCCCCACAAATCCACCAAGACGTCTAAAGCGGGCATGGCAGAGGGACCTGCTCCAGGACTAGCCTGGACTCCTCTTCGGTCACGTACCTCAGCAGTACAGCGACACACTTGCCACAGCATATCATCACGATCACTAGTGACAAATGTTGTCGTTGTGAATATGTAAATAAATAAATAAAATTTTAGTTTAAAAAATTTGATATTATTTTGCGAGCGCCGGATAAGGGAGCATTCCGGTTAACAGGACGCCGGATAAGGGAGAGTCTACTGTACTTTGTATAGCTGGGGAAGTAATATTCAAATAATTGTAATGAATTTAGATTCTGAATTTATTGTTGGTATTATACGTTAGAACGATGTAGGTGATATATGGTTGATAACTAAATACTCATTGGAGAGAAAACATCGATAGTAAGTATAGTTGATCTTTTCGGAATATCGATGATCGATGCCTGATCTAAAGTAACTAAAGCCCCTGATAGACTGTACCATCAGTACAGACAGACATTACCGCCAGTAAGATGTCGTCTCCAAACCGCCTCTGTATTTCTATTCCTCAGTTGGATTCTGTTTAAGATATGGTAATCCATGTTCTTGTTTTGAATATCCTCCCTTCAGACAAACTCACTCCATTCCTTCCCATTGCTTTCTGCTTTGTCTAAAGAACAAAAACAAGAAAAAAGAAAAAAAAAAAGGTTCGAATCCATTTGTAGACAAGTTCGGAGTCTCAAAGGACCCATCAGTTTTCAAATGTCTGTTCCATTGAACGGACTTCTACCTTCCTAATTAACAAGGAAAGGTATGAAATCATTTGTAAAAAATGACTCAATGTTTTTAAAATCTCCTAAATTTAAGTACTGATTTCGGTCAAATATAATACACTGTATTTTGGTATCTATTTATAGAGCATTGTATATTAGTGTAACTATACAATAATATTTTTGAACTCTTTGTAATATTAATTTTCACGAATTGTTGGTTTCTAAATTGAAATTAGAGGCCAATTGAGAATAAGTCCATTTCACTTTTGGCGCAGGCATTAAAACGATATAGCTCAATTATTATTTGTACTGAAGTACAATTCAAAATGGAAAATAAATAAATAAATTATAAGATAATAAATGAATGCTTAAAACACATATTGTAAAATAAAGACAAAATCGGCAAGAAAATAACGGATGAGAGGAGGGGAGCTTATCCCAAAAATCCGACGATGTAACATATCTATCCGCAAATAAATAAAACTAATTTTTTGAAATATTGTCTATTCCACAAAAAAATTAGGGGATAGATGGAGGATACGGACCAATAGATAGCTGAGGGACCTGTACAAGAACCCGGACCTGGTGGCCTTAGTGAAGCAGGGGCGGCTGCAATGGCTGGGGCATTTACAGAGGATGGAACCAGACAGATTGCCGCGGAGGATACTGGAGGGACACCCGGGAGGACAAAGAAGAAGAGGTAGATTCCGCTTATGTTGGCTAGAAGACGTGGAGGACGACCTCAGAACGATGGGTGTCTGAAGATGGAGACGGGAGGCCGGGGATAGAGAAGGATGGCGGAAGATCGTTGAGGAGGCCCAGGTTCTACAAGGACCGTAGCGCCAGGGAAAGGTAAAGGTAAAGGATTCCACAAAACATGTATACAAAAACTACGTGTTTCGGGTTTTTTTAGTTATAACTATAGTATGACTTTAAATGTGCCAATACATTTCTGCGATCTGTGTCGATATAATCGATAGTTATTAAAACAACAAATTAAATGTATATAACTTTTATATTGTCTAATTCCACAAAAATATATAACTACATAATATTTACCGGTTTTGGCTTACGCCATCTTCAGCAGAACAATTTTGAACTTTGTTCTAACGATAGCCTTACCCTATGGTTACTATGGATGCGAGTTCTGACGAAAATGTGTTCTGACGAATTCGTCCGAACAAACAAACGCCTGTTTTCCAATGAGAGTGTTTACACTGGCAGCGACGAACACGTCAGAACATGCACGATGTCGTCAGAACTAATTGAGCGTTCAAACAAGTTTGATTTTTTCGCGCGACCTGCGTCTGTTTTGGGTGTTTTCGTGCGTTGAATTATGAGCGATTTGGTTATTTCACCATGGATAACGATAAATTGATGTCTTGTTTACGGGAACAGGTGTTTATGGGATATGAGAGACAACAATTCTCGAAATAACATTTTAAACTCTCCTTTGTCTCTACTAAAAAATAACTGTTTGACAAGCTCTGTTTTTTCAACAATTAACATCAATAACTTCATTAACGGACTTTCAAGAAAATAAAATTCATCAAGTTCGTCCATCTTTGCTGGGCGGCAGAAAAGTACTGACTATCAGAATATCCGAAAACGCGCACAGTGTAACCCGCCTTGTTCTGACGAGGATTTCGGACGTACTCGTCCTTACACATTTTCGTCCGAATCCGCATGCACAGTAACCGTAGCCTAAGTCGTAACTGGTACTCCTCATGTATACATTTTGTGGAATTGGGAACATAAAAGTTTAAAAGTTTAAAAAAAAAAAATCGTTATTTTTATTTATTTAAGATTCTAAATGCCAATACCGGTACTTTTTGTATTAATTTTTCAAAAAAAAAAAATTTGTTTTATTTATTTACTAGCAGTAATACCCGGCGTTGCCCGGGGAACTTTGACTTTTCTCCTAATATCTCTCGTTCGAATCCTATTCAATTCTTCAACAGTACATTCATGATGTTATAATTTTCAATTATTCATACGGAATAACGCTTTTAGTCCTTCAACGGCAGACATCCCAGCTAGTAAGTTTTTAGGACCCCTGTGCACCATGGCTAGTACGCGTCATTCAACGGCGGAAACCACAGCTAGTGAATACTTAGCATCACTGGACGTTCTAGCCAGTGCGTACTTAAGAACGCTTGTGACCACAGCTAGTATGTGCTTTGTAACGGCGGACCCCACAGCTAGTACGTAGTTAGAAACGCTGGGCACCACAGCTAGTATGTACCTTGAAACGGCGGGCCCCACAGCTAGTATGTAGTTAGGAACGCTTGGACACCACAGCCAGTATGTACCTTGCAACGGCAGACCCCACAGGTAGTACGTAGTTAGAAACGCTGGGCACCACAGCTAGTATGTACCTACATATGAAATTCCATGACAATCCGATCATCCGTTAATGACAGTTTGTTTTATTTATTTATTACAAGGTTTTGCAATAAGTATTCGTTTCTCAACATAGAAGTTGTAAATTTAGTGTGGGGTTCGGAAGTCACTAAATAAGACAACTTTTAATTTTCAATCAAGTATTGGTTTTAGACGAAGAGAGAAAACTTAGTTG
This sequence comes from Aradus depressus, assembly GCA_963662175.1. Classification (NCBI taxonomy): domain Eukaryota; kingdom Metazoa; phylum Arthropoda; class Insecta; order Hemiptera; family Aradidae; genus Aradus; species Aradus depressus. Next base: position 37,997,525 of record OY759219.1, on the reverse strand, counting down.
ATTAATTCACTGACGACGTTTTAAATTGTTGATTTGTTTATAGTTTATCTATTACAAAGTTTTATTTTATTTATTCTTTTTACTAAAACAAAAAAGTTTTATCAGATGAGGGCAACCTTGAAAGCTGACTATCACAAAATAATAGAATCTGTGAGGTCAGATTATGTATTTATTTTACAGACTGTGCAATAATAATTTCTCACAGCATCGATCATTATTCTCATTAAACTCCTAAAACGCCAATTGGTCCGTTTTTTGCAACAATTCGTTGAGAGGTGTCTTCATACTGACAATACTTTGAGATTAATCAGACCCTTTGTTCAGTGTATTCTGATGAACAGACTTGAGACGCGGTATTGTCAGAATGAAGGCATCTCTGGAGCGTTATCGGAAAAAAATCATCGCCAATGTACTTCCCCAGAACGAATTGAACAATTAACTTTTAGTTTCCCCTCAAAAATCAGTAGACTGTTTGCTCTAATATTCCATAGTTGACTTATATAGGGGGGCTCCTAAATCTTCATGCTACATTTTGTGTCGATAAATTCAGTACCCTGGTATTGGCCGATATCGCTGAAATTTGACAGCTTATTTCCAAACTGGATTTTAAATTCAAATATAAAATTTCATATCGATACATTCATTCCATCGGCAGTTATTAAAGATTTTGAGTTTACTCTCCCCCTCATCCCCCATTCATTCGAAAATTAATAGGTGTCGTCGTTAGAGGATTCTGAATTCACATATAAAATTTCGTGTTGATAAATTCACTCTATCAAGAGTTATCGTGTTCACAGACACACAGATAGAAATTTATTTTGTCATATTTGGAATCTAGAGTTCGGAAAATTTGAAATTCCATTCAAAATTCGGCATCAAATGGTCTATTACTTAACTTTCTCTACACTTCATTTGGCGAAAAAAGTCCTCAAGCATCAAAGAGAAGATCCGTCTAAAAAAAAAAAAAAACTACAAGGAATTCAAAGTTCATTTAACATTCATTGGAGCACTATAACTTTGGTAGTATTTGACCTATCTCAAATTTGAGGGTACAATAGTGATTACAAATTTTTTAAAGAACATTTTTTATAAAAACTACTTTTTTGTTAGTACTAACCGTTTTCCATCAAGCAAATCGTGTTAATATCTGAGATGGAGTTCATATATAATTCCAAAATGAATTTTCAGGACGGTTTTTGGTATGTATCTGGAAAACCAGGCGACTTGCATATAGTCGTATTTCATATAAAATGTACCTTACTCTTATTTGAAGAGATTTTAGATTAAGTTTTACATATAATCTTAATTTCAAATCTTAAGTTCATAGTTACAATTGTTGTTGAGTTAGAGCTCTCACGAAGTTTCAATGAGACGCACAACAAACAACATAGCGAAAATGGTTGAAATTCATTCAGAAAATCTTGAAACGTAAAATTCCGTTGAAAACTCGATCTCAGATTTTTGGACGCTTACACTCCGACTGACTCACACTTCCCCAGCAAGAATTTATCAATTTTTGTTTTGAATTTAAATACAAAATTTCATGTTAATACATTCACCTTCAGCTGATTTCGTTGAAAATGAATAGGTGTAGTTCATATAGAGCTTTGAACTTACGTATGAATTTCTAGTCCATACATTAAGTAAAATGGCCGTTATTAGATTTTTTGTGTTAAGCCTCCCCTTAATCTTCCCCCTCCCTTCGGCCGATTTGACTTAAATCAATAGTTGTCGTACTTATAGGGTTTTGAATATCCATTTAAAATTCCCCCATAGGAGTTAGGCAAAAACTACAAGTACAGTCGTTACTATTAAAATACAAGTACAAATCCCTTCATTGTGTGATCTGATCACACGCGAATGTAATATTTTTCCATACATTTTCCTGTTGTTTACATGTGAGTAGGCTGTTCTATATAACTTTGTTAATAAAAATATCTCTATCAAATATTTGTGGGTGGAGGAGAGATTCCAGACTTCTTTTAGTACTGGGAAGGGGGCGGCAATATACCCCGGATCGGGAACACAACAGAACACTAAAAGTTGGCAGATCTAGAGAGAGGAGTGGGGGTGGCTCCGCCATTAGCCCTGCCCCCAGTCGGTCCTTCATTACTTCCCATCTCAGATATTAATCAATGTAGGGCAGGGTGGCAACACTGTTCCACGTTAACATTGTAAGAAGGACAATAAACATCTTTCCAATAGAGACCCACAAAATAAGAATGTTTGGAGGCTCCCATAGCTTATATTTTAGGTTTAGTGATATTAAAAATATGCAAATGCAGACTGTGCTCAGAGCGAGAGGAGAGACACGGTAGAGCGGACCCTGTGGCCTAGATCTGTTCCCCATGTAACTTGGGAGCTGTGGAGGACACGGTCCTTCTTGGGAGTCTGTCCTGTCCTGGCAGAGTGGAGGCTGAGGTACCTGGGCATGGCCAGCTTCATACTCAATGGGAATCACTCTGTCTGCTCGTATACTTCCAAATATACAATTTTTTTAAATTACTTTTTTTTTTGTTTATTGATCCATTTTATTGTTATGTTATTTTTATTTATATTCGCTGGTTTTCTTATTTGTTTTTATTTTTTGCTTGATTTTATTTATTATACATTTTTTTCGTACAATTGTACAGGAATTTAACATTTTCTTCTAATTTTTTACTTACTGTTCAATTACTGTTCTCGAATAAAGAAGGAATGAGCATGAAAAGAATAAAAACAAAGGGTTGTCTACACTGTAGTGTAATGTGCTTCTCAAGCACGAATTAATCTACTAAATTGTGGCTGGAGAGCGAAAACTTAATTGATTAACTTTTTCTGGAGAACTCTCTTTTTATTTTAAAGTTAATTTAATCTTGTTATTAACCTAAAACGTGATTGGTAGTTCACTGAATTCTGTGAATTAAGACAAATTTGAACTTCGGATGGGACATTAGGCGTTGGTCTCAAGCCTGTAAGGTGCCAGGTACTCGTTAAGAACGTCTACCCTAGTTGATTAAACCTGGATAAGCAAAACTTAGAATTTCCACAGTATAGTCTATCTTTAAAGCGCAATGGTAGTAGGCGATATGATTTCGTAGTTAAAGCCCGGGCAAGAGCCAAAATATCTTAATATAAATATTATAATGAATATATACAATGAACTGACTATAAAATCAGCTGACCCCGTTGTTAGTTATTATGACTCTCTCTTTAACTATGAGGCCATATCGCTTACTGCCAGAGCACTCTTTCGTCGTTCTGGTGCATTTGAGCCTGACTTTACTAAATGTTGCCAACCCAGGTATATTCTTCTAAGGTAGGGGGTTTTTAACAAGTACCTGACTGTACACGCTCGGGACCATGCTTAACGCACCTCTCAGATATAAAAACAAAAGAGTTTTGAGCGCTCTCTATAATCCCGTTGTTACGAAAAGTGCAGCTCGGGTTTTGTGAGGCACAACAGTTTCAGTTAAAAAAAAAATTATTGTTTTATTTATTGAAATTCAATAGATTATCGGATACATTTTCTTGTTTATATATTCAGTATTTTAGGATTTATCATTTTCACAGGCTTCATTGTAGATTTATTCTAAAAAGTAACCTCTGCCTCCATCACACTTTTCTGAAGATAGAAATAAATAAATAAATCACATGGTAGGTACATAGATACCTACTGACTCCCGCCATTGCAGACAATTTCATTATTCACACGTGTTCATAATACATTATTCAATGAAAAAAAGAAAAGAAAAAATTTGTGTAAAAAATAGGAAAAAAAATCTGCTTTTCCCTGGGTTTGGATTGGGTCAGTTCGCGTGACTCGGATTTAATTCCCTAAAAAGATGTGAGTATAGATGTGGCCTAAAATAAGAAAGAAAAGAAAATATAAAGTAGAAAAGAAATGAACTTACTTTTGGGTTATGCAAAGAATTTTTGAATTAAAATAAAATAAAATATATTTATAAAGCATCTATTATATACATCTATACTTTTATTTATTTTATTTTATTTTATCTTATTCTGTAATATATCTGTTCTTTATGTTAACATTCCTTCCGTCAATCAGAATCTTCCTTTCATACAATATATTTATTGAGTCGATCGCTACATTGTATAGTGTAAACTCTTCTGCCTCGGATTTAGTTGTTTAAAAAAAAAAAAAGATAATGAGTATGCATGTGGTTTAAAACAAGAAATAAAAATTTATAGAAATAAAAGAAAAAAAAAAAAAAAAGAATGAGATACTGAGAAGCCTCAAATTACATTTATATTGCCTTCTAAAGGAAATATATGCAAACACCTTCTTAAACTCCTTCAAGTCTTTGTGTAGTCAGTCATAACATCCCACTTTTTAAATTTATTTATTTATTTAGCCGCAACACATATTACATTTTTTAAATGAAACTTACTTCAAAATCTATTGGCGAATTTAAAAGAGCATGGTACTTTTAATGGATTTTAATTATTTTGCCAGTGCACCAAAGAAACCTTTTAAACTGTGTGGATGGCAACATTTTTACATTGCGGGCCACATTACTATGTATTGATTTTATTAATTGAATTTATTTATTTCTCATGTACAATTTATTTGGGTACATAAAGTCAATATTGTTATGTATTTACTTGGCACTTAGGATTTTTTATCTTATTACTAAATTATGGTTTTTTGTAAACGTAGAAATATATTCCTGTCCTTTTGTATATAATATATTTAAATGTCTGATAACTCAATTAAAACACATAACTGTATCTTCCATCTCTTAATGCACTAAGGCTAAATTTTCCACTTATTTAAAGTTCTTTTTATTTAATTCGTACTGACCGTTTTTCTATTTATTTATTTTATTTGTATATATTTCTTATTATCAAATTTATAAGCTCATTTCGCTTGATTAAACCAACCAATACACTTAAATTGCCAGTAATATTCTTTTAAAATATGCATTCTTGCTAATAATATAATACTTTTTCTTAAATTCTATTTATCATAAGATAAATGAATACATAAACGATATTGAGAATAATATAAAAGATAGGAGAGGAGAGTACTAGATAGAATGCGAATCTTGCAGTCCGGTTTATATAGGACAAACAGGACGGTTTTAGAGAAGGGGTCAAAGACCACACATCCGAAATAAGGGGATAAGTCTACATTCTCTAAACATATCGATATAGATCAATGTTCAACGAAGCAACGGGAATAAACTCCCTACATCTGTCTGAAGCTAGACTCTCTAGAACAGCTGAAAATTAATAGAGTTAGGAAAAATGAGAATAGTTGGGAATTAACGCCGTTAATTCCAATATATTTTTTTTTTTCTCAATATAACATATTGTTAGTTATTATGACTCATGTCCGGGCTTTAATTACGACGTCATATCGCCTACTACCAGAGCGCTCTTTTGTCGCTATGGTAGACATGAGCCCGACTCTACTCTTGGAGTACTAAATGTTGCTGCCTACCTAGGTTTATGTACCTAGAGTAGGGGTCTTTCATGAGTACCTGACATCGCACAGGCTCGGGACCCTTGCTTAACGTCCCATCCGAAGAACGGCGTGCTCAAGTATTTTTACCTTTCAGATAAAATAAACTAAGGGCCTAGAACCCTCGATCTTAAGCTCAGTAGACATTCACGCTATATTTGCAATAGGTATATTGTGTATTTATTCATTAGATATATAATCTCACCTACATTTAACTGGTTTTCTTCTTATTTTATCGTTTGTTATTCCATATTAACATTATTTCATTTTTTTATTATATGTACTACATACTTTATCATTAATATCATTTCTTAAGTTTTTTTTTAGTTTTTTTTTGCAAATAGATATTTACAACTCTATAAAAAATAAATACAACAAGCAAATGTGCTAAGAGAGAGATAATTGCAATACCAAAATGTCAAGAGGGAAGAAATCTGCTAGTGGTGACATGCCCTAAGTCATTGAGTCGATTTCTGGCCAGTTGTCCTTTAACCGCTACGGTGTGTGGGTGGGATGTACCACTGATGATGACGCAGTTGCGTTGAAAACCGGTTCTGGTCTAAAATAAAACAGTGTGAAGACAACATCTTTTATTTCTATGAAAAATCTCGTTCCACAACATCTTACTATCACATATGAAGGGATATCAGGTGTTCTTGGAGGTGTCTAGATGATATGACAGGGTCGGGATGAGGAGATATAGCAGTATCATCAGCAAAGGTGTGGAGTTAAATGAGTCACCTCAGGTTTCTTCAGAGTTGTATACATTTGCCAACCTAGGAAACGTAAATATCACTTTTTAACTTTGTGCTGACGTTGGCGTAAGCCAAAACCGGTACACTTTATGTATATATTTTTGTGGTATTAGACTATACAAAAGTTAAACAAGTTATTTTTTTTATTGATAGTTTCATTGTTAAATATTTTATTTACATAATTATACCAATTCTTATTTACATAATTATACCAAGTCTTATGTACATAATTATACCAAGTCTTATTTACATAATTATACCAAGTCTTATTTACATAATTATACCAAGTCTTATGTACATAATTATACCAAGTCTTATGTACATAATTATACCAAGTCTTATTTACATAATTATACCAAGTCTTATTTACATAATTATACCAAGTCTACCCGATTAAGGCCTTTGTCTACAGTTTATTATATATTATTTTCCATTCTTCACACGTCACCAAATCATTTATTAGAATTAATAACATATCAGGCAGAAAGCAAATACTGTGAGCGGACTTGTGTTCTCCTTATTCCCGTTACCCTACAGAAAGTCAGCCCTTAATCTAACCAATAGACTCCTCATATACAAACTTCTGTTGCTGCCAGTGATAACGTATGCATGCCCAGTGTGGGCCGGTCTTGCAAGCAATACCAACTTGAGAACTCTTCAAGTGGCCCAAAACAAATGCCTTAGATTGGTTGGTAGCTACTCGACGGGCACCTCCATCCTCCAAATCCATGAAGACCTAAATGTTGAGCTCGTACTGGACTACATAATAAATTTTAGTAAACACTTTTTACTTAAATGTGACACAAATCCAAACGTTTTGGTAAAGAAAACAGGGAAAACTTAGGGAGGGAAACACAAAAATATCCGTTCACGATTTGAAATTATAATATCTGTTTTTGAATGTTTATTAATTTATTTTTCATTCATTTCAGTTACTGTTTTTGTTTTTTCTTTAAGAGTTTTTTAAAATTTACTCTTAAGCAGTAGAATTGTTTTTAATTTAACTGATTATTTTTGATTTGTATTTAGTGTATAAGGGTAATGGTTAAGGAACCTTATTGTATAATTGTTCCTCTGTAAATGTGACTGTTATAATAAACTCTTCTTCTAGAATTATAAAGTGGAAAGCAGAAATAGCTACAAAAGGTGACAGTATTTCTATAAGTAATAACGAGAAGTTTATAGTAAGTAAATAGCAAGCCCACGTAACAGACATCAGGGACTAGGTCTAATTTGGAAAGTTCGCAACAACAGATCAAATTTAACAAGTCCCAACAGAAGTTTACATTGACCTAGTTTAACTTAGAAATTCAACAGAAGGGCACCATCTAACCGAGTAAATAGCAAATGTAGAAGAGTCATTTGTGGATCATCGGCAATGTACATCCCCAGAACGATTTTATGAAGTTTTCACTCTCCCTCCTAACCCAATCATGTGGGCTATAAATCAATAGATTTTTAATATAAATATAAAATTTCATTTCGATAAAGTTACATTGGCAGTTATAGTTTTAGCCCTCCTTTTGATTCGATAGGTCGGAAGTCGATTTGATAGGCGTTTTTATGAGGTTATGAATACACATATAACTTTTATGTCGATTTTCAGAGGAAATATATAAAAGCTTCTCATGTGTTGACGATTGCTCATAGCTTCTTCTGAAGTTCAATTTTTATCTATAATAATCTTTATTAAATAATAATATTATTCATCAAAAAAGAAAATTCCCTTGTAGTAATTAATAAATCAATGTCAGTATAGTCTATAAAAAGTTTTTCAAGAAATGTAAATGATATTTCTAACGAGTACATAACTTCCCCTCTACTTCGCATAGCTGGGGAAGTAAAAAGTATACAATAAATAAAATAAAGTAAAAAATAATGAATAATCGCAAAATAAATAATAACATTGGTAATAAAATGAAGCAATAAATAATAACATTGGTAATAAAATGAAGCAATAAATAATAACATTGGTAATAAAATGAAGCAATAAATAATAACATTGGTAATAAAATGAAGCAATAAATAATAACATTGGTAATAAAATGAAGCAATAAATAAGAAAAAAATATATTTCAAAACTTTTGTCCGAAATTTCCTATATTGTGTAGACCTCCCCATATATGTATTGTATATATTCGACAAAATCTGTTTCAGAGGAAGAGCGTAAACTTAATTTTCAATTAATTCGCGCTGTGATTGACGCCATTAATTTCTGTGTGGGGTCTGTCTGTGTGTCTCTGAACACGATAATTCCCGATAGAATAATGTATCAACTTAAACTTTTATATGTGTGGCTAAAACCCTATGAAGACCACACATAGCGAAATCGGCAGAAGGGAAGGTGGGATGAGGGGGGCTCAACTCAAAAATCTTTAACTTTTTATTGCCATTAATTTCGCCGTCGCGAATTAGTCAATAGTCCTCTGGGACCCCTCTTTTTCGGGTTAATAGCGAGATTAAGACAGATTGATATATCGAAGGAATCCTACTTAAGAAATTCTTGAGGAAAGCAAGAAATAGACAAATACCTACACAGATGTCAGGAATTCCAATATAGAGCTACGATTGTGGCTCCACAAATTTTCTGGCCGGGAAATTCGAGATTCTCTCTGAACAATGTCGTCAACGTTGAGAGACAAAATCAGATCAAATCTTATACGGTAGAGAATTGTAGGTCATGAAACGGAGTCATTAAATAAAACCCTCAACTTCTAGGCCCATTAAACCTAGGATATGGTGACTTTTGATTCAAACCAACGCCATATATGCATTCAGACCAAAAAATTGCAAAAATAACCACTGCCATCTCAATTTTGATAATTTTGGATATTGTGAGTTTTGATTCTGGAGGACTCATTTGGCTAATGTGAATTAATTAAGATAATGAATTACCGTCAATGAACTTCCCCAGCACGAATTATTGAATTATAGCTCTGTTGGACATAAGCCCAACTCTACTGTGGGAGTCTTAAACTGACATCCTATAGACTCTGGAACATCGGTTTACTTCTCATCCGAAGGACGGCGTGCTGGAGGTATTTTCACTTCCTAAATTCAAAATCTAAGGTCCTCGGTCGAGTTTAGAACCGTTAGCATGTTCCCTCTGAGCTACCAGCGCCCTAAATTCGTTAAATGTGTTTCATGATTTTCGATTACACTTATTTTTTTCTTTTTTTTTCTATTTCCATACCAATATGAAGTATAAGGGAAGTTATACAATAAGCTGAAAATTCGATGTCAAGTTTTCATCGAAAATTCATGTTTTCCGATCTTTATATTCCAAATATGAAAGAAAAGTGTCTATGAACATGATATCTTCTAAAATAAATATAATAATGTATCAACAACTTGTCAAACTTCAGCAATATCGGCAGAAGGGAAGGGGGGTTCAGGAGAGGGGGCTTCAACTCGTTTTGAAGAGGGCGCGAAAAGTTAATTTATTACTTTGTTCTGGGGAAGAACATTGTCGGTGATTCAACGACTATTTTTTTTTCTTTTGCCCCTGGAATATTCCTTTTTGGTTACCTTGGCTACCATACCAAAACATCTTTTTTTTATAAATTAAAAAACAATGTTTTTATTAATTATAATTATGGCCTGATAGTAAAGCCTAGTACTATCTAGTCGTTAAATGGACTTTTGGGGCTCCCGAGGAGAGCCTTGCCTCAGAGCCTTACTTTCCCGGATACGCCTAGGGCCCATTTTTATGATAACGTTACTATAACTGAAACCAGTATGATATTACTAATTTCTGAAATAAAATTTTAAAATTTTCTTTTCTTCTATTCAGATTCTCATTTAAGTATTTATGGAATGTATTTAAAATGTTTAATTTAACTTCATTATTCATTGAATGAGTTTGGTGTTCATATAAATAGCAGCAACAGTAATGTTTTTCAATTTTTTATATATTTATTTAATATTTATCTAACAATATTTTTAAAAAAAATACTTCTTATTAATATCCCAAAATATATGTAAACAAATTTACCAAAACAATACGTGGAGGATGTATTGGTTAGAAAGACCGACCCACGCGCCATGGTGCCCGGGCCACTACTGGAGTCTAGCTATATTCAGGTAACCGACCGGCAGTTGGGAGTTTCACCAGCTCACCTACAGAATGCGCCACCAGCCAGGATAGGCCCTATTTACACTTGAAATATTTTTTGCAGAGGGGAATTTGCGATATTTGTTGAAAATGAAACCTTTAATACAAAAATTATAAAAAACAAACTGTCTGTCTGTGGTAAATTCCGAACTGCTTCCACCTCCGACTCTCAACAAATCGAACATGACATTTCATAGATGGTTCCAGACATATTGAGTTTCATTATTGATTTTCAACCAAATCTGCAAGGGCTTAAACCGAAACCCTGGTAACTGCCAATGGAATTATCATATTGCCTACTACTAGAGTGCTCTTTCGTCGCTCTGGCGGATATGATCCCAACTCTACTAAGGGAGTTCTAAATATTGCTTACTCTAAATTCTTATTCACCTAGGGTAGAGGGTCTTCAGCGAGTACCTGACATCGTACAGGCTCGAGCCTATCGCTCATCGGACGGTTTGTTCACCTCCAAGATAAAAGAACCTAAGCGCCTTGGCCGGGTTTCGAACTCTCGATGTCGAGCTCAGTAAGCAAGCAGGCTACCTCTGAGCTAGCGGCGCCCTCATGAATGGATTAGCAGCATGACATTTTTTTGAGGAATGACATGAGCCTGAGTAAAATACCTATTAATTTTCAGCCAGATTGGTGGGAGAAGACGGCTGTTGAGGAGGGAGTGCGACGTCAGTTGATTACAAATAGTTGGAGCTGCCGGTTGAGGTTCATCTTTCATTTCTTTATTCGAAAACCTAGTAGATAGGTCAATATCGGGGCATGTCAAACTCCAGGCTCGAATGCAGCATGAGATCCCTTCGACTCATCAGTGTGAACCCTACGCCTCATCAGTGCGACCCCCTGGCCTCATCAGTACTGCCATTTGCCTCATCAGTGTGATCTTAGCCTCATCAGTGCAGCTCTTCGCCTCATCATTACGACTCCCTGGCCTCATCAGTACTGCCATTTGCATCATCAATGCTATCTTAGCCTCATCATTACGAACCCCTGGCCTCATCAGTACTGCTCTTTGCCTCATCCTCTCGCCCCTTCTCTCCTCATCAGTGCAGCTCCTCGCCTCATTATTACGACCCCCTGGCCTCATCAGTGCGATCTTAGCCTCATCAGTGCAGCTCCTCGCTTCATTATTACGACCCCCTGGCCTCATCAGTACTGCTCTTTGTCTCATCCTCTCGCCCCTTCTCGCCTCATCAGTGCGACCCCCTGGCCTCATCAGTGCAGCTCCTCGCCTCATTATTACGACCCCCTGGCCTCATCAATTCGATCTTAGCCTCATCAGTGCAGCTCCTCGCCTCATCAGTGCACCTCCTCGCCTCATCATTACGACCCCCTGGCCTCATCAGTGCTGTACTCCGCCTCATCATCGCGCCCCTTCTCGCCTCCTCAGTGCGACCCCCTGGCCTCATCAGTGCAGCTCCTCGCCTCCTTATTACGACCCCCTCACCTCATCAGTACTGCGCTTTGACTCATCATCGCGCCCCTTCTCGCCTCATCAGTGCGATCTTAGCCGCATCAGTGCCAACTCATCAACCATTGTATTGGAGAAGATACGTGTAATTATTCAGTTTTTGTCTAGTAGATAATTTAGAACGCCCATTCATAATGCTATACTATAGTTGTCCCAGTGTGAGGATTCCAAGTTAACCTTCTATGGAGAGTTAATCCTAAATATTCTACTGGAGGCTATGGCTGGTTTTCAATGCATACTGGGGGGCAGTGACCATCGTTAAGGGCCAATGTTACATGCTGACATTATGTATTGTTTTAAAACTTAACTTTCCAAGATTTACTCCGAATGTGTTAGGGTCGGTAAGTAACAGATACAAAATAACAGGTAGCTTTCCAATCTTAACCTTTATTCTTTATTGTTCTTGGGGCGCACCTTGAACATTTGCTACATCACCCATCGGTCTTTGTCGGTAGCTGAAACTACATTATATGCATATATAAAAGAATTATTAGAAAACAAAACTATAACTCTAACAAAAGAAACTAAGTCGTCGGTGGATCACGGCAATGTACTTCCCCAGAACGAATTAATCAATTACCCCCCCCCCCCCCCCCCCCCTCCAAGGCCAGACGACCGATTGCGCTAATATTCAACAGTTGACTTAGGGGTCATTCATAAATTACGTAAGGCATTTAGGGGGGGGGGGGGGGGGGCAAAGAATTTGATCTTATGTAAGTTTTTGAATTTAAAATCTACTACTTTCGCGCTAAGAAATGGCGCTTTTGGATAGCGCCATCTATACTTAGTTCTCAAATTCAGTATTAGGTTAGGTTAGGTTTTATGACTTATGCCCGGGCTTTAACTACGAGGTCATATCGCCTACTACCAGAGCGCTCTTTCGTCATTCTGGTGGAAATGAGCCCGACTCTACTGTGGGAGTCCTAAATTTTGCCTACCCTAAATTTATATTCACCTAGGGTAGGGAAACCTTTAACGAGTACCTGACATCGTACAGGCTCGGGACCATCGCTTAACGTCCCATCCGAAGGACGGCGTGCTTAAGTTTATTTTACCTTCCAAATAAACTAAACTAAAAGGCCTCGGTCGGGTTTCGAACCCACGATCTTGAGCTCAGAAGGCAAGCACACATACCACTGAGCTACCGGCGCCCTCAAAAAAAAAATTCAATATTGAATCCTACAGAAATCATATGATCTCAGTACTTCTAGATATTTTTTTATTCTATTGTCTCGCTGACTAGGGATTTCCCTATTGCTTGAATTTTGAAACTGCAATAAAATGTTTATTCATGCATTTATATGCATTTAACAATGGATTATTTCTAAGGTATAAACATGAAATCAATTTTCCACTTTGAAGAAAAAAGAAAACAAACAAAAGTTTCGTATTTGATCAATCTTTTCATCAAAATTTTGAAATTCGATCACCTCATACTTAAAATAGAAATGATAATATTATCAATAGTTTTTAGTTACCTATAAGAAAAGTTCGACTAAAAAAGTATTGTTAAAACCTGCTGCAAATAAATAGTATAAATGATAGAAGGTAATTGAAAACCAAATAAGTGGACTGTATATAGGTTAACAAAAAAATTGTAATAATGAAAAAAATACTAAACTAATGGAAACAAAACAAACAAATTAAATCTAAGAAATGATAAAATAAATTATACTAAAAATGGTCGTGATGTGGTGACGCCAAGGAGTTGTCTTGTCCACAGTGCGGCTGGGTTGAGGGTCCGTCTTCTGGGGCTTCTTGACCAATACCTGCAGCAAGGGCTGAGGGCAGATACTGATCGAGGTGGTGGTGAGATGTGCAGCAAAGGGCTGAGGGCACTTCTCTTCAGTCAGTCAGACTGCACTTGACTCGATTGCCCGGTCAGGTTAACTCAACTACAATGGCAGCAGTGACCTCTACTGGCCACTATGCAAAATACATGCACTTTACAAATGGCGTCACCCGCTCCACATATACCCCATTGTCTTTATACAGTTTATTACTCTTTCGACCTTAACAAGTATAACAAAAGTAGACATTTTGATTGAATCTGATGAGTGTTGTGTTTTTTATGTGTAAATATGGAATATAAAAGATAACTCACCTTCTGCAAGCAAACTGGTAGTTTTTTTTATAAATATTATTTAATATCAGTTAAAACACAACTCGATTGCACACTATTCAAATCAACATTCTTGTTCGATCATGAAACAAGGAAAGGTTGTGTTCTTGAGCGCGCAATTTGAAAGTAGTACCTTGAGATGAATAAACAATTGGAATCATAAATTGATTCAAAAAATTATTTGCCGTAAATACAATGGTAGATATGATGAATGTATATATATAAAAAATAATCAAACATAAATTTGATTCATTGGTAAATTTTTAATTAATAGAAAAAATTTATAATTTTGAATTTTTCGGAATAAACTTTTTTTTTTTTTTTTTTTAATCCTTTTTCAATTCATTTCTCTGTATAACGATAAGTTATACATTCGCTCTCCGCCGTGGTGACTGTCCCCCAGTATTCCTTGAAAACCAGCCATTACCCCATACCTCTTCCGTAAAATATTTAGGATTAACCCTCGATAGAAGGCTGACTTGGAACCCTCACACTCGGACGACACGACTCACACTAGACCGGCGACTTAGACTATTGTACAGTATTTTGAATAGGCGTTCTAAATTATCTACTCGACAAAAATTAAATGGTTATACTTATCTTCTCCGACCTCTCTGGACCTATGGCTTACAAATATATGGTACAGCCAAGACTTCAAACATCAAAAGAATACAGATATTTCAATCCAAGACTCTCCGACTGATTACGCAATGCCCACCATACGTTAGCAACAAGACTTTACACCGCGACTTGAACATCACACCCATAGACACTAGCATTAAACATTTATACCAACGTTTCTACACCAAAATTTACTTACACACCAATCCGGAAGTTCGCAAAATCCTAAGTACTTTACCCCACAATCCCCCAAAAAGATTAAAGAGAGTTTGGCATAGAGATCTCCTGGTATGAAGTGATGTCATGAGGGCTCACCGCTGGGTGTTTTTCCTCTCTCAAGCCTTTCATGTCATATTTATTTTTATTATTTTATTTTATTTTTATTATTTTTGTATAGTACCTCATGTCAGCCCAGCCGCTGGTTGTGCATTTTTTTTTTTGCATAGTTGTGGCTTTAAATAAATAAATACAAAAAAAAAAAAAAAAAAAATCCTTTTTCGATTTTTACGGGGGACCTTCATGGACGGGGGCACCAGGCCATGGCCTAATCCGGCCTATTGGGTAGTCTAGCACTGCCAGCAAGCTGAGGAGAGGGAGGGGGAAGAGAGTGGTCTTTAAGCGTGGTTGGTGTAACATTCTTTTCTATAATAGACACATCACATATTTTTCATCAATGTGCGGGACGATTGTTTAAAGTGTCTCTCCCCCACCATTCAGGATGTTTTAGCCTCGACTTGACTACACCAGTTCACTGGTAGTTCACGGTTATACCACGAGAGCACACTGGAACCACTACTTTTAGTTCATATTTATCTCACCAGACCACTCTAAGATCACCAGTTGTAGTTTAGAGGTGTTTCACTAGATCGCAGTGTATGAGTCCTTCTAATGTTTCTACTGGTAACACCGGTGTCAATTGAGCCATATATAATATATTGGCTCAATTGACACCGGTGTTACCAGTAGAAACATGAATATTTCAAATTGAAATTTTAAAATATATTTTTAAATATATATTATATATTTATTTTTTCCCCTATTATTATTAAACCAGAGATATACAAAAAATCGAAAAACAGCGGCCTTAGCTTATATACGAATAAAAAAAATGTATATATAAGGTATATATAAGTAAAAATAATTAAATGACATGAAACGCGGTGACCCCATATGGCATCACCTCATAACAGCAGATCTCTGTGCCCAACTCTCCAGCTAAAAAAGTTGCGCTTCTGCGGGAATCGTGTATAAAATTTCATGTCGAAACATTCATTCTATCAAGAGCTATCATATTACTAGTTTAACGGAAATAAATATTATTATTATTATTATTATTATCAAAGATACAGACAGAAATACAGGCAGGCAGAATTTTTTCTTTTTTGGTATACCGTTTTTCAAATGTTAATAGTTTTCAACGCTAATGGACGGATCACAGTTATACGGTTCAGCAAAAACATCCAACATCAAACAAAATCAGGAGTTTCAGTCAAAAATCCTCAGACTAATAACACAGTGCCCGTCATACATAAACAACAGAACACTTCATAACGATCTTATGATACACACAGTACCCGACAAAATTTAAACTACTTACATACGATTTTTTAGTAAACTTTACACACATACAAACCCAGAAATACGTACTTAATCTTCACAACACTTACCACAAAACCTCCCACGAAGGTTAAAGAGAAGATGGAACCGCGACTTACTGTCACCTTGACTCATATTCGTTCTTAACATATATTTTTTTTTACATAATTTTCCTTTACTTTTATCATCTCTCTTACACATCCATCAAAATCGTCTTTCAATTCCTTTTTATTTATTTATTTTTTAAAAATTTTGTTATTATTATTTTTTGTTCTTGTCCTAATAATTAAGATTAATTTTCGTCCCGAGGACCTACCACTGGGTGGCCTTCCTCTCACATGCCAATCACGCCAACATATCAATACGTACCATCATGGATGCTGGTTGTTGCACCCTAGCAACAATTGTATCTTTATAAATGAAGGACAAAAAATAAAAAAAATAGATTTTTTAAAAGAGACTTTTAGTGAATTTAATATATCAATATTAGAAACTATAAAATGATCTTTCGGTAAGAAACATTTAGGTTAAGATGCTTCAATAGCTTAAATTTGTCACAATAAATAAAATTTTTGGTAAAAGAAAATAATATAGCAGTGTAAATCTAAAAGAATATAATTATTTTAGCTATCACAAACCTATAATTTTATGTATAAAAAAAATTGAAGAACAATAAGTTTGAAGGTTTAATTCCTCATACTACTTTTCTTATTGTAACATTATAAAGCAGCATTATATTTTAAGCGCATTGTTTTTACCAATTTTATCTATCGCTAAAAAAATGCAAGATCAAGGAAGGAGATATTTGACTTCGAAACCCATCTCACCACCAATTTTATGATCCCCCCCCCCCCCCCCCCCCCTCCATAACACTAATTCATTTTTTCTATGGCTTGATACCGTTTTCCATTAATTTCAACCTGTTAATAAAAATAAATATAATCAACCTAATTTTAAATTAAATGCTAAGCATCAATCACCAATAATGTTCATGTATGTAATATTTGCGTTATCAGAGTCCCTGGTCATTCTTAATTCAATCAGATCTTAATTTTTTCTAACTTCACCTCATTGGTAAAGCCCAGGCAGGGGTCGCACTAACTGTTGGTCCGAAATAATATATAGAGGTATATTTTACAAAAAAAAGGATTCAATGAGAACTGCTTCTAAATTTGTTACAGAAATATTAATTATTCAAGTAATTCAATAGACGAGTGTTTGGACAAGTGTAATGGAGGCTAAGGCGTCATTTCTATATTTGAAGGTTATGAGGCGGTACTCGACATATTCCATTCTATCAGTTGAGTTCTACAATTGACAAAATGATGTTCTTAAGTGTGTTTCTGGTGTTGGGAGTGATAAGGGTGCATGTGCAGTGTGAGTGCGTGACCAAATTAGATGCACTCCACCAAGGGCTGAAACAGCCTTTCTTTTTGGATAAGTCTGAGCAGCTTATCCGGGCTCAGGTGAGGGATGAGAAACGGGTTCTTGTTGTGGAAGACGGCGGCACCATATTCCTCGCCTGTCACTCCATGTTGACCATACCATATGGTAACGTCTTGTCGGCCATCTGCCAAAACACCCAACTAGTAATTACAGCAAAGAACACTGGCTTGCTTGAGCACGTAGACGAGGGGGACGTCCTCAATGCACGGTGTTCGTATAATGCATTTTTATATAATGTTCATGTGAATGGGGACAATTATGAGCTCGGATTTTATTTATGGAATTCAAGATTTGTGACTTTGGCCAAAACTAAATTTGTTGTAGGCTCCGGAAAATACGTCTCATACGAGTTGGATGGGACAATGATACTGAAGGAGGACTTGGATTTCCTGCCTGACAGTAAACCAGGCTCTACCGACAGATCTCTTCTCTGGGAGATAGACTTTTTCTTCCCTACTCACAAACTTGTAGGTCAATATTATACTACACCCAATCGACTGTACATGAAGCAATGGTGGTTTTTTGCGAAATCAGCTCGAGACTGGGCTCGAATGAACGGTGCGAGTCTTGAAGTGTGGAGCGGCGCGACAGGGTCGATAATTCCTGACAGACTTTTATGGGTCTTCTACCGTCGCTCCGACCAAGCATGCATTGTTATCTTGTTCAACAACTCTAATGAGAGAAACTTTCTCGATTGGTCTTCGCAGTGTGTGACTGACTGCGGATTTTGGATCAAAAACATCGAATCCGAATACTTAAAAGGAAAACACTTTACGTGCTGCAGCTACACGGAAATCAGAGGTAAAATGATCCCCTTTCCAAGAGTGACTTGCTCATCAATATTCAATTGATGAAAAATACATAACTTATATCATCTTTATTAATGAATTAATTATATTGTCTTCCTCCATCTTATATAACATACGACTCTACACTCTACACGTCCATCACTCCGTCCGTCATTCATGTCCATCAGAGTGACCATCGCGAAAATGATCAAAACATATTCAGGGGACGTTGAAACGTGAAAATCTGTTGAAAACTCGATTTCGGATTTTCGCTCGAATACAATACTTCCTTACACTATCTATACGTATTGGCAAGGATTGCCACTCACTCTGTCTATTCATACAGGATGCTACCAAACAGTGAATTTCTTGTTGAACAATTTAATTATTAAATAATATATTTTAAAAAACCCTTTACAGTTACATCCATGTTGTTCTTTGTTTTTCTTATTACAGAACCTATAGTTTATTGTTCCATTTTATTACAATTGTTATTGATATTTTTTTTTTCTGTCTATCTGTCTTTATTACTATTATTATCTATCTTTTTACTTTCTTTATTTTATTTTTATGTGTTTTATTGTCAAAATTGTACATGAATTTTCTTTATTTAGTATGAACTTTCATTATTTATTTTTGCTTTTTATGACCCTCTCTCCTGACAGACGGCTCTGGCCATTGTCAGTATTGTATACTAGATATTAGAATGTTTTGTAACTGCATGTGTAAATAAAGTATATATTCATTCATCCTATACTTATAAGAAAGTGAAAATAAATGAAATTTTTAAGAATAAATAAATAATTATAGACCATAAGAAATAATAATAATGAGAAAAATAAATTATAGTATTATAGATGTGGTGAAATTCTAAAACAGAGGTACCTAATAGTTATACAAGCAATAATTGGAAAATGAATACTATAAATAATGAAAATAAAAATACTAGGTTGATTTAGATTAGGTTTTTTGACTCATGCCCGGGCTTTAACTACGAGGTCATATCGCCTACTACCAGAGCGCTCTATCGTCACTCTGGTGGACATGAGCCCGACTCTACTATGGGAGTCCTAAATTATTACATTATGAGTAATCCAGCCAACAATGCTAACAACTAGGCGATCGTGGATACAGCTCATGACGCTAACAACCTGGGTCGGAGCGGTCATAGAGGCCACATTTCATGAATTTTAAATAATACAAATTTGGATTGTTATTTTTCATTTTGAAATACATTGTTGCCGTCATTTAACAAAAGATAAACGCAAATCTTGTTTTAACATAGGTTAGGTTTTATGACTCATGCCCGGGCTTTAACAACGAGGTCATATCGCCTACTACCAGAGCGCTCTTTCGTCACTCTGGTGGACATGAGCCCGACTCTACTATGGGAGTCCTAAATTTTGCCTACCCTAAATTTTTATTCACCTAGGGCAGGGGTCTTTAACCAGTACCTGACATCGTACAGGCTCGGGACCATCGCTTAACGTCTCATCCGAAGGACGGCGTGCTTAAGTTTATTTTACCTCCCAAATAAAATAAACTAAGGGCCTCGGTCGGTTTTAACATAGAACTACATCTTTCCCCGCGACCTTGGTAGCGGTAAAATCAGGAGCATGGATGCAACGAAAACATGTCACACTTCCAAATCAATAATCGTAAAGAATGTTTCCACAATAATTAAGTCTGATGGGAAATACAAAATAGAAACTTTTTCTTTTAACACTAATTTCTCTATTCAACCACTTTTCATATAAATCACAGTTCCAAAAAAATAATAATATGAAATAACTATAAATAATTCAAAAAACATAGGTTTCTATTTCCTGTTTCAAGCTATTATAGACGTCAGTGTCGTGCTCGCCTTGGTTCGTAACCAGAGGCCCTTAAAGTTTTTTATCTGAGAGGTAAAAAAACCTTCAGCATGCCGTCCTTCGGATGGGACGTTAAGCGATGGTCTCGAGCCTGTATGATGTCTTTAAAGACGCCTATCCTAGGGTGAATAACAATGTATGTTCTGGTGAAGTGCATTGCTGGTAATTCACCAGAGTGGTTGGGCGATCATCACTTCCGTTTTTCATAAATGTCGTTATGAAACTGACTGGTATTATAACTTAAAAGTTGCAAACAAGATATAGATGCCTCAAATGAAGTTCGTTTCTAAATTCACAGAACTAAAACTGCTAAGTTGAAATTAACTGACAGTAAGTAAAACTAAGGATTTAACGGCACTAATTTTTTATTATTATTACTTTTACGACGTTTGTCAATTTTTGAAACTGTATAATGAAAATGACCCTCAGAAAAGTTTATTTCATAATTAATTACTGCTAGTTTCATAAGGTCCTTTCTTGGCCTCCGTAGCACAACGTTACTGAAGGTAATTTCAGTCGTAGTTTTCATCATTGAAAAATGGCAAAAGAAATTATAGAAAAAGTATAGCTTCTGTTCACAGTCACTGCTCTAGCGTCAGTAGGACAGATTATATATGTCCAGACAGTCTCTGCTCTGGCGTCAGTAAGACAGATTATATCTGTTCATATAGTCGCTGCTCCAGCGTTTTATGGAAATAACATTTTCTGTCAAAAATAATCGCATTATATCTTTTCATCAAAATTGTCTTTCAATTCCTTTTGATTTATTTTATTTATTTATTACCTATATAATAGGTGTTAAACACTACAAAACACACATATTGGCCATCTGGTCTCCATTTCTATTTTTTTAAATATTTTTTCATCTAACTGTCACAATATTTCGTCCCTCGGGACATTCTCAATTATTCATCTTAACAAATATATTATTAATCGTTTCATTCCAGTTATCAAAAAACATCGTCATATATCATCATATCAAAAATTGTATTTTTTTTTTTTTTTTAATCTCCATTTTTTTGAGGTCCCATTTAACTGTTAGTAAATCACCGGGTAACCTTAAGGTTAATATCTATATTAAGGTTACCCGATGATTTACTATCAGTTAAATGGGACCTCAAAAAAATGGGAATTAAAAAAAAAAAAGACGATTTTTGATATGATGATATGACGATGTTTTTTGATAACTGGAATTAAAAGATTAATAATATATTTGTTAAGATAAATACTTGAGAATGTCCCGAGGGACGAAATATTGTGAAAGTTAGATGAAAAAATGAAAAGAAAAGTAGAAATGGAGACCAGATGGCCAATATGTGTGTTTTGTAGTGTATAACACCTATATATAATAAAATTAAGTGAGAAGGACTCAAAAATTGAATACTCAATTTATTTATTTATTTTATTTTTATTTTTTTTTCTGTTCTTGTCCTTATAATTAAGGTAAATTTTCGTCCCGAGGACCTACCACTGGGTGTCCTTCTCACATGCCATTCACGCCAACATATCTATACGTACCATCATAGATGCTGGTTGTTGCACCCTAGCAACAGTTGTATCTTTATAAATAAAAGACAAAAAAAAAATAATAATAATTTTGCACTATTACCATATTTATTTTCCTAAAAATATAAGAAAGTAAACAACTTCTGCCTCGCTCAATCCAGTGGAATAAAAAGAAAAAAATAGCGAATATTCAAGTCGCGATTGGGAAATTATTTTACATTGAATTAATCGAGGATATGCGAAACTCACGAATAACGAATTCGCCAATGATGAGGGATCAGTGTACTAAGTTAGTCAGAAACTTTAAACCCTGTAGCCGTACTTAACAACTACTAAGTTGCTCCTAACTACTAATCCTAATCAGATTAGTAGTTAGAATCTTGCAGTTACTAATTACTGAAGATAATGGTTGGGCGACTAGCAGACTGGCTTTCTGAGACTTTCCTTACTAATTGATAACAACCCGTTCGTTCGCCTTAAAGGCACAACTTAGGGTACAATCGAACCCAACTCAACCTTCATCTTACCTTGGGCAAATAACATCCTCGGGGAACTTCAATTTAATTAACTATTCTGTACGAGGATGTACTTAGGTTCCCTGCCCTGTAAATTCCGTCTGTTGCTTTATAGCAGATATCAGCGACTCTTATCTATTTACCTCATAATATACACTGTTCTGGGTAAGTTGTGGGCGAGTTCTGGGCTAGTGGCGGGCGTTATAGGAGAGTGGCGGGCGAGTAGCTAAACATCTGAAAATGTATCAGAAATAGGGCTAAACACCGACGCATCATATAACTCAGTAAAATCAACTTCGATATAAATACAGGCATACAATACCTACTTTTTGTGACAAAGGCACATTACTCAACTCACTGGAACAACTAGAAATAAACAGAGCGTTACAAAAAGGAAATTGTATGAACGATCAGACCAATCTCAAATACTCACCCCTTTTATCGCCAATAATATAATCCTCCAGTCTCTGTGTATACGTACTTACTCTCTCAAAAAACTGTATATTTTAATGTATAAAACTTTTTATTTTATTTTTATTCATATATTAACAATAATTTGTATCTTTATTTCATTTCATATATGCATTTAATCAACACATACTATTTCAATTTTTTTATTTTTAAGATCCCAATTAGGGACGAAATGTCATTTTTTATGTTTTTACATATTACAAAATATTAACTGTACAGAAGGGATAGGAAAACCCCGTAGGAGCTGAAAAAGGATACCTACCTACCGTTTGGATTGTAAACTACCTAGTTGAACTTCAATTTAGTATTTGTTAAGTCGTGGCTGAAGATGGTAGCAATACCGAAAGTACTCCCATATTATATATTATTTGTGAAATAGACAATATTTTTTTTAAACATACGTTTTCTTTATTTTTATCTTAAAATGGTTGTTTTATTAGCTAGCCCAAGCTAGCACGGTGGTGCTGCTGCCTTATGGACATCCCGCCTACTACCCTTACATGTAAACCAACTTTCACATTCCTCCCCTCAAACGTACCTCTCATACCTTTCCCAATCAACCCTTTCAATTTAATTTTACCCTCAGGCTTTTCTTTAACCTACTATTTAATTAAAATATTTAATTAAATGCCTTGC
Organism: Aradus depressus; assembly: GCA_963662175.1. Lineage (NCBI taxonomy): Eukaryota > Metazoa > Arthropoda > Insecta > Hemiptera > Aradidae > Aradus > Aradus depressus. Next base: position 37,974,134 of record OY759219.1, on the reverse strand, counting down.
CAAATTGTTTTTATGCCTGGTTCTTATGCTGTCTTTTTATTTTCCCAGTCAGTTTGTAGTATAGGGGAAGTTAAGTAATAAGACAGAAATTCTTCTTTTCCTATCTGGGTCTGCCATGGTCTTGCCTCTTTTCCTATCTGGGTCTGACATGGTCTGCCTCTTTTCCTATCTGGGTCTGCCATGGTCTTGCCTCTTTTCCTATCTGGGTCTGCCATAGTCCGCCTCTTTTCCTATCTGGGTCTGCCATGGTCTTGCCTCTTTTCCTATCTGGGGCTGCCATGGTCTGCCTCTTTTCCTATCTGGGTCTGCCATGGTCTTGCCTCTTTACTGCCCAAACCTCTTTATAAATTCCAGTCGTATCAGGGGTCTATCCTTCCTATTACTGTTGGCCTGGCCTCCATGAATTTCCGCGAACTTTGGTTTTCGTTCAATCATGGCTAGGGATCTATCGATACAAGTAAATACAAGTAAAGTATCGATACTATTATTAAATACCAGGTAATTCTGGTATCGATACTTTTCTTTCGTTACCAAGTAGGTATCGAATAGATATTACTTGTATCGATTCAAAGTACTCGTTTCAAATTTCAACAATTAAAAAAAATTATATACATTTTTCAATTCATCATTCACCGTTTAACTTCTTACAATTTTCTTTTATTTGTTGTTGCAATAAAATACTGAACTCAAATTACGGTCCACGGACAAATGATGTATATCGATGGTGATAACCTCATGTGTGATGTGATCACGCAGTCTGCATGATGCGTTCTTATTTCTTACCTTATTTACATTAAATGGTTTATCGTTTATGAAGGTTAGGTTAGGTTTTATGACTCATGCCCGGGCTTTAACTACGAGGTCATATCGCCTACTACCAGAGCGCTCTTTCGTCACTCTGGTGGACATGAGGCCGACTCAACTGTGGGAGTCCTAAATTTTGCCTACCCTAAATTTTTATTCACCTAGGGTAGGGGTCTTTAACGAGTACCTGACATCGTACAGGCTCGGGACCATCGCTTAACGTCCCATCCGAAGGACGGCGTGCTTAAATTTATTTTACCTCCCAAATAAAATAAACTAAAAGGCCTCGGTCGGTTTTTGAACCCACGATCTTGAGCTCAGAAGGCAAGCACGCATACCACTGAGCTACCGGCGCTCTCCGTTTATGAATGCCTCGTCCTACGGCGAAAGTGTGGATTTATTACAATAAGAACGATTCGATCTCAGCGAATAGCAACAAGTGTTTTAAAAAAGGGAGATATTGTGGGAACACGAATGGTCTCCAGTAGTTTTATATATGTAGTAAAAATAAATTGTATGTTTATTTTCTAAGGCTTTTTATTATTTTCGGTATGTTTTAAAAAATATAATTTTATCTTATTCGATTAGATTTATTTGTTTCTTATGCCCACTACAATATCTCATTTATACCTTTCAAATTATATTGTTTTTTATTATTATTATTATATAGGTAGGTATATATATATTATACATGGTTTAAAATTAATTATAACAAACTACTTGATTCAATCGATACGAGTAGGTATCGATACTTTTTATACTTGAGTAGTATCGAAAGTTTTATTCGATACTACTTATTAGTAAAAGTATCGATACTTTTTGGAATCGATTGAACCCTAATCATGGCCGAACCAGTCAACCTGCCTCTTCCCCATCAAGTGCTTCAAAGGGTGTATCCCTAGCTCTTCCCTGATAGTTTCGTTCCTCACCCGGTCTCTCCAGGTCTTGCCGACAATTGCAGAGGAATTTTATTTCGCCAGCGGTCACTTGGCTGTTATGCTCCTCCAGTACCGTCCAGGTCTCACTGCCATACAGAAGGGTTGGGAGGTAGATTTTGGTAGGTTATGTACTCATTGGGTTTTGAATTTAAATATGAAATTTCATGTCGATACACACATTAAAAAGACAGTTATTAGATTTTTGAGTTTAGCGTCCCTATATTCCTCCTCTTACCTTTGGTCGATTTGGTTGAAAGAATTTTTGATCGATTACGTAACTTCCCATATACATCGTTAGGCTGGGGGAATAAAAAATGAGAATCTGAAATTCAAATTTATCCTTGGTATAAAAATGTAAATTTTACACATTCTTATTCAAACTGCCCTGGGCATAAGGCTCTCAAATTTAAAACTTCTCGTTTAAAGCATTTTCAGTGGAACTCATTGTTCCCACTTGACGGAACACTCCACAAAGAAATACTTGCACATTTTTACCTTGGTACCATCCCCTCAGGAACTTCGAATTATTTTACCCACAATTGTTTTTCCTATTACAACCCAGGGGCGTAGCCAGGATTCTGAGCGGGGCGGGGGGGGGGGGGGGGGGGGGGGGGAGGCAAAGTTAGGCTAAGAGGGTGGGGGTATAGACTCCCGGGGGCACAGCCCGCAGTTTCCGTGGTTAGCGTTGCAGACTTTTTGTTATTAATTTGGGAGGCACGGACCTCTAGAAGCTCCCCCTGAGGTAACCGCTGACTGTAACACTTAAGTTAACTTTACATGAGCAGCAAAAATGCAAAGCGCAGCAGCAGCAAATGCACACTGTGGTTTCTGTGCTTTTAGAATTAAATGACTCACATCCAATAGCGTGCATTTGCTGCTGCTGCGCTTTGCATTTTTACTGCGTATGTAAAATCAGCTTTAAGAGTATAAAGTATAACATAAATGACGATTTTGAGCGAGGAAATGAAATGATCGAATTCATATATATTTAAATAAATGTAATATGACTTGTTTTGTACTTGTACATTTATATAACAGCTGATTGCTGATTTAGGAATCACACGCACAGGAAATTTGAAGGTCCTATTGGTAACTTGCAAGCAATCCATTTACAATAAAAACTATTTTTTTAGTTTATTTAATTTTTATCTTGGTTTTTTGCTCTGGTCAGGGGGGGGGGGGGGCACGTGCTTCCCCCTGCCGGCCCCCCACCCCTGGCTACGCCCCTGTTACTACCCCTAAGTATATTGGGGGAGCAGTCAAGGGAGCAAATAATTAATAACTGTCGATGTATTGAATTGAATGTATAGTAGCAGCGTTCTAGCTTTCTGAGCTCAAGATAGAAACCCGGTTTGCCGGTAAATAATCGCGGAAGTTTTGAAAGCCTTGTGAACGCTGTTTTTCGGATATGAAGTTAAGCCTGGTCCCGAGCCTCTATCTTTCTTAATAACTCTATCAAATTTTCAGCCAAATTGATCAAAGGGGAGGGGGGATTAGAAACAATCTAATAACTGCCATTGTATTGAATGTATCGACACGTAATGTCATTTGTGAAGTCAAAATCCCATAAAGACGACACTTATTAATTTTCAGCAGAATCGGCAGAAAGAGCGCTCTGGTAATAGGCGATATGACCTAGTAGTTAAAGCCCGGGCATGAGTCATACTAACTATACTTATTTTAGAAATTAGAATTTTATACATTTTTAAATGATAGGTTTTAAGTATACTGACTGATGATGAAGGCAACATCAAAAATCTGCTAGCATATTATAATATCTTGTTATTGATGTCAAACTATTTTTTTTTTTTTGCAACTTGTGACACTTATTGATCGGAATATTGTGAAGTAGGGTGTCAAATATGGAGAAGTTGAATCAAATATTAGATTTAAAATCAAGTCACCATCTGTGGAAGGACCTCTTTGAAGAGCGACTCGACTCTTGAGAGTCCCAACAAAGATGTGTCTATTTTGATATTCTGCTTATGTTTGTTCCGTTCTCTGATTGAAAGCTCTATGGAACTCTCTCACAAGTATATTTACTCATCCTATTTTTCCTCTGACATTATTTTCCTGAAAACTAATCCATATTCCAACCCACACATGTCTTGAGACTTTTCTTTTGAATAGCTGAAGAAGAGCCAAGTGGATCAAGTCTGGTGAATTTCATTTTCAGGATGTTTGTGTGTTTGATGTTGTTTAAAAAATATATACCAACCACGTTTTTGCAAATCAGTCACTTTCCTCTCCCCTCTCTCAAATTTTGGTACTACTGGGCTTATGAAAGTAACGTGATGGTGTCGTCAATACCCTTCCTTTCATTGTATAGCTTTTTCCTGAAAGTGTCCATCTTACCAGTAACGCCGATATAGAACTACTTTGAGAGGGGAGGTTGAGGGAATGGCATGGTATAAGAAAGTTCTTTTATGGCCACAACACACATGTTTTTCTATTTTTCTTTATTTTATCCTTTTTAACAAACAAACTACAAATAATAAAAATATATTTTATAATTCGTTGCTATTCGATACAATTTCACCATTACTTTTAAATATTTTGATGGAAAATTATTTTACATTTTCGGGGCGCAATAAGTTTAGTCATATTTCTCTGGTCACAGGGAATAAATTGGTAAGACTAAATTCGTAACTTTTCAGGGCAGCACATTTTTTACTTTTGCATTAATCGTGTAAATCCAGTTTTTGGAATAAATAAATTATGTTTGCATCATTACTAATCGTATACCTTCTAAATCTATAGGAATGAATAAAAATGAATATTATTAATTCTTTCTTGGATTTTCCCTTAATTATCTAATCATTTCCCATCACTTACCTAATTATTTCCTTCACTTAACTAATTATTTACCATACTTTTTGAAGTACTCGTGAATGATTCCTCAAAAAAATAGAGTTCATTTAACCGAGAACAAATACAATTTTACGAGATACCAAGAAACCCACATCTTTAAACTCCGAAAGTATTAGAGTCCTGAGCTCCCAACTTCTTCACAGTGCGCAGATGGCTTGGGAGATGATCACAGTTCACTTAGGGTTCAATCGATACCACAAAGTATCGACACTTTTACTCATGAGTAGTATCGAATACAACTTTCGTTATATATATATATATATATATATATATATATATATATATATATATATATATATATATATATATATATATATATATATATGTGTACCTATATATATAATAATAATAAAAAACAATAAAATTTGAAAGGTATAAATGAGATATTGTAGTGGGCATAAGAAACAAATAAATCAAATCGAATAAGATAAAATTATATTTTTTTAAACATACCGAAAATAATAAAAAGCCTTATAAAATAAACATACAATTTATTTTTACTAAGTATATAAAACTACTGGAGACTATTCGTGTTCCCACAATATTTCACTTTTTTAAAACACTTTTTGCTAGTCGCTGAGATTGAATCGTTCCTATTGTAATAAATCCACACTTTCGCCGTAGGACGAGGCATTATAGTTTATAATCGAGAGAATGTAAAAACAAAATAAAATAGTGAAATCGTAATCATGTTCACGCTTCTGTACAAAATTAAACTAACGTACCTATACCTTCATAAACGATAAACCATTTAATGTAAAAAAGGTAAGGAGGAATAATGAATGATGAATAATGAAATGCAGACTGCGTGATCACATCACACATGAGGTTATCACCATCGATATATATCATTTGTCCGTGGACCGTAATTTGAGTTCAGTATTTTATTACAACAAAAAAAAGAAAATTGTAAGAGTTAAACGGTGAACGATGAATTGAAAAATGTATATAATTTTTTTTAATTGTTGAAATTTGAAACGAGTACTTTGAATCGATACAAGTAATACCTATTCGATACCTACTCCTATCGAATAAAAGTATCGATACTTTACTTGTATCGATAGATCCCTAAGTACATTTAACTCATTTTGACCATTTTACGACTTAACAACTTGTTCCCTATGACCATAGATATTTGTTCTGTCCCAAAACTAAGGACCAATTAGCGATTGGATTTTTTTTTTTTTTTGTCCATATGTACGATGCATGTTAGCCATGTCACTGTGTAATTTACTAGTTATTTACGACATCCATGGCCCCGGGAGGGAGTTCTATCTATGAAATAAAACTCACTCCCGGGCGGGATTCGAAGCCGCAAACCATGGTGAGACCATGCGACCAAAGCCCTACGCTCTAGCCCGTACGGCCACCATGGCGATTGGAAATTTAATAAACCAACAATTTTGGTAAGAAACAATTTTTTTGATAGGGCCAACCTGTTTCAAATGACATTTTAAGACGGTTTTCGGCATGTATATCGCAAACCGCAAGTCCTGCAAAAAATGTATTTCACATAAAAGCTACCTTTTAATATTTCCAGCAAGTTTTATTTGCAATTATTTTTGATTAAGTTATCAATATCAGCGCTAATTTGTAAAAGATAGGCCCCGCATTTTGTCCTAAATTGAACCATTCTCACCTTTGAATCACCGGCAATGGACTTCCCCACAACGAATTAATCAATTAAGCTCTTTCTCTTCCTATAAAATCAATTGATTGTTTGGACAAAAGATTAATAGCTTACCAGCCTTTCCATTGTGATGAAAACTAATAGGTGTCGTTCTTATGGGGTTTTGAACTTACATATATTTTGTCTCATTGAATTCATTAGGCATTTATAAGAATGTCTGTGTTAATCCTCCCCCTAATCTCCCCTTCCTTTTTTAGCCGATTTGAGTTCTCATATATTCATTGTGTTAGTAGTTCACGTGTTCACAAACACACACAAAACACAGACATAATTTCTATTGGTTGCCATCCTGTTCTGAAGATCCATAGATGTAAGACAAAACAAAAATACATATATCTCATATATGCTCTAGATAATCGTAATCTATGAGACCAATTAAATTGTTGGGTAATTAGATTAGGCTAATGTGTTAATCATGTGTTGGGTCTTGATTCACTAATGTGTTAATTATTGTGTTAGTTAGGGGTAATGAAAGCCTTACGTTATAAGGGATCCTCTTGTGGTCAAGGTAGAGAGAGACTCAATGATCTAATACTAGAGCACTAACCAACTCAAAGGGTATCCTAATAGGATTACTCATCCTAACCAGCTACATATTGGTATTGAGAAGGGATTGGAGGGGGTGAGGCCCCCTTGAAAGATTTTTACGGATATCTACACAGGAGTATTCAGGACAATATCAAAGCACGCTGGTGCCGGTTAATGGCAAGCTCAGAATGCATCCCTTGTGCTAGAAGGGTCTACAGACTTGGTCTTGGATGGTACTGTATTAGATGGCGACGCAATATGCATTTCCCTGGAAGCAGGATGGGTTCCAACTGTGGCTAAACAGCACCCTGGAACAGGGTAGGTCCCAACTGTAGCCAGACAGCTTCCCTGGAAGCAGGGTGGGTCCCAACTGTGGCTAGACAGCTTCTCTGGAAGGAGGGGGGGTCCCAACTATAACTAGACAGCTCCCTGGAAGCAGGGTGAGTCCCAACTGTGGCTAGACAGCTTCCCTAGAAGGAGGGGGGGTCCCAACTGTAACTAGACAGCTCCCTGGAAGCAGGGTGGGTCCCAACTGTAGCCAGACAGCTTCCCTGGAAGCAGGGTGGGTCCCAACTGTGGCTAGACAGCACCCTGGAAGCAGGGTGGGTCCCAACTGTGGCTAGGCATCTTCCTGAAAACAGGGTCGGGGTCATAGACCCCATGTCCCTAATTAAGGGCTAATCTAAATTTCTTGTTGCTCAGACGTTTGGACAGAAGGACAATTTATTGCAGGAGAAGAGAAATTAACTTTGAGACCAGGATCAGCGGGCACGATCTAACAAGTTTTTTGGAACAACAACAAAAAGTTTGAGTGGGTGCTCTGCTGGGCCGGAGGAGCAAGAAGGGCAGGTGTCCGGACCACAGCACCTGAAAAAAATTACTTAATTACTTATTTATTATTTATAGAGGGGGGGGGGGGCTCAAAAACGCTGATAACTGCCGATATAATGAATTTACAGACTCGTAATTTATTTACAAGCCCTAAATAAAATCAATTATTGAATATTAACGCAAACGGTCGACTAGTTTTGGAGGGGTGAGGAAGATGAAAATCGGATTTATATATATATATATATATATATGTATCCGATTTTATTAGATATATATGTCCGATTTTCATCTTCCTCACCCCTCCAAAACTAGTCGACCGTTTGCGTTAATATTCAATAATTGATTTTATTTAGGGCTTGTAAATAAATTACGAGTCTGTAATAATTCCATAAATTATGAGTCTGTAAATTCATTATATCGGCAGTTATCAGCGTTTTGAGCCCCCCCCCCCCCCACCCCCCCCCCCTCTTTTCTTATGCCGATATGGCTAAATTTCGACAGGTTATGTCCTCATTGAGTTTTGACTTCAAGTATGAAATTTCATGTCGATACATTCATTACATTTATAGTTATTGAGGTTTTTGAGTTGAGTCCCTCTCTGATACCCCCTTCCTTTTCATCGATTTGGCTGAAAATTGATAGGAGCTGTCAATAAGAATCTTCTTTATAGAAAATATTTATTGAGCCGACTTCTATATTTAAATAACTAGTAAATTAATAATATAAAATAATATATATAGATGAAATTTTTTTTAAATTCATTGCTATGAGTTTCAATGTACACATTACTTAAAAATATTTCCTAATGAAATCCATTGTCCGTTCATTTTGGTTCATTCTGAGGGGGATTCGTTAATTGAAAATATATTAAGGAAAATGTTTGTTAAAAATTATTGTTGTCATAGGACTAAGTGTTTTCGCATGAATCAAACAAACGCATAAAAAAAAGAGTTTCAAAACAATATTTTAGAACGGTTTTCGTCTTAAGTAGCTCCCGATATGGATCAAATGAAAGCCCTCAGGACAACACTTAAGTATAGATTTTCTGCCAAATCGACCAAATGGAAGTGGGGGATCAGATGGAAGGCTTAACACATAACTGCTGTTGTAATGAATGTATTGACACGAAATTCTATATTTAATTTCAAAACCCCATTATAATGGCACCTATTAATTTTTCGCGAAAGTGGTCGAAGGGAAGAGGGGCTTTACTCAACTACCCCAATAACTACAGATGTAATGAACGTATCGAGTTTTAGTCCAATCATTCGGTAGATTTGGAGGGATAGCAAAAAATTAATTGATTAAGTCGTTCTGGGGAAGTTCATCGATTAAGGAATAGAAAAGCATGAATATCTATTGAAAATATACTTGATATAGCTGAGAGAGTAACAAGAACAATAAGAACAATGGCATTGTTAGAAGAGCCTGGTTGTTGTCGGTAGAAAGGGATTATATTTGAAGTTACGTGACACGAAACTGAGAGAGAATCTTCATTAGGATTTAGTGGTATATACTGAAGGTCTGTGGTGAAAGGACAAAGCAGCGGTAACCCACCAGGGTATAGAGCCGAGATGCCCAAGTCCTCTGTTTATATCGCTAAGTCCCCCATCTCAGGGCAAAGCACAATACACATTCTGAGAGCATCGACCTGCTTTATATGCCACCACACTGGGGAGAGTGGAGTGGAAACTGTAAATAGCAACACTAAAATGGAAGTGAATCTTCCAAAATTAAACCATCCAAGCTAGTAATAACACATGCATTCATAAATATGCCCCCACACTGAGGAATAGACAAGAGGGGAGAGTGGAGTGAAAACAGTAAATAGCAACACCAAAATGATAGTGAATATTCCGTAATTAAACATTCCAAGCTAGTAATAACACATTCATTCATAAATGTTGTTAGTATAAGAAAGTCCGGGCTTTAACTACGAGGATATATCGTCTACTACAAGAGCGCTCTTTCGTCATTCCGGTGCACATGATCTGACCTAGGGCTCGGGAACATCGCTTAACATACCGTCCGAAGGACGGCGTGCTTAACAATCATAATAAAAAATACTTTGTTGCTATGCGATACAATTTAAACATACCTTAAAATATTTGCTTCAGAAATTTATTTACATTTATATACATTTTACATTTTTTTTAATTTGTAGGACGAAAACTTAAAATTCCGTTGGAAACTCTTCATCGAATTTTTGACCGAACTGATAGCTTTCCCTATGCTTCGCGTAGCTTATGGGATTTAAAAAATGGTTGGTGGCGGGAGTGGGGGTGGCTGGAGGCGGCGCACTCTGGAAGGCTGAGCAAGCAACAGGCAAACTTGAGTCAGTTGGGGGACCGACCTCACCTCGGCAGTAACCAAGGTGAGTTATTAAACATTTAGCTTCGATGAAAATACGTAAATTTGAACACATTCAGGAAAAATAAAAACAAAATGGTGCTGCTATGGTCTTCAGGACTTATACATAAATGCATTGTAAATCTTGTTAGATTTATTACTAATGCAGATATACGAAGTATGGACCAAGTTATGTAAACGGTCACAAGTTCTATTGTTGAGTTTTCAACTGGAATTTCATTCGTGTTTCCCGACCCATTAGTTCCAAAAATGAAAAAATAAAATCTGTATGTATGTGTGTCTTTAACAAGGACTGTAGGAAAAAGGAGTTGAACATAAAAAATCCCAAAAACTGCCGATAAATCTATAAGGACAACTGCCGATTTTCAGCGAAATCAGCCAAAAGATAGGGTGGGATCAGATGTGAGGGCTTAACTAAAAACCCGTAATAACTGCCAATGTAATGAATGTATCGACATGACATTTCAGATTTAAAGTCATTGTAACAAATGTAATTTATGTATGAGAATTCAGAAAGGGGATGTCAATCAGAAAAGTGTCATTTTCTGGCTATCCAGATTTTTTGTTTTTAAAAAAAAATTTTGAAAAATAATAGATTTTTCTATTAGGGAAATTTTTTAATATTGTTGTGAAAAAATGTTTCATATGATCACATGGTCAAAAAACATAGACAAAAAGGTTTAGATAAAAAATTGCCGGTTTTGTCGTTTTGTAGATAGTTTCGAGACATGTATTGATTTTCAACGAAATCTATTGATTAATTGGTTTCAGAAAAAAAAAAAAGCAAAAACATAATCAAATCGCGCTGGCGATAATACATCGGTGATCCATCGACGACTTTTCATTTTCTCGTTAATATTTTTTGGAAGGATATTTTGATCTAATTGAGGGATCGCGCCCACACTGCCCTTTGGTGCGACTCGCGAAAAATTATTAAAATATATACATTTTTAAACCAAAATATATACATTTTCTTCCGATATTGCTGAAATTTTATGAGTTATGTCATTGGGTTTTGACTGGGGTAAAAAAAAAAATTGTTATATATTGTAAGCTGGCCAATAAGTGAAGAGGCTGGATTTAAAATAACTCAGTTAATATACGAAGTTATCTTGGCAGTATTATGAAATTCATATTGCTATAATATAACATTGTAGATGTTGATTAGCGACTGTAGATCCTAATTGTAGGAATATTGAGGGTCAGTCAAAGATGGAAGAAAACACTATTCAAACGCCAACGTTTCGATATATTTTATATCATCATCAGGGCCTACAAACATGGGGGGGAATCAAGATTAGAATCAAAAATTAACAATTTTTTTTTTTTGTTCATAAACATTACTGAACGTTAAAAATACATTATAACAAGTTAAAATTTGAAAAAAGTACTACTATTGAAAATTACTAAACATAAACATTAATAATGGATATAGACAAATAGGTGGAACATAATAAAGAGTAAACAATTTAAATGACTTACTATGAATAAGCAGGGTTGGGGAGAATACATGTACACTGGATGGAGTCTTACATTGCAATGAAATGGTACAAAATAATACTAGGGTGCTGAAGGATACAGGTACAGGGAGCTCGGAAAACCCAGTCATGTTATATTATATTGCAATGTAAGACTCCATCCAGTGTACATGTCTTCTCCCCGTATTGGGGAAGTACATTGCCGGTGATTCACCGAAATTTTTTTTTGACTCAGATAAAAAACTTTAGGGTTTCCAATCTCCGAATCGCTCTTGAGCACAGTAGGCAGGTATGTCGACGGGCCCAGGGCGGCGCTGAACCGCCGGACAGGTTCGTACCCCCGGCTTAGGGAAGCAGGCAGAAAAGAACCCCCGACAAAATCCCGAGCTCACTCGGTATAAAACGCCGAAAACCAAGGACGACAATGGACCGTAGCCATCGAGCCGGTCCATAGCATCATTCATGTTAATATTGTATACAGTAAATAAACGGGAGAAGGTTACCCATTCCCCAACGAAAATAGGGTGATGTGACCGACCCCCCTCAAGGGGTCAGGGGCACCCAATAAAAATTAATTAAATTAAAAAAAAAAAAAAAAAAAAAAAAAAAAAAGTAGGCAAGAATGCTACCGGCGTACTCGGTATCTGCCAACGTCGGGTAACAGTCTAGTACAGTAAATATTACAGTTAGAAGCTAGAAAACAAATCCCTTGGTCCACCACATATTGGATAGATTCCCTTGGTCCACATAGTGGATAGACTCCCTTGGTGCACATATTGGATAGACTCCCTTTGTCCACATATTGGATAGACTCCCTACGTCCACATATTGGATAGACTCCCTACGTCCACATATTGGATAGATTCCCTTGGTCCACATAGTGGATAGATTCCCTTGGTCCACATATTGGATAGATTCCCTTGGTCCACATAGTGGATAGACTCCCTTGGTCCACATATTGGATAGACTCCCTTGGTCCACATATTGGATAGACTCCCTTTGTCCACATATTGGATAGATTCCCTTGGTCCACATATTGGATAGACTCCCTTGGTCCACATATTGGATAGACTCCCTTTGTCCACATATTGGATAGACTCCCTTGGTCCACATATTGGATAGACTCCCTTGGTCCACATATTGGATAGACTCCCTTGGTCCACATATTGGATAGACTCCCTTTGTCCACATATTGGATAGACTCCCTACGTCCACATATTGGATAGACTCCCTACGTCCACATATTGGATAGACTCCCTACGTCCACATATTGGATAGACTCCCTTGGTGCACATATACACATATAGTAGGCAAGTACGCTACCTCGGTATCTGCCAACATCGGGTAACATAGTCTCTGTAAATATTAGAGTTAGAAGCTATAAAACAAATTGGATAGACTCCCTTGGTCCACATATACACATATATCAAGAGATGGCGGCAGCTCATATGGGGTGGCACCTGGTGGATTTGGTCCGCTCTATCTTCATATTCATATAACCAACCAACCTTGAGTTCATATGAAATTCTAGCATTATAAATTCAGGGGTGTGGTCTTGAGGTGAGCTCTTACCCCTAAACCGCTATAAATTTAATAAAGCTTGCGCATACGATCACTTCCGCACCCTACTTTCTCATATTTATCAAATAAATTAGAAGGGGGTAGCTGTCTGCACTGAGTAGTTTTATAAATAAATAAAATAAACTTCAAAGTCAAAGTCTCCTTCCAAGGCCAATTTCGCGATGATGTCTGTGTGTGTGTGTGTGTGTGTGTGCGTATGTAATTGGAATGTTGTGAGCTCTCTACCGCAAAAACTACTTTACTTCGGTGCTAAGTACAATGTATAAGTTACCGCTTAAGTATGTGACCTAATCAAAAACGATTTTACGTCAGTGCTAAGTACAATGTATAAGATACCGCTTATGTATGTGACCTAAACAAAAACGACAAACGACAAAAACGTCGGTGCTAAGTAGGTACAATGTATAAGATACCGCTTATGTATGTGACCTAAACAAAAACGACAAACGACAAAAACGTCGGTGCTAAGTAGGTACAATGTATAAGATACCGCTTATGTATGTGACCTAAACAAAAACGACAAACGACAAAAACGTCGGTGCTAAGTACAATGTATAAGATACCGGTTATGTATGTGACCTAAACAAAAACGACAAACGACAAAAACGTCGGTGCTAGGTACAATGTATAAGATACCGGTTATGTATGTGACCTAAACAAAAACGACAAACGACAAAAACGTCGGTGCTAAGTACAATGTATAAGATACCGCTTATGTATGTGACCTAAACAAAAACGACAAACGACAAAAACGTCGGTGCTAAGTAGGTACAATGTATAAGATACCGCTTATGTATGTGACCTAAACAAAAACGACAAACGACAAAAACGTCGGTGCTAAGTACAATGTATAAGATACCGCTTATGTATGTGACCTAAACAAAAACGACAAACGACAAAAACGTCGGTGCTAAGTACAATGTATAAGATACCGGTTATGTATGTTACCCAATTAAATCTTTTCAAGTAAATGTTGTAGCTAAAACTAAAATACATATATGTATTAAATATATTTTATATTAATACGTTTTTCTGCAAATCGTCCAGTTTTTGAGATACATGCCGAAAACCATCTTGATATACAGTTTTGAAACATATTTCTAGACAATTCCTTGATTTGCCGAAAAACAGTGTCGTTTCGAAAAAAATTTCCTTACCAAAAATGGTCCTTTTTAAATTTTCAATCGCCAGTCCTAAGATTTGAGATAGGGTCAATATGACCCATGTTACAGTGCCTCAAAATTAAATTTCCATATTATTCGTGTTTTCCGACTTCCCGATTCCAAATATGAAAAAAAAAAGTCTGTGTGTCTGTGAACAAGATTACTGCCTATTGAATAAATGTATCGACACGCAATTTTATACGTGTCTCTAATGACGACCTCCACCTCTATTAACTAAAGAAGAGGCTTGACACAAAATCTCTAATAACTGCCGATGTAATGAATGTATGGACAGAAAATTTCATATTTGAATTCGAAATCCCATCAATACTATTAATTTTCAGCGGAATTGGAAGAAGAAGAGAGGGGGGGGGGGGGGGGGTGTCAGAGGGAGGCTCAACTCATAAACCCTAATAACTCCATATAAAAAATATAATATATTATCGACACAAAATTTCATATGAGGATATATAAGTCCCTATGTAAGTGAACTATTGAACATTAGCGCAAACAGTCGTCTGGTTTTGGAGATTGATTGACTGATGACATTTTTCAATGCTTTTGAATTAGCTTCCCTAAAGGTTGCCGAAAGTTCCTCTTAAGATCGAAATTATGGCTAATACTATAATATATATACTACTATACTATATCTATAAACTACTATTCTATATCTATATACTACTAAACTATACCTATATACTATTATAATATATATATATATATCTATATAATACTGTACTTCAATACTTCAAAATTAAGTTGTGTTAAAGCATGTAATATAATATGGCGCATGCAGTTACATATATTCCCTTCCAGTAGGGATACTACTGAATGGAAACCGGAGAAAAAAAAAAAAAAAAACTGTACTGTATCCTATATCCATACTACTATACTATATCTATAACTGGAGAGTAATATTAATGTTCTCTCAAATCGCTGATAATGATTATACATAAATCATGCAATACTAAGCATCGCAAACAAGGGCGTTCTTGGGCGTCTATTGCGCAGTTATCCCTCGCGTTTTATTGATCCCTCAATTATTCTGTTAAAAGGGATTAGCTATAGCGAAAGAATAATTCAATATAAAAAATTATCCTTTGATCGATTTTGTTTACAAAGAGAAATAAAAAATAACCAATTACAGATTCACTTTGTCACAATATTTGAACAATTGAGTTAACTTTGAATAGCCACGTGTTGAGTTCAATTCTTTTCTTCAATTTTTTGTCTGGGGGAATATTATAACCATATCGATACCTTCGAACTTATGAAGTTCCGACTTAACTTGCGTAATCTAGTGTAGGATTGTTCGAGAACGCTTCGAGAATGTCTACGTTACGACATGTAGCGATTCTTCATATTTTTTGAAAAAACATTAATACAGCAATGTAGATACACTTGAATCACATACGATGATCTCTCGTCTCGGTTTACCCAGAACAGGTTTTCAACGCAATTGCGTCATCGTTAGTGACACATCTGTGATTCATGCCAGGGATTTCATTGTGAGGTTGTTCGCCTACTACCAGCGCGCTCTTTCGTTGCTCTTGTGTGATAGTCCTAAATTTTGTCTACATAGGTTTATTCACCTAGGTTAGGGGTCTTTAACAAATTACTGACATGGCACAGGCCCGTGACCATAACTTGACATCCCATCCGAAGGATGGTGTGCTTAACGTTTTTTCACCTTCCAGATAAAAAAAAAACCTAAGGGCTTCGGTCTGTTTTCAAACCCACGATCCTGAGCTCAGAAGATTAGCACGCTAACTCTCCAGCTAACGACGCCCTCACTATTCATGTTTCCCATAGAACGAGTTGGTCTACAGTGGGAAGACGTCTTTTATTTCTATGAGACATACCTCGTACCACATCTTACTATCACAAAGATTCCTATAATTTAGGATGGAAAGTTTCAAACTTAACACAGTGCCAAAATTAAAAAAAATTGTATATTTTGCTTAGAAATGTGGCAAATGTCAATGCCAATTGCTTAGCAGACGGGCTAAGTGCCATCACCTGTTAATCTGTTGTAGCAACGTTCGGTAGGAAGCGCTAGTGTTATATGCCAGATGATTGTAACTATCAATCGTGTTACGTAGCCACAGTTTCAGTCTAGAAGAAAGGAAAAACACTTAGGGATTTTGAAGCTGGTATTATTAATGTCAATGGTACAATTTTTGCCTAAACAAGAATATAAAGACTTTTATAATAATATGTGTAAATAATATTGAAATAATTTGGCTTTATGTACGGTTCATATTAGCCATGTCAATGTGTTATATATAATTATTTAAGACATCCATGGCCCCGGGAGGAAGTTCTACCTACTATATAAAACTCACTATACGAAATAAAACTCACTCCCGGACGGGATATGAACCCGCAAACCATGGTGAGACCATGCGACCAAAGCCCTACGCTCTAGCCCGCACGGCCACCATGGCCCCCATATAATAATAATAATTTTAATAAGGCCAATTAAAAAAAAAAAAAACTGGTTGAGGCACTTGGCCCTTTTCTATTCTGATCAATTTTCTTATAAAAACCTCAATAAAACATCTTTTCGTCAGATACTCTTTGTAACAGGTTAGGTTATATGACTCTTGCCCGGGCTTTAACTACTAGGTCATATCGCCTACTACCAGAGCGATCTTTCGTGGACATGAGCCCGTCTCTATTGTGGGAGTCTTAAATTTTGCCTACCCTAAATTTGTATTCACCTAGAGGGCAGTGGGCTTCGCTTAACATCCCATCCGAAGGACGGCGTGCTTCGCAACTGTTTTAACCAGATTAATGATAGATGTAAACAGAAATATTTATTTACAATAATTACATTTGTTCATTTTTCCATCCTCAATTATAAACGTCACAAATACATTTATTACAAGTAAATCTCTGGTATAAGTGCGAAAAACCCAAAGAAAATTAGAGAATTAGATTGTACGACTTCAAAGGAGCCGAATCGATAACTAATTTCCATTTAATGCACTTAGGAGTAGCTACTTACGAGGGGGGAGGTCTGGGAGATAGGAACTGATCACTTTGAGTTGCACCACAATGGAGGAGCCGCTTCAATCATGCAAACCCAGTTCTACTCTTCGTGTAGCAGTTTGTTAGTTCATTTTGTGTTGTGGTAACTTATATGACGAAAGATTAATAAAAAAAAGTCGAAAAATCACAGGATATGTACTTCACCAGCTCGGTTTAAAGTTTTCGCTCTCCCTCCAAAAACCAATCGATCCTTTGGGATAAAATCAATAGTTGTCGTACGAAAGGGCATCGGAATCCTCATACTAAATTTTGTGTCAATACATTCATTACATCAGCAGTTGATGGAGTTTTTAAGACGAGCCCTGCCTCTTCCCTTTCATCGATTTGTCTGCAAAACAGTTGGTTAGGCACTTAAATTTCTAATACATTTTTTGTTCATTACAAACAATTACTTAGTTTTCATGGGTTATTGAAAATATTTTCAAAATTGAAGTTTTTTTCAAAATGGTGCGCTTTCATGACTGTTTTGAAAAAAATTTTCAACACATTTTCAAAATGATAGCTGTCACCAAAAAAAAAAAAACTTCCTCGAGGTTTACAAATAAATCAGGTTATGTCATGTCGATATATTGATATTATAGAGTTATTTTATTTTTGTCGATACTAAAAACTATTTAAATTGGAAAGGTTACAAATACAAAAGGTTGTTTTCCATTATTCCCACATGCTGTATATTCAAGTTTATGTTGTGTTTGTTTTATTTGCATCAGATTTATAAAAAAATAAACTGCATTATAATTGAAGTAATAAGTGTATAATAAATTTGGAGCAATGCAGCCCTGTCCTTTGTTAGGTTAGGTTAGGTTTTATGACTCATGCCCGGGCTTTAACTACATCACTCTGGTGGACATGAGCCCGACTCTACTGTGGGAGTCCTAAATTTTGCCTACCCTAAATTTTTATTCATTTAGGGTAGGGGTCTCTAACGAGTAGGTACCTGACATCGTACAGGCTCGGGACCATCGCTTAACGTCCCATCCGAAGGACGGCGTGCTTAAGTTTATTTTACCTCCCAGATAAAATAAACTAAGGGCCTCGGTCGGGCTACGAACCCACGACCTTGAGCTCAGAAGTCAAGCACGCATACCACTGAGCTACCGGCGCCCTCAAATATCCATTATTTTTGTGTTTGTTTTATTTGCATCAGAGCTATGGCCTTTCAGGTTAAAAAAAAAAAAAAATCAACGCTAGTCGTGTTGTTCTTCACAGAAGACTGGCAATGGAACAGTATTGATTTCTATCGCAACAAAATATCGCTTTCCACCGTTATATGGGCAGAAGAAGGTCTTACAAGAAAAAACGATTTTGGAAAAAAACCAGAAGTAATGAATGGTGGGAGCATCTTGTGGAAGATAAAACTAAATTTTTAGAGGAAGACTGGCTAGAAAATTTCAGAATGAGCTCTTCTTACTCACAGCATTTATTAATGCTCTTGGTTCGTCGCTAGACCACAAATTTCTTTCAGACATTTTACTTAAAAAACAAAAAACATTATATAAACTATAAAGCAAAACAAAAAACTAAATCACAAATTTAACCTCTTATACAACTTCACCACGCTTTCAACTCAAAACCAAAACATAACCTTCAAAAAACTGTAAAAAAAATGTCTATGATTTTGGTATTCGGTACATATCGATGTTTTATACGTAATCGATATTTAACATAATTTTTTATTCTGGTGGTGAGTTTTAGAACTGCACTTATCAGTAGCGCAGCCACATTTTTAATATTGAATTTCTTAGCGTTTTCATGAACATTCGAAATCTCAAAATTGGATCATACCTCAGAAAAAGCCTTATCGACCTTGAACTCAAAATGTTTTGAAACAAGTGTTTTCATGACTTTTCAAAACATTTTTGATTTTCAAAACATTTTCAACAACCCATGAAAACGTAGCATATCATTATATCTGCCGTCATTATGGTTTTTGTCGACTCTCCCTCCACTGCTCCCTCTTCCCTTTTTTTTTGCCGATTTTGCAAAATAGAATTTCATGTCGATACATTCATTATATCGGCAGTGATCGGGTTCTAGAGGGAGAGCAAATTAGTTGAAGTCGTGAAGGAGAAAATGCATTGCCAGTAATTCACCGAGGAGAGATATGTAATTCGATGTTGAGTTTTCAACGGAATTTCGTGTTTTCTGACCTCCAGATTTCAAATATGATAAAAAAATGTGTCTGTGTGTGTGTATGTCTGTGAACACAATAACTCCCAACAAAATGAATGTATCGACTCGAAATTTTATATGTGAATCCAGAACCATCTAACGAACACACCAATTGATTCTTAGCCAAATCGACTAAAGGGATGGGGGCTTACCTCAAAAACTCTAATAATAACTGTTGATAGAATGGATGTATCGATATGAAATTTATATTTGAATTTAATAAATTATTAATAAAATAGCATAAATTTTCAGAAATCGGCAGAAGGGAAGTGAGGCTCAGCTCAAAAAACCCTATAAATGCTGATATATAAGTACCTATATAAGTCAACTATTGAATATTAGCGCAAACGGTAGCTGATTTCAGCTAAGGTGATTCACCTACAATTTTTTTTTTTTTTTATTTATGTGAAAATAAAGTTGTCCTTTTATAATAGGACTGCGAGCGTTCAAAATAACATTAGGAAATGACTGCTGTTCTGCGATAAACAACAAAAATATAGATTTAACGGAAATAAGGTCTTCCATGCAGTTAGTTGTTTGATATATATTTATAGGTTAGTGGAGGGGATGGGTCATTAGTCGCCATAGTTACTGTACAACTTAAAGTTACAATAAGTTAGACTGGGCTGGGATTGTTGATAATCCGTTCTGTGGCCCCTATGTTCCCCATGAGACCGATTTTGACCTCCCTTGATGATTGTATTTCTTCCGCCAACAAGGATTTATCTGTAAAGTTGAAGTTTTAACTTTGTCTGTAGTCAACAAGTTGAAGAAGTACAAAAAAAAAAAAAAAACGGAAAAAGTTGTTCTGCAGGCATTTGTCCACTTAATCTTTAATGTAGTTAGTATCCACCGAGACACATCTCCGGCCTTTAACAACGAGGTTTTATCGTCTACTACTATAGAGCGCTGTTTCATCATCCGAAGGACAGCATGCAAGGTTTTTACACCTCCCACATGATAATCGGCCGGGTTTCGAACCCGTGATCTAGACCTAGCTTTATTGATAAGCTCCTCCCCAATTATGTTGTAAAGTAAATTAATCTTTGTTGTTTGTAAAAACAATTGTTCTGTTTGAAAAATAATGATTCTAATTCTTACATATTTTGGCGCTGTGTGGGTTCGCCAAGACTCAACAGTTTTGATAAATCAAGACGACATGAGGTGCAAAATACATAAAAGGATACTTACTCCAAGCTCATTTGACTGAATATATTTGTGAAAAACATTATTAAACTTTATAATTATTTATGTCTCAGAATTCTTTCTAAAATTTACTATTATTCAAAAATATATTGATATTATTGCCTATAGTCTAAAGGTACCTTGTCGCTTTTCGTTGTCGATTGCGATTCCTGCTGATCTTCGGATTTCTTCACGGTTCAACCTCTGATGGACCAACTCTAATTAGACCTAAATCAGTCACATACAGACAGACATCAGCGAAAATGGTTCATTACTTTCATATACTATAAGTATACAGTTTTGAGCACCTTTCCTATTGGCACTACAAGTGAGCTCTTGATACGATTGGTATGTTTGCGTTTACCTCCGATACTCCGTATAGGACGACACATCATTCCAGTTTGAATGATCTTGTATCGATCTTGATCTCTTTGTATTCAGATGGTTTTTCAGTTATCTTCTTCAGCTCTTCCTACTTTCTTGATAAAGTTTACTTTTAATTCCAGACTGACTCCTCCTTCCGTAGCTACCCCTGAACGATCCCTCACCGCCTCATCTTGTCCTGGCTCATCATCAAACATGAAGCTGGTAGCAAATAACAGCCAGAATTACATGACCTCCTCATGTGCTAACCAGATTATACGGAGCCTGTTCTCTCAGCTAGCTTATGTATTAACGAAGTAACTTTACAAAGTTTCTCATGTTTCCTCGACCAAACAAGTAGCCACTTTAACCCCGGATGAGTAATGTTCCGATTGAGCTCTGTTCCGATGCTACCAGGTCATACCGCCTACTATTCTGGTGGGACTCTACTAAAGGAGTCCTAAATTTTGACTAAGCTAAATTTTTATTCACTTTATTTATTCGCTTTACGTCCCGTCCGAAGGACGGCGTACTTAAGGTTTTTTCAACTCCCAGATCAAAAAACCTAAGGTCCGGTTTTCGAATCGCGATCTTGAGCTCAGTACATTTTATAAAAAAGTACTTCGGTTCGAAAATAAATAAATTGCTAAAATATAATATATCTTTTACTTTAATTGTTTATTTGGTATATTTACAGTCAGTTAAAATTTAACTATAAGTAAATTTGATGACAGTGAGTATAAAAATAAAAAAAATAATAAATAAATAAAAAATAACAAAAAAATAAAAAAAATAAATACAAAATAATAAATGGCAATATACACAAAATAAGATAAAATAAAATAATCTACAAAATAATACAGTCTGTACAAAAACAATAAGTAGAAGTGCTGACTATAAGAATACATGTATACAGGTAATACATAATAGTTAAAACAAATAATGAGAAGCACGAGAGAAATGAACATGAATATGTAGAAAATAATAAATATATACAAACATAAATATGAAATATGTACAAAATAAATAAATATATAAAATATGTACAAAATAAATGTAATGATTAAATAACTTTCAGCTCGAGACCCCTCGAAACAACCCGATTATCTGCCATTCCAATTCCTCCAACTTAATGGAGGCTATCTTAACCTAGCAGGTCTCTCGGCCAGCACCGCCTTTGCCTTCTGGGTTATCTGGGTGGGAGCGGGAGGACAAGTGTTGAGCGACGGGATTGACATGGAAGGAAAGGTTAGAGTGGAATTTGGAGAAGCGGGACTTGATGAGATCAATAATATAAAGGATTTTAAGGTCATTATGGAGGGTAAGGTTGGACACATAGAAGGGAGCATCGACAATTGTTCTTAGGATCTTGGATTGGAAGGATTGTATACGCTTGATATTGGAGGGCTTAGCACAACCCTATAGTTCCAGTCTTTGTCCACATAGGTCTTATTATTGTCTTGTAAATGGTCAGTTTGTTTTCAATAGAAAGTCTGGATTGTCTGCTGAGCAGCCGGTAGAGCAGGCCAAACCGTCTGTGTTATCATATCTGTGATAATATGATATCTGTGATATTTTCCTCTACTTAATGTAATGAATGTATCAACACGAAATGTATTTTAAATGTAAATTCAGAACTCTAAAAGAAGGGAAGAGGGGGTCCAGAGGAGAGGGCCTAACTCAAAACACCTCAAATGCCGATGTAACTAACATCTCAACATGAAATTTAGTATGAGGATTCAGAAGTTTCAGAGGGAGAGTGAAAACTTACTTGATAAATTCACACAGAAAACGTACATTACAGGTAATTCACCTACGTTTCTTTCAAACTAACATATAGACAGACAAACTAAAGAATAGAATACATTATCAACTTTGGTCTGCAACAAGAACTATAAAGAAACCCCCTCTAAACCAAACAGTGTGAATATTTTCCATTGTTTCCGGAGAAACAAAAGGATTCGAACCGGATATTTAGTTTGGTTTTGTGCTGAGAAAGAAGAGTTTGTTAGTGTCTGAGTCTGACGGATTGTCTACAAATACCTGCCAGTACACCTAATGATCGCCACTCACCCTCAACCTGTCTGTCAATTTTGCAAATGGCTTCCTTCTGGTTGATAGAAATTCAAAAATTGGTCAGGAAGTGAAATACATTTCCCTTCATCCTTTTATACATTTTTGCATGCATTGCCATAATTATTACTACCGGCAATGTAGTTTTCCAGAACGAATTAATTAATTAACTGGACCGCACCAGAGCAGGATGACAGACCTTCATAGAAGGTTCAAGCGTCCACCGCTATCCGGAGTTTTGAAATGTTTGAAATATTGTTAAGTTGGTGCGGGTAGTGCAGAACCATATGGGGTAAGCGTACGTTAAGAGTAGAAGTATCAGTGTTTTGTAAAGTAAGGATGTGCATGAGTGTCTGAGTGGTGTATTCCTGTTTATGATTGGGCAGATGAGTCTTGTTGGAGTTTATGTTGATGTTTAGGCGCCATGTTAGTCGTGTGTCAAGGTGCAATCCAAGATAGCGCACATCCCGCTAGGATGTCCCTGTCTTTAGGATTCCTTGGAATTGGGAGTTGATCGATTTGCAGCCTTCTGGGGTGTTCTAGTGAGAAGTGGCGTAAAGCGAACATATTCGCTTCCGTCTTCGTACCGATCAGGTTCCACTTTCGAAACCACTGTCCGAAACCCCTGGAATTGTAGGGAGTCGATGGCCGCTTCTAGAACTACGTTTTGTCTGAAGATCAATGTGTCGTCAGCGTAGATTGCTAGGGTTGCAGTGGTTTGTCTTCTTTTTGGAGCTCAGTGTGTTGATCACCTTTATTTGAAACTAGCAGTAATACCCGGCGTTGCCCGGGGAACTTTGACTTTTCTCCCAATATCTCCTATAAGTCTATTCAATTTTTCGACAGTACATTCGTGATGTTATAATTTTCAATTATTCATACGGAATAAGGCTTATAGTCCTTCAGCTATAGTAACGCTAGTAAGTTTTTAGGACCCCTGGTAACCACAGCTAGTATGCGCCTTTCAACGGCGGAAACCATAGCTAGTGAATACTTAGCATCGCTGGACGTCCTAGCCAGTGCGTACTTAAGAACGTTTATGACCACAGCTTGTATGTCACTTGCAACGCTGGGCACCACAGGTGGTATATGCCTTGCAACGGCGGACCCCACACCCAGTACGTAGTTGGGAATGCTGGGCATCACAGCTAGTATGTGCCTTGCGACGGCGGACCCCACAGCTAGTACGTAGCTAGGAACGCTGGTCACCACAGCTAGTACGTAGTTAGGAACGCTAAGCACCACAGCTAGTATGTGCCTTGCGACGGCGGACCCCACAGCTAGTACGTAGTTAGGAACGCTGGGCATCACATCTAGTAAGTTCCTTGTAACGACGGACCCAACAGCTAGTACGAAGTTAGGAACGCTGGGCAATACAGGTATTAAGTGCCTTGCAATAGCGGACACAACAGCTAGTACGTAGTTAGGAACGCTGGGCATCACAGCTAGTAAGTGCCTTGCAACTGCGGACCCCACAAATAGTACGTACCTAGTTAGGAACTTTGGGCACCACATCTAGTATGTGCCTTGCAACAGCGGACCCCACAGCTAGTAAAAGCTTAGGAACGCTGGGCACCACATCTAGTATGTGCCTTGCAACAGCGGACCCCACAGCTAGTAAAAGCTTAGGAACGCTGGGCACCACATCTAGTATGTGCCTTGCAACAGCGGACCCCACAGCTAGTACGAAGTTAGGAACGCTGGGCACTACATGTAATGAGAGCCTTGCAACTGCGGACCCCACAGGTAGTACGTAGTTGTACTACTACATGTGAAATTCATGACAATCCGATTACCCTTTAATCATTCAGTATTATTTTCAGGCTTAGCCCCCCCCCCCTCCCAAATTTTTAAGATGTCACATAGTGTATTTTTCTATTTGGCCATAAAGAATACTACATGTGAAATTCCATGACAATCCGATCATCCGTTAATGACCTATCACTATCTTCAAATTTAGGCCTACCCTCATAACCCCCCTCCCGTTCACAATTTTTTGACGTCACACACCCTATTTTTCTATTTGGCCTTTATGAATACTACATGTGAAATTTCGTGACAATCCGATTATCCGTTAATGAGCTAGCTCTATATTTATACTTAGGCCCCCCCTCAACCCCCCCTCCCGTTCAAAACTTTGGGACGCCACACACCTTATTTTTCTATTTGGCCTTCAGGAATACTACATGTGAAATTTCGTGACAATACGATCAACCGTTAATGAGATAACTCTATATTTATACTTAGGCCCCCCCCACAACCCCCCCTCCCGTTCAAATTTTTGGGATGCCTCACACCTTATAATTCTATTTGGCCTTTAAGCATACTTCATACGAAATTTTATTACAATCCAACCATTACTTAATGAGTCAGCACTATTTATGAACTTAGGTCCCCCTACTACCCCTCTCCCGTTTAAAACTTTGGGAAGCCACACACCTTATTTTTCTATTTGCCCTTCAGGAATACTACATGGGAAATTGCATGACAAAACGACCATTAGTTAATGAGCTACCGGTATCTTTATATTTAGGCCTATCCCCCCCCCCAGCCCCCGTTCAAATTTTTGGGACGTCACACACCTTATTTTTCTATTTGGCCTCCAGGAATACTACATGTGAAATTTCGTGACAATACGACCAACCGTTAATGAGCTAGCTCTATATTTATACTTAGGTCCCCCCCACAACCCCCCTCCCGTTCAAAACTTTGGAACGCCAAACACCTTATATTTCTAATCGGCTTTTAAAAATACTACATGTGAAATTTCGTGACAATCCGACCAACCGTTAATGAGTTAGCTCTATATTTATACTTAGGCCCCCCCACAACCCCCCTCCCGTTCAAAACTTTGGGACGCCACACACCTTTTTTTCCTATTTGGCTTTTAAAAATACTACATGTGAAATTTCGTGACAATCCGACCAACCGTTAATGAGGTAGGACTATTTATATACTTAGGCCCCCCTTACAACCCCCCCTACCGTTCAAAATTTTGGGACGCCACATAGTCTATTATTCAATCGGGCTCAAAAGAATGCTACATGTGAAGTTTCATGAAGATCCGTCCAGCCGTTTGGGCGTGATGCTGGAACAAACATACAAACAAACACACACACAAACCCCGTTTCAGCTTTATTTATATAGATTTTCTATCACGAAGAAAAGTAGCAATGATGTTCTGAATGAAGTGCTGAGAGGAGGTTTCCTTTAGTTTGTAGAGCAAGCCCTGATGCCAGACCGTGTCGAAGGCAGCTCCGTCGTCCAAGAAGGCTACTACTGAATACTGTTTCCTCTCGAGGCCCTCAATAAGAACCTTAAAGACCAATAAATTGTGATAAATATAAAGCTGTGGAAATATATATTAACAGTAAATTATTTGAGCCAGGGAAGTAGATTGCCCAGTAATTCACGAACGACTTTTATTTTAGGGGTCGAGACCCTCCTCCATATACGGAGCACTTACCTCAAATATATATTGAAAAAATAATTACTTTCTCCATTCTCTTCATATATTTTGATAAATGATTTTCTCCTCCATAACAGTGGACAGTGTTATTTACTGTTGGAGATTTCTCATCGTTATTAAACTCACCTCTTTCGAGGCTTTGTTTAGGATTTCATGGGCCATTGACCGTACTTCTTTTATTTTCGTTCGTGAGTCTGTCTGCCTATTCAGAAACTCTAGATCCAATATCCCTTGGCCCTTTCTTAAGAATAAAAATAAAATAAAGAAAATTGTTTAACTTTTATATTGTCTAATTTCACAAAAATATATAAATTTTTGTTTTGCCTTACGCCTTTGTCAGCACAATGTTCAAAGTGACATTTAAATTTGTTTGTTTGTCAAATTTGTATAATTCTCTGAGAATACCTAAGGCTGAGGTTACTCGTTCAGATGCTTCTGATCGAACGAAGCACAAGCCGCATCATTACCCTCCCGTACAATACAATTAATTGTTGTAACAGTCAGAAAGTGCAATAATCGTAGAATCCATTTCCTAGCTATTCAGATCAGGTCTGCCACTGTGTATTAAATATGGTATACAACATGGAATGACTATTTTCCTGTTTGTATGACCCAGTATCATCATCATCGGCGCAACAACTCATCTCTGAGTCAAGGCCTCCTGGATCAGCTTTCGCCAGTCGTCTCTGTCCTGTGCAGCTGCCCTCCAGTTCCTGACTCCAAGTAGGATTCTCACCGTCCATCCAACGTAGCTTCGGCCTCCCAACACGTCTGGTCCCGTGGATTTTCTCCAGTAATCTCATCTTTGGCACATCGTGGTCTCCCATCCTTGCCAAGTGTCCTGCCCAGCTTAGTCTGTCAAGTCTTACAAACCTTACTACGTCCGGTTCTTGCGACAAAGCGTATGGGCTCCTGATTTGTTCTTCTCCTCCAGTCCTGCCCATCTTAGTCTGTGAAGTCTTACAAACCTTACTACGTCCGGTTCTTGCGACTAAGGGTATAGGCTCCTGATTTGTTATTCTCCTCCAGTCCTGTCCGTCGTAGACCCCTCTATAGATGCAACATAGGATCTTCCTTTCGTGATTCATGAGTCTTTGTTATTATCCATGTTTCAGAACCGTAAGTTAACACTGGACGGATCAAGATTTTGTAGAGTTCCAGCTTTGTTGCCCTAGAAAGCAAGTTACTTCTGAAGTGACGCCGGACTCCAAAGAAACAGCGGTTGGACTTGGTGATCCTGCTTCTCATTTCATTTGAGAGGTTTTGTATGATTATTTCATTTGTATGAACCAGAAGATGTGATTTTTCTTCAAGGATATTGTTCAATATATTCCACCAAGTAAATAAGAAACTTATATTTATAAACAGAAATACATATTCATGGATCTTATTTTATAAAGCTCTCTAATCTTCATCTTTTGAAATCTATCTAACAAAACAAATTTTCTAAAGTAAACTTCGTTTTATCAAATATCATCAGAAAAAAAAGTCGTCGGTGAATCACCGGCAATGTACTTCCCCAGAACGAATTAATCAATTAACTTTTCGCTCCCCCTCCGAAACCAGTCCACCGTTTGCTCCAAAATTCAATATTGAGGCTCCTAAATCCTCATGCTAAAATTTGTGTCGATAAATTCATTACATTGGCAGTTATTATTGTTTCTGAGTTAAGCTTCTTCCCTAATCCCCCCCCCCCCCCTCCATTTGGCTGAAAATATAAGATGTTTATGCATTCATTCTGTGGGGAATTATCGTGTTCACACACACACAGACAGACTTTTTTTTTTATATATTTAGAATCTGGAATTCGGAAAACATGGAATTCCGTTGAAAAATATCGCATCGAATCTCCCAGATAAAAAGGCCTCTGCCGGGTTTCGAACCTGCGATCTTGAGCTCTTTAAGGAAGCTCGCTTACCACTAGGCTTGCGGTGCCCTCAGGAAATAGTTAAATAATAATAAAATTTTCATTAAACCAAATTCCAAACCCGATTAAAAAAATTTATCAAAAAATTATTTTTTAAATATTCACTCAGGCGAGTAGTGAGTGACGCAAACGCCTCTCTCAGGTGGTAAGGCAGCGTCACTAATAGTCAATCTCTCACTGCTTGGTTGATTAGTGACTTGAATGACTCAACATGGCTACTGGAATGTGACGTTGACAAGGGCTAGGAGCGGCTTACACTAGTCCTCTGTTGGACTGCACTCCTTCATGTCTCTGATCAAAGCAAATCGAGAGTCGTACCCGTCATCCTCTGCTTATCATCTCCTCTTCCTTTGACCTAATCACATAGCAATTGATCGAACTGTTACACACAGACATGTTACAGTCAAAACACGAATTTACGGTAATTCGCAAAGTGACTAGGCAAAACCCGAAACTACCGCAGAAACTAAAATGACTAACTACTCTCGGGTTTTTGTAAAATATATCAATGATTTTATATATACGCGAACACTACCTGATCACTGGAAGTCCCAGATATTATCAAGTCATGGAGATTTTAACTCCAGACTCTTCTTTTTTATGAGGAAGAACAACTCGAACTTTTCGTGCTGAGGCCTCGAGACTGCAAAACATGAAGACCAAATACATTTTACAAGACACAACTTATGACCTTAATCAAAAATCTTTTCGAGAAATCGTTGTCCACAACTCTCCAGAATAGTAAAATAAATAATTTATATGAAATATGATGTTTTACAGGTCGTCCATTTTTCGATGGGCGGCCAAATTTTTCTTTTCGTTATTTTAAATCTATCGATGACAAAGCCAAATATAGACAAGAGAACAAAAAGAAACCGAAACCAAGGGGAAAAGCGACATAAATTAATTTGAAGGGATGGGGGAAAAAGTGAAATATGGGTAATCTAAAGGCACCCTGCTTTTGTAGAGAGACTGACGGGCCTTTCGTTACTATCCATCGAAAGTGATCTCCATTGACACAAAACATGTTACTTTTACTTTATAAATAAAATTTTGTTGTTACACATATTAATTTCGAGGGCGCCGGTAGCTCAGTGGTATGCTTGTCTTCTGAGCTCAAGATCGTGAGTTCGAATCCCCGATCAAGGCCCTTAGTTTATTTTATCTGGGAGGTAGAATAAACTTAAGCACGCCGTTCTTCGGGTGGGACGTTAAGCGATGGTCCCGAGCCTGTACGATATCAGATACTTGTTAAAGACCCCTGCCCTAGCTGAATAAAAATTTAGAGTAGGCAAAATTTAAGACTTTCACAGTAGAGCCGGGCTCATGTCCACCAGAGTGACGAAAGAGCGCTCTGGTAGTAGGCGATATGACCTCGTAGTTAAACCCCGGGCATGAGTCCTAAAACCTAACCTATTATTAATTTCCTTGCTCAATTATTTATTTGGAAAAAAAAAATCATTAACTTATTCAAAATGTAAAGGGGAAAACAATTCGGGTACTTTAATTGTGGAGGGGGGGGCGGCGTTATCGTTATTTGCACACGGGCGGCCAATACTCGTTGCACGGTCCTGGCCAGGAACACAAAACAACAAAACGAAATATGAGCAATGAAAAATGATTTTAACTGGGCAACAGTCCAGATTGATTCCTGTTTAATATTCCGGGAAACCTATGAGGCAGAAGGGGAAAAAAGTCCATCAACAGGGGAAAAGTGTTGGAATGAATGTCAAACAAGGGGTGGTGGAGAGTCCACTCACCATAAATTGTGGATAATAAAATTCAACGTTCAGTGTAGACTGTCCAGTAAATTTCACGGTGCAGTTTTCTCTTCCCAATCTCGGAAAATACACGAAAACATCCCCCTTCGGACATTATTACCTACTACGTAATTTACTACACTTACCCTGTTCGCTTTGCTCGCCTTCTTCGCCAACAAATAATCACCCGCAATGTACTTCCCCAGAACGATTTATTCATTTAACTTTTCGTTCTCCCTGCAAAACCATGTAAACATTATAATTCCTGATAGAATAAATATGAACAAAACTGAATATAGCTCTTTAATTGTTAACTTTACTGAGCTCAAGATTGCTGGTTCGAAACCTGGCCGAGGCCCTTAGTTTGTTTATGAGGGAAGTAAATAAACACTTAAGCATGCCATCCATCCCTCGGATGGGACGTTAAGCAATGATGCCGAGCCTGTACAATGTCGAATAAAAATTAAGATTGGCAACATTTAGGACTCTCATAGTAGAGTCGGGCTCATGTCGGGCTCAGAACAACAAATGAGCACTCTGGTAGTAGGCGATATGTTCTCATAGTTAAAATTTATAAGTCATAATAGTTAACTTTACATATTGGGGGGAGGTGGGAAGACGCAGCGAATATCATTTCGAGTTTCGAATTGAACACAGGGGTAATTCTCAAACCAATGCCTTCACGTTACTAACCGGCAAAAAAAAAACGGCCAGATGAAGTTACTAACTTTTTTAAAGTTACTAACCGGGCAGATAACGTTACTAACTTCTTTAAAGTTACTAACCGGGCAGATAACGTTACTAACCTGTTTAAAGTTACTAACCGGGCAGATAACGTTACTAACCTTTTAAAATTACTCCAGGCGAAGTAACCAGCAAAATCAAATATGTAAAAAATATCAAAATTTTAGTAAATTTATTAATTTTCCCATTTCTACTTTACGTGACAGTACCTAAGCTTACTCCATTTTCTTTTCATCCTTATTTCTTTTCTTCATCCTTCATTCTTCGATTTTCCTCCTCCTTCAAAGGTAATCCATCACTGTTGTTTTTTTTTTTTGTTTTTTCAGTGGTAAATGGATCAGAAATTTCAGACAAGCTTTACCAATACAAAAAAAAAAAAATCTATATAGAAGAAAGTCTTATTGACCAAAAGATTAGGAAGAAAAAGGTTAAAAGGTTTATAGGATTGGCTGTTACAGTTTTCTACTGGTGTTCATTGTTCTGGGGGGGGGGGGGGGGGGGGTCAGGAACCATTGAACAATATGATTGAAAAAGAAAAATGAGGGGGTGGCATTTGTCCATCCAATATCTTTGGAAAAGCTTTAGATGATATTTTTCTCCATATGGCATCTTTCTACCAACCTGTGCTAAAGCTTGACTTGGAACTCAGAGAAAAATCAAAAATCTAAATGAAATGTATCTACTTGAACCTATCTACCAATCAATGATAATAACAGTACTTTCTTATACCAACCACGTATTTACAGATCATTCTCCCTTCCCTTTCTCTCCTCAAAATCATTTCATACTGGTATGAATATATCATTGTGTTAATAAAGGTTAAAGGAGGAAGGTTTAAGGGTTAAGTGTTAAATAAATGATAAATTAATAAAAATATTATATAATTAATAATAATGAAATAATAATAATTAAATAAACAAAAAAGAATAAAGAATAATAATTAAAATTACCAAATTTCCTGTAGAAATTTAATAACTGGTCTTCTATTAATTTTGATTTCTACAGTAGTTTTCCGAAAGGGGCCCTAAAAAATTATCAAAAGTTCAAGACGTGCAATTTTGAAGAAAGTGCACGTATATTTAAAAAATTTCAATTAATAAACTTTTCATTTGGATTTCTAAAGAGATGCCATTTTGTCTTTTTTTTGCAAAAATATTAAATCTAATCCAAGGTTTTCAAATAATTTCACTGGGCCAACAGGGAAAATGAATAGAACAGAATTTATGAAAACAAATATTAGGTTTATTTTCTTAAATCTACATTATTAAAATTAAAAACTAAACATTGAAACAAACAAAAATCGAAAGAAAAAAATCTTAAAAACTGTTTTAAATTTTGGCCATTCTCTAAAATTAAGTTATATATCTCTGGGCATATATCCTGTACATATAAACAAATAAAAGTACCTTCTTTTTGGATCAATTTCACCGTCAATACACTCCTATTTAGTTCATTACAACATAAGCCTAAACATCACTCTACATGTTCACTCAGACCGCCGCCGTAGAACCTCAGGCCTCGACTCCCTCTACACACACTAAAAAACAACTGATGGCCGTGTTTTTTTTACTCGTTTGTTTTTAAAAGAAATTTGCTTTTTATACATAAAAATAAATATAATTAATTTTTCAATGTTTATATTATACTCATTTCAATGTGTGTATTATTTTTATACATCACAATCATATTGGTATATGAGACTCTCAGAATCAAGCTGTATAGTGAAAGAAAAAAAAAAAATCACAGATTGCAGCACATTACTATCAAAATAATGTAAGAAACGAATTAGTGTGAAAAAACGGTGAGGGAGAGTGATTTGTATAAAGGTGGTTGGTATACAAAAAGTTTTGTGTTGGCCACATCATTAATAATTAACTTCTTGCTCCTTCCCACATTGCCATATTCTAAATTTCCAGAATGTTCTTATAACAATCACCTTTCTACAGAACATTCTCGAAATTAGTTTTTTACTGGCATTACATTATTATGAGCCTCTTCTCCTGTGCCGATTTCACTGAAAGTATATGAGTCGTCCAGGTTTAGGGGAGGGAGCACTATTCAAAAACCCTAATAATGTAATAAATTGATCGACACAAAATTTAAGAGTGCCTATGTAAGTCATCTATTGAATATTCGCATACTTCAGTAACCCGAAGGGTAGGTCACTCCCTCCAACTTTAGGGTGGTGTTGGTGTTCAGAGCGAAATGGAGTAACATAACCTGACATGGATAACCACAGGGAACGGTGGCATGCAGCATCAGAACCGGTCTCCCTATTCTAATCTTTAACTTTCTTTGGAAACTATCTCTCTTACTCAGTCTGCTATGCTAGGGGAAGAAGAGGTTCGATAAAAACCAAATTAAGATCTCGAGTGTTCAAGATGGGCCACCATATTTGTCACTGTCAGCCAGCTCGCTAATCGATACATCAATTCTCGCTTCGTTTCTTATATCGCCTTATCAATACTCATCCTCCTCCTCATTAATATTTTCAATTTTTTCTTCTCTCTCGCCCTCTCCCCCTCCCTCCAGCACCCACCCCCTCACCACCCTCCTGTAATACGCCAGAGAAAGATTTCTCAACAGGAAATTGGTTTCCTTGCACCGGACGTCAAGAAATATTTTCCCATTTTATTGTCAGAGTATGTCCTTTTTTAAATTCCTAGCTATATGAACTCTAGGGGAAGTCATGTAATGAATCAGAAATTCGATGTAGAGTTTTCATCTGAATTTCATGTTTTTCGAACATTTCATGCAAGTTCAAAATTCCATAACGACCTATTAATTTTCAGGACGATCGGCCGAATGATGGGGGGGGATAAAGGGGGGCTCAACTCAAAAACCCTGTCGGAATTATCGTGTTCACAACAGACAAATTTTATTTATTTATTTATTTATTTTTTCTGGCTCCAAGGCGTAATTTCCGTATATAGCCTGACCCAAGATGTTTGAGTTCTTTGGGGAAACCCAGGAGGGACAAAGACCCGGGGCGGAAACAGAGAGCCCCCAGCGGGCCGCCCGACCCAGCCAGGGGACAGAGGACGGCACCACCAGGCTACTCTCTCTCTCTCTATATATAACACATTCCTTACGACATCAATCGAGGGCGCCGGTAGCTCAGTGGTACGCGTGCTTGTCTTCTGAGCTCAAGAACGTGGGTTCGAAACCCGACCGAGGCCCTTAGTTTATTTTATCTGGGATGTAAAATAAACTTAAGCACGCCGTCCTTCGGATGGGACGTTAAGCGATGGTCCCGAGCCTGTACGATGTCAGGTACTCGTTAAAGACCCCTGCCCTAGGTGAATAAAAATGTAGGGTAGGCAAAATTTAGGGCTCCCATAGTAGAATCGGGCTCATGTCCACCAGAGTGGCGAAAGAGCGCTCTGGTAGTAGGCGATATGACCTCGTAGTTAATGCCCAGGCATGAGTCATAAAACCTAACCTAACGACATCAATCAGCGTTTTTTCTAGTTTTTGTAATCAAGGGTTCGAAAAATATGAAATTCTTTTGAAAAATCAGCAGGATCTGACCTAGCATTACTTTCCCTATACTTCGTATTGCTGAGAAATTGAAAATAAGTCAGAAAATCCCCGGCAATGTACTTCCCCAGCGCTTATTAATTAATTAAGTTATACGCTCTCCCTCTGAACCTATTTGGCTCAAAATCGATAGGAGTCGTCCTTATGGGGTTTTGGATACACCTATAAAATTTCATATCGATACATTCATGCTATCGAGAGTTATCGAGTTAATGGACTCGCATACACCGATTACATAACTTCCCTCATACTTCGTCTAGCTGGGCAAGTAATGTACAAAGCGAGTGGTGTAGTATTTTGATTAGTGAAGCAGAAAACTCATATTCTAGTTACGCGGTTCAGTAAATTTAATTTGATACCTCAATTCTATTCTAGACAGTTTATTTTTTTATCTTTTTATATTCAGAGCAACCATTTCAGAACTTCTGATAAAAATGAATTCACATTCGGTTAAGCCTCTAAGCTCCTTTAATTTAACGCTCTGAATATCAAGAGATCCAAATCCAATATATATGATATATTTTATATGAAGACTGTCTATGTGTCTCTAGAGCGAAGATAGAACCAATTTAGGATCTCTAGCCGCTCGAAGATTGTACACTTGGGTAGACATCGCCAGTCTTTTTCTGTCCGAGAGGAAGGTAAATTTGTCTGCAACCAGCCCATTCTTGCATCCGACACTGTCCGATATCTAGGACTTTATTTAGACAGACGTTTAACTTGGACAACTAATATCAGACTGAAACGCACAGTCAAAAGACGATTTGGACGACTGAAATCAATCATCGGACGACGACCGACGTTATCGCTTGAAAACAAAGTTCACATATACAACACCATACTAAAACCCTTCTGGACTTACGGCATCGGCATATAGGGATCAGCCAAAAAATCAAACATACAACGTTTTCAATCAATACAATCCATTATAGTAAGCCACATTGTCGATGCGTCATTTTACGTTTCCAATCTCACATTATATAATGACATCAATTTGTTATCAGTTATTAGGACACGATATCAAAATTTTCACGTTAAACTCCATCTTCACACCAATCCACTTATTCTACAATTATCCACGAACACTCTCCCCACAAATCCGCAATGACGTCTCAAGCGGGTATGGCAGAGGGACCTACTCCAGGACTAGCCTGGACTCCTCTTCAGTCACGTACCTCAGCAGTACAGCCACACACTTGCCACTGCTCAACATCACAATCACTAGTGACAAATGTTCTGTCGTTGTAAATATGTAAATAAATAAATAAAATAAATTTGTCTAAAACCCTTTCGTGTAATCAGCAATTCGACGTTCAGTAATGCCAGTTTGAAATAAAAGAGAAATGAATTTGAGAAGAAGGAAGGGAGAGAGCAGTAAAAATGCAGTGGGTATAAGAAGAAAACCGGTGTGCGTCAGCAGAAGCTGAGCTCCTCCGTCATGAATTTGAAATGATTTCAATTTAAAATTATTTTCAACCAAAATTTCAAACGAATATAATTATTAACAATCGATTTTACCTTTGATGTTGTGAGAACTTCAATGTTTCCATGTCGTGAAGAATGGTGAATATCTTGATGAGAACTTGATTCATCTGTAGCATTAACATCATTGGCATTATGACACTTTCTTATTTTATTGTCTTTTTTTTACTTTTCATTGTTTACACTATAATCACGCACGATAAAGCAAACGTTTAACAAAACGCATAGTGGCTGTATACAGTTGAATAAAGAGTTGGAGGGGAAAGGAACTTTCGTTGCCTACTTCCGTTCCGTGTCGTTTTGGCGCTATCTGTTGATTTTTAGCTAAACTAATTCAATTAGTTTACTCATCTCGCGTCTAGAGGGTCATTCCTTCAACTAGCTTCTAGGGAACCATGTTCCCACCCCGCAGTTTCGTGTTTCATGGCTTCAGGCCCCATATAGTTTATGAATTCTGCCTCCTGCTCCACCCAGACGTATCTGAAGTATCTATTACAGATTCAGTTAAGTGTGTTTGTTTAGTTATTAATAACCATTGTCTAATGTTTATTTTTAACCAGAGAACCCTCCTGATCTGCTAAGAAGTATTATAGGAAGTTCGCTCCCTTCTTGGTACATTATTATATCTTTCCTTATTATATCTCATATAAAGTCCACAATATTTCCTACCCACCTTCAGGTGCAGCCTTCCTTCCCATCAAAGGCGTATACAGGGAAAATTATGTAATCCCTCAGAAGTTCAATGTTCACTTCTCACCGGATTCTATATGTGAATTCAAAACCCCATTAGGACAACACTTAATAATTTTCAGTGGAATCAGCAGAAGGGAAGGGAGGATCAGACGGGGGCTCAACTCAAAAAGTCCAATAACTGCCGATGTAATGAAGGTATCGACATGAAATTTAATATATAAAGACATAACGCAATGAGGATGTAACCTGTTTCAGGGATATCGGTTGATAGAATGGGCGGGCTCAATCAGTGGCGTTAAAGCAGAACTACCCCCCCCCCCCCCCCCCCCCCTGCGCTCATTAGTCAGTTTATATAATATGAAGATGGCTGATGTAGTGAAAAAAAAAAATTGTTGCTGAAGTTTCGGTGTAGAGGAGATCTTCAGATCTTGTAGACTGCCTGATGATGAGAGCAACCTCGAAAGCCGGCTAGCTAATACAAATAATAATATGTGAGAGGTCACGCTTATAAAACAGGTTCGTTAAAGATAAAGAAATATGCACGTTAAATTGGGAAAGACGTCCTAGTGATGCGCGAAGGACCTCTTGCGGTCTTGCGCGCATACTTTAATGACGTCAT
Organism: Aradus depressus; assembly: GCA_963662175.1. Taxonomy (NCBI): domain Eukaryota; kingdom Metazoa; phylum Arthropoda; class Insecta; order Hemiptera; family Aradidae; genus Aradus; species Aradus depressus. The sequence continues at coordinate 37,936,799 of OY759219.1, read as the reverse complement.
TCGTTTACAGACTCAGAATGTTACTCAACCTGTACACAACGAAATTTTATGGAGAAGCGAAAAGTTAATTGATTAATTTATTGTGGAGAAGTATAATGGCGTTGATTCACCGACGACTTCTTTTTATTTATGCTATAAACACGGTATGTTTGGAGCATGAGATCTTCCGCCTTTGAACAAACAGTAGTACGTGTGGTGCCATCTATGATATTAGTTGTGGGACCCAGGGACTCTGAAGTGTCATGTTCTCATAGAGCAGTGAATAATTAATTCTCTACTTAATATGTGTCTTGTGTCAGTCTCATACCAGTCTGTGTTACGAGGTGTTACAGTAATAAGGCCCTCTGGGGACTCAATTCTGTTAACTAGGTATGTAGTTATTAGTAGCGGATTCCTATTTAAATAACTGTTATTTTTTTTTTCAACACTAGACTGGTTAAAATATATGTGGCATACTAGCATGCCCACAGACATAGGTATTTAGAAGTGGGCGATAGTCTATATTTGGTCACTATCGATAGTCCGATACTATTAGTGGACAACTATCGATAGTATCGATAATTCAGTAAGTTGCCGCTTTTCATGCAAAATATTTTCCAATTCCAATATTATATTATTATATGATTATTTTATTTTTATTTTTCATGTACATCTACCTAATTTAATTTATTCTATGTTATGGAGGATGAAAGTGGAATAAAAATATCAATCTAATAAGTAATTGTTCTTTCAAATCGAACTTTTATTTTATGGAAATAACATTTTCTGTCGAAAATAATCGCATTAAGTATAACTCTTGACAAGAATATTAACACATTAATTAAAGTTAAAAAAACACATTTTCAACAATTTTTATTTCAATCAACAACTTTCAAACAATAAATTATCAATTGCCGAAAAATACTTTTGTAAAACTTTATGGAACAGTAGGCAGTGGTGATCCAGCTTCTGCAGTGGGTTGTTTGGGCTTTGGTGAATGTTTATACGTGTCATGTCGTAAGTTCATGTCGTAAGTTCATGTCTTAAGAGGTGTTCTCTTAAATTGGATGTGTTGCAACTAGTTTTGAATAAAACTTCGCACAAAGTACATTTATCACTTCTCCCATCATCAAAGTAAAAGTTCTAAAATAACTTTCTTCTAAACGACGCCTTTAATGAAGGAAAATTAATATCGATATTTATTTAGACTATCGATGAGGCTATCGGCAGTATTGTCGACTATCGCCCATTCTTACCAGTATTTGCGATACCAAAAATTCGAATACCGCTGAATCCCGGTATTGTCGGGTTTTTCTATCAGATTTTTATCTGTTGATATGAAATGGGTAAAAATGAAAATATTGTATATTTTTTTATTTTTTAATGTAGAAAGTTACAATTTTTTTAACAAAAATGAAAGCAAATGCGCAATGAAAAATCTACATTAAAAAATTTTAAATGACCCACGTTTACAGAAAATGTTATCTTAAAAAACATAACATACTCAATGTATCATATCCCAAATTACTTGTTATATTGCTGGTCAGATAAACAGCTGCTGAAAATGTTCTTTCTGCCTCAACACAAGGCACAATAGATTTAAGACAGCTGTATGCCATATCAAGATACTTGCCTCTTGACCCACCTCATAATTTGTTATGTTTAGAACTCAGTAATTGCTGAGCACTGCCGTGGTGTCTCATTCCTCACTCATTGTCTTGTAGCAAAATAAGCGATGCACAAAATGTGAGGAAGCCAGCCTAAGAATCTTTAGACGCTAGCGAAACCTAGCGGATTTTCAAACAATTATTATGTTTAGTCTTTAAGGAGTATATAGATCGAGAGAATAAGTTTTAAGTTGGTGGCAACACTGGAATTAGTTGGCCTGAAGTAATGTCTCGAAGGAGAATTTGAAAATTATGATACAACAATCCCGCTCACATAATCCTGATTTTCCGGGAATGAAAAATGACGCGGGGTCCCAATATGGTCCTGAGCCTGTACAATGTCAGGTACTCGTCAAAGACCTCGAAGAGAAGCGGAGATCAGAGAAATTCTGAACTCATAAACTCCATGAACTGCCGATGTAATGAAGGTATGGAATCAAAATTCCATATTTAAACACAAAAGCCCATGAGGACAATACTTGATAATTTGCAGGGAATTGGTCGAAGGGAAGGAGGATTTAGGGAAGAGGGCTTAACTCAAAAACCATAATATCTGCCGATGTAATGAATTTATCGACACAAAATTTAGTATTAGGATATATGAGGAGTTTGGAGCCAGAGCGGACCAACTGGTTGAAACTGATCAGGAAGAAAGTGGCAATTGAAAATTGAGTACATTTTGTTTATCTCCATAAATGGGCTCCAAATATTTATTTATATTTGAAATTCTAGAATAGTATTGGATGAGTGATCCCTTTTTGTGTTCTATAAAGTTTTTGAAGGCCGTATGATCCATTATGACTGAAAATATATGCACAAAATATTTGTGGACTAAACTTAAAGTGCTGCTATCTATCACTGAAGTGAAGAAACTAAGTGATCCACACTGGTTTTGAAAAAGGGAACCTATGCCAACATCAGGATGGTAATAACTCATTTTCCGAAAAATTGTGGGTTGGTCCGCTCTGGCTCCAAACTCCTCATATAAGCCCCTGTGTAAGTCATTAGCCCAAATGGTCGGCCGGTTTTGGAGGGGGAATTACAGTAATTCACCGACGATTTTATTTATAGGTTAGGTTTTATGACTCATGCCCGGGCTTTAACTACGAGGTCATATCGCCTACTACCAGAGCGCTCTTTCGTCACTCTGGTGGACATGAGCCCGATTCTACTATGGGAGCCCTAAATTTTGCCTACCCTAAATTTTTTATTCACCTAGGATAGGGGTCTTTAACGAGTACCTGACATCGTACAGGCTCAGGACCATCGCTTAACGTCCCATCCGAAGGACGGCGTGCTTAAGTTTATTTTACCTCCCAGATAAAATAAACTAAGGGCCTCGGTCGGGCTACGAACCCACGTTCTTGAGCTCAGAAGGCAAGCACGCATACCACTGAGCTACCGGCGCCCTCGATGTTATTTATATATTTTACATTTAACCAACTTTAACGAAATCTCTCAGTAGAATCAATGTAATGTGTTGAGCTTTAGCTGCTTGTAGTTTTTATCAATTTAAACTTTGAGAAACTTTCCTCCCGTCTCTTACTGGAAGCCCATAAACTTAAAGAAATATTAAAGCTATAAATCGTCTCTCTGAGCTAATTTCATAAACTCGGCCGAGAATTTAAGTATACTGACTAGGAATTTTAGCTTCAATGGAACTAGTAATCCTTCAATGTGTGATCAAGGAGGCCCCCTCCGCAATTTGTTCAAAATTTGTAGACAAAATTTAGGACTCCCACAGTAGAGTTTGACTCATGTCCACCAGAGTGACGAAAGAGCGCTTTGGTAGTAGACGATATGACCTCGTAGTTAAAGCCCGGGCAAGAGTCATAAAACTTAACCTAACCTCTTTATCAGCCAAATCGGCCAAAGGAATAGGGGAATTAGCGGAAAAGCTTAACACAAAAACTCTAATAACTGTAGTGAATGTGTCGACAAAAAATTTCATGTCAATTCAAAATTCCATAAAGACGTCACTTATTAATTTTCAGCGGAATCGGCCTAATGGAAGGAGAGGATCAGTGGGGGGCTCAACTCAAAAACCCAAATAACTGCCGATGTAATGATTGTATCGACATGAAATTTTATATTTAGTTAAAACCCATTGGGGACACCTGTGATATTTCAGCGATATTGGTTGAATGGAAGGGGACGAGGCTCAATTTAAAAACCCTATTATAAATGCCGATGTAATGAATTTATCGATGCAAAATTTAGTTTGAGGATTTAGGAGCCCCTATGTAAGTCAACTGTTGAATATTAGAGCAAAAGGTTTCGGAGGGGGAGCAAAAAGTTAATTTTTAAATTTATATCAGGATTCAGGGAACATATTATTTGATAATGAAGAAGATTTCATTACTATGAAATGAGGACTTGAAGCCAGCCTTTGCTTTTGGCGTAACGATTGTTGCTAAACCTTGGGACAGGCGTGTAGGATTACATTCGGTGAAACAGCCCCAACGTAAACTGAGCTATATCACTTTTGAACTTTGAAAATGGTGTAGACCGAAACTGATACAGTATATGTTTATATATTTCTCTGGAATTAGACAATATAGATGTCAAACAACTTCTTTGTTTTTATTTATTTTATTTATTTTCTACTATATCGACACAGATTGCTGAAATTTATTCTGACATTATTAGATTGTCGGTTTAGTTTGGCGGGGCAGCCATTTTTTATTTAATTATTTATTATAATTAGTAATATGTAAAATAAAATTTAAAATAATTAATATAATAAAATAAACTAATAATAAATAATAATAATAATAATAAAACTACCATATTTCCTATAGAAATTATACTCTTCTGCTAAATTTTGATTTCTAAAGTAAGCCCCAAAAGGACCCTAAAAAATATCGAAACTTCAAGACGTGCAATTTTATTTAAATTTTAAAAAAAATTTCAATTAACAAATGATAGAACCTAAGTAGAAAAAATTTAGTACTCCCAGAGTAGAGTCAGGCTCATATCCACCAGAGCGAGGAAAGAGCACTCTGGTAGTAGGCGATATGTCTGTAGTTAAAGCCCTGGCATGAGTCTCATTAACTAATTTATAATCTTGATGTATACAGGGAAATCACATAATTGAATATCAAATGAGCCAACATGTCAGACCACACCCAATCTAATGTCCATGTAATTCAAAATAAGAATTTATCCCTGTCAATACCTGGTATAATTTGAACTGGGTCAATGAAATCCTTGAAATCCCTCGGGATAATGAATAATACATTTGGCAATCGGAGGTTCAGCTTTCATTTCCCCAACTGACCGCTGTTCCCAGTCAAATAACTTCTTGGTCAAAAACCAATATACCAGCCCGGGGCCTCCTATATGACGCTATTTGAGAGAATGTCTTCATTGGAGTATGATCCTTCAATTGTTCATTTTGTTTTAAACATTTAATTAGGAATGTTATCTATTATATATATCCTTTAGTATAAGGAAGTATTGCAATCGTGCAAAAATCCGAAGTAGAGTTTTATACGAAATTTCGCGTTTGAATGTCCCCTAATTGTTGTTTTGATGACCTTTGTCTATGTGTACATGTTTGAGAATGCTCTAACTTAGAAAGAAAGAAGAAGAAAATAAATTTTATTATTCTGGGACCGAGGTCCTCTAACAATAAATACATAAGTCAAAAAGAAAAGGAAACAATGAAAAAAAGTATCAGTAAGTCCAAAGAATAAATACAAAAGTAAATAAATATAGTGATTCAGTGGAGAAAAACTAGACAATTGTGAGTACAAATAGATAAATAAATAATTAACATGAAATTAACAGCTTAATTATGAAGAAAATTTAAAAAAAAAGTATATATAAACGTGAATAAAATAAAATAAATTAATAAAAATAGACAAAGCATAATACAATGATGGTTGATTATAAAAGAGAAGGAAGGATGCCCAGCCAAGGTTTGAAATAAAATTAATTTTAGACAGAAGGGGCTGGATAGAAAAGTGTGAGGAGAGAGAAGAAGAAAAATAAAAAATAAATTAATCAATGAAAAAAATATATAAACATGTAAAATGTATATTAGAATGAGTGGTTTTGTATGTAGAGAGAGTGAGTGAACCCAGCAATTCCCACCCCTTAGAGCTATGCCAGTTGTCCTTTAACCGCTGTGCTGTGTGGGTGGGGTAAGTAAGTTTGTAATTTTTATCTTGTTACTCTGTACCCTGATGCTTTAAGAGTTATTTATACTTCTCACTAGCAGTAATACCCGGCGTTGCCCGGGGAACTTTGACTTTTCTCCCAATATCTCCTATAACGCTATTCAGTTCCTCGACAGTACATTCATGATGTTATAATTTTCAATTATTCATACGGAATAAGACTTATAGTCCTTCAACTGTAGTAACGCTAGCTTTGGAGCTGAAACTAATTTATTCAAAAAGATTTCTCATTAATCGTTGCAATGGTTTTCGAGTTACAAAGATTGCGTGAGTGGATGCTGGGATGGACCAGATATTGAGGTACTAATACGCCTATAACCTTCCACAGACGATGACGAACAAATTTAAAAAAAAAATAATCAAATCCATCAAGCCGTTCGTGAGTTATAGCGGTACAACGCACAGACATTTTCAGCTTTATATATATGATTATTTGTTTTTATTGTCACATTTTATTATTCTATCATAGATGAACCACTGATGATGACGCTGTTGCGTCGAAAACCGGTTCTGGTCTAAAAGAAAACAGTGGGAAGACAACGTCTTTTATTTCTATGATTCATCATTTAAGTAATAAGGCCTGTCTGAAAGGGGACGGATGGGAAGACAAGCTCATACAGATGTTCTCTTTAATATTGTCAGCTAGTTGCAGAAAGCCACCCGAGGTGTGACTGACCCCAGAAGACATTGGCCCCCGTTAAGTCCCTGACAGTGATTAACTGACCCTGGAGTTGGCAGACCTTGCGGTTCATCGACAGACGACAACTCAAACTCTTATTTATTTTTTTTTTCCCCCAGTTATACGAAGTATAGAGAAAATTATGTAATCGGAAAGAAATTCGAAGCGGAGTTTCATATTTTCCAAATTCCTGATTCCAAAAATGAAAAATATAAAGTCTTCGGTGAATCACCGGCAATGTATCGAAAATAGATAATACATTTATTTTCATTAAACCAAATGGTAATAGGATACGTCAAAATAATTTATACATTAAGTTTGCTTATATATTAGATTTATAACTACTTGAGTCTAATACACCTATGATTAGTAGTAATAACAAAACTATTAAAAAAAGTAAAATGAAATTAATAAAAACTGAACAAATAAATACTTTAAAATATATGAGTACATAAACAAAATATTAATATAGAATATATAGATACATTTATAATAAGTAGACACATTTTTCAATTTTATAAAAATTAAGATAACTATTTTTTGAAAACTCTTCGGTAGTGTCTTTATCCCAACGATGTTTCGGGACGTTCTTATGTCACTTCATCAGGTCCCAATTTGCGAGATATAGAAAAGAAAACAATATATGAAAAAATAAAATAAATATATAAATCAATTATAAATGAATAAATAGATCCATAAAATAATAAGAATAAGAAAAAATAAGAAATAAACAAAAAATTGTATTTTTTTTTCTAATAATAGTATATTTTTCTGAATATAATATTAAAAAATAAGAGTTAATAAACATACATTAAATAATATAGCAAGAGAAATAAAATTAATAAGTATACATGTAGTGAAAAATAGAGACTAATCATAACGTAGATTCGACTGACCTGTGGAAGATCACTGTCCATGTACTTACCCAGAACGAATTAATCAATTAATTTTTCGCTTCTTCTCCAAAACCAGCAGGTTTGCGCTAATAATCAATAGTTGACTTACATAGGGGCATACTAAATTTTGTGTCGATAAATTACATCGAAAATCGATGTGTTGTCCTCATGGTGTTTTGAATTCACATATCAAATGTTGTGTGTATACATCATTACAACGGTAATTATTAAAGTTTTTGCGACGAGCCTCTCCCTTCCTTTTCGTTGATGTGACTGAAAATCAATAGGTATCCTTCTTGAAGAGTTTTAGATACAGATATAAAACTTGGTGTTGATACGATACTAAGACTACGACTCCCCCAGGGCTTCTGCTAGAAGTTCTTTTGTTGAGTGTTTCTAAAGGGAACAGAGATCTCCCCTGAAAGACAGTCCCGTATTGAACTACTCCGGTCATCTCCAGAGAATGTTATTATGTCTAGTGTCCCACCGCAGACTTCCCCTAAAACCGGACAGTTTTTCCCATCCTCTCCTTCGGTTCACACTCCATAAAACTGAAACAGATCCAACATGAGTCGGCTGTCGAACGACCCTTATTCTATAACCAGATGTTAAGCTAACCTTATTGATCTCAGAAAGTTCCCAGAGAAAAAGGGTACCCTTTCTTGGTCAAATGCTGAAATATTTTGGCATATACATTATAATTTAGCGCGTACACTCATTTTTATAATATGACTCTCATGGCAGAGCAAGAGGCATATTTTTTGAGTAGCATATTTCCAGGAATGCTTTAGTACTCATTATTTTGATATACAGGATACTTTATTTGATTCATTTCTTCTCGTTCTTTATTTATTTATTTCTTCTTTTTTACGTCCTCAGCTATAGGGGAGTTATATAATTGGTAAGAAATTTTCTATTTGAGTTCTCACCTGAATTACCTTTTTTCAGACACTCAAAATCCATCCGGAAAAATGATACTGGCAACGAATTATTTAGATTAGTTCTCTCTCTTCCTCCAAAACCATTCGGCTGTTTAGGCTAAAAACAGTAGTTGTCTTATATAGGGATACTAGCAGTAATACCCGGCGTTGCCCGGGGAACTTTGACTTTTCTCCCAATATCTCCTTTAAGTCTATTCAATTCTTCAACAGTACATTCATGATGTCATAATTTTCAATTATTCATACGGAATAAGGCTTATAGTCCTTCAACTATAGTAACGGTAGTTTGTTTTTAGGACCCCTGGGCACCACAGCTAGTATGCGCCTTTCAACGGCGGAAACCACAGCTAGTGAATACTTAGCATCGCTGGACATCCTAGCCAGTGCGTACTTAAGAACGCTTGTGACCACAGCTGGTATGTGCCTTGCAACGGCGGACCCCACAGCGAATACATAGTTACTACTACTACATGTCAAATTCATGACAATCCGCTTACCCTCTAATCAGTCAGCATTATTTTTATGCTTAGCCCCCCCCCTCCCCCCCCCCCCCGTTCAAATTTTTAAGATGTCTCATAGTGTATTTTTCTATTTGGCCATCAAGAATACTACATGAGAAATTCCGTGACAATGCGATCATCCGTTAATGATCTATTACTATCTTCATATTTAGACCTACAACCACAACCCCCCTCCCGTTCACAATTTTGTGATCTCACACACCCTATTTTTCTATTTGGCCTTTATGAATACTAATTGGGAAATTTCGTGACTATTCGATTATCCGTTAATGACTTATCACTATATTTATAATTAGGCCCCCATCAACCCCCCCCGTTCAAAACACTGGGACGCCACATACCTTATTTTTCTATTTGGCCTTCAGGAATACTACATGTGAAATTTCGTGACAATACGACCAACCGTTAATGAGCTATCTCTATATTTATACTTAGGCCCCCCCTACAACCCCCCCTCCCGTTCAAAATTTTGGGACGCGACATAGCCTATTATTCAATCGGGCTCAAAAGAATGCTACATGGGAAGTTTCATAAAAATCCGTCCAGCCGTTTGGGCGTGATGCTGGAACAAACAAACACACCCCGTTTCAGCTTTATATATATAGATATATAGATATATATATATCGAGGGCACCGGTAACTCCATAAATCCATAAATGAAAAAATAGCACATATTATGGAGGAAATATTAATTAAGAAGGGATGTTACCCCTGAATCACCAGTCGACAACCCTAATCAAGCATTGCTTAGAACAAAATTATTTTGAATTCAATCAATCATTTTATCACCCATGGGTTTCCTCTATAGTCTTCTAGCAGCTGAGGTCTACAAGGTTTGGTTGGAGAGGGAGTTTATTATGAACCCCAGAAACCCACATTTCCAGAAAATAGCGCTCTGGAACCAATTCTGAACTAAACAGCTTACAGGACTACATAAACTCACAGACACTATAAAATTCACCATAAAAAGAATAAATAAAAAACACTTTATTTGGTTCAGCGCAGAAAGCGCTATTCACAATAAAAAATAAAAATAATAATAAAGACGGTAGTCAGGGGATAATGTCTTGAACAAGCCGGGGCTTCAGACGACCCCATGCCAAAGGTAGCGGCTCCAGAAACACGCCGCAGCCCAGCCCTGAAGCTTGTCGCTAACTCCAATATGAAGTCTCTAACGTGGGGAACACCCAGCTCCCTGCGTATCTGAGAATTCCATACCATCCAAAGCGCGTTTACGGCAAGGCGGAGAACTTTGTTTTCGAATCTTACCAGTTTTTTAATGTTGGTCTGGCTTGTGCTGAGCCAAACAGGACAGGCGTATGTGATGAGTGGCCGTATAAGTGCGGTGTAGAGTAGTGTGGCACATTCATGTCGGAGTGTAGTGTTCTTGTTTAGAAGTAGAGAGACAGAGAAGTAAATTCACTATAGACTTGGGACAAAACAATATTATCAATTATTTGAATCAACAAATTACAAAACAGGACAATAACTATACCTTCAAAAGCGTGAAAAAATTACTTTGCGATAGCAAAAATAACGTCACAATGCTTGGATGGCCGAACGACGTACGCATACTTCTCGGACGTCCGGGTACGCCTTGACTCAACATGGGTACAGCCTAATCACTGGACGTCTCAAATATTATCAGGTCATGGTGATTTCAACTCTAAGCTGTTCTTCTTTCACAAGAAGAACACCCCGAACTGTTCTTGCGGCGGTATCGAGGCTGCAGAACATGTGGTCCTCGAATGTCCGCTGTACGACCAAGCTAGGGTGGAGTTGATTCATGGGACAATATCATATTTGGGACTGGATCTACGGCAGATGGTGACGGAAACAGACTACCCGATGTTCTGCCGATTCGTCGGCTCCTGGCGGGAGCAGAAACAGGCAATGCAAGATAGTAACCCCTTGATCCCCAATCTTCATGAACGTAGACTGGGTGATGTTGCTGCAATGCAAGGCGCATCCTCTTTTAAAACCAAATAAAAAAAAATATATAATAATAAAAAATAACCGTTTAAAACATTTCTTTACCTTTCTAAATGTATGTTGATAGTTTGAATAGAAATTCAATCTTACAGAAATATTTATCAACTCAGAGGAACTTAAACAAACGGTAAATTAAAGTGTGGAATAACGTGAGGTACAATTCCATTTGGTAAAGCAACCACCAATCTGTGGAAGCTGGGCATGACATGTAATATGTGCAAACGTCACAACATAGTTGAGACGTCATGAAACTCAAAGCAGGTATACAAGAACATTATTTCGTGTAATCTGAGTTGTACAGTTTCATTAAACTAATTACTCCATCATGTATATTTTATTAATTATTTTTCTTCTTTATTTATATTTATTTTTATAAGAAAGGTTGACAATAAGGATAAAATTTATGATACTATAATAAATTTAATGATACTATAATACAACATTTTAAAAATAAATAATAGAAAGTCAGAAGTAATAAAGGAATGTATATGTACCAAATAATAATAATAATAATTATTATTGTTATTATTTATTTCCGTTAAACCGTAATAAGATACGTCATAAGAATGGATACATTAAGATAGCATATAAATTAGATACATAAAATGGTGGCCGTGCGGGCTACTATGCATAGAGCATTGGTCGCATTGTCTCACCATGGTTTGCGGGTTCGAATCCCGTCCGGGAGTGAGTTTTATTTCGTAGAAAGAACTCCCTTCCGGGGCCATTGAAGTCGTAAATAACTAGGTAACACCCACTGTAAGAGTCATGGCTAATATGCATCGTACGTACATTAGGCCAAGAATGAAAAAAAAAAAAAAAAAAATTAACAATACTACTGAAAAATAAAATTTAATGAATAAATATGCAAACATGAATACAATAATAATAAATACCAAAAAAAAAAAATTTTACATAGATTAAAATGCATATAAACATTTTTTATGACTTTTCGGCTTCCTTTTAATGTGTGTCTTTTAATAGTAAATTATAGGAGCCATGGTGGCCGTGCGGGCTAGAGCGTAGGGCTTTGGTCGCATGGTCTCATCATGGTTTGCGGGTTCGAATCACGTCCGGGAGTGAGTTTTATTTCGTAGATAGAACTCCCTCCCGGGGCCATGGATGTATCGTAAAATAAATAGATAACACCTTTACAAGAGATATGGTTAATATGCATCGTGCATAAGGCCAAAAAGAAAAAAAATCAATTATCTATTATTTTTTTCAATAGTGAATTAAAAATGTAAAAAAAAACTTTAATAAAATGACTGCAACAAAGCTGTCGGTGAATCACGGCTATGTAATTCTCCAACAAGAATTAATCAATTACGTATTCGCACTCCTTTGAAGCCAATCGACTGTTGAGGCTTAAACTCATTATTTGACACAAATTAGCTTATGCATCATACTAAATTTTATGTCGATATATAGGTACATTCATTACATCAGCAGTTATTAGGATACTTGAGTGAAGCCCTTCCTTTCTGCTGATTGCGCTGAAAACTAATAGATTTCATTCTAATGAACACAGACTAACAGACGTTTTACTTCCCCGAGCTATACGAAGTATAGGGGAAGTTATGTAATCGTTCAAAAATTCGATGCGGAATTCGACTAAAAGAAAGGGAGGAGTTTTAGCATAAAAACTCTAATAACTGCCGATGTAATGAATATATCGACATGAAATTTTGTTTGTGAGACCAAAATCCCATAAGGACAATACCTGTCGATTTTCATTCTAATCGGTCAAAGGGTAGAAGGGGTAAAAGCTTAACTAAAAAACTAATAACAATACACAAAATTACCTTCAAAAACTCATTAATATTCAGAGGAATCGGCAGAAGGGAGGGGGGGATCAAGGGGTGCTTAACTCAAGAATCCCAACAACTGCCGATGTCATGAATGTATCGACACAGAATTTAGTGTGTTACTATTTAGGAGCCCCTATGTAAGTCAACTGTTGATATATTAGTGCAAACAGTCGACTGGTTTTGGAGGTGAAGCGAAAAGTTAATTGATTAATTCGTTCTGGGGAAGTACATTGCAGGAGATTCACCGATGACTTTTTTTTTTTAATTTTGTAAATAGGAGGTTCAATAAAACCTTATCAATATAAATTAAAAAAATACCTATTTCCCCTCTATGCGGTGGATGTGGTGGTGTGAAGCCCCCTTCAGGTACACCCGAGAAAGAAAATATGAGGTCGAAAAACATTCTGACCGATTACAAAATTACATCTATACAAGTAACTGGAAGAGGTCAGGACACATCCGCCGATCTCCAACCAGGAGGCCAGCACGGTCCAGCAGTAGAGAAGGACGAGTTGGGGCGTCGAGAGAGTAGAGGGAGATTCCGGCCATCACCAGCACACCGTTGAAACATGGCCTGAAAAAACAAATAATAATATTAATATTAATTATAATAATGTAAATCCAGAGGCCAACTCTGCATGAGATCCGCGTTGGATGATGTGACGATAAGGATTTGGCAAGAGGATTTTGAAGAAGGAGCGGTTCGCGAGGCACTTGGAAAAAAGGGATTTGATGTCTGTGACAAAAGGAAGTTTGAGGTCGTTGTGGAGTGTGAGGTTGGAAACAAAAAAGGGAGCAATTACATTGATTCTAAGGACTTAAAAGGATTAAATCCGCTAGATGTTAGATGGCTTGGATACGTAGTGAATAAGATCTTACGTTGATCAGTCAGGAATTTTATGTTGAGTTTTCTCCGGAATTCCATATTACCCAAGCCCCTAATTCCAAAAATAAAAAAATTGATGATTTGACAGAATGAATGAATCGGCACAAAACTGCATATATAAATCCAATACATTACTACTATAAGGAGGATAAGCATCAATTTTCTGCCGAATTGGCTAAACGAGAGCAAGGCTTTTGAAAATTCTGAAAGAGATACATAATATGTTATATTCATGCATATTTAGAAATAATTGTGGAAATTCATTGAGTGATGGTTTACTGAAGGACAGGCGGTGCGATGGGAAGCGCTCTGGCTCCCTAGAGAGGCTTGCTATCCTTTGTGGCAACACCCCTAGACTTGGTGCTAGGCTGGCTCGTTGTCCAACCCTCCTCCTTCACTTACCATCCAAGAGGACCTCTCCTTCCTAGACTCGACGAGAGTCCGTCACTTCTCACCATACCTTTCCATCATCCGCTAATCCTATTCTGGAAACGCTAATGGCCACAGCAGCCGATGCGTAAAAAAAAAAAGAAAAAAAAATTGTTATTATTATTTACTATTTATTTATCTTTTCAAGTCGTATTAATTTTTATTATCATTTTATTATAACTAGGCTCAAATCTTATGATTCACAATTAGTATCTGAAATTAATATTAGCATACTGAACCAGAAGATTAAGATTATTTTAATTGGAATTTTAAAGATCAAAGATATATATTTATATTGGTAAGATCCTTTGTTGTAAATAAAATTTATTATGTACTTAGGCGAAGGTATAATTTGATTTTTAATCACGTTGTTATTGTATTTTGTTGTTCTATACTTGAACGCCAAGTGATAGATGATTTAATTTCTTTTTTGTTTGTAAATTATGACGACTACACTGACGGTCATGTGACCAAGAGGTCGTCTTTGGTATAAGATTTTTGATTTTCAAATTATTTGTATATGTGTACTTTATTTTTAAATAATTAAAGACTTAATAATAAAAAAAGGGGGGGAAAAAAAAATTCACTTCCATTTAAATAAACCTAGCCTTCACTGTACAATAAACTATAATTATTATAATTATTTCAAGATAATACAAAAAAGTAAAATCTTTTTAATAAAATTAATTATAAATAAAAGTATTTATAATCCAATAATTTCAATTTGGACTAAATTTCACAATCAATTTAATTGGTGCAAACAATAAATCAGTACAAAACTTGTACCTTGCCAGGCCTACTTTGTTACGACTTTCTCATCTTAAAACGAGAGACGGCGGATGTGTACATAAACCAGAGTCTAAGTCACTTTCCTAGAAATAAGTAAAATTACTATCAAATCTACATTCATATAAATTTATATATTAAAATCCTATAACAAATGTAATGTAACCCACCTCAACTTCTATATCGCTCTTGACCTAAAAAAATTCAGGTAATGATCCAAGAAAATATCCTAAAAAAACATCCAACTAGCATAATAAAAGTAACATACTACGTGGCTCATCAATTACTGGGCAGGTTCCTCTGAAAGGATTGGTATACCGCCAAATTCTTTTAATTTAAAGACCCAAACTATTAATTTTAAGAGCAAATAATTTACAATCATAATAATAGGGTTATCTAATTCTAGTTTATGCTATGATTATCATATTATAATAACCAAAAACTTTAAATTTACTGTATATTTACCTAACAGTAATTTAGGTAAATAAAACAAATAATAATAATACATCTCATTAAAAATCACTCGACCTGGATGTGTGACAGCGACTGCTGTAAAGAGTTTTTAGCAAAAACGGTCGATTTTTCGGAGGGTGAGCAATACCGTTATTATTTTGTATTGGGGAAGTACGTAGCCCGTGATTCACAGACGGCTATTTTGTTTTTCTGTACAGATGTAAAGTAGGCCAGTCAGCTCTTTCCGTAATTCTTTGTTGTTTTTCCATTTTATTTTTAGTTATACATCAGTCAGTAAAAAAGCTGATGAATAAAGACGTCACTAACTAATCATCAATCTTTTTTTTTTTTGTTGATATATTTTGGAGTAACGTAGTTACGACTCTGCATCTATTATAGTGTTATGACTAGGGATGGGCGATAGTCAATGGTACTATCGATATATCAAAATTTCAATTGATAGTAAAGTAAATATCGATATGAATTCTAAAAAAAAGTTGCGTAATTTCTCAACCCATGATTAGGTTAGGTTTTATGAGTCATGACCGGGCTTCAACTACGAGGTCATACGCCTACTACCAGAGCGCTCTGGTGGGCATGAGCCCATCTCTACTGTGGGAGTCCTAAATTTTGCCTACCCTAAATTTTTATACACCTAGGAGGGGTCTTTAACGAGTACCTAAGACGTACAGGCTCAGGACCGTCACTTAACGTCCCATCCGAAGGACGGCGTGCTTAAGTTTATTTTACCTCCCAGATAAAAGGGCCTCGGTCGTGTTTCGAATGTTAATCAACTTTGATCGGAAACAGATTGTTTTCCTATAAATATTTGAATATTTTGAATTAACGCTTGCCACTTCAGATTAGTGATGATGGTATATACTAAATAGGAGTGGAAATTGGGGCAGTATAATAGTATACGTCGTTCGACCAATTTAGTCAGAGATAGGGCGCTCACAATGTGTTCAAGTCACTCTCAGACAGGACATACATCATGGCAAAAATAGTCCAAACCATTTCGGGGGACCTTAAAACGTCGAATTCCGTTGAAAACTCAATTTTGGATTTTTTCGCCTGATTACAACAATACTTTCTTAACACCTTCTCAGGGGTCCTCCTCAGATAGGAGGTTCCGAGGCCAATGTCGCTTCAGTCGTCTTGGAGGGTTGACTGACATTGCTTCCACAAGTATGTTTCGGTGTGGCTTGAACTGGTGCTTTCGACTTCGTGTAAGAACGTTTTATGTGTGATTGTTCAGTGAATTTCATTTTATTTACCAGATAGGTCTGATAAACGATCTTGTAACCAGTTTGTGGTTGAGGCGAAGTTGAGATTGCTTCTCCACCATTTTAAGCAGCCGGTCGAGTCTGCGTAATGGCATTGATAATTGATTTATATTGATGACGTTTATATTCGTAATATCAATATTAGTTCAAATGATTTTAAGTGAGAAATCAAACATCATTTGTTGATATTCAAAATGAATGATTTATTTTCAATTGGAGGGGCCCTACTCAAAGTCTTATCAATTTTAAAAATCGTCGGTGAATCGCCGACCATGCACTTCCCCAGCAAGAATAACTCAATTACGTTTTCCTCATACTAAATTTTGTGTAGATACATTTATTACATCGGCAGTTATTGGGGAGGAATTCCAGCCCCTCTTCTCTGGTCCCCCTTCCCTTCTACCAATTTCACGGAAAATTAATAGGTCCCACCCTTACGTTAGTTTGAATTTAAATATAAAATTTCATGTCGATATTAGATAGGATAGGATTTGGAGTTTATGGACACAGCAAAGGTCATCAGCGTCCAGTATATTTGGCGTATCAAGCTTGAGAAGAAGAAAAATAAAAAATTATATCCAATTCGATTTCTTCATTATTATTTTCCTCACATGGATGCATTCTTACTAGTCAGTGGAAATAAATAAACTAATAGTGAAAATATAAAAATATTTATTATAAAAATATAAAACAAACAGTAACAATAACAATAAATATAAGAATAAACAAACAGCAGGAACAGTAAAAATATAGACACGGTAATACATAAGCATATTTACAAAAACATGCAATCAACAGAATATACATATGAAGAGCACGGGGAAAGATCCAGGTTTGACACTTTTTTCTCGAATGTGAGATATCGCCACTGCAGTATAGTATATTAAACATATTTCACGATTCACCATCGTTACGGGCGTCAAAAACACGGTTTGTCACTACGAAAACGGAAGAAGAAAATGTGACGTGCGGGGAATTGATAGATACGGACTATCAAACATTAAATTTCAGTTTTCTCAATTTCAACATCTGGTGACAAACCTGGTTCTTTGACCGTGCTCTTCATAAATACTCATACACATATACCTCATATAGATATGAATAATAAGCAAAAAATAAATAAATACAAATAATAAGGTAACCTAATGGTAAAAAAAAAAAAAAAAAAAAAGCATTAGGTTACCTTATTATTTGTATTTATTTATTTTTTGCTTATTATTCATATCTATATGAGGTATATGTGTATGAGTATTTATGAAGAGCACGGTCAAAGAACCAGGTTTGTCACCAGATGTTGAAATTGAGAAAACTGAAATTATTTCATTATTTTATTATTATATTATTCATTATTTACCCTTCTTCCTATTTTTTCCCTTATTTTTTTCCCCCCTCACTCTTCCCTTTCCCCTCCTTATTCATCTCACCCCCCCTCCTTTTCATTTGACTCCGCTGAAAATTAATAGGTCCTTATTGAGTTTTGAATTTACATATGAAATTTCGTGTCAATACATTCATTACATCGGTAAAGAAATTAAAAAATATTACTTTCCGCTGAAAATTCCGCATCGAATTTTTGACTGAACACATAATTTCCCCTAATCTTCTAATAACTGGGAAAGTACTATTTTCACTGAGAAGTGTGTTGAGCCAATAAACTAACTATTGTAATCGTGCAAAAACCCGAGACAAAATTTTCAGTGGAATTTTACGTTTCCCCTGAAGACGTTTCGACCATTTTCGCCATGTTGTTACTCTGTCTATATGTGTCTAAAACTTTGTCAGAGCCATAATTCAGAAACGATTTTAGCAATAAACTTGAAATTTAAAATTTGCCTGATTTGGTTTAAAATAAATAGATATAGGTTCTTATGGGATTCACATATAAAATTTCTTTATGTAAGTGTAAGTTAAGTTTCTTCGATATATATATATATTTATCGAATATTTAAAATGGTTAACAAAGCAAATAAAAAAGAATCAGATTTAGAAAAGAAAAACTATGGACAATATCTTAACGAGAAGAGACACACTGGTAAACTGAATTATGGTTTGTTTTGATAATCCTCTTACATCACTTCAAGGATTAAGACTTTTCGGGTCAACCTCATTCTAAACAACAACAATGTGTAAACACACCATCACTGGTACGAAAGGCAACATTCTTAGACTTTAATTTTGTAATATGTAAGTGTAATGGATGACAATTGTAATGTCCCAGTTTTTTTTGTGGACGAGTGTATATAGGTTAGGTTAGGTTTTATGACTTATGCCCGGGCCTTAACTACGAGGTCATATCGCTTACTACCAGAGCGCTCTTTCGTCACTCTAATGGACAGAACCCGACTCTACTATGGGAGTTCTAAATTTTGTCTACTTTAAATTTTTATTTACCTAGGGCAGGGGTTTTTAACGAGTACCTGACATCGTACAGGCTCGGGAACATCCGAAGGACAGCGTGCTTAAGTTTAATTTTACCTCCCAGATGAAATAAACTAAGGGCCTCGGTCGGGTTTCGAACCCACGATCTTGAGCTCAGAAGACAAGCACGCATACCACTGAGCTACCGGCGCCCTCTCTCTCTCTCTCTCTCTCTCTATAAACCGTGCTCTTCATAAATACTCATACACATATACCTCATATAGTATGAATAATAAGCAAAAAATTAATAAATACAAATAATAAGGTAACCTAATGCTTTTTTTTTTTTTTTTTTTTTTTTTTTTTTTTTTTTTTTTTTTACCATCATTATTTACCCTTCTTCCTATTTTTTCCCTTATTTTTTTCCCCCCTCACTCTTCCCTTTCCCCTCCTTATTCATCTCACCCCCCCTCCTTTTCATTTGACTCCGCTGAAAATTAATAGGTCCTTATTGAGTTTTGAATTTACATATGAAATTTCGTGTCAATACATTCATTACATCGGTAAAGAAATTAAAAAATATTACTTTCCGCTGAAAATTCCGCATCGAATTTTTGACTGAACACATAATTGCCCCTAATCTTCTAATAACTGGGAAAGTACTATTTTCACTGAGAAGTGTGTTGAGCCAATAAACTAACTATTGTAATCGTGCAAAAACCCGAGACAAAATTTATATATATATATATATATATATATAGTTCTACCCTAGGTGAATAAAAATTTAGGACTCCCATAATAGAGTCGGGCTCATGTCCACCAGAGTGACGAAAGAGCGCTCTGGAAGTAGGCGATATGACCCTATAGTTAAAGCCCGGACCTGAGTCATACTAACTATATGTAGTTGTCGTGTTCACAGACACACACAGAGTTATTGTTTTTCATTTCAAGAGTCGGAAAACTTGAAATCTGGTGAAAACTCAACATCGAATTTTTGACCGATTACATATCTTGCAGCACATATCTTGCAGCACATACACCTGGGGAAGTAAAAAAAAATGTATATCTTTTTAACTTGAATTTATGGAGGTTTTGTTGCCTTCTGATGTTCGACCATATTTAGAAAGAGGTAAAGAATTGGAAATGCAAAGCAGAGCATTCATCACCGTCTTCTCACTTTTCAAAAAAAAAATTTCAGAAGTTCTTTCAGAATCTTTTATACAGAAATACTTCCCCAGCTACAGTCAGAGGGGAAGAATCGGTAAGATATTCGATATTATGATTTCACTGAAATTTCATGTTTTCCGAGCAAAAATAAAAATAAAAGTTGTCCGTGAATCATCGGCAATGAACTTGATTTATCAATTAACTTAACTCCCCCGTTTGTGCTAATAATCTGTATTTTACTTCATAGGTTCTTTTAAATCTTCATACAAAATTTTGTGTCGATACATTCATTGCAACTGCTGTTATTTGAGTTTTTGTGTCCTCCCTCTCTCCTTTGGTCGATTTGGCTGAAAAATGAAATCAATTCATTTTCATTCATCGTTAGAGGGTCCTGGATTCACATATAAAATTTCGTGTTTGATCGAGAGTGTCGTGCTTACAGACACACACACACAGACATATTTTCTTTTTCATATTTAGAATCTGGAGGTCGGAAAACATGAAATTTCGTTGAAAACTCCCCATCAAATTGTTGACCAATTACATATTTTCCCTGTACTTCGTATAGCAGGATTAAGAAGTCCCTGAATAAATGATATATTGATTTTAAGTCAAAGATTCCTTTCAGAGGGAAATCGAAAATTAAGTTTAGCTTAGTTGGCTTCAGAAAGTACACATTCGCGCTGGTAGGAATACTACTACGGAAGCAAATGTGATGCTTGGCCTCTCACAATAATCCACATCCTGGAGGAGTGAAATCCCTACGCCGCTATGGGGACCGCTAACACCTTTCGTTGGGAATGACCGTATTCGCTATTTCGAATTCGTTGAATTAAGTTTTCCAACTGACCCTTAGAAACATTTAGGAGGGAAAGAGTAAAAGGATCCAGAAAAGAAAAAGAAATGATAATTTGGAATACTAAAAAAATATAATTTAAAGTTCTGAAATTGTCTAAACTGTTATAACAAAAAATATATCTCTGGTTGGCTTTATTTCCTACATAAAATAAAGAGAGAGAGAGAATAATTTATCAATCACTCGCGGATCATAAATATGTATATACTAGCAGTAATACCCGGCGTTGCCCGGGGAACTTTGACTTTTCTACTAATATCTCCTAAAAGTCTTTTAAATTCTTCAACAGTACATTCATGATGTTATAATTTACAATTATTCATACGGAATAAAGCTTATTGTCCTTCAACGTCAAACACCCCAGCTAGTAAGTTTTTAGGACCCCTGGGCATCACAGCTAGTATGCGTCTTTCAACGGCGGAAACCACAGATAGTGAATACTTAGCATCGCTGGACATCCTAGCCAGTGCGTACTTAAGAACGCTATTGACCGTAGCTAGTAAATGCCTTGCAACAGCGGACCCCACAGCGAATACATAGTTACTACTACTACATGTGAAATTCATGCCAATCCGCTTACCCTTTAACAGTACATTCATGATGTTATAATTTTCAATTATTCATACGGAATAAGGCTTATAGTCCTTCAACTATAGCAACGCTAGTAAGTTTTTAGGACCCCTGGGCACCACAGCTAGTATGCGCCTTTCAACGGCGGAAACCACAGCTAGTGAATACTTAGCTTCGCTGGACGTCCTAGCCAGTGCGAACTTAAGAACGTTTGTGACCACAGCTAATATATGCCTTGCAACGGCGGATCCCACAGCTAGTATGTAGTTAGAACGCTGGTCACCGCAGCTAGTATGTGTCTCGCAAGAGCGGACCCCACAGCTAGTACGAAGTTAGGAACTCTGGGCATCACAGCTAGTAAGTGCCTTGCAACAGCGGCCCCCACAGCTAGTACGTAGTTAGAACCACTGGGCATCACAGCTAGTATGTGTTTTGCAACGGCGGACCCCACAGCTAGTACGTAGTTAGGAACGCTGGTCACCACAGCTAGTATGTGCCTCGCAACAGCGGACCCCACAGCTAGTACGAAGTTAGGAACACTGGGCCCTACAGGTAGTAGGTGCCTTGCAACTGCGGACCCCACAGATAGTATGTAGTTAGAACCACAGGGTATCATAGCTAGTATGAGTTTTGCAACGGCGGACCCCACAGCTAGTACCTACGTAGTTAAATACGCTGGGCCACACTGCTAGCGCCTTGCAACAGCAGACCCCACAGCTAGTACGTAATTAGGAACGCTGGGCATCACAGCTAGTAAATGTCTTGTAGGTGCCTTGCAACAGCGAACCCCACAGCCAGTACATAGTTAGGAACGCTGGGGCTGAGCACTACAGCTAGTAAGTGCCTTGCAACAGCGGACCCCACAGCTAGTACGATATTAGGAACCCTGGGCATCACAGCTAGTATGCTTTTGCAACGACGGACCCCACAGCTAGTACGTTTTTAGGAACGCTGGGCCCTACAGGTAGTAGGTGCCTTGCAACTGCGGACCCCACAGATAGTATGTAGTTAAAACCACAGGGCATCACAGCTAGTATGAGTTTTGCAACGGTGGACCCCACAGCTAGTACCTACGTAGTTAAATACGCTGGGCCACACTGCTAGCGCCTTGCAGCAGCGGACCCCACAGCTAGTATGTAGTTAAATACGCTGGGCATTACAGTTAGTAAGTGCTTTGCAACAGCGAACTTCACAGCTAGTACATAGTTAGGAACGCTGGGCACTACAGCTAGTAAATGCCTTGCAACAACGGACCCCACAGCTAGTACGTAGTTAGGAACGCTGGTCACCACAGCTAGTATGTGCCTCGCAACAGCGGACCCCACAGCTAGTACGAAGTTAGGAACGCTGGGCATCACAGCTATTAAGTGCCTTGCAACAGCGGACCCCACAGCTAGTACGTAGTTAAATACGCTGGGCATTACAGTTAGTAAGTGCTTTGCAACAGCGAACTTCACAGCTAGTACATAGTTAGGAACGCTGGGCACTACAGCTAGTAAATGCCTTGCAACAACGGACCCCACAGCTAGTACGTTTTTAGGAACGCTGGGCATCACAGCTAGTATGAGTTTTGCAACGGTGGACCCCACAGCTAGTACCTACGTAGTTAAATACGCTGGGCCACACTGCTAGCGCCTTGCAACAGCAGACCCCACAGCTAGTACGTAATTAAGAACGCTGGGCATCACAGCTAGTAAATGTCTTGTAGGTGCCTTGCAACAGCGAACCCCACAGCCAGTACATAGTTAGGAACGCTGGGGCTGAGCACTACAGCTAGTAAGTGCCTTGCAACAGCGGACCCCACAGCTAGTACGATATTAGGAACCCTGGGCATCACAGCTAGTATGCTTTTGCAACGACGGACCCCACAGCTAGTACGTTTTTAGGAACGCTGGGCCCTACAGGTAGTAGGTGCCTTGCAACTGCGGACCCCACAGATAGTATGTAGTTAAAACCACAGGGCATCACAGCTAGTATGAGTTTTGCAACGGTGGACCCCACAGCTAGTACCTACGTAGTGAAATACGCTGGGCCACACTGCTAGCGCCTTGCAACAGCGGACCCCACAGCTAGTATGTAGTTAAATACGCTGGGCATTACAGTTAGTAACTGCTTTGCAACAGCGAACTTCACAGCTAGTACATAGTTAGGAACGCTGGGCACTACAGCTAGTAAATGCCTTGCAACAACGGACCCCACAGCTAGTACGTAGTTCGGAACGCTGGTCACCACAGCTAGTATGTGCCTCGCAACAGCGGACCCCACAGCTAGTACGAAGTTAGGAACGCTGGCCATCACAGCTATTAAGTGCCTTGCAACAGCGGACCCCACAGCTAGTACGTAGTTAAATACGCTGGGCATTACAGTTAGTAAGTGCTTTGCAACAGGGAACTTCACAGCTAGTACATAGTTAGGAACGCTGGGCACTACAGCTAGTAAATGCCTTGCAACAACGGACCCCACAGCTAGTACGTTTTTAGGAACGCTGGGCATCACAGCTAGTATGAGTTTTGCAACGGTGGACCCCACAGCTAGTACCTACGTAGTTAAATACGCTGGGCCACACTGCTAGCGCCTTGCAACAGCAGACCCCACAGCTAGTACGTAATTAAGAACGCTGGGCATCACAGCTAGTAAATGTCTTGTAGGTGCCTTGCAACAGCGAACCCCACAGCCAGTACATAGTTAGGAACGCTGGGGATGAGCACTACAGCTAGTAAGTGCCTTGCAACAGCGGACCCCACAGCTAGTACGATATTAGGAACGCTGGACATCACAGCTAGTAAATGTCTTGCAACAGTGAACCCCACAGCGAATACATAGTTACTACTACTACTACATGTGAAATTCATGACAATCCGATTCATGACAATACGATCAACCGTTAATGAGCTAACTCTATATGTATATTTAGCCCCCCCCACAACCCTCCTTCCTGTTCAAAATTTTGGGCCGTCACACACCTAATATTTCTATTTGACCTTTAGGAATATTACATGTGAAATTTCATGACGATTCGCCCATTAGTTAATGAGTTAGCTCTATATTTATACTTAGGCCCCCCCACTACCCCCCCTCCCGTAAAAACTTTTGAGCCGTCACACCGCCTATTTTTTTATTTGGTCTTCAGGAATACTACATGTGAAACTTCGTGACAATCCGACCAACCGTTAAAGAATTAGCTCTATATTTATACTTAGGCCCCCCCACAACCCCCCCTCCCGTTCAAAACTTTGGGACGCCACACACCTTTTTTTAATATTTGGCTTTTAAAAATACTACGTGTAATTTCATGACGATTCGCCCATTAGTTAATGAGTTAGCTCTATATTTATACTTAGGCCCCCCCACAACCCCCCTCCCGTTCAAAACTTTGGGACGCGACACACCTTATTTTTCTATTTGGCCTTCAGGAATACTCCATGTGAAATTTCGTGACAATCCGACCAACCATTAAAGAATTAGCTCTATATTTATACTTAGGCCCCCCCACAACCCCCCCTCCCGTTCAAAACTTTGGGACGCCACACACCTTTTTTTCCTCTTTGGCTTGTTAAAATACTACGTGAAATTTCATGACGATTCGCCCATTAGTTAATGAGTTAGCTCTATATTTATACTTAGGCCCCCCTTACAACCCCCCCTCCCGTTCAAAACTTTGGGACGCCACACACCTTCTTTTCCTATTTGGCTTTTAAAAATACTACATGTGAAATTTCATGACGATTCGCCCATTAGTTAATGAGTTAGCACTATTTATATACTTAGGCCCTCCTTACAAACCCCCCTCCCGATCAAAATTTTGGGACGCCACATAGCCTATTATTCAATCGGGCTCAAAAGAATGCTACATGGGAAGTTTCATAAAAATCCGTCCAGCGGTTTGGGCGTGATGCTGGAACAAACATACATACAAACAAACAAACAAACAAACCCACTTTCAGCTTTATTAATATAGATTATATCACAATGTACACAAGTTTTAATTTGTGTTCATATCTATACATACATCTTTTTTTTTTTGGCATTTTTCTTCCATAGTGGATCGGTGTCACCATATTTAAAGTCAGTCTGAACGTTGTGCTGACGTTGGCATAATCCGAAACCAGCACACTCTATGGCTCTGTCAGTTAACAAATATTAAATCTATAAACCGTTAAAAAGCAAGAAATTTGAAGAATGGAGTCTACCGAGCTCAGGATCGCCACTTAGAAATCTAGCTGAGGCACTTAGGTCAGATGTTATAATCGGGAAGTGAAAAATAACTATGAGCACGTCGTCCTTCGGATGGGACTTTAAGCGATGTTCCAGGACTTTTTCGAATGTGAGGTACTCGATAATAAGACGTATGTTATGTAAATAAACCTGGGTAGGTGAAATTTCACTTAGGTTGAAAATAGCCTTGAGCACGTCGTCCTTCGGATGGGACTTTCCGGATAAATCTGAATCTGTCGTATCAGTTTTAACAATTATTAAGCCTATAAACCGTTAAATAGCGTGAATTTTTTGAAAAACATTTTTATTTTGATTTTTGTGTAGGATTCAGATAATCCGGTCGTTCTCTATCAGTTTTAACAAATATTAAATCTATAAACCGTTAAAAAGCGAGAAATTTCAAGAATGGAGTCTACCGAGCTCAGGATCGCCACTTAGAAATCTAGTTGAGGCACTTAGGTCAGATGTTTTAATCGGGAAGCTAAAAATAACTTTGAGCACGTCGTCCTTCGGATGGGACATTAAGCAATGATCCAGGGCTTTTTCGAATGTGAGGTACTCGATAATGAGACGTATGTTATGTAAATAAACCTGGGTAGGTCAATTTCTACTTAGGTTGAAAGCCTTGAGCACGTCGTCCTTCGGATGGGACTTTCCGGATAAATCTGAATCTGTCGAATCAGTTTTAACAATTATTAAGCCTATAAACCGTTAAATAGCGCAAATTTTTTGAAAAACATTTATATTTTGATTTTTGTGTAGGATTCAGATAATCCGGTCGTTCTCTATCAGTTTTAACAAATATTTGATCTATAAACCGTTAAAAAGCGAGAAATTTGAAGAATGGAGTCTACCGAGCTCAGGATCGCCACTTAGAAATCTAGCTGAGGCACTTAGGTCAGATGTTTTAATCGGGAAGTGAAAAATAACTATGAGCACGTCGTCCTTCGGATGGGACTTTAAGCGATGTTCCAGGACTTTTTCGAATGTGAGGTACTCGATAATGAGACGTATGTTATGTAAATAAACCTGGGTAGGTGAAATTTCACTTAGGTTGAAAATAGCCTTGAGCACGTCGTCCTTCGGATGGGACTTTCCGGATAAATCTGAATCTGTCGTATCAGTTTTAACAATTATTAAGCCTATAAACCGTTAAATAGCGTGAATTTTTTGAAAAACATTTTTATTTTGATTTTTGTGTAGGATTCAGATAATCCGGTCGTTCTCTATCAGTTTTAACAAATATTAAATCTATAAACCTTTAAAAAGCGAGAAATTTGAAGAATGGAGTCTACCGAGCTCAGGATCGCCACTTAGAAATCTAGTTGAGGCACTTAGGTCAGATGTTTCAATCGGGAAGTTAAAAAACACTTTGAGCACGTCGTCCTTCGGATAGGACTTTAAGCGATGATCCAGGGCTTTTTCGAATGTGAGGTACTCGATAATGAGACGTATGTTATGTAAATAAACCTGGTTAGGTGAAATTTCCCTTAGGTTAAAAATAGCCTTGAGCACGACGTCCGTCGGATTCTGTCGTATCAGTTTTAACAATTATTAAGCCTATAAACCGTTAAATAGCGTGAATTTTTTGAAAAACATTTTTATTTTGATTTTTGTGTAGGATTCAGATAATCCGGTCGTTCTCTATCAGTTTTAACAAATATTAAATCTATAGCAGTTATACCCGGCGTTGCCCGGGGAACTTTGATTTTTCTCCCAATATCTTCTATAACGCTATTCAGTTCCTCGACAGTACATTCATGATGTTATAATTTTCAATTATTCATACGGAATAAGGCTTATAGTCCTTCAGCTGTTGTAACGCTAGTAAGTTTTTAGGACCCCTGGGCACCACAGCTAGTATGCGCATTTCAACGGCGGAAGCCACACCTAGTGAATACTTAGCATCGCTGGACGTCCTAGTCAGTGCGTACTTAAGAACGTTTGTGACCACAGCTAGTATGTGGCTTGCAACGCTGAGCACCACAGCTAGTACGTAGTTGGGAATGCTGGGCATCATAGCTAGTAAGTGCCTTGCGACGGCGGACCCAACAGCTAGTACGTAGTTAGGAACGCTGGTCACCACAGCTATTAAGTGCCTTGCAACAGCGGACCCGACAGCTAGTATGTAGTTAAATACGCTGGGCATTACAGTTAGTTAGTGCTTTGCAACAGCGAACTTCACAGCTAGTACATAGTTAGGAACGCTGGGCACTACAGCTAGTAAATGCCTTGCAACAACGGACCCCACAGCTAGTACGATATTAGGAACCCTGGGCATCACAGCTAGTATGCTTTTGCAACGACGGACCCCACAGCTAGTACGTTTTTAGGAACGCTGGGCCCTACAGGTAGTAGGTGCCTTGCAACTGCGAACCCCACAGATAGTATGTAGTTAGAACCACAGGGCATCACAGCTAGTATGAGTTTTGCAACGGCGGACCCCACAGCTAGTACCTACGAGTGAAATACGCTGGGCCACACTGCTAGCGCCTTGCAACAGCAGACCCCACAGCTAGTACGTAATTAGAAACGCTGGGCATTACAGCTAGTAAATGTCTTATAGGTGCCTTGCAACAGCGAACCCCACAGCCAGTACATAGTTAGGAACGCTGGGGCTGAGCACTACAGCTAGTAAGTACCTTGCAACAGCGGACCCCACAGCTAGTACGATATTAGGAACGCTGGACATCACAGCTAGTATATGTCTTGCAACAGTGAACCCCACAGCGAATACATAGTTACTACTACTACATGTGAAATTCATGACAATCCGAAATTTCATGACGATTCGCCCATTAGTTAATGAGTTAGCTCTATATTTATACTTAGGCCCCCCCACTACCCCCCCTCCCGTAAAACATTTTGAGCCGTCACACCGCCTATTTTTTTATTTGGTCTTCAGGAATACTACATGTGTAACTTCGTGACAATGCGACCAACTGTTAAAGAGTTAGCTCTATATTTATACTTAGGCCCCCCCACAACCCCCCCTCCCGTTCAAAACTTTGGGACGCCACACACCTTTTTTTCCTATTTGGCTTTTAAAAATACTACATGTGAAATTTCATGACGATTCGCCCATTAGTTAATGAGTTAGCTCTATATTTATACTTAGGCCCCCCCACTACCCCCCCTCCCGTAAAACATTTTGAGCCGTCACACCGCCTATTTTTTTATTTGGTCTTCAGGAATACTACATGTGTAACTTCGTGACAATGCGACCAACTGTTAAAGAGTTAGCTCTATATTTATACTTAGGCCCCCCCACAACCCCCCCTCCCGTTCAAAACTTTGGGACACCACACACCTTTTTTTCCTATTTGGCTTTTAAAAATACTACATGTGAAATTTCATGACGATTCGCCCATTAGTTAATGAGTTAGCTCTATATTTATACTTAGGCCCCCCCACAACCCCCCCTCCCGTTCAAAACATTGGGACGCCACACACCTTTTTTTCCTGTTTGGCTTTTAAAAAGACTACGTGTGAAATTTCATGACAATTTGACCATTAGTTAATGAGTTAGCACTATTTATATACTTAGGCCCCCCTTACAACCCCCCCTCCCGATCAAAATTTTGGGACGCCACATAGCCTATTATTCAATCGGGCTCAAAAGAATGCTACATGGGAAGTTTCATAAAAATCCGTCCAGCGGTTTGGGCGTGATGCTGGAACAAACATACATACAAACAAACAAACAAACAAACCCCGTTTCAGCTTTATTTATATAGATTATATCACAATGTACACAAGTTTTAATTTGTGTTCATATCTATACATACATCTTTTTTTTTTTGGCATTTTTCTTCCATAGTGGATCGGTGTCACCATATTTAAAGTCAGTCTGAACGTTGTGCTGACGTTGGCATAATCCGAAACCAGCACACTCTATGGCTCTGTCAGTTAACAAATATTAAATCTATAAACCGTTAAAAAGCAAGAAATTTGAAGAATGGAGTCTACCGAGCTCAGGATCGCCACTTAGAAATCTAGCTGAGGCACTTAGGTCAGATGTTATAATCGGGAAGTGAAAAATAACTATGAGCACGTCGTCCTTCGGATGGGACTTTAAGCGATGTTCCAGGACTTTTTCGAATGTGAGGTACTCGATAATGAGACGTATGTTATGTAAATAAACCTGGCATAAGCAGCAACACCGCATAACTCAATTTTTGCCGAAATTGCGTTATGCATATCGTTGGATTCGTATTTTCGCGGGAAACAAGCTCAGATTGCTAGTTTCACTCTAACGGCCACTAGGAGCGTGAAAAATGTAAAAAAAGACAACACCACACTTCTCAACCCTACCTGCAAATAGCGCATAACTCAACACCATAAATACCAGCCTTTTTAATTAAAATACTTTTGGTTTAAACAAATAAAAAATATTTGACCAAATGAACATTGGATCACTCGTTGATAAAGTAAAATTACTACAATAATCATCACAAAATAAGTTTTTCCTCTTTCCTGTAAACCTCTCAAAGTTGAGATATGCCGTGTTGCTAAGCGACGAAATATATCTTCCTCTCTTCTAGAGAGGGGGAGGGCGCCGGTAGCTCAGTGGTATGCGTGCTTGCTTTCTGAGCTCAAGATCGTGGGTTCGAAACCCGACCGAGGCCCTTTAGTTTATTTTATCTGGGAGGTAAAATAAACTTAAGCACGCCGTCTTTCGGATGGGACGTTAAGCGATGGTCCTGAGCCTGTACGATGTCAGGAACTCGTTAAAGACCCCTGCCCTAGGTGAATAAAAATTTAGGGTAGGCAAAATTTAGGACTCCCACAGTAGAGTCGGGCTCATGTCCACCAGAGTGACGATAGAGCGCTCTGGTAGTAGGCGATATGACCTCGTAGTTAAAGCCCGGGCATGAGTCATAAAACCTAACCTAACCATCTAGAGAGGGGGGAGAGGGGGGGGGGGGGCATATAAAACATGGGTGACATCATTACAGCATAAAAGGTCTTGTCATCGAACTCCGACAAATTAACCTATTCTATTCTCATATAAATAAAATACACTGTATTTCCACTGTTTCATTTTGACCAGAACCAGTTTTCAACGCAACAGTATCATCATCAGTGGTTCATTCAACCCATACAGCACAGCGGTCAATTGTCCTTGGTTGATGACGCCGTTGCGTTGAAAACCGGTTCTGGTCAAAATAAAACAGTGGGAAGACAACGTCTTTTATTTATATGAGAAATCTCGTTCCATAACTACCACATATCGATATTCTATTCTATTCTAAGGAAAATGGATGTTCAAGCAGTTATAATATTGAAGTATAGGTAAACTTAATATTTCCTGTTGAGTGTTATTTTTCAATTATCCATGTTCCTGAAATTTCATTGATGTCTTTAGCGACTTTTTTATCTGTAAAATGAAATTATAAACGTTTGTTTACAATCGTTTATTAATATATAAAGAAATCTTAAATGAATATAAGATAATTGTGACGTAGCAATTACAGGACTTTCTTATACCAACCACGCTTACAGATCACTCTCTTCCCCTCCCCTTCTCCAAATTATTTAATTTTGCCTTTTTAGAAGGGAAAAGGGGAAAGAAATTGGTCTGTGTGTGGTTGGTATAAGAATGTCCGTTAATGGCAACTTATATTTTATTTTTTTCTTAATTTTTATAATTTTTCCAAAAGAACTACCAATAATGAAACCATAGGCAGTATCATGTAAAATGTACTTAGATCCTGGAGGAAATTGGTCAGCATTTTCGTTCGATTTTGGCCAAAAACTAATCAGAGCTAAGTGAAAACATGTGAATCATTCCAAATTTCAAAATCATAGCTACAATCATTTTTGCGGTAGAGAGCTCACAACTTTCCAATCACATACGCATACACATCATCGCGAAAATGGTGAAAACGTATTCAGGAGACCTTGAACTTGGAAAATCCGTTGAAAACTCGATCTCGGATTTTCGCACGATTACGATACTTTCTTATACTATAGATATAAGAAAATAAAAAGGTCGTCGGTGAATCACTGGCTATGTACTTCCCCAGCACGTATTAATCAATAACGTTGATATTCAATTATTTTCGCTCTCCCACCTCATTAGAGTGGCTTTTGTATACTGATACTAAATTTTGTATCGATACATTTATTACACCGGCAGTTATTAGACTATTTGAGTCGAGCCCCTCTTCTCTGGTTTCGCCGAAAATTATTAGATGCCATCCTTATGTGGCTTTGAATGTACATATAAAATTTCGTGTTAATACTTTCATTTCAACACCATTTATCAGTTTTTGTGATTGGCCTCCCCCCTAATCCTCCTTTTCTCTTTGTCCGATTTGGCAGAAAATCAATAGGTGTCGTTCTTAGAGGGTTCTGGATATATAGGGTGTTCATTTTATCTTGACCCAGGTAAATAACTTAAAACGGGCATCGCCGGATTCCTCTCCAATTAAGAGCAGTGGGGGGAACAGTCTAATGCCCACATCACGATTCCTCTCGGACGAAGTTGAGTGCTCTCAACCGAATGGCAGGCTTCCTCTCAGTTGTGTAGGGAATAAGTAAATAATAAAGTTCAGATCACATACTTAATATAAATTGTAGGGGCGTAATAGCCGGCGTTCCGACGGCGGAACGATATATCGCCCCTCTCCCTAGTTTCTAAGCTATGAGGACAATTCAGGTTAAATAATTTTATAATATAAATAATGATAAATAATAATGTGAACACTGACCTTGACACTGGGACACTGACCTTGACACTGGGACACTGACCTTGACACTGGGACACTGACCTTGACACTGGGACACTGACCTTGACACTGGGACACTGACCTTGACACTGGGACACTGACCTTGACACTGGGACACTGAGCAAGGGATGATATCCAGACGGATGTGTGAATGGTGAGGAAGGGGTGGTGACGGAAAGTAAACAAGATCATAGGTGAGAGGAAACCTGCCATGGGCTAAACGCAATCAAAACTGCACACAGAGGAATCGTGGAGGTCGGAGAGGAATCGTGGATCTCCCCTCAAAACATAATGATTTTCTCAAAAAAAGCTTGAGACAAAAAATGTAGAGTAGAATTGACCACATTATTTGCTGTAATCTAATTTTTAAACAAATGAAGATTTTTAACGTTTTTTATGAATTAAAAAAAAAAATTTACTGTTAACCTATTTTTTTATTATTTTTTTTTTTTTTGGCATATTTAGATTCCTCGGGAAAAATTAATGAGAGGTTAAATGAGACCTTTTTTTCTTAGACCAATATTAAACCTTATAAATGAATTTTATTGTAGTAAATGTTCTAACTGATTTCCTGCAACTTCAATACATTTATCGAAGTTGTTCCGGAAAATTGCTCAAGGTTGTTCAGTATTGGTCTAACAAAAAAATGTCTCATTTAACCTCTCCTTAATTTTTCCTCAGGAATCTAAATATGCAAAAAAAAAGGTTGACTTTCAAGAAAATAATTTTTTTTTTATTCATAAAAGACGTTAAAAATTTTTATTTGTTAAAAAATTAGATTACAGCAAATAATGCGGTCAATTCTACTCTAAATTTTTTTGTCTCAAGCTTTTTTTGAGAAAATCATTATTTTTTGAGTTATTTACCTGGGTCAAGATAAAATGAATGTATATAAAATTTCGCGTCGATATATTCATTCCATTGGGAATTATCGTGTTCGTACCCACATACGCTTAGACATTTCTTTTTTCCATTTTTGGAATCAGGAGGTCGTAAAACATAAAATTCTGTTGAAAACTCAACATCGAATTTCTGATCGATTACATAACTTTCTCTATACTTTGTATAGCTGGGGAATTTGAAAAAAAAAAAATTCAAAAAGTTTAAAACAATTATATTGCTTGAGTTGAGGCTCACCAGTATTATGTTTTCGGAACTCTGCGGAATTTTGGTGAAAAACTACATGTGTATATTTGATTTGTGTGTGGTTACCGCAACTCTTGGCAGGCGGCGACCGACTAATTGTCTAACTCTTCGCCATTAGCATATATAGCTTCTCTTTTAACGGATGAGAACCCTTTAGGAACAGACTCTTTGTACAGTTCATTGTCCCATTCAACAAGCTGTTTGTGAGGAACTCGTTCAAGGAGATATTTCAGGCTCATGATAATATGATTCTCAGATATTTCAGGCTCATGATAAGAGTCCAAATTAACTTTATTTATTAAGAGAAAAGTCCAAAATATGTTGTAGTCAAGAGGAACAATAGAAATCTTATTGTTAGATATAAATCTGTCAGCGAGGAGTCTGTCGACATCCAGTGTTGTTACTCTCAGTTCAGTATCTGTCAGTTGTCTGTCTGTAAGTTTCGAGTTAACTATTTTCCGTCCGGTCTTCTCGTTTAAGGAATATTGTCTTTGAATAATAAACTGTTGGGAAAATACATTTCTTTGTTTATTCTCATATCCTGAAGGTATGGAAGCACCTTCATAGTTTCTGGTGTCAGAAATTTCTGTTTTACTCCGGAAAAATTTCTCTGTTACAACATAATGTAAAGACAGTGATTTTCAGTCAAAGTGGAAAGGATTCAAGGGTAAGGAGCTCATTTAGAATTTCATTTTTCTTTCGAATTTTCAGCTAAATTGGGCGGAGAAGAAGAAAAGTTTAAAATGAGTTGAAAACTTATTAATTAGAAATGATTTTGGCTGGGACATAGTGAGTGATTCTCGTATGTCCTTTACTCTCCAAGCTATACGTACAGGGGTGTGATAATGGAAATTATGTAAAATTAAAATAAATATATATAAATAATAATTAATAATAATGAAAACAAAAAGAATAAATAATTAAATAAATATTACCACATTTTCTGTAGAAATTATAGCTAGTTTTTACTAAATTTTGATTTCTACAGTAATTTCCGAAAAGAGCCCTATAAAAATATCAAAAGTTCAAGACGTGCAATTTTGAAGAATGTGCACGTATTTTCAGAGGGGGCTCAACTCAAAAACTATAACTTCTTGTAATGAATGTATTGACACGAAATTTCGTTTATAAATTCAAAACTCAATAAGACACCTATTAATTTTTAGCGGAGTCATAGGAAAAGTAGGTGGATCAGAGGGGGGCTTAAATCAAAAATGCCAGTAAAGGCCGATGAAATGAATATTTTGTGATTTGTGGTTATCTATATTTACACGAAAATTTATATTTAAATTAAAAATCCCGTTAGGACTGCATCTACTAATTTTCCGCGAAATCATTAGAAGGGAAGGAAGACCAGAGAAAAAGGGCTTAACTTAAATACTCTAATAACTTCCGATGTAATGAATGTCTTCACCGAGTAATAAAGAGGGCGCCTGTAGCTCAGTGGTATACGTGCTTGCTTCGTACAATAGTCAATGCTCCTTACTACGTCTCCAACAAAACTCTTCACACTGAAGTCGCTAAATCCAAATATAAAAAACTATTTTCCCTTCTTAGTTCTCACAATGATCCTCTAGTCCGTGCCCTCCATTCTGCCATACTTCCCCAACAACGGCTTAAGCGTCAATGGCCTAGAGACCTCCTGAGCAAAAGCAGTGACAGTGACAGTGATTAGCTATAAACGAGAGAAAAACAGTGACTAGGGAGCGTCACCACTGGGTGATTTCTCCCCTCATGACATTTTGACATTGTCATTACCTCTTTATTAGCACATTTGCTTGTTGTATTTATTTGTATACAGTTGTAAATAGCTATTTGTAAATAAAATAAAAAATATATATAAGGACGACTAATTTTCAACGGAATCTCTCAAAAGGTAGGGAGGATTAGGGGGGAAGCTTATGCTTATTAACTTAGTATGCTTACATAATTAAGCTCAAACGATCAATTGGTTTTAGAGAGAGAGCAAAAACTTATATGTGTCATCTATTGTGGGGAAGTGCATTAGCGATGATTGACTGACGACGTCGATTTCTTCAATAAGAAACAAACATTTGGTTCTTATGAGCAGCTATGAACTTCACCCAAGTTGTCTACTTCGATATGTTTTGCACCCTCAATACCACAATACCTATTTGAGTCTGGAAGGGTCTTTGCCCCCATAATGTTGACTACCACAACCCCCCCCCCCTCCATAAAATAATCCTTATCTTCTTCGCCCCTTTCTTGTTTGTCCACTCGACACAAACTGTCAGTCCCAAACTGCGCACAGCTCCCCCGTTCCCACGATACTCCTGATAAACAACGATGTAACAAATTCTTTCAGTATTTTAAATGATTGCTATGACAGTTCCATTGTGAAATGGAAGGTATAATCAGTTATATGTCGTGAATCAGTTTCCGCTCTCCATCCAAAGAGAATTGACCGAATGAATAGTTGACTTACATATCGATACAGTAGTTCAAAAATGGGACAACTCAAAAAAAAAACTAATTTTTGAGTTATCATTTTTTTATACAAGTTTTCACCCTCTTTCATATTCTGAACTCGGATAACTGAAAATACAAAACTCAGGGCTTGTACTGATCTATGAATTTGATGTTGTTTCATAAATGTAGTTGCATTCCAATAATATGAAATGAAAACAAGAAGTTCGGAAGCTACTTTTTAAGGAGCGAACGAAACTTTCAAATGCGTTTTCTCAAAAATCAATAATTCTGAGATGTCCCCCTTCTGAACTATTGTATCGATACATCCTTCTGAATCCTCATACTAAATTTTATATTCCTATTTATCATATAGGCAGTTATTAGAGTTTTTGAGTCGTGCACACCTTTTCTGACTTATCTTCCTTCGGCCGATTTCGCGAAAAATAGATACGTGCCGTCCTTGTGGGGTTTCGAAATTAAATGTAAAATTTCATGACGATACATCCATTACATTGGCAGTTATTGGGGTTGTTGGGTTGAGCCCCCCTACACCTCCCTCTGATCCCATCAGCCGAAAACTAATTAAATCATAAATCGTGCAGCAGAGGGCTGAGGAGGGTAGGTACTGGTGGTGCAAGGTGCTGCGAAGGGCTGAGGGTAGTTACTGGTGTTACTGCGTGCAGCGAAGGACTGAGGGTAGGTACTGTTGGTGCAAGGTGCAGCGAAGGGCTGAGAATAGATACAACGGTGGTGCAACGTGCTGCGAAGGGCTGAGGATCCTATCATCTACATAAGAAAAGAACAGTCATTTTCCATTTTGGTTACATAATAAAACAGCTACTAAATAAAGAAATAAGCTCAGAAACACAACTTGATATTTTCCATGATTATTATAAAACAACTTTCCCTGGGGGGATGTAATAAAATATTCCTTGTTCAGTTCTTTGTTTTGTTTGTCTCCTAACGCAGAGAAAAAACATAATGAAAATAGTGTCCCGGAGAGACGTCTCTAAAAAGAAAAAAAGGAAAATATTCCTCGGTAAATCACCGACAATTTACTTCCCCATCTCGAATTAATCAATTCAGTTTTTTCTCTCTCTCTATAACCAATTCACCGTTTGGTATAAAAATCGATAACTGACAACTGAATCGTCATACCAAATTTATTGTCAATACAACCATTACATCGGCAGTTATTAAGATTTTTGTGTTGAGTCCCTACCTCTGATTCACCACTTTCTTTCGGCCGGTTTCGCGGAAAATTAGTAGGTGATGGACCTTATGGAGTTTTGAATTTCGGGTGTTCCACCGGATATGGAACAACCGGTTATCTCCTTTATCTTTGACGTAGTATTTGATACTTTATTCGAAATTCTGGAATTTATACAGGGTCTTGCAGAAATCCTACTCAACTCTCTTATTTTAAATGGCACCCTGTATTTTTTTTCTTGAATTTCGGAAACTAGAGTTATTTTCATGAATAATAATCTTGGTTTCACAAAAATCGGTTAAGAATTAAGAAATTGACAGTTTAAATAAAATAAAAACTAAGAAACTATGAAGTATTCTTTAATTTTGTTTGGCCTTGTTCTCGAAAAATTTAATTTCTACTCCCCCATTAGAAGCCACTTCCTGTCTCAGAGTATCAGTATAGACAGAACTAACTTTCATTCATTACTCCCTGGCCCATAATAAAAATGATATCTCAAATATTTTTTATTATTTAATCAGCGCTCTGAAACTTAGATCATTCATTGTTAATGAATAATGTACTTCAACTTACATATTATATTGATATTCAATACCTACATCCCCACTCCATATTTACTGTCTATGTTATATTATTATTATTATTAATTTGTAATTACTTATTTTATTTATACTTTTTTTATTTATTAATGTTATTTATTTAGTTTGTTAAATGTTTCTTTATATATGTCATTATTGTGTTATATGTGAATATTGTAAAAGTAATGGTCACTGATTAAATTGGATAGGGGTGATCCCTTTAAATAATAAAAATTATTATTATTTATTATTAAAATTTAATTTATATTATATCTCATTGTACTATTTTCATCCCATATTCGACCATAACATGACCTTTGAGCATTAGTTACCCAAACAAAAATAATTAAACGAGGTTTATGTTTATTCAAGTGCAGTTTTGACTTGTTTTTTTTTCGGTTGTTGATTTTACAGTTATTGGGGTTCGTGAGTTGAGCTCAATGTAATGATTTAGAAGCCTCTGAGTAAGACTCAAATTGTTTTTCAACCAAATCGGTAGATTGGTTTCAGGAGAGCGCAAACCTTAGTTGTTAGTTATTGTTAACAACAACTTATTGTTAATTCTTGCTGGGGAAGTAAAATCGCGGTGATTTACATAAACAACCCAACAACTGACAGCCAATGAAGGCAATAAGGTTTCTTGGTTGCTCTAACAAAGCTAAAAATTGTTGGTGAATCACCAGCTATGAACTTCCTCAGCACAAATTAATTAATTACGTTATTTCTCTCCCTCCAATGCCAATCGACCGATTGGGCTGAAACTCAATATTTAACTTACATGGTATTTAATTTTTGTATCGATACATTCATTACGTCGGCAGTTATTAGAGTATTTTTTTAGTAAAGCTCTCTTTTCTGTTCCCTCTTCCCTGTGACCGATTTTGCGGAAAATTAATAGGTGCTATTCTTAAGGGGGTTTGAATTTAAATATAAAATTTCAAGTCTATACATTCATTACTTCGGCAGTAATTGGGATTTTGGAGCTGAGCCCTCCTCGGTCGATTCAGCTGAAAATTAAGAGGTGTCGTCATTATGGGTTTATAATTTACATATGAAATTTCGTGTCAATACATTTCCTCATCTCCTTCTACATATAAAATGTGTTGATACATTCATTCTATGTATCAGGAGTGATCGTATTCATAGACACACATACACACAGACAGACTGAATTTTTTTATTCATTTTTGGAATTAGGGCGTCGCAAACATTAAATTTTGTTGAAAAAGTGACATCGAATCTCTCACCGATTACATAACCCAGTGTACTTCGTATTGTAAAAAAAATGTGTTTCATGGATGTGTAAATATCGTGGGCGGGCCCTGTTGGATTGTATACAGAAAGGATGAAGTATGTTTCAGCTCAGAGCAACAACAACCGAAATTGTCTGAGAGGTCTGACAGAGTACCCCATTCAGCGGATTCTTCTTCTGTTTGTCTAAGCTATCCTATATGAAGAACACAAAGTTGAGAGGCACATCTGTCCATGGTTCAACACCCGGTCATTGGAGGAGTTGATCAACTATACCAACTAATTATACCAGTTGTACCGCACTGGTATACACACACTAATTACCTATACCAGTTGTACCACACACTATACAATCTCACATAGGTTTGTGTACAACACATTATTGAAAAAAGCAAATCTGTGAGTGATGCGGTAGGTACTCATGAGAATTGATGTGTAAACATCTGCTTTAGTTTAAAAAACTTGCTGCCATTGCATTGATTTTAATTAATTTTTTTTTTATAATGTTACGAGGGCGCCGGTAGCTCAGTGGTATGCGTGCTTGACTTCTGAGCTCAAGAATGTGGGTTCGAAACCCGACCGAGGCCCTTAGTTTATTTTATCTGGGAGGTAAAATAAACTGAAGCACGCCGTCCTTCAGATGGGACGTTAAGCGATGGTCCCGAGCCTGTACGATGTCAGGTACTCGTTAAAGACCCCTCTACCCTAGGTGAATAAAAATTTAGGGTAGGCAAAATGTAGGACTCCCACAGTAGAGTCGGGCTCATGTCCACCAGAGTGACTAAAGAGCGCTCTGGTAGTAGACGATATGACATCGTAGTAAAAGCCCGGGCATGAGTCATAAAACCTAAACCTAATCTTTTATAATATTACAACAAGAAAATTAGTACCTATAAGGAATTAAACTTTCAAATTTATTGTTCTTCAATTTCTTTTATACATGAAATTATAGGTTTGTGATAGCTAAAATAAAATATATACAACTGAGATTGTGGTCTCTAAATACCACGAGAATACAGCGTCGATGGTAGTTTTCGAATTTGTTGTTGAAATGCTTCGATTCGTATTCATTTGTAGATTAAGTTTATCACTCAAAAATGAAATAAGCTGCTCGGTATCTCCTGAAATGGGTAAAAACATTATAATATTTTTTGTGACAATATGACAACAAATATATTATTTATTGATAGATATTTAAAAAAATATTGATAGATATTATATTATAATAACATATTGAAATATTATATATATTTTTTTTTTAGATTTACACTGCTATATTATTATCTTTTACCACATATTTTATTTATTGTTACAAAGTTGAGCTACCGAAGCATCTTAACCTAAAAGTTCCTTACCGAAAGACCATTTTATAGTTCGTAATATAGATATTTTTAACTTTTAAGAGCGGAATTTCTGGAATCAAGCCAAAAATAACTTAACCTATCTTAGATTCTTACTACTTTTAATGCACATTTATTTAAATTTTCCAGTCAATTTTAATTATTAGCAAGATTTATTATAATTGTTATGATATTCAATAAAATAAAAACAACGACGAAAAATGTAATAATGAAATATATAAAGGATAAAAATGTATTAAAGTTACCAACTTTTATAAAATTTTGGATTTTGAACTCAATTTTTAACCCTTCGAAAAAAATATTGCATAACACTTTTTGTCATTCAATTTTGATACTTGTCAAAGATAAATGTTTACTTTAATTAAAATAAAAACATGTGAGGGTTATGTTGACCCGAGGTGACTTACAAGTGTAACAAAAACCCAGGTGACTTCTCGAGGGTCAAGCTATTGAAGCATCTTGTGTGTGTGCGCTATGTGCGCAACCGTCCGATACACACACTTAGGCAGCATTCACATCAAAAAGACTTCCGCTCTGACGGTCTGAGATAGCCCCTACCGAGAGCTAAGATGTTTACACATCAAAAATTAGGACAATGCCCCACAGTGTTGACAAAAGGTTGACAACTTCTTTTGCCCTTACGGCACTGTAAATGATTAGTGTGTTATACAACACGTCAATGCATGTTATTTTTTTTGTCCTATGTGTGTTAAAATATTTCTAATAAGCGTGTTAGTGTGTTATTTCAACACGTGTAATGTTCAAAAATAAAATATTCACCGTGTTATAAAGTATAAAACACTTCTCAATGTCTCAGAGAGCAACACACATCAGTATGCAGTAAAAAGCGTTGAAGCAACACAGGTGAAATAAGTTAACACACTTTGCGACATTACACGTTTTTGGAGATTACACACATTTGAACACTGTTTGGAAAGTATAATAACAATCTTTATTCCGTTTGAAATAAAATACATTTCATTGGAAGGAGTTCAGCCAGCCTTCTTAAATAAAATTGAAAAATATAAAAAAGAATATATATAAAGTGTACCTATCAGCTACAGTGAAAAAAAATAAATTAAAATTGACATGGTAGAGTATTGAGATGAAATAATTATATTAAAAAAATGAAATGGATAAATATGGAAATATAAATTAAAAAATAGCTTCCTCTTGAATTTTGAAATAAGACAATCAATAATAATATTAAACACTATAATACAATTAATCCTGAGATTAGAAAAAACTAAAAAACACGTTCACAGAAAAATTGAAAAACAAAGAATGAAACTTCCAGTAAACAGTGCCCAATAATAAACTAATTTAACCGATTTTGAAAAGCAAATAAAGCCATTGACTATTGGATATTAACACTTTATCACAAGTTACAACACTGTTCTTCAGAAACACAGCCAGGCCCCGCTCACTCTCCCAACACTGAGTGTTTTCACCGCTTTGGTCGAGTATACTTCATATTGGTCCAGGAAAGAAGGGGGATTCCAGTTGTCGCTGTGAAGCCATGTTTTAGAGAGACAGATCAGGTCCAGATTGACCAATATTTATTTCCGTGGGTAGCATCGCTATGTTGAACAGAGTATTGAAGCCGTTTACATTCCAGAAACCGATTTTGGCCGAGGGTGACTTTGGTCCTTTACCTTTGGATTTACCAGAGGGGACCGCGGCATTAAAAACCTCTCTATGTTCCCGGCTTTAATTTTCTCTTCCGTGAGACAGATGGATCTGAGATAGACTGGTCAGTATCAATATTGTCATTGTCTGTTTCATAATCCGTGGGTACGCCAGTTGAGTCGTACGCTCTTTCTTCTGTCCTAAATTGAGATAGATCCTTTTCGCATCTTATTACAATTGCCGGAAAAGTATAATTATAATTATACTTTTTAAACAGTTTAATGTGTATATATAGGCTTTATTCTGTATTATATATAATAAATACAGTATATAAAATACAGAATAAAGCCTATATACTCGATATATATATCTATATAAATATGGAATAATTATTATATTGGAAGGGTAACTTCAGTAGATGAATTGAAGTGAAATATGTTTTAGGCGATTTAATGTAGTTTTTACGAAAAGAACATATACAAATTGTACAATTTAAAAATCAAGTATTTTAAATCTTAAAAAGTATAGGAAAGATTTATTCTTATTTTTCAATCCTGTGTAAGTAACATAAGTTACACGACATTAGTATTTGAAACACGCTAAAGCGTGTTCTCTCAATACGTGTTTCAAAATTTTGTAAATTATATAACACACTTCGTGG
This sequence comes from Aradus depressus, assembly GCA_963662175.1. Taxonomy (NCBI): domain Eukaryota; kingdom Metazoa; phylum Arthropoda; class Insecta; order Hemiptera; family Aradidae; genus Aradus; species Aradus depressus. Next base: position 37,894,123 of record OY759219.1, on the reverse strand, counting down.
TGTGTTTACTATAAACTGCACACATGTTAAAAAAACAAACTTTAGTGTGTTTCAAAATAACGCACTTTGAAGTGTGTCAGAAAGACTACATGAAAAAAAGTGTGTTGGTATAACACAGTTTACGTTTGCAGTGGGGTCGCATTATACCTTCTTACTAGGTTCGGGCCTCATGATCCACTAGGTTTTATGAAGTGGACCGCATATCAAGAAAGACGGAGTTAGATAGGAGAGAGAATATACAAAAAATACTAAAAATTAAAAGATTTTTGATTAGGTCATAAATAAAAGTGTTATCTTGTAAAATGTTCTTAGGTCTCAATTTTTGTGCAATCGATTCGGGTAAAAACTAATCAGATCTAGTTAGAACATGTGACTTCTCTATTTCAAATTTCAAGTTCATACTACAATCGTTTCTCTAGTGCATACATACACCTATATAAATACTTAAGCGCACGCGCACATCGTTGTGATTACAATAGAATTTATTTATTTTCTTCTGTTTGTAATCTATTAATTTGATCAATGCTAAAAACTCAAGGATAAAAATGTCGCGAAAGATCTTTTAGAAGGATAAATACACAATAATATACTCCAGTTGACGTACTACGTAATCCAATCCTGGAAGTATAGTATTTTTTTTTTTTTTTTAATGCACATCCTGCATTCTTTAATTATGACAATTGAGGGGATTAGAAGCAAAGGGATGTAAGTGACAAATCAGCTGAAATTGAGGTATGTGTGTCAACATCTTCCTTGACACCTACCCTGACTACTGGCTAATGATCAGAACGATTGTCAGTACCAGTAATGCTGTTACTAGTGGAAAGTACCTGAGTAATACCTGAATTTACGATGTTACTATAACTTTAAAGATAATTATCTCGAAATGACATTTTTGTCACTTACATCCCTTTGCTACTAACCCCCTCAATTAATGGAGTTTATTGAAAACAACATTTTCATAACTTATTATATTTATTTAGTGAAATTAATCTTTTTTCAATTACTTTAGTATCAAAAATATAATTTTAGCAGATTTTCTAAACAATTTTAAAGTTATCTGATTTCTGCAACATCCCTTATATCTCTAGCATCTCTCATATCAAATTTTTGTGTGATCTAAGGACGAGACCTGAAATATCATCATAAAAAAAGACACTTCTGGAAAATTTATAAAAAAATATACAGTAAAACCTCGATTAACCATGTCTCGATTATTCGTGTTCGCGATTAACCGTGATGTGTAAGCAGTAAGTATAGGTTCCTAGAAAGTTGGAGACAGAGTAGAGTGACAATGATGACAGTTTTGGCGCTAAAGAAGAAAACATTCAGACAAGTCAAGCAATGGAAGCAGTTCATGTCCTCAACTTCTGCCAACAGGAAAATGTTGAAAAAAATTAGAACTGAAGTAAGGAAAATCATTTCGAACCGCAAAAACAAAGAAGGATTACTTCATATTTCAAGCCCTGCTAATGTTATAACATGACAATGTATATAACATTGTACGTATATATATTACATATTTAATTTGTTAAATAAAAAGTGTCTTGATTAACCGTGGTTTACATTTATCTGTGCGACCTCTCCCCCCCCCCCCCCCCCCCCCCCCCCCCCCATTACCCCGGATAATCGAGGTTCTACTGTACATCAGAATTATAATTATAATCAAAAACTGTATCTACTGTATTTATTGATATTATTTTTTACTATTTATTTATTTTATTCTATTTTTTACTATTATTGTCATTACTAATTACATGTGTGCCCTACTCTAAAAGTTAATAGGTGTTTAAAGAGGAAGTGACGGATGTTTTTGAAACACACTCAACTAAATAATGCCTTCCTCTCCACATCACAGATAAAGTTTAACCTATTCTTTCCATTTAACTTCTAGTCTGACCTCGCACAAAAACAAATTACCTAAGTTATAAAAAAACTTCATTTATTACAGTTGTCCCATGTAAAATCTCGACTTCAGTTTTCCAACAAATCCATTAAACGTATACCCTGCCATAAAACTTTAACGTCCTGCTTTACGTAGTGCCGGCCACCGTTTGGTCAGTGTTTAGCTTGCAGCTCAATGAACCGTGTTATGGAGCGCATTACAATCCCGCAATACGGTCAGTACTAATTTACCGATACTCACTCTAGACCATTACACATCTACTAAAGTCGTGTATTTATCTAATAAATAACCAGCGATTAATAAGTCCCTATGTAAGTCAACTAAAGATTTTTGTCCCAAAACAGTAGATTGGTTTTGGAGGAAGAGAAGAAACTTAAGTGAATAATTATCGTGCTGGGAAATGCAGGGCCGCTGATGCACTGACAACATTTTTAGTGGATGCGACTCAGGACTGACTTTCACAGATTGTGACCATTGGCGTAGCTAGAGGTAGGGATCTATCGATACAAGTAAATTCAAGTAAAGTATCGATACTTTCGGCCGATACGAAGTAAATTGGCTATCAATTATTTCTTTCGACACCAAGTAGGCATCGAATCGATATTACTTGTATCGATTCAAAGTACTCGTTTCAAATTTCAACAAATAAAAAAAATTATATAATATTTTCAATTCATCAAAATCGTTCACCGTTTAATTTCTTACAATTTTCTTTTATTTGTCGTTGCAATAAAATACTGAACTCAAATTCCGGTCCACGGACAAATGATATTCGTATATATCGATGGTTAGGTTAGGTTAGGTTTTATGACTCATGCCCGGGCTTTAACTAAGAGGTCATATCGCCTACTACCAGAGCGCTCTTTCGTCACTCTGGTCAATATATCGATGGTGATAACCTCATGAGTGATGTCATCTTGCAGTCTGTGTGATGCGTCCTTATTTCTTACCTTATTTACATTAAATGGTTTATCGTTTATGCAGGTATATGTTTGTTTAATTTTGAACAGAACCGTGAACATGATTACGATTTCAGCATTTTATTTTATTTTTACATTCCATTTTATCAATTACAAATTATAATGCCTCGGCCTACGGCGAAAGTGTGGATTTATACTAAAAACGATTCGATCTCAGCGTCTTGCAAAAAGTGTTTTAAAAAAGTGAAATATTGTGGGAATATGAAGTCTCCAGTAGTTTTATATCCTTAGTAGAAATAAATTGTAAGTTTATTTTATAAGGTTTTTATTACATTCAGTATGTTTTTGATAATATAATTTCATCTTATTCGATTTGATTTATTTGTTTCTTATGCCCACTACAATATCTCATTTATATCTTTCAAATTGTATTGTTTTTTATTATTATATAGGTATATCGATGCAATACGATTTTTAAAATTAATTGTAACCAACTACTCGAATGAATTGATACGAGTAGCTACCGATAAGTTTTATTCGATACTTGAGTAGCATCGAACGTTTTATTCGATACTACTTATGAGTAAAAGTATCGATACTTTGTGGTATCGATTGAACCCTAGCTAAAGGGGCAGGGGTGGGCATGCCCCCCCACCCAGAATGACCGGTGCCCCCAGAAAAGTGCTATCTAATGTATCTAATTTAAAAAAATTATAATATATAACGACAACTCCACCACAGACAAACATTACAGTCAAGACAAGGCCATAGAAAGCTTCAGTTCCCAGTCAAACGTTATTCGGATTCAAATTAAGCTTTCTTAAAGTTTGAACACCAACGAATGCTGCCAAGCGTGTCACAACAAAACTCACGGAAATTTTAAAATCTCTGCCAAAAACTGCGCACGGCGGTGCAATGTTTACCTAAAATAAAAAGACTATTAAGGCTAACTTCATATTTTAGAATGTATGCAATGAAAGCCGTAAAAAGTGGAAATAATTGTTTTTTAGAGTACATTTAGTGCTCTCAGCTGAACGTGAATAGAATAGTATAAAATTAAATTTCAGCTTAAAAAGATTTGGACCGATTTTCTGAAAAAAAAAGAAAATTAAAGCTAAATGAATTGAGGATACTTACTACTACTTAACGTATAAGACTGGATGACTAGACTAATGAAAATTTTAATTGTTGATATAAATTTGTGTTGATTATTTCGTTATAACATACTAATATTTTGTGTTTGGTACCTGATTATTAATTATTAAGTTTAATTAAACTTAAACTAAAAATATGATGGTGAAATGTAAACTATTGTTTTATTATCTCCACCAGTTTACCGGCTGTCCCTCCCCAAGCCCCCCCAGAGAATAATGCTAGCAACGCCAATGATTGTGTCAACTTTGAACTTAGTTAACAAAAGCAGACGATGGAGACAAACAGAAAGGATGACATTAAGTCTGATTTAAACAACCATTTAAGGAAACGGGACACAGTTAGTTGTGCTTCCGAAGTGAAATCCTCCGAACCAGCTTGGAAAATTTAATTAAACCTTTCATATTGTTTAATTTAAATTGTAAATTTGCAAAATGATGAGACCAATATAAGATCACACAGATCATGTTCAGATACATTTTGGATTCATCAAAATTCTTGGGGATAAATAAATAAAAAGTGTATGCATTGAATCCACACTAGTTGTGTATTCGAAAATTAGAAAAATAAGTAACAAAAACTTCTCACTGAAAATTATATTAAAAAAATTAATAAAAATAAACAAGACACCTGCTATGTACTTCCCCAGTACGGACGAATCACTTGGAGTGAGTTTCCTCTTATCCTCCATATACTTTCGGCCAATTACGCTGAAAATTACTAGGTGTCTTCCTTAAGGGGTTTTGAGTTGTAATATACAATTCCATAAGGGGCGTCGGTAGCTCAGTGGTATGTGTGGTTGCCTTCTAAGCTCAAGATCGTGGGTTCGAAACCCTGCCAAAGGCCTTAGTTTATTTCATCTGGGATGTAAAATAAACTTAAGCACGCCGTCCTTCGGATGGAACGTTAAGCGATGGTCCCGAGCCTGTACGACGTTAGATACTCATTAGAGACTTTTACCCCAGGTGAATAAAAATTTAGGGTAGGCAAAATTTAGGACTCCCATAATAGAGTCCACCAGAGAAACGAAATAGCGCTCTGGTAGTAGGCGATGTGACCTCGTAGTTAAAGCCCAAGCATGAGTCATAATAACTAACTACAATTCCATATCGATAGATTCATTACATCGAGTTTAATAACTCCAGTTTTTCTGTTGTCCCCCCTTCGTATTATATATAAGAAGTTTCATCATGTGAGACTATCATCATGTATCAGATAGGGAATGATGCAGTCAACAAACTGGCACCTGCAGCAATTAAAGACGAACCCTGAGAACATCTCTTTATAAATGGCCTTGTTCTTGAAATATTCCATAGAAGATGTGGGGAGATTGAGGAAACCATGCCACACATCCTGAAGGATATCCACACCTCCAATGGAGAATCTTCGTCACGAAAGTGTTAAAATAGTAGGCAGTTATATACTAATGAGGGACTGTTTTATGGGTCTCCAGGCTTTGAATAACATGGGCACAAAACCCTCCCCTGCAATTAAATAAAAATCCTGAAGGCTATACCTAGTTCAGGGTTCCTATAATTTCCATTGTATACATTTTTTCCAGCAATTCCACTATTCAAAGAAATGCCTCATTTAATTGGTAAGGGTAATATTAATTTCACCCCTTGGAAATAATTCTCGCTGGTGTTAATGTGTCCCTCGTGGTTTACTGGAGAGGGGTAGAGTATCTGAGATGAAGTTATCTCGTTAAACTGGAACTCGAGATACACACAAACTGATCTACCAACACATAAATAGGATTTATTACTTTAGAAAGTCTACTAACTTTAGTAGTTGATTATATAATACAATATTTTGTTTGTTAGTATCAAACAATTTAAATTATAATTCTCACAACAGAAGTGAACATAATCCCCAAACCCAGAAGCTCCTTGGCTGAAGAGGATCTGAACCCGCAAAATTATATCAGTCTAATAGAAATAAAAGACGTTGTCTTCCCACTGTTTTATTTATACCAGAACCGGTTTTCGACGCAACAGCGTCATCATCAGTGGTTCATCTATCATAGAATAACAAAAATATACAAATAATAAAAAGTATAAATAATTCCTAAAGCGTCAGGGTAAAGAGTAAAATTATAAAATAAATCTGAAATAAATATCTCTGTACCCTGATGCTTTAGGAATTATTTATACTTTTTATTATTTGTAAATTTTTGTTATTCTATGATAGATGAACCACTGATGATGACGCTGTTGCGTCGAAAACCGGTTCTGGTATAAATAAAACAGTGGGAAGACAACGTCTTTTATTTCTATTAGAAATCTAGTCCCACAACATCTTACTATCACATATGTATATCAGTCTAAATTCAAAATAATTTTGAGTAGTTAAGATTTCTCATAAAGTTTTATTTTCTGTTGTAGCTCTTTTGCTCCCACTTTTCTTTAGGACTTATTAGAATTCTTACTAAAAATGGGGGAGGGGGGGAGGGGTTCTGAGTTAATTATAAAAATTGTTATTCTCTGATATAATAAGAAGAATGTATCAAAATAGTATAATTAAATAAAAATAAAAATATTGGCAAAGTTAATAAAATAAAATAAAAAATTAATTATTTATAAATTTATAATAGGAAGATAGGGAAGACAAACCTGAGTGTGTGGGGTGGGGGAGATTAGCAAGCAGGTGATATAAGAAAGTCCTATATTTGCCATATCACATATATTCTCATTTTTATTTTATTATCCTTATGAGGTATCTAAAAAAATAAATAAATGTATAACAATAAATAAACAAAGATTATTTATATAAAGTTTATCTCTAGTCCTTTACACTCTCCAACCAGACCTAACGTTCATTATTATAACTATTTATTTCGCCGGATAGAAGGGGAGGGCTCAACCTGAAATAATAATAAATGAATCGACACAACATTTCCTTTGAAGATTCAGAAATCGATATGTAAGTCAACTATTGATTAGCAGAACGTTCGATTGGTTTTGAGGGAGAGTGAAAACTTTTTTGATTAATTCATGCTGGAGAAGAACAAAGCCGGTCATTCAAGAGTCGTTTTTTTTTTGTTTTTTTTTTGAGTTTTCTCATTTGTGTGTTCCATATGATTTTTCCATCATGAAGAAAGTTACAAAAGAGGGGGGGGGAAACAAAATTTTCAACAAGTCTTCTTTAATGCTTTGTTTACAAATTATTCTTAATTAGTGTCCAGTTGACAGCTCTTTTTAGTCTGTGATGAAGCCAAATGGAATCTCCTTCACTTGGAGTCCGGTCCGAAGGAAGGTTTTTTTACTTCCCAGTTAAAACAACTAAAGGCCCCTCGGCTAAATTTCCAACTCGCAATCCTGAGCTCATTAGACACCGACAATTGTCGAGGAAAAAATACAGAAAATATGTAGGTGGTCTTTGTGGTACCGTTTCCAAATATTTTCTGAAAAACACATCGACTAAAAACTATTATAGTTAACCATAAGTTAGTTACTTAGTTATTTTCAGCGTTCACAACGTTTTTTCCCTTCCCTTGGCTAAGAGTCTTTAACACCCAAGATCCCATCCACAGGACGACGTGCTCACGTTTTTTTTTTACTTCCCAAAGGCTCGCGTGTCCACATGGGTTATTATTATTTGCTTTGATGACCACCGCTGCGCTGCTCGGTCTTTAATTAGTTTTCATACCAAAACAATAAACATCATTGCCTTTTTCCGGGATTTGACTAATATGCCCCACGTGAATAATTAAAAAGTGCATAGTCATGAATGTATTGTCGAAGAAATGCATAGGAATTGCATGAGAAATATTATGGGAAAATTCAAAGTTTCCCGGGCAACTCCGGGTAATACTGCTTGTATTATAATATACGATTTATAGTTAGTTTTTAAGACTCATGCCCGGCCTTCAATTACGAGGTCTTATCGACTACCACAAGAGCGCTCTCTGGTGCCTGACTTTCTATGAGATATGTTCTCTACCCTAAATTTTTATTTACCTAGGGTAGTTTGGTCTTGAGGAGAGGAGTACCTGACATAGTATAGGCTCGAGATCATCGGAAAGGATGGCGTGCTCAATTCTTTTTCAACTCCCTGATAAATAATTTAAGAATCTCGACCAGAAACCCTCGGTAAGCAAGCACATAATATTATTTTCTGTGGAATTAGACAAATGTCACACAAGTTCTTTATTTTTATTGGGGTTGAATTATGTCAACAAGGATTCTTAGAATCCAAAACTCTTACTGGAATCTAACTCCACTGTTTTCTCCCCACCCATTCTTCTCTTCCTGTGTCATGGACAATACGGTCTCGCTGATTTTCATTGAATAATTACACCATTCATTCTTTCATTTCTTGAAATAATAACTTTATAAATTTTAAAGAGTAGTTTAACAGTTTTCGCTTTCTGGGCTTTCTTAATTTTTTTTTTATTTGTTTCATCTATCTAATATATATATATTTTTTTGTCTTTTATTTATAAAGATGCAACTGTTGCAAGGGTGCAACAACCAGCATCTATGATGGTAGGTATTGATATGTTGGCGTGAATGGCATGTGAGAGGAAGGCCACCCAGTGGTAGGTCCTCGGGACGAAAATTAATCTTAATTATTAGGGACAAGAACAGAAAAAAAAAAATAATAATAAAAAAAATAACAATAAAAAAGAATTGAAAGACAATTTTGATGGATGGGTAAGAGAGATGATAAAAGTAAAGGAAAATAATGTAAAAATAAAAAATAAAAAATATTAAGAACGGATAGGATTTAAGGTGGCAGTAAGTCGCGGTTCCATCTTCTCTTCAACCTTCGTGGGGGGTTGTGTGGTAAGTGTTGTGAAGATAAAGTACGTATTTCTGGGTTTGTATGTGTGTAAAGTTTTCTAAAAAACCGTATGTAAGTAGTTTGTATTGTGTCGGGTACTGTGTGTATCATAAGATCGTTATAAAGTGTTCTGTTGTTTATGTATGGGGGGCACTGTGTTATCAGTCTGAGGGTTTTGACTGAAACGCCTGAATTTGTTTGATGTTGGATGTTTTTGCTGAACCGTATATCTGGGATCCGTATGTCCATAATGGTCTAAGTAAGTAAGTGTTACAGTTTCGTTTTTGAGTCATGTCTAATTTTGATCGTCTATTTAGAAGTCCGTAGAGTATTTTGAGTCGACGGTTCAGCGTGTTTCGTGTGAGACGTGTGTGAGGGTTCCATGTCTGTCTTCGATCTAATGTCTGTCCTAGGTATTGTACAGTATTAGGGAGGGGCTTGTCGTAGATGAAAACGGGGGGGCATGTTTCTCGTCGAAGTGTAAATGTGATGTGCTGTGATTTTTCTGTAGATAGATAGATCTAATGGATAGATCTTCTAATAGATTTTAACAATTTTCTTCGGCATGAAAATACCTCGATAAGCAACTCACGTTGATCCGCCCTTGGAGTAGAGTATGTATAAATATATTAAATGTTTTAGGCTGTGAAATGTAAGTGTAAATAAATTTTACCGTGAAGATAAAAAAATAAATCTTTTTGACAGCCTCCATGGTTCTGATAAACATTATTAATAAACGAACTGTGGAGTTCTGAAAACTGTTTTGATAGCTAGGATCATGCATATGTATCCATGTCAAGCATATATTTTTTTTATTATAGCATATTAATTTTTTTTAAATATATTTGAAGCATATTTTCCTAAGCTACTTTACACCGGATTTGAGTTACGTATCTTCTACGTTGTCCAGATGACAGTACACCAACATTTACCCGATAAGTGCGGGTATTATTAAATGACGGTTCAGGTAAATAAGTAATATTATGAAAATATTATTTTCTTCAGAATAATTATTAATTTTTTGAATAGAGCTTCACATAACCCCAGCATATTTGCTAAATATATTTGATTAAAAACTGATCATTTACGTTATTAGCTCACAATCCCGACTGTAATTGAGGGCGCCGGTAGCTCAGTGGTATGCGTGCTTTACTTCTGAGCTCAAGAACCCGACCGAGACCCTTAGTTTATTTTATCTGGGAGGAAAAATAAACTTAAGCACGCCATCCTTCGGATTTAGGGTAGGCAAAAATTAGGACTCCCACAGTAGAGTCGGGCTGATGTCCACCAGAGTGACGAAAGAGCGCTCTGATCGTAGGCGATATGACCTCGTAGTTAAAGCCCGGGTATGAGTCATAAAAACCTAACCTAAGCGACTGTAATTGAACCGTTTTCTTCCTCAGCAGTACGAAGTATAAGGAAAATTATTTTATCGAAAATTCAAGGTTGAGTTTCCACAGTAATATCATGTTTTCCGACCTGTTGATTCCAAAAATGAAAAAAATAAAATGCTGCCTGTCTGTTTGTGTTTGTCTCTGATCACGATAACTCTCAATGGAATGACAAGAATCGACATGAAATTTTATATGTGTGTCTAGAAATAAGGGACCTATTGATTTTCAGGCAAACTGGCCAATGAGAATAGTAATGAATCGATGTAATGAATGTATCGAGTTATGTACGATTGATTACCATTGATTTCTAGTCCAAACAGTAGATTGATTTTGCTGAGAGAGCAAATGTTTAATCAATTAATTAATTCTGGTGTATTATAATGCCGGTGATTCACCGACGATTATTTTATGTCTGTTCGAAAAACATCAGCAGCTTTGTATGTTAAAAAATGCGATCATTTGTATTCCAGTGATTAATTTATTGAGAATGGTATGGTACACTAGGGGGGAGTGAAAATGAGGGTTTTTAAACTTTTTTTTGAAATTGAAAACGCCTGGGGGCGCAAAAGTTGACCATTGGTGAGAGTAACACCCATGTAAAATTTGGACGAAATTCGACAATATGTTCTGTCCTCACCAGCGCCATCTATGTTTCACTATAGCTTCTTGTAGATTCCCGGAGGGTTTTTCGGCGATAACTTTATTCTTGGCAGAGTTACGATAATGTGTAATATATCAAATTACTCGTCTTTTTACGCTCTACTAAATTAACAGTTTCTAATTTTTCACCGTATTTTGGACAAAAACGTGATTTTTTTCGAAATAAACAATTTCTCCTACATTGTACACTCTTTACTGGCCTACTCAAGAACAAAGTGACACCTCTACTTGCGGTCTGAGTTTTATAACAACAATTTTCAGTGATCAATTTGCATAAAAATATCTCAAGGGTCTTCGTTCACATGAACGTTCATACTTTACGATGATTGCTCGCACCAATTTTCTGCATTATTTATATTTAATTATGTGAATTGCAGCTACGTACTGCATTGGGGGCGAGATGTAAATATTTAATATTGTTGTTTCATTATCTGTTTTCAATTTGAGTATCGTGTCTCTCCTTATCAGTGTTGGCAGTGGCGGGAAATGAGTGGGAGTCGGTGGTTGCCAACTCAATGACAGACACCGCCATAGTTCTACCTGTGAGTCTGTACAGAGGCGTTAATAAATCATCAAATCTGGCCTTCTGCATCAGACAACCAATGGTCTATTTCTGTCATGATCTACGGCACCAAACTATCAGAATCTTCCTTTTAAGGACACTTCTAAACAGCAGGGAGCTGTCAAAGACGACCAGAGTTTCATGCCCCCGCTTATACTCTTCGAGATCTTCCTCACCCCTCCAGCCTTAAGCTTGTCTTCAAGGTCATATCACCTACTACCACTCTTTCCTCACTCTGGTGGACATGAGCCCGACTACTATGGGAGTTATAAATTTTGTCCACCCTAAATTTTATTCACCTTGGGTCTTTAACGAGTACCTGACATCGTATAGCCTCAGAACCATCGCTTGACGGCATGCTTAGGTTTATTTTACTTCCCAGATAAATTAAGCTAAGGGCCTCGAACCCGCGATCTTGAGTTCAGTAAGCCAGCTTGCATAATACCCTCTCCGACGTGTCATGAGGGCGCCGGAGCTCAATGGTATGTGTGCTTGCTTAGAATTCGGCTGAGGTCCTTAGTTTATTTTCTCTGGGAGATAAAATAAACATTATTACATCATCCTTTGGAAGGGTACCGAGCCCGTACGATGTCAGGTACTCATATGTGATAGTAAGATGTTGTGGGACGAGATTTCTAATAGAAATAAAAGACGTTGTCTTCCCACTGTTTTATTTTAGACCAGAACCGGTTTTCGACGCAACTGCGTCATCATCAGTGGTTCATCTATCATAGAGTAACAAAAATACAAATAATAAAAAGTATAAATAATTCATAAAGCATCATGGCACAGAGAAAGAAGATAAAATCATAAAATTAACTTACCCCACCCACACAGCACAGCGTTTAGAACACAACTGGCATAGCTCTAAGGGGTGGGGATAGCCAGGTTCACTCACTTTCTCAACATGCGAAAACCATTCATTACAATAAATACAATAAGTCTGTACATAATATAAAATTTTTTTTCATCATACAGCCAAAGAAATTATTGTTGTCATAAAATATATAAAAAATGTTTTTATTAAATAAATACATGAATAAATACAATGTTAAAAATATTATCACAGACTTGAATTAAAATACACACTAAATATCATTATAAAAACCAGCCAAAACATATTTACACTACTTCTGACAGGACAGCTACTTCCCTTAGTTTGAACCAGTCTCTCACACCAGGTAGGTCAGGCAGCAGAAGGGAGTTCTTAACCTCCATGTTTTTGTTAAGACTTTTCAAATCCTCATATAAAGAAAGTCGGATCTCCAAGCCTTCTAAGATATCCATACGTCTTCCCTTGGTACCCTCGTGCAACAGTTTCTATGTCAGGTACTCGTTAAAGTCCCCTCCCTATCCTAGGTGATTAAAAATTTAGGGTAGGAAAAATTTGGGACTCCCATAATAGTAGAGTCGGCCTCATGTCCACCAGAGTGACGAAGGAGAGCTCTGGTAGTAGGCGATATGACCTCGTAGTTAAAGCCCTCCCGGACATGTGTCATAATAACTAATTAACCTTGTCTTCTAATTGTTAATATTATATGGTTTGACAATATCTCGGGAGTCTATATATCTTAGATCTATCTAGTAAAGGCTTTATCGACAAATCGATCGAAGCGCCTTCACCGGCACCTGCTTGAAGGTCAATAAGAAGAAAACATTAATTTGTTAAAAAAGGCATCCTAATTATTTTCATACCTTTTTATATTCATAATATATTTATATATAGGTTAGGTTAGGTTTTACGACTCATGCCCGGGCTTTAACTACGAGGTCATATCGCCTACTACCAGAGCGCTCTATCGTCACTCTGGTGGACATGAGCCCGACTCTACTGTGGGAGTCCTAAATTTTGCCTACCCTAAATTTTTATTCACCTAGTCTTTAACGAGTACCTGACATCGTACAGGCTCGGGACCATCGCTTAACGTCCCATCCGAAGGACGGCGTGCTTAAGTTTATTTTACCTCCCAGATAAAATAAACTAAGGGCCTCGGTCGGGCTACGAACCCACAACCTTGAGCTCAGAAGTCAAGCACGCATACCACTGAGCTACCGGCGCCCTTATATTTATATATACATAATGTTTTAATATATACAAAAAAAAAAAACATAAATAGTGAAATGGGGTTATACTTAACACTTGACCGTGCTTCGTAAGCCATGGTTTTATTGGCTTCGCGGGCTTGAGCCTCACGATAGACCCGCCTCTCATTAGAACAGTTTTTTTAAAGAATTTCTTGTTTCTTCTTAGGAATGATCTACTAAAAATTACAATTATCACACATGAATTTAGCAGAGTTCTAAAATATATAAAGGAGCCAGTAGATTTATCTATTTTGTTACAAGAAAACATTATCTATCTAATCTGGTAAGTTAAAATAAAGCCAATTTCATAATTCTTCCCAGCGTCTTATTTGGCTTATCTTTATTATTTTATGACCTCAACTTCCTAACTTGAGGTATTCTGCAGTTAATCCTGAAACCTGGGTTTTATGTGTTAGACTTGCCAAACTCAATGTAGAGGTACGTTTTTTAGTTTATTTTTGTCAATTTGTTTGAAATCTTTTTTTAAAGGTTAGGATTTAAACGAACAGTAAAAAAAGCAGCTTGCCTAGTAAGAAACGTTAAATACACAATACAAAATGATAAATGCACAGTAAAATGCAACACTTTAAATAAAATATTAAGCCAATAACTAAAAATGTCTTGCCTAGTAAGTTAATCGAATAACACGGTTGATAAGGTGCAGTAGGAAATTTCAGAATACTTGGTAAAAAATTTGAATGTTCAGTAAAAAAAAATTAAAGACTAAGATTTAAAATGCACAGTACAAAATTGCAGTTTACCGAGTAAATCCAGTTGACGTCCGAAGAAATAATATGTTGACCCTCCCGTCGCGACGGTCCTTTTAGTGAAACAGTCCAGGTTCTCAAAACACACTTTGAATGCAGAAATATGCAGACGGGAGGGTCCGTCGGTCAATTTAGTGAAACAGTCCAGGTTCTCCTGGAAAACCTTTAGAGAAACCCCATGGGGCAGCATAAAAAAAATATCTAATTGCGAAACGGCTAATTTATTTACCGTGAATATATCCTTTTTACTCTGACTTTATTTTTTTTACTATTCGTTAAGTATTTTAATAGAACATAGTTATAAGCGTTATTTTTGCTTGTTTTAGTAGTGTCATGACGCATATTACCAGAGCACTCCTTCGTCGCTCTCGAGAACTCCACTCTGGGAGTTCTAAATTTTGCCTTCCCCGGTTTATTCACTTAGGGTAGGGTCTTTAACGAGTATCTGACATCGCACAGGCTTGGGACCATCGCATAACGTCCCGTCAGAGGGGACCTCCGGGGAACCTTCACCTCCCAGATAAAAAATCTAAGGGCCTCGGCCGGGTTTCGATCCCCCGATCTTGAACTCAGGGTGTCTTTAGTCTCAATCTGAAAAGTACGAGTACGGTATCAGTGGTATCTCAGTGAAATGAGTGCTTGCTTACTGAGCTCAAGATTGTAGGTTCGAGACCCAGCCTTAATGTCCGAATACATTTTTTGCGTTCTATGTTGATATAGTGGAAATACTAATGAATAAAATAAAATGATTGATAAAACACTTTTTTGAACACTTATATCGTCTAATTGCGCAAACATAAACTTAAATGTGTACCGGTTTCGGCTTACGCCATCGTCAGCACAATGTTCAACAATATTGTTGTACATCGTCAGTTGTACCGAAACCGGTACACATTTAAGTATATGTTTGTGCAATTAGACAATGTAAGTGTTCAAAAAAGTGTTTTATTTATCATTTTATTTTATTAAATAAACTTAAGCACGCCGTCCTTCGGATGGGACGTTAAGCGATGGTTCCGAGCCTGTACGATGTCAGGTACTCGTTAAAGACCCCTACCCTAGGTGAATAAAAATTTAGGGTAGGCAAAATTAAGAACTTCCACAGTAGAGTCGGGCTCATGTTCACCAGAGTGACGAAAGCGAGCTCTGGTAGTAGGCGATATGACCTCATAGTTAAAGCCCGGATGAGTCATAATAACTAACTAGACCTCGCATCGCTCAATATTAATTGTTAAATGTTTTCAGGTTTATGAACGTTACACTTCGGATGTCTCTCACTCAACGTTAAGAGCTTCTTCTGACAAGGCGGCCGGTCAGGACATCTGATAGTTGGGGCGCATCAAGGCATTTTTTTTAGGTAAGATGAAGTTTTTTATTATTAATTTATTTTTGTGTCAGCCAAAGAGCTGCAGTAATGAAACCCGTTGAGTGATGCTGATAAAATAATGTTTGATCAGTTTGTTATCTTTTGTTATCAGAGAGTAATATCGCTATTACTAAAATAAAAATAAACCATTAGCACCTGTTTTTAATCATAAAAAAGACAGCGTATTGAGTGGCAGGTCCTGAGGCTGTTTCTTTTACCCCCCTCCCTTCAGAAATTTGTTGAGGAAAACATCTTGGTTGAGTTTAGGGCAAAAAGTAAATAAAAAAAATATGTATTGTATCGTATTCCTTATGGTTCTTGGGGATTTCAAAAATATGGTAAATTTGTTAAATGATTATCCACATAAAAAATTTATAGTAGTAGGAGATTGTAATGATAGAGTGAGAGTCTTGCAAACAATCCCAGAGTTGTTAGTGGGCGAATTTAACTTCAGTCTGAGAAGACTATCAAAATACACTGTTTGAGTAGTAATGGAATGAAATTTGTTAAGGTCGTTATTTTATTTGTGGTTATTACCACCCAAGTAAGTTTATTTATTTTTATTTTTTGGTTTTTGCCTTATTATATGAAGATATTTTAGTTATTTATTTATTTTATTATTATTTGTATTATTATAATTTATGTATACTTGTGAGTTAATTTATTTTTATAAGCTAAACCGTTCTGTTTGTTAGCAAATATTTGTGGTGCCAACTCAGACTGACGAATGGCCATAGTCTAAGTGTTTTTTCTTTGTAAATTTCTTGGTATGATTTTGTATTCTTCCTATTTTCAATAAGGGTTTCGTAAGAGGAGCCTAATGGGCTTTTGGGGCCATGAACCTCAAGGTAAAGCCGCCATTGAAAGACGGGAAATGTTGAGGGGGGGGGGGGTCTTTGACTGGTGTAAAATAGGTCAGACAACATGATGTAGGTCTTCCTGAAAGAAATATTGACTACACAACTTGTAGCCACAAGATTAGATATAAGGCTAAGAAAAATATTTGTTCGGAAGGGAGACATCTTTTTTGAAAAGGTTAAAAAATAAATATAAAGTTGACTTAGTGGCTTTCCAATTTAGAGGCTTTCCACCCTGCTTTCCTCTTTATTCTCCAGTTCATTTATTTCTTTTATGGTAAAGAAAATATTTCTTAAAAAAAATGAGTTTTACCTTCCTTCGATCCGTTTAAAGTATGAACTTATGAGGAATGAGATAAATAATATGAAGATGGCTGATGTAGTGAGAAGTGATTATTTCGCAGGATGTCAAATATAAGGTAGTCTGACCTCTCACAGATTTTTTATTAAAGTAATAGCTGAGTTGTGACTCAGATGGTGGACAGGAATAACTCGTCTGTCCCCATCCATGATATTTTAAATTGTTAATGTTTGTTGTTGTAGATTTTTATTTATTTATTTTTATTATTTAGTTTATTCAAAATTTTTTTATCAGACTGCCTGATGATGAGGGAAACCTCGAAAGCCGGCTAGCTATCACTTTAATAAAAATCTGTGAGAGGTCAGACTACCTTATATTTGACATCCTGCGAAGGAATGAGATACTTTTATCATATTATACATAGTATTGGCTATGTGACGTCTGCAAATTTTGCACAGGAAGAGGAGTTTAAGGCGGCAATACATAAAATGAGTGGGCTCTTTGGATTCTCATAAAATTACACACGTAGCATCCTTATAAACGCCTTCTGAACGGTCCAGAAACATTTTGGAACAATTTCTATACAATGTTCCGCAACAAAATTTCTCAGTGTGTACTAGGCTTTAGACGAATATGTGTATTCCAGGGAATGGGAAGTCCTTCAATCTGCAGTCTATTCTGGTTCTCTGTAAAATAATCGGCGAAGGGCAAAAATCTTCGCTTTTGTGGGGGGCCTTGTACGCCCAGACTCTGCAGGATGTGTCTCTTCCTGATTCGTCCTCTCCTCACCATGACTCCTGTCCTCTTCCTCTCGTGGTTCTGTTCTCTTGACTCCTTCACCTTCCACATCCTGTTCCTCTACCTCTGCAGTCCTTTTCGCTCCACCTCTCATAGGAATAAGGTGTTTTCTATTTCTCCTCAGATCTCTTCCACCTGACGTAACCACATATGACCGAGGGTGCATTGAACTCACACGAATATCCCCTGGCCTTTTTAAATCGGGAATCCAAACAGTGTCCTTTGACAACAGAGTTGGCAAAGCTCGAGCTCCTTTTCTGTTGTCGAAATTATTCTTATTTCTTAACCTTATCCTGCAATCTTTGGTTGCAAAAGTGCTCAACTGTTCTGTCTGCACAGCTTTGAAATTTTCAGTTGACGGTAGTGTCGTTCGCAGTTTTCTCTCATAGAAGAGTTGTGCTGGCGAGAGTCCTGACTCCAACGGAGTGTTCCTGTGTGCAAGTAAGCCCAGATTCGGGTCCTCACACTTTGTGAGAATATGTTTAGCAATGTCCACTGCTTGCACTACGGAATTCCATGCCTAAATGTTTTTAAATCTAGCAATCACAGCGTCCGATATCCTCAGTGTTTTTTTGTTCATGTCGATATATTAATTGAATACCACATGTATATAGGTGACGGGAGAGATTGAGTTTTTATCTGGCCTACAATGACAACATTTCAATATATTGCCCAGTAAATATGCAAAGCATCCAGGATGATATTGTCAGACCATCAGCATGTTTTTAATATATATTCATGAGTATATAGGTAGGTGGATTATGTATGAAAAAATAAAATTATTATATATTTACAGAGGGTGGTTGTCTGTTCATTGATTATTTCCCCATAGGAAGTTATGTCATCAGTCAGAAATTCGATGTTATGCCAATTTTCTGCTATAATGGAATAAAATATCATAATAAATTAGGTGTTGATACATTGCTTACATCGACAGTTATTAGGTTTTGGAGATAGGTTAAGCCGCCCTTAATCGTCCTTTCCTCTTTGGCCGATTCTAAAAATCAATAGAAATCGTTCATATGAGGTTAAGGATACACATAATTTCGTATAGATATACTCATTCTATTGAAATTTATCGTCTTCACAAACACAACGCCGTCCGAAATATATATACAGTAAAATCCGGTTATAACGATATTCAAGGGACCAAGAAAAATACATCGTTATATCCGGAACCAAACTGTTAGACCTACATACAAATGTATGGGCTTGTTAGTGAAAAAAAAAGGTGTTTTACAATGTTCATAACGAGAAAGTTTACATATTTTTATTTACTTTTTAAAATTTACATAAAATTTACTTACATACATTTGTAACTGTATACATAAATTATGTATACACATGAGTACATAATATGTACATAATTAATACATATTATGTATTAATTTTCCACAAAAAAATCAGTTATTTTAGTTTGCTTACTTTTTTTTAAGCATACATTTTTGCTTCCATGGTTATGAAGTTCCCAAGTCACGATCCCTACGGAGGCAAAGAAAAGACTTATCTGAAACTAGGAATATACGCACTAGAAGGGAAGAAGGGAGTTCGAAGAAAATTCGACAAGGGGACAATGGAATGTTTGGAAATGGAATGACTCATTGCGCTCGGAAAGAGTAAACAAAACCCGTGTTTAAAACCCTTTTCTATAATGTTCGTATTTTTCACCCGTTCAAAACTCATACTGTTTTACCCAATTATGCATATATGTGCGTATGTACATACATATTATATCGATATAACCGGAATGAAAAAACAACTTTTTCTTATGTTTTAGATCGTTTTATACGGAATATCGTTATAACTAACATCGTTATATCCGGATTTATTTCTTCACTTTTGAATAGCAAACCAAACTAGATACGGGTTTTATATCGTTATATCCGGAAAATAGTTATATCAGGAATCGTTATAAAAGGATTTTACTGTATTTATTTTATTTGGGAATCAGGCTTTGGAAGACATGAAAATCTGATTAAAACTAGACATCGAATGTTTGACCGATTGCATAACTTACTCTGTACTTCATATATCTGGGGAACTCTATACATACGTCTATAAGCGTATCTGTGTAGGTTCAATTAGAAAAAAAAACATTAATAACTGCCGATGTATCAACAAAAAAATGTATGCAGTAGACTCTCCCTTATCCGGCGTTGCCGGGACCGACGTGACGCCGGATAACGAAAACACCGGATAACGGAAATCATCAATTAATGAGAAAGAGGGTTTGACACTGAGGCTCTATGGACGGATTTCAGCATAAAAAAACGTGTTTTTAGGTGAGCTAAGGAATAAAACACGTATGTATTTTGTTGATAACATTTATTAAATTGACAAATATGTACATACTGAACATTGATTTATTATATGTACGTACATACATATGTATATTTATCCAAGCATTAAAAATATATTTTGTAATCTGCTTTTAATTACATACATATTTAAAACAAAATCTAAAATTCTAAAAATATTATTTGTTAAAAAAATCGGTAATTTTCTTTCGTTTCCCTAACACAACACTGTTCCGTGCTGTATAGTCCCACCACTTCTTTAGCGTTAAGACGTCTGAAAAACGATCCAACGATTCTTTTTACTATGAGAATCGAATGAAAACTGAGAAAAATAGAACTGATGTAAAGCAAAAATAAATAGGAGAGGGTTTCTGTGGGAAAAAATGAAACTTTGACTTTACTAGTTAAGTGTTCATTTCCCGATAAGACGATATTGTTGTGCCACGGACGGGACGGTACCTTCGTTTTCTATTCTAGGAAACATTTTTTATAAATGTTTAATTTTCAACTATGTATTTATTATAATTTATTTATAGGATATTAGTGAACTAATAAAATATTGTATCAGCGTTCCCTTCATTATAAATACAATGTACCTACATATGTACGTATATACATACAATAAAAATACATAAAGGATTCGTGAGTTACGGAACTATTACCTATGTAAATGCTCGTAAATACACGTGGCTCATATAATTGATAATCTAATAATTGAATATTAATTTTAGTTAAACAAATTTGATATTATTTTGCGAGCGCCGGATAAGGGGCGCTCCCGGTTAACAGAACGCCGGTTGAGGGAGAGTCTACTGTATATATATGGTATATATATCAGGGTAAAAACACACGTCTATAAGCGTATCTGTGTACCTGGGTAGGTTCAATTAGAAAAAAAAACACTAATAACTGCCGATGTATTAACAAAAAAATGTATACGTGTAACCAGAACTTTGTTAGAATATCTATTAATTTTTAGCCAAATCGGTTGAATCAAATCAAAAATCCTTATATATCGGCATAAAATTCTATATAAGGTTAAGGAAGTCCCTTATTATAAAACGTTTATTAATATTCCACTAAACTTGGAAGGATTTAAAGGGGAGAGTGAAAACTTAATATATTATAAGTAATTCATGCTGGGGAAGAAAATTTCCGGTGATTCACCAACAAAATTTTAATAAATTAAAAAATGCTGGAAATTCAAGAGACCTGGAAATGGGTTTGACACTGAGGCTCTTTGGACGGATTTCAGCATTTTATATTGACAAGAGATTTAATCTGATCCACTCGATTAATATTTTTTCTATAAGCTGCCTCAAATGTATATTTTTTGATATATATATATATATATTCTCTTTTATTAATTTAAAAACATATATGTATTTATATACACAGATGTACTCCGGAAATTAATTTGTTTTAATGTCCTCAAGTGGATTGAATGTATATAAAAGCTTTTACGGATATAGAATTTTTCCATTTCAGAAAAAAAAAGTCGTCGGTGAATCAACATACTTCCCCAGAACGATTAATCAATTAAATGTTTGGTCCCCCTCCAAAACCAGTCGACCGTTTGCGCTAATATTCAAAAGTTGACTTACATATAACGCTACATCCTCATACTAAATTTTGTTATAAGGGTTTTTTGAATTGAAGCCCCCATCCTTTGGCCGATATTGCTCAAATTTGAAAAGTTATGTCCTCATTTTTTGACTTCAAATATAAAATTTTATGTCGATACATTCATTACATCGGCTGTTTATTGGGGTTTTTGATACGAGCCTCGCTTTTGATCCCTTCTGCCGATTCTGATGAAAATTAATAAGTGTCGTCCTCGTATCGAAAAATTCTATAAACAGTTATTAAAGTTTTTTTGTTAAGGCTCTCTCTAATTCCCCTCTTTCCGTTGGTCAACTTATAGATCGACAGACTTTTTTGTTTTCTTACTTGGAATCTATTGGTTGGAAAACATGAAACTCCGTTGAAAACTCCGATTCGAATTTTTGACAGATTACTATGGTTGGTTATTATGACTCATGCCCGGGCTTTAACTACAAGGTCATATCGCCTACTACCAGAGCGCCCTCTCGTCACTCTGGTGGAATGACCCCGACTTTACTATAGGACTCACCTTAAATTTTTATTCACCTAGGGATAGGGGTCTTTAACAAGAACCTGACATCGTACAGGCTTGGGACCATCGCTTAACGTCCCATCCGAAGGACGGCGTGCTTAAGTTTATTTTACCTTCCCCCCGCGAACCCGCGAACTTGAGCTCAGCATTATTATCTCTTTATTGCTTATTTATACATTCACTAGGGTTTTTGAGTCGATCCATCCTTTTCTGATCCCTTTACCTTTCGGCAGATACCTACCGCTGAAAATCAGATGCCCTCCTTATGGGGTTCTGTATACGCACAAAATAGTATGTGTCGATAAATTCATTGCAGCTGCAGTTTTTACAGTTTTTATGATAAGCCTCCCCCCTAATCCCCCTTCCCTTTGGCTGATCTGGCTAAAAATAATTGATGTGATCCTTAGAGATATCTGGATACACTTAGAAAATTTTTTGTCGATTTATTCATTCACAGATGAACAGATTTTTTTTTTTTTTTTTCATTTTTCGTATAGCTGGGGAATTAAAGCGAATATTTATTTATTAAAAATGTCCACATTATGGCCGGATTTTATTTTTATATTTTGCCCAAATTAATTTTAGAAATTGATATGGCCAAATTGTCAAATTGATGAGGTCCATCTCACTGAATGTACTTCCATTGATGAGGTCCATCTCACTGAATGGGCTTCCATTTGAAAATGTCCATAGTGTTAGTTGACATAAAGTGGATCTTTTGATGTAACAGGATGGGGGCCGGGAACTGTGCAATAGGACTCCAAGTCAGGGCAGGAGTGTCTGGAGTGGAGTTGGATGAACAAACAGTGTTCTAATTGCAGCTTTGGTCCGTCCTCTGGCAGACCTCCTCTCTAGCTGGTACCTGAAAGGCAGCTTCAAGTTAAGGGCAACCCTTACAGTTAGCACCGTTCTCAGGGTAGGGCCATGGTCCAAGTTGAACAGTAAAGTTCATACCGTCAGAAGGCATTGGCAACTTGAAACCAAGACCCTATGATATATATTGTAACGGTCTGAAATTAGGGGTACCTTATTAATTTTAAATATAAAAAAATAAAACAAATATGATTTAATTTTTAATCGAGAAGGCTTTGGCATGAGGGGAGGGGAGAAAGCTGATCTAGATCCGAGTGCTCATGTCTGCCTGTCCTGGAAGAATATCTATCCACGTTTGTCTAGAAGTCTGTCCCCAGTCTAAGAACGATCCAGAAAGACCCCGAAGAAGATATATGAATCAGATCCAGTCGCGTAGAGTTGCCAAGATGGTCTCAGGAGGGCGAATCCATAAAGCATCAACTCCCATGATCCACAGAAAAATTTTGAAAAAAGAAGATGGACCAAAAGCACAAGTAAAGAAAACCCTTTATATGAATAATGTTACAAGAGTATCCAATTGTTAAAAAATAGAATATATAAAAAATTTTCATGATACTCTCAATTTACAAAGTACCCCAACTAACAACTATTACAAATGGCGCCCAACGTGGAGAATGGAATAATAAAAAATAGTTTATGTATATCCAGAACCCACTGACCCACTAAAGACGACACCTATTGATTTTCAGCCAAATCTTCGTAATGTATCGAAACAAAATTTAATAAAAGGTGTTTAATTTGGAGTAGAGTTAAGAAGAGAAAAAGCGTAGGAAAGTGGAGGGAGCGCATGCGCATGTGGCTCACTGGACTGTACATCAGATGTGAATACTTGTTACAACTCCGTAGTCACTTTGTGTTATAACTGTTACTTCTGGGTAGAACTAGAGGTGTAAGGTTATCTATCTCTTCTGCTACCTTGCCAACAATGGATACAGCAACCCGTTCCTGGAGTACAAAGCACAGAAACACACCCAGACAAAACCCTTCCTGACGGTAGTTAGGGGGTGGTTTCTTGAAAGAAAGCCTTCCTTCACAGACAATGTCTTTTTGTTTTATCCGCACTTTCTTTATTTCTTTTTTATAACTTTTTTTTTTGTGAGCTAGAGTTTGATTATAATAATATTTATTTCCGTTAAATCATAACACATTATTTCGGTATATCATGAACTTTAATACGTACACCAAAATAGCTTATAAATGATATGCATCAACCTATATTAAATCTTATAATACAAACACATATGAAAATGAATAATTACATTAATAAAAATGAAATAAATAAATAATAGAAAATAAATGAAAATAAAATTCCAATTATTAATGAATACAATGTACACCGTTTTTATTAATTTTTTTACTATAAATATATTATACTATTACTTTATTTGTTTAAGAAGTCTTCTTTCATGATGATATTTCATGACGATTAAACGCCTTCCTCTGTTGACAAAGTGTGAAAAATGGAAAAAAATAATATGTATATAAATAAATAAATTAAAAAATAGCAATAAAGTATATAGTAATTAACTAATCAAATTAATGATGATAATAAAAATATTTATGATAGAACTTATAGAATATTGGTGGAGGACTTCGGACCGGATAAAATAGTGCTTGGATATGAACGTTTCTGATATTCTGAAGTGGAGTACCCTGACTTTCACTAAATAAGGCGAAAGGGAAGGGGTTTTGTGAGAGTGCGGAAATTTAGTTTATTACTGATCATTCAAGGTGGGGAAGTATATTGCCCCGTGGTTCACAGATGATTTTTTCTCGATCAGAGCTGGGGTGGGAGCGGTGAACCATCGTAGAGACATCAAAATATGTATTTTAATTTATAGGAAATATAAGAGGGTGCATCACTTCAATGCAAACTGTAATTCAAATGCAAGTGTCGTCAGTCATTTGGAAGTTAGAAAAAAATAATAAGAAAAAAATATTGTTTATTAAAACTTCAAAAGAAAAATATTTGTGGAAAACTACAATAAAGAGGGAGAATTTAATAAAAGTTTCAAAGGGAGCCCAAATGTATGTATTGTTATCAATAGAATGAGGGTGAACCACGGGATCTGTGGGACGTATCTCTTTAGAATAGGCAAGGCAGACAGCCCACTGTGTCGGGTGGAGGAGAACCTGGAGCACATTGTACTTACATGTACCAAATATCATACCCAGAGAGAACTTATGTTCACTGAACTGTATAAGCTAACCCACGCCCCCTTTAACTATCCCCAGCTTTTAATAACCCGCAACATTTTTATTTACCAATTCATTTACAAATTTATAATGCAAATTCAAAATCAGCCCCAGATTCCTTAGTTATAAATTGAACCAATGTAAGCTCTGACTGGGGGGTGGGTTCCGGTGGGGGGCCTGGGCTTGCTGGCTTGGCTGGGGGTCTGTGGGGGGCACTGGTCTACAGACCCAGAAGCTCCGAAGGTCTGGACGGCCGGCACTACATGCAGACCTTCCTTCAGGAGCCTCCACTCCAGTCACTGGTCGGCGCTATGAGTATTGTTTTGGGTGATGTGGTCCGGCGGTGCCTCCGGCTGTCCCCCGGCTTGGCTGGGGCCGCTTGCTTGGGGCCTCTGTCTGGGCTCCTCCCTCCAGTATCCCGTCTTTGGCAGAATTATCTTTTATAGTGTAGTTTTAAGAATAGCAATGGCTAGTGTGGTGTCTGCCGAAGCCAAAAAAAAAAGGAGCCAAATGGAATCAAAGGATTTTCAAAAGCCAAAAACTGAATAAATTTGTATTTAAACAAAATAAATACATTTTAGGTACACCACCTTTTTGCGCATATTTCTAGCGCGTTACTTCCCCTGTGCGAAGTATAGGCGAAGTTAAGTAATCAGTCAGAAATTACATTTTATGTTCTCCGACATCCTGAATCCAAAACTGAGAAAAAAAATCCAAAAAAATCAAAACGGTTAAAGGGAAAAGAGGAATGGGGTAGGAGGACACAAAGAACTAACAACTGCTGATGTATAGACACAAAATAAGAAAAAAAATGAGGATTCAGAAGCCTAGGAGGTCAACCATTGATTAGTGGCCCAAACGCTCGATTTGGAGGGAGAGCGAAAACTTAATTCAATAATTAGTGCTGGGGGAGTACATTGCCGGTGATTCACCGAAGACTTTTTAAATTTTATTTGGGTTATAAAGCCCTGCGTTCTAAAGCCCCTAAAAGCAATTCCTCCATTAATTGCCGCCATTTTGGAAATAGCTCCAATGTCATTAATTTGACAATCTACTTGCATTTTTTTTGAGAATAATTTTGTTTGGCGTCGAGCTGCCACACTTCATTTGCATGTCAAGTTTGTCAATATGTTGGGAGGAATAAACTGTGGTGAGAGAAAATAAATATATCCTGAGGGAAAATATTTGTGGAAAAATCCATCGAAAATAGAGAGGAAGAATTTATATAAAAGTTTAAAGAGACAAAAGACTGTCCAGTAGAAGAGAACTGTTTGTTCTGGAACAAGTGGAGAGTTGGAGATCAGATATATTGTACAAGGGACTTGGGATCTGTCACCTTAGGGGCAGCATCATCCATCAATGTCGAAAACATACAACTGTTGGGACACATTTCCAACTTTAGACTGTGAGAGTTCAACCTTGAGGTTTGTAGATACACTCATTTCCAAAAATATTGACCCCCTCCTCGTGTGTGAAAGCCATACATACATTGTTCCGACCTTTGTCGATGCAGTGGCAAGATAATAAAAAAAAAAAGGCGTCGGTGAATCATCGGCAATGTACCTCCCCAGAATGAATTAATCAATTAACTTTTCGCTCCTCCTCCAAAACCAGTCGACTGTTTGCGCTAATATTCAATAGTTGACTTACATAGGGGCTCCTTAATCCTCCTACTAAATTTCGTAGGATCAGAGGGGCTCAACTCAAAAACCCCAAAAACTTCTGATGTAATGAATGTATATTTTAAAATAACAATAAAATTATTAGTTTCATAAGTCCAGTTTATTATAATTCATTCATATTGTGATATGAGATCGAACGTTCTTGAGCTCAGAAGACAAGCACGCTTACCACTGAGCTACCGGCGCCCTCTAATAATTATCAGGGGCATCAATCGAAGAATCAGAGGGACTCAACTCAAAAATCCCAATAACTTCCGATCTAAAGAATGTATCAACCTGAAATTTTAAATTTAAATTCAACACCCCATAAGGATGACGTATAAAGGGGGCTCCACACGCAACGGAAAAACCGAAGGCATACCTCAAGGCGCCGGGCCTTGAGGCGAACCCAAATAGTGGTGGGTCTCCACACACTACGGAATATCCGAAGGCCAGCCTTAAGGCACTCCAGTTTGTGTGTTCGCGCAATGGCGTCAACAGATGATGCTCTTGCTGTTGTTGGTTTATTGTTAGTTATCAAAAGTAATAAAAAAATATATTGGAGCGAGATGGTCGAGGAGTTTCTTGGTCATTCAAAAAAGGTAAGTGTTCAAAATACCACAATTTTGGCTGGTATACCTCGTCTGCAGCACTGCCTGTTCTTATGGATTCTTTGAACTTTTTTAATTCTTTCCTATAACTGCTACGCATATTATTAATTTTTTTAACTACACAGTCTTTGTTAACTAGAGGCTCCACTTCTTTCATTTTTTCCAGCAAAATTTGGTAAGCAGCTTCCTTTTTTGTTCGGTCATGGTAATCTTTTGATATAGTTTGCCACAAGCACGGCAAATCTCTTAACAGAGCTATCAATTCCTCTTGATTTTGTTTTGCACGGGCCATGAGTTTACGTTAAATCTGGATTTAATCAAACACGTCCTCTTCTAAACACAACTAGATTACAACTGAATCGCCTCGAGGCCTACCTCCCACCCCTCCACACGGTCCGATCGGCCTTGAGGCGAGAGGCCTTGAGGCAAAACGAATGAGATTTTGTATTGAAATTTCCGGCCTCCAGACGTAAGATCCGCAGGAATACCTCAACAGAATTCTCCCTCCACACATAGAGGTTCGCCTCAAGGCCCGGCGCCTTGAGGCATGCCTTCGGTTTTTCCTTTGCGTGTGGAGCCCCTTTAATAAGGGGCCAGAGAAGGGGGCTCGACTCAAAGACTAATAACTGCCGATGTAATAAATGTATTCAAAATTTAATACACAAAATTGAGTTTTAGTACAAACTAGTCGATTGGCTTTGGAGAAAGTGCAAAAACGCAATTGAATAATTGATATTGGGGAAGTACACAACCGATGATTCACCGACGACATAATCACGTCATATATTTGTAACGATTCATTGATAAATTAAGTCTCCAATCCAAGGTAGTTTCTTCTCTTCACTAAATTATCCGAGAAAAATATTTTATAATGAATGATTCTCTCATCTGAATTATACTTGAGTCAATGAGACATGGTAAATATTTGAAATCATCAATCTAACCACCTCGATGAAGGCAGAGGCACTTCACATCAATCGAACTCATCAATTTGCAAATCATCAATTAGAGAAGATATTGGGCTATATCCTTCCTTTGAACTTGGGTTCGAAACAGGATCCACTCTCTCGGTTGATTACTGAGAGTTGGGGATCTGACGAAACGAGGTTATTGCTAACTTCAATTGAAAATGAGAAAACACATTAAACGATTGGTTATGGATATGAAAAAAATATATATATATGTGGCCATCAGAGGACACATCACAGGAAATTAGTTTATTTTATCTGGGAGGTAAAATAAACTTAAGCACGCCGTCCTTCGGATGGGACGTTAAGCGATGGTTCCGAACCTGTACGATGTCAGGTACTCGTTAAAGACCCCTACCCTAGGTGAATAAAAATTTAGGGTAGGCAAAATTTAGAACTTCCACAGTAGAGTCGGGCTCATGTCCACCAGAGTGACGAAAGAGCGCACTGGTAGTAGGCGATATGACCTCGTAGTTAAAGCCCGGGCATGAGTCATAAAACCTAACTTAACAGGACATTCATATACCAACCACTCTTACAGATCACTCTCTCTCTCCCTCTCTCCCATTCTCAAAATCATTTCATTATTGGCATTACTGGGTATAAGAAAGTAATGAGTTGGCGAGAGAGAGTGATCTGTGGTTGGTATAAGAAAGTTCAGTAACTGCCACATCACATATATTTTAAAGTTTGTTGCTAGCGTTACAATTACATAGATATATTCCTTATAGACATTTAACTTGCATTCTCCGAGGCGCTATAACGTTTGTCGTATTGATCCTATCTCAAATCAAAAGCTTATTAGTGATTAATAAATAAAACAAACTTATTTTTAAAATATTGTTTATTCCACTAAAGATATAAATATATATAACTACCGGTTTCGGCATTATACCATCGTCAGGTCTAGTTATGAACTAAGTTAGTTTGCAGAGAGCGACCCTTCAAATACATCTCAGGTGAAAGGGTGCTATTATAACTTGGGAGTCCCCCGGCTGTACCGTTAGCTATGTCATGAAATATTTCTTAACAAAACTTAGTTCCAAATTTACATAAAACAATATCATTAGAATAATACATGGAAAAATAACAAATAGATAAGTAAAATTACAAAAAAAATAAATAAATATAAATAAAATTAATAATAATATTAAGATTTAGATAACATGAAACATATATGTGGAACCAAATATTAATAACAGATAATACAAACATATATGTGGAAATAGAACTGGTTCAGGGTGTTAACAAAGGGGAATAGTTGAAATAACTTCATAACTAGACCTGACGATGGTGTAAGGCCGAAACCGGTAGTTATATATATTTATATCTTTAGTGGAATAGACAATATTTTAAAAATAAGTTTGTTTTATTTATTTATAACAAGTTTTCACAATATGTCCGCGTTCCTCAACTTAGAAGTTGTTATTAGTGATTGAAAATTTTATAAGGAACAATTTTGATAAGAATTAATTTTTCGATAATACTCATCGTTTTCGGGTAAATCAAGGAAATGTCTAAAAACAATTGTTTTGGAACTACATTGCAAGACGGTTTTCGACATATTTCGAAAATTGTACGATCTGCGAAAAATCGTATTTCATGTAAAATATATCTTTCAGTTTTTTCTACAACTTTTACTTGAAAAGATTTTTGATAAGATCATAAATATAGGCAGTATCTTAAAAAATGTACAAATGTACAATACCTGGAGTAATGTGGTCTCAGTTTTCGTCTGATTTATCCCTGTGACCCTTTCATTCCAAATTTCTGGTTAATAGATACGAGTTTTAATCGTTTTTGCGGTAGAGCGCTCACAACTTTTCAATTACTGATACACACACACGCATAGACAGACATCATGGCGACAATAGACATCAAATATTCAATGGACTTGGAAACGCAAAAATCACTGTAGGTTATTTAAAAGTAAAAAAAAAATGTTTTATCGGACAGCCTGATGAGGAGGGCAACCTCGAAAGCCGGCTAGCACAAAATAATAAAATCTGTGAGAGGTTAAATTACAATTTACTTCCCCAACTGTACGTATCAGTGAGAGTTTCAGTTTTTTGGATCCCCTGATTTCATACAAAATCCTGTCTTTCTGTTTGTGAGCGTGTATGAACACGATAAGGGTGATTGCACAATGGAAGCTGGGATACTAGCCCAGATCAGAGTCGAGATATTCAGGGAAAAAACAAACGTACATTTAAAATGGAAGTTGGATGAGTGGAACAGAGATGGAGCTGGGATAGCAGAGCTGTTGGAGTGGATCAAACATGTTTGTTTCTCATGGATGGTACAACCAGTCTCCATTATTATTACTATTATTATTATTATTATTATTATTATTATTGTAAATTTCTTATTTTTATTGTTCTTTTGTTCAATTAGCAAAATGAAATCCCTTCGGTGCTCGTCCGTCCGTCTGTCACAGGCGATTTTCTCTAAAAATTTCAACGTAAAAAATTTGAAATTTAGCACAGAGATAGAATGTGGTGGTACAATTATAGACGTGAAGCATAAAAAGTTGAATTTTGATTCTGTTTTTTTTTTCTCAAATCAGGAAATGAAAAAAAAATAAGGGCATCATGTATCAAATGAAAGATTATTGAAGCACGAATATATGATTTTTTTTTGCATTTTTCAAAACATATTTTGGGAAAGACGCTTAAAAGTTGTTGTCTCCCACCCTTATCACCTAAAGCATCGCTCAGAAAAATGTAAAAAAAACATGAACATTGAGAATTAGCAGTAGATTGAGCGAAAATTATCAGAATTGAAAAATTCTAGCGTGATCAATTGTAATAAACAATCTAATTGTTTATTTTCTTATAACGGGGTGGCACTAATTGTGCAGGTATAGTAACTTAGAATATTTTTTTTTTAACTACCCCAGCGAAGTATGAAGAAATTATGTAATTGGTCAGAAATTGGATGTTGCGTGAATCACCGACTATGTACTTCCCCAGTACGAATTAATCAATTACGTTTTCGATTAATCGACCATTTTGGCTAAAACTCAATATTGAATTGAGGTATCACCCTGATTGATAGTCATTCTTTTGAGAGTTATATCACAAGACTTGTGACTGATTACATAACTTCCCCTATACTTCGTTACAGCTGGGGAAGTATCAAAATGAATGCTAAAAACATAAACAGTTTCTTTTGACATTTGATTTAGTTATTGATACTAAAAACATGAGACAAATGTGTAAATTATTATATCTGTCGTAGATAAATGGTCATTTTAAGTAAATGTATTCAGTATATACCTCTCCGCCCTAGTTTGAAGCCTTCTTCAAGTCCAGCAATTTTTTTTGTTAAATTAATAGTATTTAATAACAATAATTGTTGAAAAGCTTTGTTAGGAACTTTGTTTAATAACTACAAAATACTTTGAGAGAACACAACCATTAATGACCGAACTAATATCCTTGGAAGCCGTTTACTGCGTAAATCAATGGCATGGAAGCTATGAGCCGTTAATTTTTACTTCCTCGCATGTAGGGGAGAATTAACACAAAAACCCCAATAACTGCAGGAGTTATGAATGTGTCGATATGACATTTTATATCTGTATCCAGAGCCCCATAAGGATTTTATATGTGAACCAGGTAACATTGATTTTCATTCAAATCCGCCAAAAGGAGGGGGAAATTATGCCTAAGACAAAACCTAAAATAACTGCCGAAGTAATGGGTGTATAGATACTAAATTTTATATGCAAGTTTATAACATTATAAGAAGTTTATCAATTTAGTAAAAGGCAATCAGGTATAATTTCAATATATAATTATTATTTCATTTTTTTCTCAAGACGTTTCGACTTATATTGTCATTTTCATAATCCTCATTAAGGTTGTCTTAATCTTTTTTATTTTTCTTCCATAACGGGTTTCTTTGCCTTCCCGTATATTCCATAATTCAATTTGAATTTAAATACCTTACTTTTGAAGAAGAATAAAAAATAAGACAACCTTAATGAGGATTATGAAAATGACAATATAAGTCGAAACGTCTTGAGAAAAAAAATGAACTAAATTATATATTGAAATTATACCTGATTGCCTTTTGCTAAATTGATAAATTATAAGAAGTAAGGTATTTAAATTCAAATTGAACTATAAGAGGGTTATTAATAATATAATAGCCTAGAAGGCCAAAGGGAAGAGTGAGAAATAAGAGAATGGGAGGCCAAACTCAAAACCTCTAATAACTGCATCAACAACAAAACAAAACTCTAAAAGGGCAATACCTACTGATTTTCAGCCAAATCCGCCAAAGGAACGGGGGAAATACGCCCCTAATAACTGCCGAATTAATGAATGTAACGACACGAAACTTTATATGTGAATACGAAACCCCTTAAGGACGACACGGAAGAATTGTCAGCCGAGTCGGCTTAAGGGAACCTGAGGAACAGGAGTGTATCTACACGAAATTAGGTTAAGGCCTTAATATTTTTAGCACGCCGTCCTTCGGATGGGACGGAAGCCCATGTCCTCTTAGTTAAAGGACATACTATGACATAATTAACCCTCTAGTACACTCGCCTTTCATTGTTACATTAGTACACTCGCGCGGCACTCAGTACCGCATGCTTAACTATTAAGTTTTTCAGCAGTTTTGCACCCCATACAACTCCAAAAAGTTATTATTAGGCGCATTGAATGCATAACAATGTTCTTAAAAACATTATTGAAAAAAAAATGCAAAATTGTTAAAAAAACATAACAAAAATTGAACCTTTTAAACAATGTTTAAGAATTACTTATATTGAAGTAAAGAAAAACATCTTATTATAGTACACATGAAGAACAATATAATTAAGAACAATAAACTCTAAAGGTAATAACCCACCAAAATTGGGGAGCAGGGAGGGAAGTATTGCTAACAACTTATAGAGCCCTAGTCCGGAACAAACTAGATTACGGATCTATTGTGTACAACTCAGCGAGGGAACGAACACTCAAAATGCTAGACCCTGTCCATCATTCCGGACTGAGACTTGCCATTGGAGCTTTCTATACCAGCCCAGTGACTAGCATTCTTAGTGAAGTAGGCGAGCTCCCTCTGAGCGACAGAAGAAAGTACCTCACTCTGAAACACGCTGCTAAATTAGCTTCAAAGTCTGATACTCATGACGTCTTCACAGCTGCTCGTCCTCCAATAAACAACCAGTTTGCTCCTTTCTGCTCAAGAGTACGAAAATACTTGGTACATTTTAACATAGCGACCCGGAACGAAGTGGAAAAAAGAATGCAGAGCGGGGACCCGCCTTGGATGTGAAGCCCTGTGAACACAAACATGGAACTACATAAACACAAGAAAACAGATACACCGGCCCAATACTTTATACAGAAACACAATGACATATGCAGGAGACACATGGACTACACCAGGATCTACACAGACGCATCCAAGATGGAGGAGGGTGTGGGATGTGCAGTAGTCACCCCAGATTCGAACTGGACGTTCAAAATCAATCCAGAATGCAGCATTTTCACAGGAGAACTTTTCACGTTACTGCAAGCTTTTATATTCACATCCCAATCACAAAATTCCAAATTTCTTATTTTCACAGATTCTCTTAGCTCGATTCTGGCGATTCAAAATCCATGGTCGGTTGACAAAAGCATTCAAGAAATTCACTCATTGCATTCAAAATTAATTAAAAAACAAAAAAAATTAAAACTAATTTGGATCCCGTCCCATGTTGGCATTTCTGGGAACGAAAAAGCAGACATTGCTGCAAAAGACGCTGCACTCTCCTCCTTACTGCCGCAACAAACAGTTAACACAGCACAAGACCTTTCAACCTACTTCAAAAACAAAATTGAACAACACTGGAACAATCAATGGACTCAGACGACAGACAGCAAACTCAGAAAAATAAAAGACGAAAACAAGCCATGGAAACCTCCAAGCACCATGAACAGACGAGACACGGTAGTCATCACAAGACTAAGACTTGGACATACGAAACTGACACATTCCTACTTACTTCTTGGACTTGAACACCCGACATGCTCCTGCAACCAAGACTACACAGAGCTCACAGTACAACATATACTGACTAACTGCACAAACTACACCGCATTAAGAAACAAATACAAACTACCGACTGACATGAAAAAACTACTTCAAACACCCACCGACGAATACAACGGACTCATCCAGTTCCTTCAAGACACAAAATTCTACGAAGACATATAGAAGCAATAGTCACCGCTAATGGCCCTGCAGTCGATGCGACGTTAAATAAAAACTAAGAATAAAAATATATATATATATAATTAATTATAAATAGTTTATTTTTATTATAAATTAGTCGTAAGTACAAAGAAAAAACTAAAAAATTAATAATAAATTATTTTTTATTTTTTAAATTAATTAACAGCTAATTATTATTATTTAATTATAAATTAGTAGTTCATGAAAAAATATTAACTATAACATAAAAATATACTTAGTTATAAAGAAAACAAATACGAAATAAAATATTTAAAA
The DNA here is from genome assembly GCA_963662175.1 of Aradus depressus. Classification (NCBI taxonomy): domain Eukaryota; kingdom Metazoa; phylum Arthropoda; class Insecta; order Hemiptera; family Aradidae; genus Aradus; species Aradus depressus. Next base: position 37,859,311 of record OY759219.1, on the reverse strand, counting down.
AAACTTACCTTTTAACACAGGCACGGTATACAGTGCCGCAATTGTTGTCCCTTCCACATTGACCTAATGTTACCGACTGATAAAATATCAGATCAATGTGTTACTTCTGGTGTTTATTCATAGACATGTCAATGAAGAATAGAAGTGGGAATAAGCTTGTTATTAAACCATAGGGACCGCGAAAATCCAAATTTAGTAAATTTGCGGCACGGAGTGCCGCGGCGAGTGTACTAAAGGGTTAAGTGCAGTGAAAACTCTCTTAACGGACACCTCTCTAGAGCGGACACCCCTCTTAACGGACAACTTTGTCTTAGCTTTGGCAAAATAGATATGATTCGAATGCATTTTAACCCGTCTTTAACAGAAATCCTCCATAACGGGCGCTGACATTACCGTCAGTCCCCATCAGACGAAATCACTCCTCAAAAAAAAATTATAAGTAGAATTTTTTTTTTTTATAAAACACATAAATTAGTTTTAGGAAGGTAGGCATAGTATGTGAGCATATTTTTCTACTGACAATGAGAAACAATAGAAAAACCTTTTGTTTACATTTCGAGTGTTGTTGACACAGTTGTCAATAAATACCGCGAACCTTCCTCCCCTTTCCAATTTGCTTCCTTCTTTAGCGGAAGTTCCTCTCCTCCCCCCTCACAAACATTCCTTCACTTGTTTTGAATCTTTCAAACCTTCTTTTTTTCTTTTGAATTTAGTACTTTATCACTTTTACGTCGAAATGTCGCATCCAAAAAAAACGGAGGTCTCTCCGAAGTGTTAGGATTAGATATTGTTTGAGTTCTATAAAGATATAGGAGACAAAATGGGATTCGCCATACTGAACGAAATAATGATTCATCAAAAACATAAAATGACTGTCACAATATAAAAACAGAGGAAAATTAACGATTAAAAAAAAAAAAAAAGTAATTACTAATTTATACTATTATACATAATATTACGTATTATACATAATATTACGTATTATACATAATATTACGTATTATACATAATATTACGTATTATACATAATATTACGTATTATACATAATATTACGTATTATACATAATATTACGTATTATACATAATATTACGTATTATACATAATATTACGTATTATACATAATATTACGTATTATACATAATATTACGTATTATACATAATATTACTGCATACATATGTCCGAATACATTTTTCGCGTTCTGTGTTGATATAGTGGAAATACTAATAAATAAAATAAAATGATAGATAAAAAACTTTTTTGAACACTTATATTGTCTAATTCCACAAACATATATTTAAATGTGTACCGGGTTCGGCTCACGCCATCGTCAGCACAATGTTCAACAATAATTCAGATATTTGCCAGGCATACATATTTATATTAACCTAAGTGTACCTGAGGTGAAAGAGTCCCCTTGGTAAAACCAGAGGGGTAAAGCCGAAACCGGTACACATTTAAGTATATGTTTGTGGAATTAGACAATATAAGTTTTCAAAAAAGTGTTTTATCTATCATTTTATTTTATTAACTGCATACATATTATAAATATGTAATAAATTATGCATTTTTTAAATTTTTTCCATACTGTATCTACATATTATGTACATAATAAAATAATGTATGGAAATAATTTTTTCTTTATTTTTCTGCCCCTTTTGACGGTCACCCCTCTATTACGGACAAAAATACATTCTCCTTCCGTGTCCGTTGTAGAGAGGTTTCACTGTATAAGGATTCAGCCCTGATTGATATTCAACCAAATCGGTATATTACATTCAGGCTGGGGAAGTGATTTGTTGATTCACCGACGACTTTTTCTTTTTATCACGGATTCAACAGGCATTGCTCCGTATGAAAACTGACATTATTGCAGAGATATTGTGATATAATTCAAATGAACTTGAATGAAATAAAACTTGTTTATTAGTGGTATTGTCTAATTTCACAGAATAGGTATATATACAGTAGAACCTCTTTAAGTCGAACCTCGATAAGTCGAAAACCTCCAAAACTCGAAAAAAAAGTTTTGTTCCTTTCCCTTCAAGCCCCAAAACCTCCATTACTCGAAATCTCAACCCTCTATTAGTCGAAATAATCAGTGAGTCCCTACAAGCCATTTTGGTACATATTTTCCCTCTATAACTAGAAAAAATAAATTAGACCTCTGTATCTCGAACATAGCAATGTTTTATTTTACAACCTTTACAACCCGATTATTTGAAACTTATTACCTTTATAGCTCGAAGAAAAATAAGTTACCGACTTTAAGAATTTGCCGACAATGTACACCATTGTTTCTTAGAAAACGATTTAGTAGTATACAATGAATAGGATTACCAATTATCCAAAGCAAAAAAAAATTACTGACTTTTTTTAATACCTACATATACTACGTATTTTTATTTTAAGGATGTTTTGAAATAATGTTGATTTATAATAAATATAAATATGTTTGTTACCTCTGTAACTTGAATTTTTATTTATTTCACCTCTCTAACTCAAAATTAGTTCGAAGAATCTTAACCTCTACAAGTCGAAAACTCTATAACTCGAATTTTTTGGCGTCTCCCTTGCTGTTCGACTTATAGAGGTTCTACTGTATATGTATACATGGGAGTACTTTCTAGAACAATCTCACATTGTTTCAGAGCTGGGGCAGGAAGTAGACGGTGAATCACTAACTGCTTTTTAGTTAGTGATAATTAATGATTCAAATAATCACAACAATTTATCTTATGTCAACATTGATTCTATTCGAGAGAGGAAGGGCTCGTGTATAGGCGCGCCATATAAGAACTGTCTGTTTGCAAAGTGGCCCTTACAAAAAAGCCTGACTGATGAGGCGGGTAGTGAAGCGGCATCCTCCCCTTAATGAAATCATTAGCACTTTGCCCTTTTTGCTGTCTTGACACTAATTTCGAATCAATGTTTTACATCGTGCATCTTTATAGGCAAGTTATAGTGAAGTTTTGGATTCGATTAACAATTAATTAGCAATAACAATAAATATTGCAAAGTGCTCAAAATCGCGAATTCAAAACCCTTGAAGGGGAAAAAAAAACAAAAAAAACTTGAGCTTGCCATCCTTCCTGGCAAGTTAAGCGATGGTACCGTATAATGTCAGGTATTCGTTAAAGGTAATCTAACTTAGGTAGGCAAAATCTATCACAGTATAATTGGGCTAGTCTAAAACGGGAGAGTCGAAAGTGTGCTCTGGTAGTAGGCGATATAACCTCGCAGATAAAGCCCGGGCATGAGACACAATAACTAACGAAATACGTCGATTGACTATCGGAATATATGATTTCTTTTTATGTATTTATTTATCTACATTTAATGGAGGGCGCCAGTAGCTCAGTGGTATGCGTGCTGGCCTTCTGAGCTCAAGGTCGTGGGTTCGAAACCCGGCCGAGGCCCTTAGTTTATTTTATCTGGGAGGTAAAATAAACTAAAGCATGCCGTCCTTCGGAAGTTATGTATTCGGTCAAAAAATCAATGTTCAGTTTTCATTAGAACTTCATGTTTTTTCGATCTACTGATTCCAAAAATCAATTAAAAAATCGTAATATAGTTAGTTATTATGATTCATGCCCGGGCTTTAACTGAGGTCATATCGCCTACTACCAGAGCGCTCTTTCATCGCTTTTGTGGATATGAGCCCTACTCTACTGTGGGAGTCCTAAATGGGGTAGGGAGTACCTGACACCTTACAGGCTCGAGACCATCGCTTAATATATTATACAGCTCAAAAATTGTTCTATTGACTCATGCCCGGGCTTTAACTAGAAGATCATACTCTTACTGCTTATACTATTTTAGGATATCTACCAAAATTTCGGCTACAAGCTTTAGTAACCTATATTGTTCTATTGACTCATGCCCGGGCTTTTTTAACATGAAGATCATATTGCCTACTGCCTATACTATTTTCGGATATGTCCTGTACATCTATTAAAAAATCGGCTGAAAACTTTAGTAACTGATATTGTTCTATATCTCTCAATTACATAAAATCCGGACAGTGTTTATAATACAGTTTGTGGACTTTCATTTTATTTTAAAATATGAAACAATTTTCCTGTTTGAACTGTATCATAAAAAATAACTTTTTTCAAAATGTTTTTATTTAACAAAAAGATGTAACTTTCGTTTCTATTAATCTGAAAATGTTATTTGATGCATTTTACATTTCGTACTTTTAATTAGTCCCTACATTTTAGCTAAGGTTTTTTTAAGTAACACAATTTAAAATGGAAAAACATACTTTTATAATTATAGAAAAATATACCAAAAGAAAGTAAAATAAATTAACGATATGCAACAAAGAGTATATATTTTATACAGCTCGAAAATTGTAATACAATTATTTTTGTATGACATTAGCGGAGTTCTTTAAGAGCCTATGGACTTGCTTGGTTGGTAATATCTACAGAACAACCACACAATTTTCATCATGTTTAACAACAAGGTCATACCGCCTACTACCAGAGCGTCAACAGAGAGCGAGTGACATCAGCCCGACTCTTCTACGGGAGTCTTAAATTTTGCCTACCCTAAATAGTTATTCACCTAGGACAGGGGGGCTTTAACGAGTACCTGACATCGTACAGGCTTTTTTCGCTTCCCAGATAAAAAAAACGGGGTGTCCTCTTGTTCTGTGTGTCTGTGAAATAGATATAATGAATGTATCTACAGGAAATTTTATATGTTTGCAGAACTCCATAAGAACGAAATATATTTCCAGTCAAATTACAGAAAAAAAAATTTACTGCCGATAAAATTAAAGAATGGACATGAAATATTTTATTTAAATTCAAAGCGCCATAAGGACGACACCTATTATAACTCAAAAACCTTAATAACTGCAGGTTTAATGAATGTTTCGACGCAACATTCAGTATGTAAATTTAAATTCAAAACATGATTCTGTGCGTCTTTGACAGTGAGTGTCGACACTAAATTTTATATGTGTATCCAGAATCACATGAGGACGACCCCTCTTAATTTTCAGCTTAATCGACCAAAAAGAAGAGGGGGATCATAGAGGACGCAACTCAATTCAAATCCAAATAACTGCCGATGACTTTTTTGACATGAAATTTTATATTTGAATTCAAAAGCCCGTAAGGAAAGCACTTATTAATTTTTGTTAAATCGACCGAACGGAAAATTAAGGGTGTAGAGTCGACTCAAAATTTAGTATGATGTCCCTATGTAAGTCAACTGTAGCTTGAAAGCATTACTCTTCGTATTGAACGTTCTTTGGTTTGCTTTTGAATGATTCAATCCAGCGTCCCAAGACTAACCACTTAAGCCCTCCCGACGTCTCAACCACCTGAAAATGAATAACTGAACGCAAGGACTTTGATGAATTTTTCAGTTCCTTTAAAGAAATAGAAGTAATCTTCTTATGCCATTACACTGTCTTTCTTTTTCCTCCATGTCCTTTTTTCTTCGGGGAGTACCAGGAACTGAGGACATCCTTGGAAATCTCTTTACTGCCAGAATAAAAGATTTTCTAGGTGGACACTGAGGGAAAATAAATTAGTAGAAAGGGAATGTTTATAGACAATGATATATATGTACATTTTTGTTAAGGAATAACAATAATTAATAAATAATACAAGAAATAATAATTTGAGAAAATTGGTTAAAAAAATAAAGCTTTAATTTAAATAAACATGAGCCCGACTACTATCGGAGTCTTAAATCTTTATTCATCTAGGGTAGGGATTTTTAACCAGTACCTGATATCGTACATTCTGTGCGTCTGTATCTGTCTGTGAACACGATAACTCTCTATGGAATAAATGTATCGACACGAAATTCTATATGCGTATCCAGAACCATCCAAGGACGACTGCGAATTTATTAGGAGCACTAGTAGTTTCAGAAGTTTTTGAAGCTCAAAAGCACTGGTGGAGTACCGCTTCATCGCTCACGTAGTTTTATACAAACGTCTCACTGTCGTGATCTCGTCAGTCTTCATCCATCACTAACCTTCTTTCATGAGAGTAATTGTCTTCACGTCTCACTTAATTCTGCTGTCCAAAGTCAAAAAGTCATAGGCAATGTACTTTCAAGTTTTCTCTCTCCCTCCAAAACCAATCGACTTCTCGGGCTTAAAATCAATAGTCGACGTAAATATCTATGGTCACAGGGAATAAATTCGTAACTTTTCAGGGCAGCACTTTTTTACTTTTGCATTAATCGTGTAAATCCAGTTTTTGGAATAAATAAATTATGTTTGCATCATTATTATTCATAAACCTTCTAAATATATAGGAGTGAATGAAAATGAATATTGATAATCCTTTCTTGGATTTTCCTTTAGTTACCTAATCATTCCCCATCACTTACCTAATTATTGACCACACTTACCTAATTTTTATACACACTTACCTAATTATTAACCTTACCTTTTGAAATACTCGTGAATGATACCTCTCTAAAGTTGATTTAACCGAAAACGCCCTCTTCCCTAGGAATAGTCTGCCGTAGTGAATAAATGGTTAAATGCAGTTATCTCGTGAATGATTTCTCAAAGAAGTAGATTAAGTTAATTTAACCTTGAACATACACAATTTTACAAGATACCAAGAAACCAACATCTTTATAATTCCGAAAGTATTACAGCTGTGAGCTCCCAACTTCTTCTCAGTGCGCAGATGGCTTGGGAGATCATCACAGTATACTTTACTCATTTTGGCCATTTTACGACTTAACAACTTATTCCCTGTGACCATAAATATAAACTTCTAAATCCTCATCCTAAATTTTGTGTCGATACATTCATTACGTTGGCAGGTTTTTGAGTTCGGTCTCTTCGACAGATTTCTCGAAAAATTAATAGATGACGTGTTTATAGGGTTTTAAATTTAAATATAACAAACACCAATGGACTAAATTATTCCTTCTCCTACCCATTGGGGGGCTATGCCCCCAACGAAAACTTTTAATCATTTTTGTCATCTCTCACTGTCGTTTCAGAATATGAAAGGTTTACTGACCAAGGGGTAACTGACATCGCTTAACGAACCATCCGAAGGACTGCGTGCTCAAGATTATTTTACCTACTTAAACCCTAATGGCCTCGGCCGAGTTTAGAAACCGCGAACTTGAGCTCAGTTGACAAGCAACCTCTGAGAAACATTCGTTATATCCACAGTTAATAGGATTATTGAGTTAAGCCCTCCTGCCTCTCTCCCTTAATCGCCCCTTCCCTTCCAATTTAGTTGAAAATCGACCTAAATGGGTCGTGGATGAACATATAAAATTTCGTATCGATACTCGTGTGGTGGATGAGAGGAGGGCTCAGCGGAGGCGGGACTCTGTCTCTGAGTAGACATGTTGGACGACATCGATTTTCTACCAAATTGGTAAATTGGTTTCAGAGGGAGAGCAGAAACTTAGTTCGCCCTGGGTAAGTACATTGACAGTATTCACACAGCACACGAAGTATAGGGAAAGTTATGTAACTGGTCAACAATTCGATGCTGACTTACATAGAGCTCCGAAATCCTCTTAATAAATGTTGTGTTGATAAATTACAGTAGAACCTCTTTAAGACGAACCTCGATAAGTCGAAAACCTCCAAAACTCGAAAAAAAAGTCTTGTTCCTTTCCCTTCAAGCCCCAAAACCTCCATTACTCGAAATCTCAACCCGCTATTAGTCGAAATAATCAGTGAGTCCCTACAAGCCATTTTGGTACATATTTTCCCTCTATGACTCGAAAAAATAAATTGGACCTCTGTGTCTCGAACATAGCAATGTTTTATTCTACAACCTTTACAACTCGATTATTTGAAACTTATTACCTCTATAGCTCGAAGAAAAATAAGTTACCGACTTTAAGAATTTGCCGACAATGTACACCATTGTTTCTTAGAAAACAATTTAGGAGTATACAATAAATAAGATTACCAATTATCTGATGCAAAAAAAAATTACTGAATTTTTGTAATACCTACATATACCCTACGGTCTTTTTTATTTTAAGGATGTTTTGAAATAATGTTGATTTATAATAAATACAAATATGTTTGTTACCTCTGTAACTTGAATTTTTATTTATTTCACCTCTTTAACTCAAAATTAGTTAGAATGAATCTTAACCTCTACAAGTCGAATCGAAATCCGCCTAAGTCGAAATCCTCCATAAGTCAAAAACTCTATAACAATTTTTTGGCGTCTCCCTTGATGTTCGACTTATAGAGGTTCTACTGTATTAGGGTTTTTGAATTGTCCCCCCTTTCACCGATATCCCTGAAATTTATCCTCAAGTTTCGAATTCAAATATAAAATTTTATGTACAAATTCTGTGAAATGTCTTGTATGATATAAAATTTTGATACATCCACAAAATACAACGGCAGTTATTAGAGTTTCTGAGTTGAGCTTTCCCCTAATCCTCTTTTCCCTTTGGCTCATTTGGCCGAAAATTGATAGGTTTTTGTCCTTATGGAGTTTTGGTCACACACATAAAATTTAGTGCCGATACAACCATTATATTGGCAGTTATTACAGTTAAACTTCCCCCCTAATCCCCTCTTTCTTTACACGATTTGGTTGAAAATTACACGTGTCGTTGTTAAATGGTTCTGGATTCATATAAAAAATTTCGTGTCGATACATACATTCTATCGGCAGTTATGTTTACAGACCTACACACAAACAGATTTTTTTTTTTTTCATAATTGGAGTCTAGAGGTTGGAAAACATGAAATTCCATTGAAAACTCCGCACCAAATTTTTGACCGGTTAAAAACCTTCCCTTATTCTTCGTATAACTGGGGAAGTAAACATTCTGTCTGTGTGTGTAAGGGACCTATTGTTTTTTTAACCAAATCGACGAAAGAAAAGGTTATTAGGAGAGAGGTTCCCCCCAAAAAACTAATAACTTTTTTTTTTCTATTAACGAGTGCTCCGGCAAATCACCCGGCCCGATATCGTCGGGGGAGAGGTACATATGTTATATTATATTTGGACATTTACATTTTATATACAATTAACATTTTTGTTGCAATGGATGTCTGGGGCGACTGCCTCTGGTCCCTTGCGGGACAGACTGGTGCTCCCAGACCCCCATGTACTGCGGCTGCCTGGTGGCGCCGAGAGAGCTTAAGATCAGTGGAGTGGGGCTGCTTCTACATCGCGGTAGCCAGGGGTAGAACTCGGGCCTGGCCCGTTCAAAAAACTAATAACTGCCGATGTAATGAATATATCGAAACAGAAAATATGAAATTCTGTTGAAAAATTAATATCGAATTTCTGACCGTTTGCATAACTTCCCCTACAGATAGCTGGAGAAGGGAAAATATTGTTCGATGGCCGCTATTGTGTGGGTTGCCTCAGATTGAAACGCTCCTAGTCTGTTCTCGTTGTAACGCTGACATCCGGTGATTGACAGCATTACCATTTTGAAGATGAACCTCCCCCCACTCCCTGTCGACTCCTTTGCAATGGGAGCGCTCTATCGGCTATTTCTCCAACGACAGTTACAAATGTTCCACCTCGTCTCCATCAATCATCTTCCCTTGAATCCCATCTCTGGATCTATCTTCACTCTCCCTTCAGGGTATAATAAAATCAGTCTACTGGAAATTTCTGGTCCGATTCCTCAAATCATACATTTATTATAATACTTTTTCTGTTTTCTATAATATCTCTGTTGTCAAAAACAGTTTCATGACAATAACTCAATATTTGACTTACATAGAGACTTCTGAATCCTATCAAACGATTTTTCGGTGAATAAGTAGTTGTCATCCTTACGGGGTTCTGATCGTACAGTGGCCGGGAATAGATGCTACCGTTCACTGCAAAAGACGCTCGGATCGAGGATTATGTCCCGAGACGCCAAAATAGCAATTTATAAAACAGACCTGAGACCGGTCGTCCATATGCGAGTGAAACCTCGGTCCTGACTAGGAGGGACGAAGTCTTACTCAATACGTGGGAGAGGAACGCATTGAGGAAGATATAGATGGAGGGTACGGTCCAATAGAGAGCTGAGGGACCTGTACAAGAGCCCGGATCTGATTGCTCTCGTGAAGCAGGGGGCGGCTGTGATGATGGAGCCAGACAGATTGCCGGGGAGGATACTGGAGGGATATCTGGGAGGACAGAGAAGAAGAGGGAGACCCCGCTTACGGTGGCTGGAGGACGTGGAAATCGAGGATACAGAAGAATGGCGGAAGATCGTTGCGGAGGCCCAGGTTCTACAAGGATCGTAACGCCAGGGAAAGTAAAGTAAGAGAAAAAGGGCCGGGTTTTGACTTTGAGTTCGCGGCGCCTCTGCTATTACCATGTTTTGATTTAACGGAAATAAATATTATTATTTTATATAATAAATTATATTTCGCTCCATGTGTCGTAAGGAAGGAGCGCATATCGTCCCGAAGCTTTATTTAAAAAATAACTAAATAAAGAATTTTTTTTAATTGCAAAAATTAAATAAATACTATTCGTATCTTTAATAGAACTTTTATATTAATTTGCCTTATATTATTTATTATAAAACCCATCTGGACTTACCGAGATATGGGGATCAGCCTTCAGTCACTACAGTCCATTATACTACGCCACATTGCCGATGTTCCATTTTACGTTTCCAATCTCACATTGCATAATGATCTTACCATCCCATTTGTATTGTGTTATCAGGACACATTATCACAATTATCCACAAACACACTCTTCACAAATCCACCCCGACGCCTTAAGAGGGCATGGCAGAGGGACCTGCTCCAGGACTAGCCTGGACTCCTCTTCGGTCACGTGCCTCAGCAGTACAGCCACATACTTGCCATTGCTCAACATCACAACTACTTTTATTTCGTTGTAATTATGTAAATAAATCAATTATTATTACCATTTATTAGAGATAGAAGGGAAAGAAAGAGTTGGTATTCACGCATGTGGTTGAGTATAAGAAAGTCTAGTCACATAACACATTTTTCAAATAGAAGAATTATGTCATCGTTCATTTTTTATTATAGCTAACTCTGAATATATTATATATTGTATATATATATTTTAATGATTGTGTTATTAAACGTTGTGGTGCGACGCTGATCCCCGACCTAGCCCCAGGTACGTGTTATATTCATGTAGCGGTGGATTGTCAGGTCGGCGGTGTAAAGACCTCCCGTGTCCGCTCGTCTAGAATTCAGATTATACTACGCTCTGTCCTATATGAAGGACCACTAACCACAACCTGGTTGTTAAATGGGCCTGTTTGAGCAACATTTAAACTGAGAAATGAGAACATTTTCTAGAAACTTATAATGAATAAATTGTTGCTATTGTACTTAGATTTTCGCCGAATATTATGTTTATATTTATGACTTAAAAAAAAATTTTTTCAAATAAAAATAGTAGAAAAAACTGATAGATACATTTTATATTCAATATAATTTTTCGAAGGTCGCCCGGTTTGCGAGAACAAAGCAAAAACCGTTTTGAAACATCGTTTTAGACGTTTGCTCGATTTACGCAAAAACGCTTAGTCCTATCAAAAAAGTGTTTCTCACCAAAAATGTTCTTTAATAATTTTCCAATGAAATGGTATAACAAAATAATTTTCAGAATTACGAAGTACAATGAAACAATGAAAAATACTGATGCTGCCATATTACTTCATGTACCAATTAAGGGCAGTACGAAATGATTTTGATAGGATTTGAAGAAAAGTGTGCAAAAGTGGTTGGTATAAGAAAGTACTGTTATGGCCAGATCATGTGTATTACGTTACCAGCTGGCTATACGAAGTATAGGGGAAGTTATGTAATTGGTCGAAAATTCCATGCGGAGTTTTGAACAGAATTTCATGTTTTACTACTTCCACATTCCAAATATGAAAAAAAATATGTCTGTGTGAACACGATAACATATCGACATGAAATTTGTATGTGAATCCAGAACCCTCTAACGACGACCTCCAGATTCCAAATATATCTAAATCCAATGTAATAAATGTATTGGCATTCATAGTTTCAAAAAGTTCATATTTTTAGTCAAAGTTCAGCGACACCGGCTGAATGGAAAATGGTCTCAATTTAAAAACCTTAATAACTGCGGGTATAATGAATTTATCGGCACCAGATTTAGTAAGGGGTAAGCGAAAAGTTAATTGATTTCGTTCAGGGGAAGTTATATTGGCAGTGATTGACCCCCGAACCCCCATTTAAATAGATCGACCCACTGAAATTAACGATGTAGATTGAGAGTAGCAGTGAATGCAACTCTGAGGAGCTGCTACTGATGTGTAACGGTGATCAATGTTGGTTTCTGTCGATCTCTTCGTTGGTGTTGACAGCCCACATTGCTTTTACACACATATAACTAGATTTGGAGTCAATGAACTGTTGTATATACTGCCTACTTATGTAACGCCCATTGCTACATAGTACTTCAGGGGTTTATGGATGGGACGTTAGCGACGGTCCCGAGTCTGTAAGATGTCAGCTACTCGCTAAAAAATTCTCAAAATGAAAAATTTTCAAAGTATTGGACATCCATTTTAAATGTCGATACTTAATCTTTTTAAAGTTTTGATTTATAACATTTTATTCCCTTTTTTATTCCATCTTAAATTTATATAAGTTATTCCTTTTTATGCTCACTTTGATAACATTTTATTATTTTCTCAAACTTCATTTATTTTTTCATTTATACTGTTTCATTTCATTTTTTATTACCTTCATTTCTTCCGCAGCTATTCCATAGTATGAGAGAAGTTATAAAATTTTGAGTCCCCAACAAAATTTCAGATTTCACCATCGGCTATATACTTCCCCAGCACGAATTAATCAATTACGTTTTCGCTCTCTCTCCAAAACCAATTGACCTTACTTACTCCTCTCTTACTCCGTTGGCGACGAACCCTGAAGATCCTTAGCCGCCCACACTAGCCTTCTCCACCGCGATCTGTCGTGCGCCACCGGTCGCCAGTTCACCACGTGGTGTTCCACAGCATCCTTCTTCACCAGGTCAGCCCACCTCAGCCTTGGTCTTCCTCGTGATCTGGCTCCTTGGATCTGAGCGTCCATGATGCGTCCTATGGCTGTCTTCTGTCCGCTTCTCACTACGTGTCCAGCCCATCTTAAGCGCCGTGATTTCATATCTGCAACTACGGTCGGTTGTTGCCAGAAGATGTCCCTCAGCTCCCTGTTGGTTCTGATCCTCCACTCTTGGGTTTCTCTATCCTTGACCGGACCTGCTATCTTCCTCAGCACTTTATTTTCAAACGTCTGGAAACGTTTCTCCAGATGTGAGGTCAGGGTCCAGGTTTCACACCCATAGATCAGAACGGGCGTTACCATGGAGCTGTAGATCCTATACTTCAGGTGCCTTGACAAGGCTCTGGACCGTAGCAGCTTGATGACAGAGAAATACGCTCTTTGGGCCTGCAGAAGTCTTCTGTCCACCTCCTCCAACATCGAGTTGATGCTAGTTACCGTGGACCCGAGATACCTGAAGTTCTCAACTCTTGGGAAGGAGAAGGTCCCCACATTTAATTCCTGCTCCAGATGAATATTCTTACTGACTATAAGGTAGTCGCTCTTGTCGACATTAACTTCCAATCGACCGTTCGGGCTAATAATCAATAGTTTACTTATACAGTAGCATACTAAATAGTGTTTTCTGAATCCTCATACTAACCAATACATTTATTACATCGGCAGTTATTTTGTGTCGATACATTTATTACATCGGCAGTTATTTTGTGTCGATACATTTATTACATCGGCAAATATTTTGTGTCGATAGGACTTCGAATTTACTTATGAAATTTCGTGTCACTGCATTCATTACAGCGGCAGGTATTAGAGTTTTCGTGTGAAATCGCCTTCTAATCCCCCTTCCTTTTGGTCAATTTGGCTGAAATTTGATAGGTGTCGTCTTTAGAGGGTTCTGTTAACAGATTAAATTTTGTGTAAATACATGCAATCTATCGGAAGTTTTGTTAACGATTCTTTTTGATCTCAAATCATGAAATTCCGTTGAAAACAGCATCGAATTTATTATGTTATTATATATCGTTACTAACGTGCTTTAATTTACTAACCTGCTTACAGTTACTAACCTTGAAGATTTTTTATTATTTTTTTTGGCCTCATGTACGATGCATATTAGCCATGACACTTATAATGGTGTTACCTTGTTATTTACAACATGCATGGCCCCGGAAGGGAGTTCTATCTATGAAATAAAACTCACTCCCGGACGGGATACGCATCCGCAAACCATGATGAGACCATGCGACCAAAGCCCTACGCTCTAGCCCGCACGGCCACCATGGCATGACAGAACTTATATTTATATTATTTGAAATTATTTTCTATTTTATATCATTAAAAAAAGTTGACTAATCATTGATTTGCACGGCCACCATGACCCCAACCTTAAAGTTACTAACTTGCTTAAAGACTCTTAAGTTACCCTTAAAGCCAGATAACCTGCTAGCAATAAACGAAATGATTGGCCAGCGGAGTGTCATTTTCATTAAAAACTTGTCCTGAAGCGTTTTTTTTTTTTTTTTTTTTTTTTTTTAAACAGCTTTTTATAAAGTCATGTAATTTAAAGTTACTAACTGATCAGATAACGTTCTAACCTGCCTAAAGTTACTAACCGATCAGATAAGGTTCTAACCTGCCTAAAGTTACTAACCGATCAGATAAGGTTCTAACCTGCTTAAAGTTACTCCTGATGAAGCATATTTATCATACCCTAATTCCCACTAATCTGGCGACAGGAGTGCACAAAGAGACAGAATGTTTGTTCATATTGTTAAGACCGTCACAGACTTTAATCTAAACAGGACTTTAAAGATTGTTTCAACTTTAAGTTTAAGATTAAGTAATCCATTTTAGGAAAGTTTCACTTCATTTATTCCAACAATAAACTCAAAATCGGTCAAAACTCTACAAACATTCGCCTCTATTCCGGTATTTCTTCTTCCGTTTAGGATTGCTTCAAATGGGACTTTGTATAGTTAATATTTAATCTAAAATCTTTACTTTTATGACGGCCGTTTTAAATTCTAAAGGAAGAACTCTTTCAGAGAATGTCTTCTTTTTAACGCCAAAGACAAACTTATATAACACAAAGTACCTACTTCGGGAAACTTTCATTTCCTTAGGAAAGTCTTTTAATGCTTAACATACGTTCGAAGAAAACTTAAACTATTCTTTGATTCCTCAAACCGTAAAACAGATAAAAATAATAAAAGCAAAACTATAAAACTTCCCCAGCTGTACGACGTATAGGGGAAGTTATGGAATCGGTCAGAAATTCAATGCGGAGATTTCAAAGGAATTTCATCTTCTTCGACCTTCAGATCCCAAAATTGAAATAAAAAAAGTCCGTATGAACACGATAACGTTGCCGCGAAGAGTATAGTGAAGGTTCCCTCCAGAATGTGGTGAAGCTGGAGCATTCCATGAAAGCCAAGGGTAAACAGTGGCGGGTGTTGGGGGAGACAGGAGGCCGGCTGCCACCAGACCTACCTCGAGGACACTCTGTGGCCTGCTTCCGACTGCTGACCGGACACGATTATCTTCAGGGACACCTGACCAGCGGACAACCCCTACTGCGTCCTCTGCGAGAGAAAGCAGCACATGACAGCGCAGCATCTTGACGTGTGCTCCACTCTTCAGGACGTCAAAACTGCTAATAGAGGAGTCTGCACTACTATGGAAAAATCTGCAGTGTACTGGGCTGCTAGGAGACGCATGGCGAAAATTGCAAGGGGAAAAAAAAAAAAAAAAAAAAACGATAACTCCAGATAGAATGAATGTATCGACACGAAATTATAGGTTAGGTTTTATGACTCATGCCCAGGCTTTAACTACGAGGTCGCCTACTTCCAGAACGCTCTTTCGTCAGTCTGGTGGACATGAGCCCGACTCTACTGTAGGAGTCCTAAATTTTTATTCACCTAGGACAGGGGTCTTTAACGAGTACCTGACATCGTACAGGCTCAGGACCATCGCTTAACGTCCCATCCGAAGGACGGCGTGCTCAAGTTTATTTTACCTCCCAGATAAAATAAACTAAGGGCCTCGGTCGGGTTTAGAACCCATGTTCTTGAGCTCAGAAGCCAAGCACGCTTACCACTGAGCTACCGGCACCCTCCACGAAATTATATATACGTATCCAGAACCCTCTAAAGACCAACACCTATTGATTTTCACGCAAATCGGTCAAAGATGGGATGCAAAACATTGTAATAATTGTCGTTGTTATGAATGTATTGACACTAAATTTCATATGTAAATTAAAAGAGTTATAAGGATGATACCTATCGATTTTAAGTCAATCCGCCGTAGGAAAAGGGGGCGTTTAGGGCTGCGGCTTAACTCAAAACCCCACTCATGTATGTAAATTTTAGAGAAATCGACCAAAAGTAAGGGGGCTCAAATTAAAACCTAAAACTTAATTAATCGACACAAAATGTAATATAAGGATTTAGGGGCCCCTATGTACGATAATTCAAATGTCGATTATTAACGCATAAGGTCCACTAGTTTTGGAGTTGATTGTTATCTTCAATTAATTGATTAATTTGTTCTGAGAAGTACCGATGATTCACCGACTTTTTAAAAATATGTACATACAGAAATTACACAGCTTTTGCGAGCAGGGATTTCCTGATTAATAACTTATATATATATATATATATATATATATATATATATATATATATATATATATATATAATCTTACCACGTCTGCACAGAAATTAAGTAGGTATAACGACCTAAAGACAAGTATTATCCTAAAAATCAGACTTCGAGATATGAAAAGACCTCAACTAGAATCTAAAATGCAGGTTTAACTGTTTTCAAAGCACGGTTCTGCCCATTGGTTCAACCTAATTCCTAACCTTTTCTTATGGTTTCCCGTTCATGTATTTCGTTACAAACTTGAATGCGACTCACGTAGCGAGTTCGACAGGATTATGGTCTGTCTCAAATGTTTTATCGTTATTAACTGCCTGGATTTGGGGGAAACAAAAGGAAAATTTTCTTCAACTTACTTTTGCTACAAAGAGCCAGGAAAATTTTAGACTGATATATATATATATAATATATATATATATATATATATATATATATATATATATATATATATATATATATATATTATATATATATATTGTGATAAAGAAAATTGTGTATTAAAATAAATATATAGTAAATGAATTAATAAAATTAAATAAACAGATAATACAATAACTACGACATTTTCTGTAGAAATTTTATCTAATATAATAATAACTACGAGGTCATATCGCCTACTACCAGAGCGCTCTTTCGTCACTTTGGTGAGCATGAGCCCGACTGTACTGTGGGAATCCTAAATTTTGCCTACCCTAAATTTTTATTCATCTAGGGCAGGGGTCTTTAACGAGTATCTGACATCGTACAGGCTCGGGACCATCGCTTAACGTCCCGAAAGACGGCATGCTTAAGTTTATTTTACCTCCCAGATAAAATAAACTAAGGGCCTCGGTTGGGTTTCGAACCCACGATCTTGAGCTCAGAAGACAAGGATGCATACCACTGAGCTATCGGCGCCCTCAGTTATCTAGAATTTTAATTTTTTTTTTTTTTTTTTTCTATCGTTCTAGAGTGGAGTTTATGAATTAAATGAAAAATCAAAAGTAAAATAAGAAAAAAAATCTTTTATCTTAAGGTCTCTACTTTTCACTAAATATTCATTAAAAAATCCACTAGAAGTAAATAGAAAATGAGAGAAAAGAAATTCCAGAGTTTTCCATCTGCTAGTATTAAGTTTTCCATTAGTCACAAGATAAGCAAACAGCCAGAACCATTATATAAATGTCATCTTAGTCCTTTTACGTGACTACGTCACGTAGTCCTACGTCACCTTTTACTTCAGCATCTATACAAAGTATAGGGACAGTTATGTAATCGGTCAGTTCGATGCGGAGTTTTCCACGGAATTTCATATTTTCCGACCTCCAGATTCGAAATATGAAAGAAAAATTCTATCTGTCTGTGTGTGATGATAGCTGCCGATCGATTGTATATATCGACACGAAATTTCGTACGTGAATCCAGAACTATTTAAGGGCGACATAGGCATAGTTATTGAGGTTTTTGTGTTAAGCCCCTTCATCCCCCTCCCCCCTTCCTTTCGACTGACAAAGGTGAGTTCCTTATGATATTCTAGGTGAGCAAATAAACTTTCCTGTCCATGTATTCAGTCTATCGAGAGTTATCGTGTTCACAGCCAGACAGAACATTTTTGAGGGTCCCGTTAGCTCAGAGTTAGCATGCTAGCTCAAAGTCACAGGTCCGAAACCTGGCAGAGACTCTCAGATTTTTTACTACGAGGTGCAATAGTCCCGAGCTTGTGCGATGTCAGATATATTCGTTAAAGACGAATATCCCAGGTGAATAAAAATTTAGGGTAGGCAACATTTAGGTCTCCCATAGTAGAGTCAGGCTCATGTCCACCAGAGTGACAAAAGAGCGCTCTGGTAGTAGGCGATATTACCTCGTTGTTAAAGCCCGGGCATGAGGCGCAATAACTAACTAAACATTTGCTATCAAAACATTGAATCATCGTATAAATTCTCAAAATGTATTCAAGGGAACTTGAAACGTGAAAATAGTTTGAAATCTTGATCTCGGATTTTCGCACGATTACAATAGGTACCAATTTACTTATACCAAAGATATAAGAAAAAAGAAAGAAGTTTAGTATACTCGCAGTGGCGGATTTAGCGGTCAGCCATTAAGCACTGGCTGACCGGGCCCCCCTCAGCAAATGATACTTCAAACGTTTTAAACTATTTAAAATCAATTGCTGAGTATTTTTCATTCTGTATTTCAAGAAACTTTTTGCATTCCAATTCTTTCAAACACTAAAATAAATATAAAATTTTTTAATTAATTTTTTTTCAAAACTTCAACTCTTTTTAATTAATAAAGGGCAAACCTTCACATGCCGAGTGCTTTCGAGGGCCCTCATATCAAAAGCTTCTAAATTTACTAAAGATTAATTTAAATCGTAAAAAATTCACTTTTACACAATCAAAAATGAATTTTCCACGTGGTACATGAAGGATTAAAAATTTCTTAAAGATTCTCATTGCTATTTTGTAGACAAAAAATTTAAGCTTTGTTTTTTTTAATCAATGATATAAATGTATTTTACAATCAAACATATATTTTTTTTCCATAGCATATATGAGGAGTTTGGAGCCAGAGCGGACCAACTGGTTGAAACTGAACAGGTAGAAAATGGCAATTGAAAATTGAGTACATTTTGTTTATCTCCATAAATGGGCCCCAAATATTTATTTATATTTGAAACTTTAGAATAGTATTGGATGAGTGATCCCTTTTTGTGTTCTATAAAGTTTTTGAAGGCCGTATTATCCATTGTGACTTTGAAAATATATGCACAAAATACTTGTGGACTAAACTTAAAGTGCTGCTATCTATCACTGAAGTGAAGAAACTAAGTGATCCACACTGGTTTTGAAAAAGGGAACCTACGCCAACATCAGGATGGTAATAACTCATTTTCCGAAAAATTGTGGGTTGGTCCGCTCTGGCTCCAAACTCCTCATATAAAGACTGTGATAAAACAAATTCAAATTTTATGTCCTTTGAAATAAGTACGGGGCCCCGGAGAGCTTTTGCTGACCGGGCCTTTTTCCTTAAATCCGCCACTGTATACTCGCATCTCTTCTGCAGAGGGGTTTTTCTGGAACTTTCATTTTTTCTGTCATTAAGCTACTTAACAATGTTTACAAATTTGAAGTATCTAAGTTCAAGATGTCTTCCCGGTATGCCTTACCACGTTTGGCTGAAATCGGTTCATAAAAAATTGTAGTAAAATAAAATAATAAACTAGAAGGCAACTAAAAGGTAACCAATTGACTCAAATTTATTTAATGGAATCGCAGCACTGTTTAAACATTCGAATGTTCTGAGAAGCCCTATGGGAAAGTTCCAGGCTGCTCCGATCTCATCATTTCATTTGTAGGATGTTGTGAGATGAGATTTCTCATAGAAATAAAAGACGTTATCTTCACACTGGTTTACTGTCCCTTCAGACACCATACTATACGGGTGATGTGTCACTGATGATGACGCAGTAGCGTTGAAAGCTGATTCTGTTCGAAAATAAAACAGTAGAAAAACAACGTATTTTATTTTTATGTTCATATTTGGTATTTCTCAGAATAATTCAACACATTTGTTGATTTTTTTCATAATTTGAAGAATAAGGAATTTGTTCTTATAATTAATAGTGCAAGTTAAATTAATTTTCTGCGAGAATTCAGTTTTAATCTCATTGAGTTTAATAAATACAAATAAAACTGACGGGAGAGAGAGGGGGTCGTTACTCATTTCAAAATGGCTGCCTATTTCAATTTGATGGATGAGAAATAACTAAATGTTGTGTACAAAACATCTGTCAAATAATATCTGAAAACTGACAGATCTATTTAATCTGTCAACTGAAATTAATAAAAAGCCATTTTAATGTTTCAATCTATACGAATAAAATCCAGTCGCTTTGTTTTTGCTTTATCGAATATCCGAAAGATAGAGAAAGCTTTGTGATAGTTTTTGATGATGACAGGGGTGGGTTTTGTATCCATGTTATCCAGAGCCTAAATGCCCATATAACAGGCCCTTGTTAGTATTTGACTGCTTACTCTTCTATCTCTAAAAAAGCGCAGGATCCATTCGAAGCTCTGTTTTCCTCGGTATCACGTCTAAATATCAAATCCAAAATATCAAACGACAAAATATCTTAGCCAAAATATCTAATTTGAAAATATCATATTCTATAATATCTTTTTTTTTATTTACAAATAGCTATTTACAACTGTATACTAATAAATTCAACAAGCAAATGTGCTAATAAAGAGATAATGGCAAAGTCACAATGTCATGAGGGGAGAAATCACCCAGTGGTGACATTCCTTAGTCACTGTTTTCCTCTCGTTTATAGCTAATCACTGTCACTGTCATTGCTTCTGCTCAGGAGGTCTCTAGGACATTCACGCTTAAGCCGCCGTTGGGGAAGTATAGCAGAATAGAGGGCACGGACTAGAGGATTATTGTGGGAACTAAGAAGGGAAAATAATTTTTTATACTTGGATTTAGCGACTTCAGTGATGAAAGGTACGTTAAGGTCAGTGTGAAGGGTTTTGTTGGAGACGTAGTCAGGAGCATTGGCTATTGTAAGAAGGATTTTGGATTGAAGGGATTGGATGAGCTGGAGATTGGAAACCTTGGCAGAACCCCAGAGTTCAAGTCCGTAATTCCACATAGGTTTGAGTATTGAGTTGTATATAAGTCGTTTTGTTGTCAAAGTTAGTTTGGATCTTTTGTCTAGTTTTTTTGTCTTCGTTTTTTAAAGGGATGGGATTTTTGTTAAAGGTACACTGGAGGGCAGGTATATTTTCGACGAAGGGTGAAGTCGATGTGAACTGATTTTGTGTCGTTCACCTTCACTTTCCACTTTTTGTACCAGGACTGAAGGGTTATCAGGTCTATCATCATATATATAAAGCTGAAAATGTCTGTGCGTTGCACCGCTATAACTCACGAACGGCTTGATGGATTTGATTAATTTTTTTTTAAATTTGTTCATCATCGTCTGTGGAAGGTTATAGGCGTATTAGTACCTCAATATCTGGTCCATTCCAGCATCCACCCACGCAATCTTTGTAACTCAAAAACCACTGCAATGATTAATGAGGAATCTTTTTGAATAGATAAGTTTTATTTACCGGAATGTTAAGGTCTATTTTTTAATCAACTCCTGGTCCATCCCAGCATACACTCACGCAATCTTTGTAATTCGAAAACCATTGCAACGATTAATGAGAAATCTTTTTGAATAAATTAGTTTTAGCTCCAAAGCTAGCGTTACTACAGTTGAAGGACTATAAGCCTTATTCCGTATGAATAATTAAAAATTATAACATCATGAATGTACTGTCGAGGAACTGAATAGCCTTATAGGAGATATTGGGAGAAAAGTCAAAGTTCCCCGGGCAACGCCGGTTTTATTTAAGTTTTAGATATTACTGCTAGTAATATCTAAAACTTAAATATATTCTGTAATATCGATTTAATAATATTGGTCGTTAAAATAATTATCATGACTCACTTAGTTCGAAATGGAATGTTTATGCCTAGTTTAATACGTATGACTTGTTTTTCTCTTTACAATTACATTCAATTCATGGCGTGCGTAATGGTAAAGTTTTGCCCTTCGTATATGTTTTAGCTCCTAACAAATTATCTCGTTTGTACACAAAGGTCCTTAAGAAATTAAAAGAAGCCTGATCTGAAACCAAAAACTTTGAACAAGCATTTATTACTGCACTCAAAGTGTGTTTTGAGAAGCTGGACTGTTTCACTAAAAGGACCGACGGGAGGGTCAACATTTTATTTCTTCGGACACATCAACTGGATTTACTCGGTAAATTGCAATTTTGTACTGTGCATTTTAAATCTTAATCTTTAATTTTTTTTTACTGGGCATTAAAATTTTTTACCGAGTGTTCTGAAATTCCCTACTGCGCCTTATTAACCGTGTTATTGGATTAACTTACAAGGCAATACATTCTTAGTTATTGGGTTAAAATTGTATTTACAGTGTTGCATTTTACTAGGCAATTGTACCCTAGGATCGTGCTAATATTAAATTATAATAATGTATTGTAATACTCCTTATTTTATTCATTCGAATATAAAAATTATTAGTTTGTTTATTTTGTAGTTTGATATTTTTCATTAGATATTTTGGATTTGATTTTTGGACATGGAGCCGTTTCCTCAACTCATCTAGATTGAAGAACGCCTCTTCGAAGATTCTCCGTCGGAGATGTGAATAACCCTCAATATCGCTCAGGATGTGTAGCTTGGTATCCTCCATTGCTTCACATCTTCTGCAGACGGGATCCGGAACAAGACCCATTGTAAAGAGATGTTTTCTTACCGAGTGGTGTTCTGTAAGGTACGCGATTACTTTTCCGTGGTTGGTCAAGTCTCAGCCGTCTCATTTGACTGTCGACAACCGAGTTGTATTGCAGTGCACCTTCCTGATCGAGGATGGCCTGGCTTAACGTCACACAGAGTTGTATAAAAATGTATGTTCTGACCCACTGATAAGAGAAATGGACGTCACGCAGTGACGACATATGTGGGCGTGTCCAGTCCATTTGAAGCCCTCTGATTGGATGTCGCCGGTTATCCACCCCCAACTAAGGCTTCAGCCAGAACAAACGTCGGGGTTTTGATAGAATATTATACTGGGAAAAACAAGAATGTGTGTAAGTACATATCTTACACACATTCTTGTGTGTAAGTACATAGTCTTTTTTTCGATGGAAAGAGTAGTTAATGTGTTTCTTAAACTTCTCTGGGAGGTTTCCAGACGTCTTTTTTGACAATATTTCGGGACACTTTCACATCCTTTCTTCTGGTCACTATGAAAGGTTCATAGAACGTGAAAATGTCCCGAAATATTGTTAAAAAAGAAAAAAAGGAGATACCTCCGGAAAAAATCAACAAAAGATTTGTTAATTCCAATATTCAACTATACATCTATGAAAGGATTCCGTACCAAGTTCATTTCACTCTGAACAATAGCAATTTTTCCAATGTCACCCCCTCAGGCGGCCATGTAAGAGTATCATACATGAGAGTAAACTGTATATAGTATACAGTATATAGTATATACATGGAACTTCTATCTTCCAGATGTTGAGCACAGTAGACAAGCAGTCTACTCTGTACGACCGGCGCCCAGCTAGGTTTAGTAATCACGAATTATGGTGAAATTGCCACCGCAGCAATGGGGTTGTTACAGCCGGCCGTTACCACTACAACGGAACCTAAACAGGGTGGCTCTATGTAGACAGCCGGGTAGATGCCATAATTCCCCATAACAACCCAGGTCTCTGTAGTGCTCAAGCCCCAATAACAACAACATGAGCACCAACAAAGGATCCTATTAACTGGCATCAGATTAGTCTGAATTGAGTCATATCGTGTCTCGATTGTAGAAGGTTCGATTTTGCCCTCTCAACACTCTATAGACTGGTCAGTGTTGCTGGCTACGATCCTACTGGACCAACTACGTATACACTCCTACTGGACCAACTACATATTGTAATAGTCAGTGCAATCTCTTTAAGTTGGGCGCCATTCAAATGACCAAAGTAGTCTTAAAAAAACTAAATAATTGCACTATGTTTGCTCTTATCTCAGGGTTTATAAATTATATTAGTCGTAGGTCCTTTTAAGGAGTGGGTGATTACATAGAATAGATTTACCTTAAAAACTTCCTTCTGTGGCTGCATAAATATGCGAAGAGAATAAAATACCTCTAATGGAACTGGTTTGCGAGACACAAATATTAAACTACATTCATGTTACTTATAAAAGCGGAAATATTACATTTTTCTATCATAATTAACATGTGAATACAATACATAAAACTATAGAAAATGAGTTGCGAGTTGATTTTGTTACACTTAATAAATACCACTTAATGTCCTTTATTGCGGATTGAAACTCTCTTATGTAATTTAGAAAAATTTATGATTTAAAAAGAATTTTTTTTTAGGCATATAAAAAATTATGTTGGATTAAAAATGCAATCTGGAGTTGTACTCATCCAATCGTGGTGTTCTATGTCATCTTTTTCTCACGGAACTCCCAAAAGGGTACACCTGCATCCATGAAGTCGTTATCCAGTCATATCGGATACATCCATCCTCCAAGCCACAATTCCTAGGTTGCTTCCATACAACGGGATATTGTTGTATCTACTGTCTTCTGCCAATTTTACTGCACTACTGTAACATTATGAAACAAATATGAATTTGATATATAGCAAATAACAGGTGAGCCCCCTGGAGTCGCGAATTCGCCACACTTTGTGCTCGAAATCCAGAAAGAGACTGCCATCTATCTTCTCTGGTCAGCTGGTGTCCGCTCTCTGACTCCTCTTATCACTGCCACTTCATTTTTATTTCTTATTTTATGCCTGTATATTTTATTTGTTATGATTTTTTCATTCTTTTAATTATTATAATTATATTACTATTATTATTTTTTAATTATATTATAAATTTACAACTGATAATGTACCTCCACTCTGCCGTCAGTCGATATGCAACTAAATGGAAATATATCGATTCTTTCTAACATTTCATGTGGTTTCTTTACACAACCCCCCCTTTTTACACAAATTATACTTGGGACGGTTATTCGAACTGTCACAATATACACTCCGTTCGTATATCTTAATTAACTATTGATGTAATGGTTATATCCACTGGAAAATTAGCATGAGTCCCTGATTATGTCACCTAATGATTTTCCAAACCGGTAATTGTTCAGAAGGAGAGCGAAAAATTATGTGATTAATACGCACTGGGGAAGTACATTGTCTGTGATTCACCGACATCCATTCTTTTTTTTTTATCTTAGCTATAACGATATCAGATGAAATAGAATTCGCCGTTCAAAACGTCTATTGGTTGATCGATAGGTTCCAAGGGAACCACAAAAACGAAAAAAAAAAAATACAAATTGATTTTTTTTTTCAATTTAGTTAGAGCTGTTCCCGTAGGAAATAAAGAAATCCTCTTTTAATTGGAATCGGCCTCACCTTTGCATGCTCACCTTATAAGTTATTCCAAATTTAGGATTCGAAAAAAAAAGGAATACACTGGCAATAAATCTATCTATAGAATAATGACATGAAGAATATCATTTTTTAGGGGCGCCGGCAACTCGAAGGTCGTACTTGCCTTCTGAGCTTAAGATCGCGGTTTCGAAACCCGCCAAAAGCACTTACGTTTTTTAACTGGGAGATAAAAAAGCCTTGAGCACGCCGTCCTTCAGAAACGACCGAAGAGAAGGGGAGGATCGGAGTGACTCAACTCAAAAATCCCAGTAACTTTTGATTTAATAAATGTATGGACATGAAATAATATATTTAAATTTAAAACTTCGTAAGGATGGCTTCTATTTATTTTCTGGAAAATCGGTCGAAGGAAACAGGGAACCAGGGAAGACTCGCTCGACTTTTAAATACCCTAATTACTGCCTATGAAATAAGTATTGAATGTATTGACACCTTTAGTATGAGGATTCACGGTCAATTGGCTTTGGGGGGAATGCGAAAACGGAATTGACTAATTCGTTATCGGGAAGTACGTCCGTTATTCGATTTTCTTTGTGCTAATTTATTTTAATTTTTTTTTTCAGATTTGTCAAAAGCGAAAACATCTGCTATGCAGTTACACCGTTCCGAAATGATATGGAGAAGGTAAGATTTCTTCATAATTTTATTTTCAAAAATACATTTTACTCCCGATCTTCTGGGGGCGGTTAAACTACAGACCGTCTCTCGTTGCCCCCATATGAACAGTTCGGGTTGTTTTTCGTCTCAAAAAAAGAAACGTGTGGAGTTAATTTTTAACTGATAATATCTGGGACGGTCAGTGGTCTGGCTGTATCCCCGTAGAGTCAAAGCATACCAGGACGTCCGGAAGAGATGCGAACGTCATTCCTGGACAATGTCTTTTGGTTCTTCTGGTCTGAAATATTCTAGCATATTTTCTTCCAAAGCTAGACGTTAAGGACTCATCAATATCCGATCCTCAAGCTATATTGTGTCTGCAGAAGTACCAGGCAACAGCACCACGTCCAAGATCAAGTCTGTGAGATCCTGCTAATACCTGTAGCACATAGTCAATAGGTCGGCTTTAAAAGAACTACTTTCTGCCTTGGAACAGAACCATGCACTGCCGCTTCGTAGGGCGATGTCACCAGAAGCTTGCTACGGCCAGGAATACTGCAGTGTAGATTGTCTCACACACAGAGTAACCGAGGCTCTTTATAGCGCACGCCTCATTGCACATACACCATAAATCGTAAGATTATTCCCTGGTTGATAATGTACAAAAAATTAACAATAGAATAAAATCCGTTCGGTACTTACCGTACGGAAGAAAAAATTCGTATCGACTACATGAAAATAATTTTCTCTGCAAACTCGGATCAATAAGAAATTATCATAAATCCGTCACATAATTTGATAAATAATAATTAAGATCCTTCAAATTTCGAAACCCTGCTGAGGACCTTCGGTTTTTTTATCTGTTAGTTCTTGGGATGGGGAGTTAAGCGATGGTCTGTGCGATTTCCGCACTCGTTGGACACCTATTTTAATTAAATCTAGGTAAAATTTAGGATTCCCGCTGTATAATCAGACTCATGTCCGCCTAGAACCATGAAAGCGCTCTGTCTGACATTAGGCGACAAGACTTCATTGTTAGATCCCGGGCATGAGTCACAACAAATAATTTTCTATATATATATATTTTACCATTGACATAAATCCATCATTTAATGGATCTTTAATGGATCGCCCGCTGGTCAAGATGTCGGCTGTTCCAGCAGTCAGCTGGTCAACCACTACATAAATCAAATACAATTGGACCTCCATATATCTGCCTTCTATATACCTAATGACATTCTCATTATATCAATGTTTTTTTGACTCTTGCGAATTTTCCATAAAAAAATGTTTTTGTCTCTCGAAACAGAAATTCTATATAAAAAAATGTTTTTGTCTCTCGAAACAGAAATTCTATATATGTTATTCCAGATATGAGGTTAAAACATGATCAAAGATTTGATGAAATAGAAAGGATAATATAGTCCGGAAGTTAGTGGAAGAGCACAAACTGAGTACTTATTCCCGTGAGGACAACACCTATCAATTTTCAGCCAAATCGGGCAAAGGGGAGGGGGGATTACAGGAAGACAAAACTTCCAACAACTTCCGATGTAATGAATTGACATGAAATTTCATATTTCATAGTTAAAATATGAAATTTCATATTTCATAGTTAAAATATGAAATTTCATATTTCATAGTTAAAATATGAAATTTCATATTTCATATTTAAAACCCAATGAGGACGTACCCTGTCAAATATCAGATGAAGGAAAGGGGGGGTTCAGGGGAGAGGCGCAATTAAAAGACTGAAATAACTGCCAATATAATAGATTAAAAAAAGTTAATTCGTTCTGGGGAAGTATATTGTCTATGATTCACCGAAGACCTTTTTTTTCTGAAACTAGGATTTTAACCACGAAGTATCCACCTCGCTGTCTTTAATTAAATTTAAATAGGAACTTAATTTAATAAGAAACAAACATTATTTTAAGTAAAATGTTCTCCTTAATTTATTAGTAAAGTTGTCTTTTCATTTTGAGAAGTTATTTAAATGTAAATTCTATTTAAAAAACTAGTTTAAAGAAAGTATTTGTTTGGTCCAGCATCACGCCCAAACGGCTGGACGGATTTTTATGAAACTTCACATGTAGGATCCTTTTCAGCCCGATTGAATAATAGACTATGTGACATTCCAAAATTTTGAAAGGGAGGGGGGTTTTGGGGCCCGAAGCAGAAAGATAGTGCTAGCTCATTAACGGATTGTCATGGAATTTAACATGTAGTAGTATTCATAAGAGGCAAAAACCATGATAGGTAATCATAAGTTAGATCTTAGTTATTTTGACTCATGCCCGGGCTTCAACTACGAGGGACAGCGTGTTCAAGATTTTCCCTTCCCAGTTACCTTGACAAAGGATCTTTAACGAGTACCTGACATCTAAGAAGTTCCTCACCATTACTTAAAGTCCAGGCCGAAGGACGACGTGCTCAAGCATATTTTTCACTTCCCAGTTAAAACAACTAAGAGCCCTGTCTGGATTTCCAACTCCTGAGCTCATTAGACACCTCATGTAAAGATAAAATAAGTTTCTGTTTAGTTCGCACTAAATTGTCATGAAAGTAATAGAATATACGTGGGCTTTGTGGTACCGTTTTTATATATTTTCTGAAAAACACTTTAGGACAGCAATATCGGTAGATAGGCAGCAACCAGAAACGAAGACAGTCAACCATAGACAGATTTAGATATATTGGGATGGTTCTTGTGTACACCTAGGGACCTAAGCATCGAACGCTCTTATCCCTTTCCTGTTAGCTCTTCAGCGGGAGACCGAAATTTAACCTACCCAGGTCTAGTTACATAAGATACGACTCATTAACGAGTACCTGACATTCGAACACATTGGATCATCGCCAAGTTCCCATCCGAAGGACAACGCTCAAGGTGCTCAGAATAATTACCTCTAACCCTCGACTAGATTTCGACCGCCCGATCTCAAGCTCTTTAGTCACACCACAGGTAAAGATAAAATAAATATTCTTGATGGATCCAACTGAAATTTTCAAAGAATATATGTAGGCTTTGTGGCACCTTTTCCAAATATTTTCTGAAAAACATCCAGATTGTTTCCTCAAATATAGAAGGGGGCCTCATTCAAAAGAAAAATCCCTGGGACCTCCAGAGCTGTGGATCCGCCACTGGCCATGATTCATCACTCATGATAATTCCTTCCTGGGAAATCAGCGCTTAAACTCACCGAAGGGAAGCTCATTAAAATTAACAGCACCTAATTGAAGAAATATGGCTGGAGATTTAGGAAGTTTGCGATAATTTATCGAAGTTGTGCAGACTGGTTCCATTGTCTGAGTATCTACCACCCTGAAATTTGGAGGCATTCGAAGCCACGGATTTAGAATACATTAAGAGCTTAAGAGGAAGTTCTTAGCAGAAACTTAACGATTAATTTTGAATTAAGCATGCCCAACCTTATGCCGCCAGACTGCGCTGAGGACTGGTTACCTACAGGTGATCCATTGTAGATTATGAGCAGGTTGGATTTGCAAAGAACTTTCCCGAAGGGATGTCTGTGAGCTTTTGAATGTTTGAGTAACACTCCTAATAACGATTAAGTGTTTTTCAGTACGGTAAAATACTAGCTGACAATAGAGAAAGACATTTGCAGGAAATAATGAAAGACGTCAGCTGATATATATATACTTATTTGCCACGACAACAGTACTTTTCATTATATTGTATTTAGGGCGTGAGGCCCCGGTAGCTCGGTGGTATGCGTGCTTGCCTTCTGAGCTCAAGATCGTGGGTTCGAAACATACCCTTTATCTGGGAGGTAAAATACACTTAAGCACGCCATCCTTCGAATGGGACGTTAAGCGATGGTCCCGAGCCTGTACCATGTCAGGTACTCGTTAAAGACCCCTACCCTAGGTGAATAAAAATGTAGGATAGGCAAAATTTAGGACTCCCACAGTAGAGTCGGGCTCATGTCCACCAGAGTGACGAAAGAGCGCTCTGGTAGTAGGCGATATGACCTCGTAGTTAAAGCCCGGGCATGAGCCATAAAACCTAACCTATTTAGGGCGCCGGTTAGCTCAATTGTATTCGAGCTTGCTTACTAAGTAGTTTATCTTCCAGACGCACTATGTGTCAGTTAACGGGAAGATGACACAATTCATATGCAAGGCAGAGAGAAGAAGTGACATAGTACTCTGGTTACGTTCCATGGAAAAAAGTACAGCGCTTTGATGCCCGGCCCTGTTTTCCATAGATACCTACTATAGATACACATACTATAGATACAAACTATAGATACCTACTGTAGATCCCTGCTATGAAAGAAAGGTAATCCTGCGGATAGAACTGGCACCAAGCCAGGCAGGCCTTTTCACCACTGGTCGCATTCACCTCCACATAACGAAGAGTTATAGCTTCTTTTTTTCCTTTTGTTTCTTTGTTATAGGAGAATTATAGAACATTTATGCCAAATATAGATCCAGTAAGAGAAAATGAACAGTAGCGCAATTTTAGCTTTGAATTCGTGCGAAAATGAACAGTAGCGTAATGTCAGGTTTGAATTCGTGCTAAAATGAATAGTAGCGTAATTTTAGGTTTGAATTTTTGCAAAAATAAATAGTAGAGTAATTTTAGGTTTGAATTCGTGCGAAAATGAACAGTAGCGTAATGTTAGGTTTGAATTCTTGCGAAAATGTACAGTAGCGTATTGTCAGGTTTGAATTCTTGCGAAAATGAACAGTAGCGTAATGTCAGGTTTGAATTCTTGCAGAAATGAACAGTAGCGTAATGTCAGGTTTGAATTCATGCAAAAAGGAACAGTACTTAATGTCAGGTTTGAATTCGTGCTAAAAAAAATATATAGATCGCGAAAAAGAAAATGGTCGGTTCCCCAGCTCGAGTTATCTATAATAAACTGTTTTCTCTTTTCCTCTGAACCTTTTCCTTCCGGCCAATTTGGGGCTGAAAAACAATAGATCTCTTACTCAGAGAATTTCTCAATCCCAGTTATTGGGGATTTTGTGTGTTCAACCCCCCCCCCCCCCCCCCCCCCTCAACCCCCTCCACTACTTCCTTTCAACCAATTCCGCTGAAAATCAGTAGGGGTTGTCCTTATGGAATTTATAAAATTTCACCACAATAGCAGTTATTAAAAGGTTTTTTTTTGAGGTTGTTGTGGGCGTGCAGTGTTTGACGAAAGAACACACGAGTTGTTGGTAAAGCCAGGTTTCAGTGATATTCGACCCAAGGCCCCGAGGCCAGGATCTCCGGTGGACTCCATACCGCTATGATTAAAGGCAGGGTCGGTTGATCCTCGACACTTCAGGATTTATATGATGAGATGTCACAAAAGATGTATTTACATATATTGAAAAAAAAAAAATGGATTTTCATCGTAAATCACATAAAAAAAACGTATCTTCAAAAATGATCTCAAAGTATTTCACAGGTTGTCAAATAAGATGTAGTCTGACCTTTCACAGATTTTTATTTGTATTAGCTAGCCGGCTTTCGAGTTACCCTCAAAGGTTTTTTTTTTTGAAATGAGAATGAAAATTAAAATTTTTTTATAATAAAAATAAATAAATAAAGCCATTTAAAAACGTCAATAATTTAAAATTTCATGGATAGGGCCATATAAGTTATTCCTGTCCCCCATCTGAGTCACAACTCGAGAGAAGAGTATTTTATCAGACTGCCTGATGATAAGGGCAACCTTGAAAGCCGGCTAGCTAATACAAATAAAAATCTGTGAGAGGTCAGACTATTTCTTAATTGACAACCTGTGGAATAATCACTCTTAACTACATCAGCCATCTTCATATTAATCTTAAAGTATATTTTTTCTAGCTTTTTAAGACGCACATTTTAAAATGATTTCACTAAAATCCAAAACTACATAAAGAAAATTTCGGGTTTAGGATAAAATAATTTTAGTTGGAGACAAAACAAAAGTTTCTATTTTTCAAAGTGGTTTATTGTCTTCTGTTCAAATGTTCCGAGTTCCTGTTTTGCATAATATCTGCTAAGCTGGATGACTTGCCGCGCCGGGCCTCCTACAAATTCGGGCCCCAAGGCTAGAGCATGTCAGTCCCCCTCTTGCGGAGGCCATGATTCGACCATCTTCAGTGCCAACTGATTTAATAAGACTACGTAAGACTGGGTCTGTTCACTACTTGGCTAAATTTCGCCATTCGGAATTTCAACTGTCGAATCAATTTATTTAAGAGGTTATTTCTTTAGAGCAGATATTGATTGATATTTAATTTCACACAAAATGGTACAACAGTTTTCAACAGAAAAATTATTTAATAGGGTGCATTTTCAACAGGGCACTTAACACACAACCCTTGTAACATTTTTAGTTAGAAGTTTGGTCAAAAAAAGGCCATAGGATAGCTTAAAGCTCAACCAACATTCTTTAAAGGTTTGTGGAGAATTGAACAATTATAGAAATTCATGGAATTTTGGAATTCCTTGGGAATACATTTTTTTAAAACGCTCAAAATCTCACAGATACCAAATTTCATACAGATAAAACAACATTTTCTAAAATTAAAAAGAATATCGCACGCTGGGAAGAATACTGGTATAAGTCCGAAAAATCGGTTTTTGAGTTATATATACCACTAGGTAGAGCTCGTCTTGCTCTACTTAGGGGTAGTAGCGTTATAAAGATAGCACAAGGAGTGACCGCTAGAGAGCAGAAAAACCACTATGCTTTTGAACAGAAAGTCTACTTCGAGGCGGGAGAACAGCGGTTCAAAATCAGTTTAACTAGATTGACTTGGCAAATGTCGGAGACCTAGTTTTTTAATGCATCATTACCGAGTGCAATTTGAAACAATAATTGGTACGCCCGCAATAGGTGAGTGTAGAGTTGAAAAATCTTTAAACTCGATTTTCTCAAAACCTATTTTTCGGTCATATACCAGTATTCTTCCCAGCGTGCGATATATATGTAGGACTTATATAGAGTATCAGTGTTTCAGTGGTTTAATCCGATCCTTAAACCAGGTTGCAGGACATATTCGTATAATTTTTCGGATAATACATAATTTTACCTCCGGCGAGGGAGAAACTCGCCGTGAGCTCTGTACAGTTTGTAATTAATGACATCAATTTCGATTTAAATCGGTCCAAAGGAGAGTCATTAATCGTGGAAAAAGTAATTTATGTTTTCCAATGTTACGTGAGTTGTTCGCTGTACAGCTAACACAACCAAAATTTGTAGGATAATTTGAGATGAGATATTTCACAGAATGACAAATATAAGATAGTCTGACCTCTCACAGATTTTTATTGGTAGTAATAGCTAGCCGGCTTTCGAGGTTTCCCTCATCATCAAGCAGTCTGATAAAAAATTAAAAATTTTGAATAGAACTAAATAATATAATAAAAATAAATACATAACAATCTAAAACATTAACAATTTAAAATATCATGGATGGGGACAGACGAGTTATCCCTGTCCACCATCTTGCAGTTGTGACTCAGATGGTGGACAGGGATAACTCGTCTGTCCCCATCCATGATATTTTAAATTGTTAATGTTTTAGATTGTTATTTATTTATTTTTATTATATTATTTAGTTCTATTCAAAATTTTTAATTTTTTATCAGACTGCCTGATGATGAGGGAAACCTCTAAAGCCGGCTAGCTATTACTACC
This sequence comes from Aradus depressus, assembly GCA_963662175.1. Classification (NCBI taxonomy): domain Eukaryota; kingdom Metazoa; phylum Arthropoda; class Insecta; order Hemiptera; family Aradidae; genus Aradus; species Aradus depressus. The sequence goes on along the minus strand of OY759219.1, from coordinate 37,825,329 downwards.
AATAAAAATCTGTGAAAGGTCAGACTATCTTATATTAGACATCCTGTGAAAGAAAGTCGTTCACATTGCTAAAAAATATAATAATAATAATAATAATAATTTAAAAAACATATGTAATGAGGCCATTACAGGACTTTTTTTTATATAATTATGCTTTCAGATCATTCTCTCTCCTTCTCTCACTTCTCAAAATCATTTCATACTGGCATTACTGGTATATGAAAGTTGGCGTCTTGAGAGTGAAATTCTTATACCCATTAATGCCAGTATGAAATAATATTGAGAAGTAGTGGTGAGGGGAGGAGGGGGGAGAGAATGATCTGTGAGCGTGGTTGATATAAGAAAGTTAATTATTGTGACTAATGCCCGGGCTTTAACTACTAGATCATAATATGATACATATGTTTTTTTAATTATTATTATTATTATTATCGTCAATATTATCGTCGATATTATCGTCAACTACGAGAGAGCTACTTCGTCGCACTGATGGTCAAGAACCCATCTCTACTGTCTGGGAGTCCTGTACTTCACTTAACTAGGGGTCTTTAACAAGTACCTACCTGACATCGTACAAGCAAGGAACCATCGCTTAATTTACGGCATGATCAGGTTTTTTACCCTCGGCCGGGTATCAGATCCGTGATCTTGAGCACAGTAGACTAGCACGCTACCCCCTGAGCGCCCATTGATATATACCTATCTGAAGTGATATTTATAAAATTGTTGTCGGTTTGGTCGGATATCAGGGAAGACTGAAATGATCAGGTAAATGTTTGCAGAAGTGATATGAATTTTCTTTATCGTGTGCCTCCGGAGACGCTGAAAATACCTGCTTCAACAACTCCTACTTGTCGCTATCCTGGATGGTCTGGAGGGAAATCCAGGTCTGCCCGCACATTATCCACCACCTTGTTTCTGGTCTTCCCCTGGGCCTCACTCCTCGTCGCGGCGTTTCTCTGAATTCTCGCCTCACCGCCCTTTCTTCAGGGAGACGAATGAGGTGGCCGAACCATCTCAACCGGTCCTGTTTCACGAAGGAAGGAGATTTTCGTCTCTTTGTAGTTCATAAAATTCCTGGTCTTGTTTGCTTTGTTCTCAACTCAAATACTAAAATTTTTGTTAGAAGCATTATTCTGATATAACCAAATTTTCTAATTTTTTTTTTTTTTTGCAACAATAGGTTAGGTTTTATGACTCATGCCCAGGCTTTAACTACGAGGTCATATCGCCTACTACCAGAGCGCTCTTTCGTCATTCTGGTGGACATGAGCCCGACTCTACTGTGGGAGTCCTAAATTTTGCCTACCCTACATTTTTATTCACCTAGGGGTGAAATTCCGGTTCAGAATACATGACTTCCCTTTTTGTGTAACTGGGGAAGTAAAACCATAATTTATTGTTAAATAAAATAAAATTGTTGTGTTGCTGAAACTTACAATAATTGTAAGTAATTATTATTAAATAATAATTATAATTATTATTATATTAATCATAATTGTTATGAAATATATTATTAATATATTAATCATAATTATTATGAAATTATGAGAAGAATGCAAAATTATAAAAAAAATAGACAACACATTTTTGGTCAATCGTCAAATTTCTTTCAGTTTTGTCCCACTTACTCGAACTTGGACTTTTTCGATACTCAATGAGTCAATTTATCGTATATTTATTTACCTTGGACTAAAATAGATAAAGTAAAGGTCAGCCCCTCTTAATTTTGGATAGACTGAAGTAGGTATCGAGTAGGAAGGTAATTTGAAGAACCAATCTGAGGAAGTCACGAAATCGAAGTCTACTTTGAAAATAAATGTCTTCTTAAAAGAGACTTAGTTAACTGAATTGATCGCGTATCGAAACCACTTTGGCAATAGCATAGTAAAGAAGTGGTTTTAGATAAGATCACACATTGAAGGGGTCCGTTTGTGAAGATTGAGAGAGAACATTAATAAAAAGGAAATGTTCATAGACCAATTGTAAAAAAAGACTGAATGGGGGACTTGAATTAATTTAACTAGTAAATTAACTTACTTAACTTACGTTTTCGCTCTTTCTCTGAACCGATTTGGTTGAAAAAAAAAAAATAGGTGATTTACTTCTGGATCATCATACTTTTGTTAAGCCCATCCTCTAATCCCCTTCTTCCCTCTGTCTGATTTGGCTGAAAATCAAAAATCAAAAAGTGTCGTTCTTTTTGGGTTATAGTAATACATGTGAAATTTCGTGTTGATGGGGATTATCATGTTTACAAACTGACAAACAACAGACAGAAAAGTTGTTTTTCATTCTTGGAGTCAGGGGATAAAAGCTGGGAAAATAAAAATTGAATGTTTGAATAAGTTTAAATTATTTTTTCCGTTCAATTTCTATTTTTCCCTCGGGGGGGGGGGGGGGGGGGGGGGGGGTTCAATCGTATGGAATTGAGGGCTGGAGAGTTCCACGTGAGTTGACTACATTTTATTTTTCCCTTTTTTGGACCCTGCTTTGAGTTTTTAATCAAACAAGGGCTACATTGGAAGGGCCAAAGGAATACTGACTATGTTGCCGAAGGGACATGCTGGCACTATCCAAACAAGCATTGTTATTAGTTTATGTCAATTTGTTTATTATTTAATTTGACTAATTCATTTTCCAGAATAAAACTAGTCAACAACTAGATTAGTGAGTTTCTTCATTGAATAGTTAGGAAGTGGTTTAATATTTTTAAATAATTTTTCTCAAGCTTTTCCAAACACTATAGTATAATTTGATTGCAGAGTAGGATGGAGGTAGGTTGTGGAAAGTAAAAAACGCTGAGCAAGCCAACTTTCGGATGGGATGCGGGGGTTAAGGGGGGGGGCCGGTGCAATGTTAAGTACTCCCCTATCCAATGGGACTTCCGCAGTAGAAACGGGCTCATGTCCACCAGAGCAACGAAAGAGTACTCTGGTAGTAGGCGACATGACCTCTTAGTTAAAGGCACGAGTCACAATAACTAACTAATGCAATTTCTTAATAAATTCCATAAATTTTTTTTTAGCTCTCCGAGCGAAGCTTATCGAATCACGGAACAATAATAATTGTTTTCCAATTTTTCGAAATTTACAGTGTTATAAATAAGTAGCGGTGGAGATGAAGATGGGGATAGAGGTGGAGAAAGCGGTGGAGGTGCTTGTGAAGATGGAGATAGATTTGGAGGAGGCGGTAGACATGGAGGTGGCGATAGAGGTGGAGAAGGCGGTATATATAGTGATGGAGAGGTATGTAGAGGTGGAGAAGGCGGTATAGGTGCTTGTGAAGATGGAGATATATGTGAAGAAGGCGTTATACCTAGTGATGGAGATGTATGTAGAGTTGGAGAAAGCGGTGTAGGTGCCAGTGAAGATGTGGAGTAGGCGGTAGAGATGCAGAAGGCGGTGGAGGTGCTTGTGAAGATGGAGATAGGCGTTAAAGTTCGAGGTGGCAATAGAGGTGGAGAAGACGGTACATATAGAGATGGAGATGTATATACAGGTGGACAAAGCGGTGCAGATGCCAGTGAAGATGTGGAGGAGGCGGTAGAGATTAAGGTGGAGAGAAGTTTCATGTTATTTAAACATAAACATAAAAATTAAAATCTACGGGACCATTAAATGTGACTTGCTTGTTACCTGCAATATTTTGGATACTCTGCTAAAGAAAGGTATATAACATAAACACCATCTCACGGAAAGAAGACAGAAGGACTGTAATAATGTAACAGTTGTGTGGTGCCACTTCTATCACATGTCCCGTATACACCATTCCGCTCCATCCCAGGCCTGTCAGCCTTCCGTTCTCAATCTCTTGTATATTACGTACATAGAAACTAATATATTTGAAAGTAAGGGACAGGTTCAGTTGAACAGAAAAGGGGACGAGAATACCAGTGTTGTAACAATGTGGGCCCCCTCCAAAACATTTTCCTTGAGCCTCCAAACCACCCTATACTTAAAAGTTGGGAATGTACTCCCCCAGAATTAACACATTTGTTACATTGACAGTTATTGTCATCCCCTCCACTCTGATCAATCACTTCCCATAGGTCGATTTGCTTTAATAATAAAATTTTGTGTCGATACATTTATTACTTCGGCAGTTATTTGTCTATCTTGTTATCTTTGGCCTATTTGAAGATATTTTTGATTATGTCGTAAATATAAGCGATATCTAATACTTAGACCCCGAAGTAAAGTGGTCTGAATTTTGGCTAAAAATTATTCAAATTTAAGTTAGCTCATGTGACATGTTCACTTCAAATATTCAGACTCGAGTTCTCACAAAATTATCAAGGAGCCATAAAACGTGAAATTCCGGTGAAAACTCGATTCCGGATTTTTCCATGATTACAATACTAACAGAACTAAAGGTATATATATATATATATATACATATATATATTTATTTCAGTATAGAAATACTGAAACATTACCTAATTATTATATAATGTGAAAAGAAAATTCACTAATGAACGTATTTTGAGGTTATTTTTCTTACCTCGTTCATTCCAGTTTAAACCGGCTTTATGCGAAATGACGATTTATGGGTTTGAACATTGGCATATTTTGTACTACTTCGTCCAATTTACTTTAGGTTATCTTTAATATGCAAATAGAGATATAAGAGAAAACGAAATGAATGGTTGGTCAGATGTGGTATGTTGGACTACGATCTCAAGAACCTCTTTCTCTCATCAATAGGCAAGAATATTTATTCCATCAGGAAAATTCAAGACCCTAGAAAAATTGCACCACTTGGTTAGGAAAATTATAAGTGTGCCGATGTACTCTTCCAACGAAGCTCCTTCAGATCACCTAATGATCTGATCCGGAGTCTTCAAAGCCTCCTAATTGACCAGCGGTTGGGTTCAAAGGAAGAGGTAAAAAGACTGATAGAGGTTTTTAAAAAAGGCGAATTAAAAAATTTAGAAGTAAAATAGAAAAATTATCATTGATTGGAAAATTCGTCGTTGAATCACCGGCAATGTACTTCCCCAGAACGAACTATAATAAGTGTCGTATTTATGGAGTTTTGGATTCACATAAGAAATTTTATGTCGATACATTCATTACAACGGCATTTATTAGAGATTTTGAGTTAAGTCTCTCCCCTAAACCTCCCTTCCCTTAAATCCATTTGGCTGAAAATCGATGCGTCATCTTTAGAGAATTCTGGATTCACATATAAAATTTCGAGTTGATACAATCATTCTATCGGGAACTTTCAGAGACACACAGACAGAGAGACTATTTGTTTGTTGAAATTCCAACCCCACTTCCTCACCTGATATATGTATAAGAATGGGGCACACTTAACAATCTGACTTGGTATATAACTAAATCTGACAATGGTGTAATGCCAAAATCGGAAAACTGGTAATTATTATATAGCATTTTTATGGAACAGACAAGAATTCGAGGAAGTTTGCTTTATTTATTTAAATACATTTAATTTTTCAAAATTTAGGTTTATTAATGCAGTCCCCTTCCTCAAACTAATACTGTACGATACCTAGGACTGACATGGAATCCTCACACACATCTCACACGAAACACGCTGAACCGTCGACTCAAAATACTCTACGTACTTCTAAATAGACGATCAAAATTAGACATGACACAAAAAACGGAACTGTTACACTTACTTAGACCATTATGGACATACGGATCACAGATCTACGGTTCAACAAAAACATCCAACATCAAAAGAATTCAGGCGTTTCAGTCAAAAACCCTCAGACTGATAACACAGTGCCCCCCATACATAAACAACAGAACACTTCATAATGATCTTATGATACACACAGTACCCGACACAATACAAACTACTTACATACGTTTTTTTAGAAAACTTTACACACATACAAACCCAGAAATACGTACTTTATCTGGAGGAGGTGAAACCGCGACTTGCTGCCATCTTAAATCCTATTCGTTCTTAATATTTTTTTTTATCTTTTATATTATTTTCCTTTACTTTTATCATCTCTCTTACCCATCCATCAAAATTGTCTTTCAATTCCTTTTTATTTTATTTTTTTTTATTATTATTATTTTCTATTTATTTATATTTATTTATTTATTTTTTTCCCCTTGTCCTAATGATTAATATAAATTTTCGTCCCGAAGACCTACCACTGGGTGGCCTTCCTCTCATATGCCATTGACGCCAACATATCCATACGTACCAACATAGATGCTGGTTGTTGCACCCTAGCAACAGTTGCATCTTTATAAATAAAAGACAAAAACAAAATATTTGGGATCTAAAGGTCAGAAAATATGAAAATCCTTTGAAAACTCCACATAGATTTTTTTGCCGATTACATAATTTCTCCTATACCTCGTATATCTGAGGGAGTAAAATAATTTTTTAACTTGTCCTGGATACGGTCTTCAGAAATAGAATTGTGTCCTGATGGATTTCTGTTTTATATTATACGAGATTCTATAGAATGTATGGTTCTTTGAGCAGCAAATCCCTCCGATTGTCTGTACCCCCCCCCCCCCCCCCCCTCCCCCTCCATGAAACAGGATTTCTTCCCATGGAATCCAGATGGATTTTCTTCCTAAGGAAGGAGAAATAAAAATCTTACAGCTGAATGAAACTTGAGACAAATAAGAAATATTTTGTTGGTCAAAAATATAAAAAAAATGTAGTCAGTGAATCATCGGCAATGTTTTTCCCAGATCGAATTAATCAATTAATTTTCTATCCCAACCAAACTAATCAACATATTCACATCGGTATATTTACATATAAAATTTCGTTTCGATACATTTATTACAATGGCAGTTATTAGAGTTTTGTAGTAGGCCATCCCTCCGGTTCTCACTCATGTCCAGCGACAATGTATATGTCGTAGTCCCTTAGTGAAATCCGTAATTTCTTGAAAGAACAAGGCATTTCATGAACTGCCGGCATATTGTGAAATTACATTAAATGCCTAGGCTTTTATTTTTATTTATTTTTATTTTTTCTTGATGTACACAATCGTACGGCATTCAGACTTTGAAGGTTCATTAAATGCCTTAGTGGTAATGAGACAGATTGTAAAATCTGATATTATCATGTTTAGGTTAGGTTAGGTTTTATGACTCATGCCCGGGCTTTAACTAAGAGTCATATCGCCTACTACCAGAGCGCTCTTTCGTCACTCTGGTGGACATGATCCCGACTCTACTGTGAGAGTCCTAAATTTTGCCTAGCCTAAATTTTTATTCACCTAGGGTAGGGGTCTTTAACGAGTACCTGACATCGCACAGGCTCGGGACCATCGCTTAACGTCCCATCCGAAGGACGGCGTACTTAAGCTCATTTTACCTCCCAGATAAAATAAACTAAAGGCCTCGGTCGGGTTACGAACCCACGATCTTGAGCTCAGAAGTCAAGCACGCATACCACTGAGCTACAGGCGCCCCTATATCATCTTTAAATTAAATTTAAATGCAAAAATTAGGGAGCCATGGTGGCTGTGCGGGCTAGAGCGTAGGGCTTTGGTCGCATGGTCTCACCTTGGTTCGCGGGTTCGAATCCCGTCCGGGAGTGAGTTTTATTTCTAAGATAAAACTTCCTCCCGGGGCCATGGATGTCGTAAATAATTAGGTAAAACACCATTATAAGAGTCATGGCTAATATGCATTGTACATAAGGAAAAAAAAAAAAAAAAAAAAAAAAAAAAAAAAAAAAAAAAAAATTATTTCAATTAAGATTTATTTTTTTATTTATTTTTTTTTTATTTTACGAATAGCTATTTACAACTGTATACAAATAAATACAAGAAGGAAATGTGCTAATAAAGAGATAAAGGCAATGTCAAAATGTCATGAGGAGTGAAATCACCCAGTGGTGACACTCCAAATTTAGGATTTAAAAATTTGTTTGAATTTATTAAATAAATCAAGAAATTAATTTTATGAACCTAACGTCATATGAAATATGTGCTCATACCTTTCTTAGTTATTCTATTGAATATTAACGTTTGTTTGGTTTTGAGCATTGAAATATTTTTCAATCATTATAATATGTTTTATAATGATTGAAAAATAGCTCTTCACTTCACCTTTATCCACCGCAAACACAAGCTTTGAACTTTTTTTAATAGCTTATAACCTCTGAGTTACAAGTCAGATTGTGTAGAACATCAAGTGGCTGACGTAAATGCGTCATTTCATGAAAAGCCTAGGCATTTAATGTAATTTCACCTTACGCCGGCAGTTCATGAAATGACTGATTTCACTAAGTAACTTCGACATTTATACAAAGAAACAAAAATGTCTTCCATCCCAGGACATACAATGATATATTCACGTTTAGCAAGCATAGATTACACCTAGCGACCCACGGTCATCAGTGCTCACGAGGGCGTAATCCAAAAGCGGTACACTTTATGTTTATATTTTTGTGAAATTAGAAAATATAAAAATTAAGCAAGTTCTTTGTTGTTATTAATTTTAAAGGCTGTTAGCCTATTACTTTATGGAAATAATGGAAGTTTCAAGTTCCTGAAGAGAGTTGTCCATGTTACATCTACAAGACAACAGGACGAGTCATTCTTCTCAATCCGAGCTAGGATATGTAGTGCTACATCCACTGGTGTGCTACTGCTACATTCTACTACATCCTCACTACATTACAATACCTCGCTACCAGATTTATAAACAGGAAACGCCTTTATTTCTTCATGTCTTTCCCATTTTTTTTCTTTCTTTCTACTTCAGAAAAGAAAAACAATATTTCCTACACGAGAGGAAAATGAAAATACTTCTTGTAGTTTTTCAGTTCTTGGCAGATCCTTCGTCCTTAAATGACTTATTTTTTCTTCGTCTCTCTTTATAATATTTTCAGTTTGTTTACTTATATATACAACTAGAAGTTTTACCCGGCGTTGCATGGGGAACTTTGAATTTTTCTCATAATGTCTCTCATCCGATTCGTAGACAATTCTTCGACAGTACATTCATGACGTTGCATTTTCAATGATGGACATGGCATATAGCTCTTCAAATCCCGATGTTTACAAAAAAGATAATGATATTTACTGTATTGGTATGAAAACAAATTTAAGGCCGAGCAGTGGTGATCGTAGTAGTTAATAACTGTAAAGCAACAGCGGACCCCACATAATATGTGCTGAGCAACGCTTGGCAACCCAGCTAGTGTGTGCTGAACGATGGAGAGCAACCTAGCTTGAAAGACGAAGTGACTATGACCACTGCTAGTATGTGCCTTGCAAGCGTGGAGATTAAGACAAGTATTAACCGTGCAACGGTGGACCCCCAGCTAGTATGTGCTCGAAAGACGCTGGGCATCAAAGCTAGAATATGCGTTGTTCCAAGACAATTCGATCACCTGTTAATGACCTTGCACTAACTGTAGCACAACCCCCCTCCGGTTCAAAGTTTTCAGACGCCATATAGCCTATTTTTCAATCTGGCTCAAGGTGAGATCTGAAGTTTCATGAAATTCCGTTCAGCCATTTATGATGTTGGAACAAACAATCAAACAAACAAACAAACCTCGTTTCAGCTTTATTAATATTTGGGAGCCGTGAAGAAGCCAATTGGCTTAGTTTGTTTATTCTCCACGGATTGTTTAGATTGCCTCTTTAGGCGTGAGGTTGGAACAAACATTCAAACAAACAAACAAACCTCGTTTCAGCTTTATTAATATGTGGGAGCCTTGAAGAAGCCAAGTGGCTTTGTTGTTTATACTCCACGGATTGTTTAGATTGCGTCTTAAGTATAACATATTTAAAAATTGTATACATTGTATTGCAAACTACAAATAAACAATAAGAATTGATGTATATATAAATGCTACCAGAACGAAGTTCTAATTATGTTATACTAAGAGATGAGATGAGAAAACTGGAATGGAGGAAGTGGAAAATTGGGTTGATTACAGGGCTGATGAAGTAGATGTATCTAAATTGACTTGAGGTAATTGGTGAGCAATCATCAGCAATCTTCCTCAATTTGTATAAAGAGGAAAGTATTCATATCTTTTTACTTTCTTACACACATAGTATAATAAAGGCAATGTAATTTTGCGGAAATCCGAGTTCGAGATGTCAACGGATTTTCACGTTTCAAGGTCCTCTGAATACGTTTTGACCATTTTCGTGATGATGTTTGAGTATAGTATGTGTGTGTGTGTGTGTATGTGATTGTAATGTTGTGAGCGCTCTACCGCAAAAATGATGGTAGCTTGAAATTTGGAATGAAGATGTCACATGTGCTAACTAAGTTCTGATTAAACTTTGGCAGAAATCAGCCAAAAATTGAGACCACTTTAGTTCCGGGCCTAAGTACAGTTTACAAGATACCGTTTATGTTTATGTCTTAATCAAAAATAATTTCAAGTAATACAGTACAAGTTATACAGAAAAATGAAATAGATATTTTATATGATATACGATTTTTCGCAGGTCGTCTGGTTTTTGAGATATGTACATGCCGAAAACCAATCAAATGTAGTTTTGAAACACATATTTTTAGATGTTTCCTTGATTTACACAAAAACTGTGAGTCCTATCAAAAATTGTTTCCTATCAAAAATGCTTTTTATTAAATTTCCAATCACTAGAAGTCCTCAGATTTGAGATAGGATCAATATGACAAAAGTTATAGCGCCTCAAACAATTGAAAATTAATTTCTGCAGATTTTTTTTTTTTTTTTAAATTTTATCTTGAATGTGGTAACTATGTAGTGGGTATATGAAAGTCATATTACGTTCACAAAAGATAATTTCGTTAAATTTAAAAATAACAGATATAAAAATTTTTTTCGAGTAGCGAAAGGAGGAAAAATGATAAAATAAAGGCGTAGTGGCTTAGGTAGCTACTTCGTGAAGATTCTCAGGTCCCAAAGATAAGGGTTATTTTTTCCCTTTGATTTGTTCAATTACATTCGATTTTAAACAGAAAAATATCAACGAGTAAAGAGCACTTTCTTTCTGCCCTAAACCGGAGTTCAGAAAGACGAAAACACAAATATTTTATAGTTCTTGGAGACCTCTAGAATTTTAGAGGTACTGTCTAAAGGAATATATCGATTGGAAAACTAAAATATCGATGTAATAAAATATTGGTAACTATATGAGATAACCCTTTCAGATTGGAGTGGGTGGACCTTCTGGTCATATTTCAGCCAATTCAAGTTTTATCAGATGCGATAATGCAAATATGATAGTGTCTATAAGGTCACTTTATCGTCGGATTATATCTTTGTGTTTGACTCAAATAGATCAAATATTGGTAAACATGTTTACTTTCTTTATACCTTATGGTATAAGGAAATATTGTAATCGTGTAAAAATCCGAGATCGAGTTTTCAATGGAATTTCACGTTTCAAGGCCTCAACATCTTTTGACTATTCTTATCATCTCTAGTTAGTTAGTTATTATGACTCATGCGCGGGCTTCAACTACAAGGTCATATCGCCTACTACCAGAGCGCTCTTTTGTGACTCAGTAGCCTGACTCTACTATGGGAGACCTAAATTTTGCCTGCCGTAAACTTTTATTCACCTATGGGTCTTGGACATCGTGCAGGCGTGCTTGAGTTCTTTTTTTTTTACCTCCCAGATAAAATAAAATAAGGGCCCCGGCTACTTGAATCCGAAATCTTGAGCGCAGTAAGCAAGCACGCATACTACTGAGCTACCGGCGCCCCCAGTTACATAAGATACGACTCATTACGAGTACCTGACATTCGAAAAGGCCCGAGACCATCGTCCAAGATCCAATCCGAAGGACGACGTGCTCAATTTTTTTTTCACTTCTCAGTAAAATCACTCGGTCTCGCAAGATTTCCTCCACCGCAGCACGGTTTAAAACTATCTCGGGTGTCCACCGTTGCACGGTTTATTATTATTAACTATTATGACCTCCGCTGCCTAATTCCTTGTGAAAATTGCATTCATGAATGTACTTTCGAAGGAATGCCTAGTAATCGCCATCTCTATGTGTATGTCATTTGGAACTATGTGAGTGTTGTAACTCAAAAACAATTGTAGCAATGAACTTGAATGGAGGGCGCCGGTAGCTCAGTGGTATGCATGCTTGTCTTCTGAGCTCAAGAACGTGTGTTCGAAACCCGGCCGAGGCCCTTAGTTTATTTTATCTGGGAGGTAAAATAAACTTAAGCACGCCGTCCTTCGGATGGGACGTAAATCGATGGTCCCGAGCCTGTACGATGTCAGGTACTCGTTAAAGACCCCTGCCCTAGGTGAATAAAAATGTAGGCAAAATTTGGGACTCCCACAGTAGAGTCGGGCTCATGTCCACCAGAGTGACGAAAGAGCGCTCTGGTAGTAGGAGAAATGACCTCGTTGTTAAAGCCCGGGCATGAGTCATAAAACCTAACCTTATTACATTTATATTGTAACGGTCTGTAATTAAGGGAACCTAAATAATAAAAACATTCATTATTAATAAATTTTAATTATCGAGAAGGCTTCGGCATGAAAGGAGAGGAGAGAGCCGGTCTGGAGAGGCGGTTCACGTCTGTCTGTCCAGAAAGTCGATCTTTCCCCATTTGTCCAGAAGATTGTCCCCATTCAGCCATCGAATCAGCCTGACCCCAGAAGACAAAAAGAAAACAAATAAAGATCAAAGAACATCAGGTCCAGCGATGGATGAATCACCATCGTACCATGCGAATTTGAAGACACCATATACGCACGTGATCCACAATCCGAAATAGAAAAAGAAAATAAGAGTCGGGCTCATGTCTACCAGAGTGACGAAAGAGCGCTCTGGTAGTAGGAGATATGACCTCGTTGTTAAAGACCGGGCATGAGTCATAAAACCTACAATTTTCAATTCATGTTATTGGGAGTTAGAGATTTTTGGATTTGGAGGGTTGGGAAATATGACGTTACATACCTTCCCTCACACTAAGTATTGCTGGGAGTTCCAGCTATATTTCTGTTCCTGGATATCAGTTTAGATGAACTCCTGCTGAGAGTCACTTTTTGTTGACTTGAATCCCTGCTAACCCCACAGTTTTTCCACTCTTTATTTTCCGCTTTATGTTTTTGTCTGTAAATGTTAAATTCTTCTTGAGTTTTTGCTTCATGGTTATGAAGTTTGTCAAAACTCCAGCCCTTTCTTAGCTGTCAACAACTCCCCGTGTCAACTTTTTATGGGGTCACTTCTAGTATGTATATTTATTTTTATGATATAAACTGTTTTTCATAAAGCAATTATTTATTAATATGAATAGATTGAAGAAATTGATATGACAGGTTGCCTGCCTTTGATCAGTAGCAAGTTCTCTGCGGAACTGGTATATGGGCATCACACCGAATCAGACAAGATTCTTCGTAAAATATGCTTCAGACAATGAAAAAAGTCGTCGGTGAATCACCGGCAATGTACTTTCCCGGAACGAATTAATCAATTACCTTCTTGCTCTCCCTCCAAAACCAATCGACCAAAAACTCAATATTCGACTTATACTGGTTTCTGAATCCTCATACTAAATTTTGTGTCGATACTTTCATTATATCGACAGTTTAATGGGATATTTGAGTCGACCCCCCCCCCCCCCCCCCCCCCCCGGTTTGAATTTAAATATACAATTTTATATATCGATACATACACAGACACAAAGAAACACACTGAGACAGGTGGGAAACTTGAAATTCCGTTGAAAAGTCAACATAGAATTTCCTACCGATTACATAACGTTTACTATACTTTGTATAGCTGGTGAAGTAAAAACAAAAAAAAATTGTTTAACCAGGGACATTCATGGTTTATGAATGAAGAAAGTTCTGTTAAGGTGGACAAAATGGTGGGTCATGCTGAGTTCACAGTTTTCTTATCGTCCACAATTTAGAACTCTACTTATTTTGAACACTTAATAAAATTAGGTTTTATATTTCAGAAGTTCGTAAACAGAAGTTTTCCCTCTTAGCTAACCATATCAACATGGAGCGTGGTTTACAGTAGTTTTTAATAATAATAATAAATTTATTTCCGTTAAACCAATACATGTTAATAGGAAACGTGAAAAGAATTTAGACATTAAGATAGCAGGTTGTCAAATAAAATATAGTCTGACCTCTCACAAATTTTTATTAGTGGTAGCTAGCCGGCTTTCGAGGTTTCTCTCATCATCAGGCAGTCTACAAACGAAACCATCCTTAATATAATATAAAGGCAAAGATAAATAATTAAATTGGAAAATAAAAAATAAAAACAATTTTTTGAATTAACCATACCTGATAAAAATTTGAATAAAACTAAACAATTTTATAATAAAAATAAATAAATAAAAAATCTAAAACGTTATGAATTTAAAATATCATGGATGGGGACAGACGAGTTATTCCTGTCCACCATCTGAGTCTCAACTGGGAGAACGGAGCACGTGAGATTGGACAAACCTCCCATCCCCTCTCTAGAGTTGAGGAGGGGGGAATCTCTCTTTCTCCTTTCCAATTTGATTTCTATACTCTCCAATGTATCCATCTTTCTACTTTTTTGGACATGATGCAGTAACGAGACTGAACCGGCCTCATGTCCTGTGTTTTGGAGGTGTTGGAAAAATTCAGAGTCGCCCCTCCTCAAATGTTCCCTCACTTAAATAGCTTAAAATGTTACCTCAGGAATAACTCAGGAACCCACGAACACTCTCCCCACAAATCCACCACGACGGCTCAAGCGGATATGGCAGAGGGACCTGCTCCAGGACTAGCCTGGACTCCTCTTCGGTCACGTACCTCAGCAGTACAGCCACACACCTGACACTGCACTATTTATCGCAATTGCTAATGGCAAATGTTATGCCGTTGTAAATATATAAATAAATAACTACTTGAGTCTAACACACTTATGATTAGTTGTAATAACAAAACTATTTTTAAAAAAAGTTATTTTTGTAACAAGGGAATTGGAAAACACGAACTTCCAGTAAAACCTTAACATAAAATTTCTGACAGTTTTCATAACTTCTGTGTTATATGTGCATTCTTTATTTAACTGAGATAGTAAAAAAAAGGTTTTATTAAGTAATAAATTTTTAGTAGGTTAGGATAAAATTGGACAAAAGTGTGGAAAATATGGTTTTGTAAGTAATCTTTAGTAGCCCACTCGAGGTTTATTTTTATAGCTATCGATGTTAGACCAATCTCATTTCTGAGAAAAGCCCCCGCGGGTCGACCCCGGACGATAAACACTCAGAAGACAATGTTACTTAACTTCATTCTTGTGTGTTTGTTTTCCAAGACCGCTTTCCCTGGGAGGGAGAAAAAAAGGGAAAAGTATATTTGAGAAATAGCACTCAAGATGGATTAGTTATTTTTCCAGCCTCAATATAACCTCACGGACCATTTCATTTATCTCATTAGACAAAATTATAGTAGAAGATCTCTCGGCCAGCGCAGCCTCAGTCTTCGGAGGAGATTATCTGAATGGGAATGGGATGAAGAGTCCGAGTAACAAGATTTACATGGGAAGAAAGGTTGGATGAGGTCAATAACAAAAAGGAATTTCCAAGATATTATAAGGATGGAAGCATAGAAGAGAGCATCGACAATTGTTCTTAGGACTATAGATTGGAAGGACTTTTACTTCATATCCGAAGTATAGAGGAAGTTGTTAAGTCGGTCAGAAATTCGTTGTTTCATCGGAATTTGATGTTTTCCAACCCAGACATTCCACAAATAGAGAATAATAAAATTGAACGAGAATAATAAAATTGAACCCCGGAAATGTACTACCCCAGCTCAAATTAATGAACTGTGTTTCCCTCTGAGCCCAATTTACCGATTTGATCGAATATCAATCGATAGGTGTCATTCACTCTATACATCGATTGTTACTAGGTTTTTTTTATTAGGCGCCTTCCTCTGATCCTCCATTTTCCTTTGGCCGATTTGGCTGAAAATTGATAGCTTCTTAGTCAGTTATTGTGACTCATGGCCGGGCTTTAACTACGAGGTCATATCGCCTATGGTCATCGCCCGTGGACATGAGCCCCACTCTACTGTGTGAGTCCTAAATTTTTCCCATCCAGGTTCAGTTGACTGAAGTAGAGGTGTCCTTAACGAGTACCTGACATCATACGGACACGGGATCAACACTTAAAGTCCCGTCCCAAGGACGGCATGCTTAAAGTTTTTAAACCTCCCAAATATGAAATCTAAGTGCCTCAGAAGCCCATAAGGGGATCCACTCAAAAACCTTATAACTGTCGATGTAAGGAGTGTATCTGATTAATTCACGATGGGAAAATACACTCACCGACGATTTTTTTTTCAACATGATAGCAGTGCGATCAACATAAAATGTGAATTCGATTGTTTTTCCTTTGTGCTCTTCAGATATTCCATACTTCAGATATTCCATACTTCAAATATTCCAACCCAGAAAAGGCCAAAAAAAAATTGTGAAAAATGGTCCTTCATAAGCAAAGGCCCCAATCAATGCCTTTTTAAAATTCATAAGATCATAGTTTGAACCTTCCTAAGTAGGTAATCTGACCCAACAGCCTCATAAAACCAATCCCAGGGAATTCGGTGCGGAGAATTTGCCTTCACAGGGAATCAGATCTCCATCCTATCTGTGAGGATTAAGGGGTCCATCCCCTGGGCGTAAATAAATTATGCACAGGTCAGCCGGAGTGCATAAAAATAGATGTTCAACCCTCTATAATGCATAGAGTTATCCGGACCGCTGTCCTTAGACCTTGACTCCGAATCGTAATATAAGATTGATTCATATTGTGAGCAAATATGCAATTGATCTGTAGTTGCGTATCAGATATCTTCGGAGTAGAATTGACACACTCTGGAAACTTGCATATTCTTCCCGTCGAAAAAAATAAGTGAATTCGCTCTTTCGTTTTCGCTCTCTCTGCAAAACCAACGTCCAATGCAGTTAACTTACTCTTTGATGTCGATACCCCCTTCCCTGATCCCTTCTTCCCTTCGGTCGATTTGACTGAAAACCAGAGGTGTTATGCTATTATACACATAATATTTCGTGTTGAGTTAGCTGTTGATACATTTATTCTGTTGGGAGTTCTATCGGGTAGAGACACAGACACACAGGAAATGTTTTTCAACATCGAATTCTTGACTCTTACATAACTTGTTTTATAGTTCGTGCTGGGGAAATAACACACCCTCTCTGAGAAAAATGAGCTCAGTTCCGTTTGCTTGCATTATGCAGAAATCTAGCATAATTTATCGTGATGCGCCGTTAAACGTTTTCTGCCCAAAACTAGGGATGCATTTCGAGACTTTTTTGAGAGTAATATCTCTAAAAATTTCTTAAAGCCTAGTGTCCATTGTGCATCTACCCAAATCCTTTGTTGTAATGGATATCCTATGTCGCAGTAGCTAACTTTAATTTTAACATCCACCCTCTTCTTCTCTTGTTTCAGGTAGTATGATGTGGCTGGAATGGTGTGCAACCTAGTGCTGTCTCGTAACACCTTGGACCAGTGCATCATGGAACTCAACAACACATGGAACACCTCCTACTTCAACTTCAGCTCACAAGACGCTCTTCAGATCCTACTGGAGCACAAGCGTCGAGACAGGAATTTGGACACTTTCACCGAAGGAATCCTCATAGCCATCTACAGCGTCTTGATCGCTGCGGGGATACTGGCAAATCTGGTCGTTTCTTTTGTCGTTGCACGACGTCCACAGATGAGAACCCCTCGCAACCTGTACATTGTCAATTTGACCGTGTCCGATCTTGCCCTTTGTCTGGTCTGCATGCCGTTTACACTGTTCGGTATCATTCGTCGTCACTGGAACCTCGGACTGGTTCTGTGTAAGTTGGTCCCCGCCGTTCAAGGTACCAATATTATGGTTTCGATCGGTACTATAACTGTGATAGCTCTCGACCGCTACTGGACTATAGTGCTCGGCCAGGATCATGCTAGTTCCAAGAGGCGAGTCATCACCTCCATTCTTATGGTCTGGCTCTTCGCCTTCATCGCTACTCTCCCTCTCATATTTTATCAGGTAAGCGTTATTTCTAAGTTAGATTATAATTTATTTTAATATTGTTACAAACTGAATCATTCATGATTGTCAGTAAGTCATTTCAAGTATTCATAGTTGAATAAATAATACAAACTTATGATGTTCTAGTTGAAAGTCCAACCCCTTGATGTACCTATATGAATGATTCGAACTCCAACTTGTCTTAATGTCCGATTACATTTCTGCAATCTGTGTCGATATAGTGGAAATCTATCACTAAGTATACTATAATTCTGGAATCACTCTTCTATACTATTGTAGTTCAAATACTCTGTGATTCCGAGGGCGGAGGTAGCTCAGTGTTTATGCGTGCTAGCTTATTGAGCTCAAGATCACGGGTTCGAAACCCAGCCGAGGCCCTTAGGTTTATCTAAGAGGTGAAATAACCTTGAGCTCACAATCCTTCGGATGGAACATTAAGCGATGGTTCCGAACCTGTACGATGTCAGGTACTCGTTAAAGCCTCCTACAATAAGTGAATAAACTAAGGTAGGCAAAATTTAGGACTCCCAGTCGGGCTATTGTCCACCAGAGTGACGAAAGAGCGCTCTGGTAGTAGGCGTTATGACCTCATAGTTATGACGTCCTCATTGATAAACAGATCTTCGTATCTGCTTACCTCTCCCCCTCCCTTTTACTACCCGGCTGAGCCCTTTAGGTTTTTTGTCTAGGAGGTCAAAAAACCTTGAGCAGGCCGTCCTTCGGATGGAACATTAAGCAATGGTCCCGAGCCTGTACGTCAGGTACTCGTTAAAGAACCCTAATCTAGTTGAATAAAATTTTATGGTAGGCAAAATTTAGGACTCCAATAGTAGAGTCGGGCACCATTTTTAGAATGACGAAAGAACTCTCTGGTAGTAGGCAATATGACCTTGTAGCTCGGGCATGAGTCACATTATGTAACGCATAACATTATTTTAGCTTATATAAACTAAAAAACATAAACATAATTTTTGACAAGTTTTCGGCAGTGACTGTGTCTGCTTCAGGGTCTATATAATAGACATAATATGTCTTATATTGAAGAACATATTATGTCAAAAATTATGTGAGTGCTGATTCCTTTTTATCGACTACAAGCTTGATCTACCTCCTCCTTATTTCAACGTTGGTCAATCCTTCTAGGTGTTGTATATTTTTGAGAAACTTTTTTCTTGTTTTCTTTCACTGTGAAAGGACTCAGATCTGAATTGTATAAATCTGACACCACCTTCTATGCTTAGAAACTGTATCTATACTGCCATCTGGCGCCACATGTTCAATTTGAAGGAAAAGTATACTTTCATTTTGTTTTTCCTTACCCTTGTTTCTATTTGGGTTGTATATGTAAGTTGTATTTTTCCTTGTTGATGGCGAAATAACGGGAAAATTGGAAAAAGAATGCCAATCTCTGTTTTATTTAGAAGTTCTCGTTTCGTTTTTGAGTTTTCACTTCTCTTCTTATCAATATAGGAATTTCCCCTTCTGCACTACCTTAAAACCTGTTTTCAGTGTTGTCGACACCGAATTAAATTGATAATCTATCACTAAAACTGACAGAATAGTGATTAAAAATCAGAGAGTAACTTCAAAACCGTCTACAAGACTGAATGGCCACGTAAGTTATGATTTTGCTTATTGCCTCATACGTTCCAAGATTTGGTAATGAGGCCCTGTCGTCGGGGGGTTCAACAGTCAACCAGAATCTACAAACAACAAGAAACAGCCCAGCAACGTTGGGCAACACAGCTAGTATGTTGCAAACATTAGTGAGTACACACCCTAGTCAGTATGAGGGCAACGGTGGACACTCCAGTTCAAGTTGATTTAACCGAAAACGCCCTCTTCACTTGGAATAGTCTGCCGTAGTGAATACATGGTTAAATGCAGTTATCTCGTGAATGATTCCTCAAAGAAGTAGATTAAGTTGATTTAACCGAGAACATACACAATTTTACGAGATACCAAGAAACCCACATCTTTATAATTCCGAAAATATTCGAATCCTGAGCTCCCAACTTCTTCACAGTGCGCAAATGACTACGGAGATCATCACAGTACACTTAACTCATTTTGGCCATTTTACGGCTTAAAAATTTATTCCTGTGACCATGTGTGTTTCCTTTAAAAAAATTTAAAGGTTTTTTTTTTAAATATTACTGTACATCCGACACCCCTAGTATACTCGTATGTCCAGCAAGGGTGGACACCCCAGCTAGTATATGCCCAGCGACGCGAACGAACGAACAAAAGTTTTACTTAGTATGTTGATGATTACATTGTTTTACTTCCTCATACGAAGTTATGTAATCGGTCAGAAATTCGATAAGAACTTTTCAGCGGAATTTCATGTTTTTCGTTCTGAAAATAAAACTGTAATAACTGCTGATAGAATGAATGTATCGAGGCGAAATTTTGTATGTGTGACTAAAATATCTTAAGGACGACACATTAATGTCTTAACTAAAAAATGGATGCAGCCGTTTTACATACTCTTTTGCGGATCGGACCAGCTACTTTCATCGTCCTCTACTCGCCGCTCTCGAGTTGACAATATGGAATTCGGTCGCGCGTCTCTTGACAGTGTCCGCCCACCGGAATCATGAGGAGGTCTCTCCTTCTCTGTTCATATCTGGTGGGGGCGGTCGGATTCCTTTATTTTGAAGGAATTTGAACTTCGTTTCTTTGATCTGAAGCCCTACACTGTCTGCGGCCTTCACAAACCTTGATATCTATACACACATCTTGAGATTATTTTTAAAGGATCGTATGTTTAGCAAAAGGTGCTATAGATTGTCATTCAGAGAATATATTTTGTAGGTTGCTCCATGTCCTGACCCTGTCGAAGGAAGGCACCTGTTTAGAATTGCAAATAAGTCTCCTTCTGACAGGCGAGTGGTGGGTAGCTTGATAGTATTCGCCTAGGCTAGGTAATGTGTCTGTTTGTTTCTGTGTCCTATCTCCTAACTGTATTTGCATCCTACTGGACTTCACCTAGACAGGAGCCATTCTAACACTTCAATAAGAATAGTTGAATAGTAAAGGTTCTCCTTTTTTGCACGTCTTCTATTGATCTCTCGATTAACAAAGCAAACTAAAAATAATTCCTCCCTATAAAAAATCATTGATCGATTACAGGGGTGGCTTTTGTACCCATGTTATCCAAAGCCTGAAGGCCTATATAACATCCCCTCGATAAGTATTTAACTACCTATTCTCTTATCTCTTTCTTAAACTTCTCTGGGATGTTGAAATGTTGATTTTTTCCGGCATTCTTTTTTATTTTTTGACAATATTTCGGGACACTTTCACGTCTCTTCTTCTGGTCACTATGATATACACATACATAGGGACCAAGAACGTGAAAGTGTCCCAAAATATTCCCAAAAAGAAACCTCTGCAAGAAATTCAGGAAAAAATCAACAAGATCTATTTCCAACTTCTAAGTTGAGGAACGCGGACATATTGTGGAAACTTGTAATAAATGAATAAAACAAATTTATTTTTTGAAATATTGTCTATTCCACTAAAGATATATATACATATAACTACCGGTTTCGGCTTTATACCATCGTCAGGTCTAGTTATGAACTACGTCATAACTAGACCTGAAGATAGTATAAAGCCGAAACCGGTAGTTATATGTATATATATCTTTAGTGGAATAGATAATATTTCAAAAAATAAGATCTATTTCCTCAACTCATATTGTTTGAGGAACGCCTCATCGAAGACTCTCCAGAGTTGTGAATAATCTTCACATTAACGTAACTAATTAGGACAGATATAGTTCTAATTCCTTCAATACATAATCTTCAGTTACCTCTCTTCACCATTCCATTTTAGAGAGACTGATGATTATAAAAATATATATATTAATGAATAAAAACTATCAGATTCCATCTGATGACGTTGATAATAAAAAGCAATCTTCACATTTGTTAGTCAAATCAATTTCAATTTTCAAATCAAATAAATCTTTTAGGCAAGGTACAGCCGTAATAATAGAATAATAAAAGAAAATTATGATAATAAAATACAAGGAAATAAAAAAATAGCTTCTAAATAACAAATAAATATAATTCTTATTGAAATTGAACCCTATTTAACGTCCTCTAATTTTTAACGCCATTTACCAAAGTAATGGTGCTTAACATGATATTATTAAGGTTATTAATGTTGAAAAGGGTCTTGTGTGGTTGTGGGCTGGCCAGTGCTTCTCCCAGGTAAACTGAAATCAGACGAAAATTAAGACCATTTTACTCCTGGGACCTTATTTTACAAAGATAATCATTATATTTTTAATCTAATCTAAAATATTTTTAAGTAAAAGTTGAAGAAGAAACTAAAATATATATGTAGCGTAGCACTTAATATGTATGAGTAATTAAAAATCCAATTCTCAACACGAACTTCTCAATATATATTTCTCAACTCAACTGGTTGGGGGCCATGGTGGCCGTGCGGGCTAGAGCGTAGGGCTTTGGTCGTATGTTCTCACCATGGTTTGCGGGTTCGAATCCCGTCCGGGAGTGAGTTTTATTTCGTAGATAGAACTCCTTCCCGGGGCCATGGATGTCTTAAATAATTATATAGAACACATTGACATGGCTAATATGCACCGTACATAAAGCCAAAAAAAAAAAAAAATCTTGCATAGCAACAACAGCTGGTTGCTACATATATTTTATATCTCGCAGATTGTTAAATAAGATGTAGTCTGACTTCTCACAGAATTTTTGTTAGTATTAGCTAGCCGGCTTTCGAGGTTGCCCTCATCATCAGGCAGTCTACAACAGCAACAAAAAACAAAGCATCACAAAACACAAAAAAGAAAGAAAAAAAACAGTTTCTGTTGGTAACAATCATAAAATATCAAGGCAACAAATATTTAAATACATATGAATACATAAAATTTTATTTAATTTTCATTCAAACTACAAAATTTTTATTTTATCAGGTATTTATATGTATTTAAATCTTTGTTGCCTTTATATTTTATTATTACTACCAACAAAACCCCCTTTTTTTGGTGTTTTTTGATTTTTGTGTTTTTTGTTGCTTAAGAATAGTTTCTTTTGTACACTGCCTGATGATGAGGGCAACCTCGAAAGCCTGCTAGCTAATACTAATAAAAAATCTGTGAGAGGTTAGACAACATCTTATTTGATAACCTGTGAAATAATCGCTTCTCACTACATTAGCCATCTTCATATTATTTTATACGTATTACAATTTTTCGCAGGTCGTTCAACTTGAGAGATACATGACGAAAATACGTTCCTAAATATATGTCTTGAAAGCCATTTTTTTGTACGTTTGCTTGATTTACTCGAAAAAAATCAGTCTTTTCGAAGAATTAGTTCTTATCAAAAATGTTCACTATTAAATTTCCAATCTAACAGGAACAACGTTAATGCTCCAAAGAATATACAATACATTTCTAACAGGTTTTGGCTAAATCAAGGACTGTTTTAGGCATGTATCTCAGAAAATGGACAATCTGCGAAAAATCGTATTAAACATACAACTTTTACTTCTCAGATCAAAGTTAGCATATGTGACGTCTTCATTGCGAATTTCGAGCTCATAGCTCCTATGGTTCTTGCGGTGGAGCGCTTCCAACTTTACAACACACACATACACACACACGCACAGATATCATCGGGAAAATTGTCAAAATGTGTAAGTTATAACATAGTAAAAATGTCATTGAACTCAAAAGAAGAAAAATTGAAATTGTAATTAAAAAGGAATTAACTTTTGAATGAGTATAGTACAAGTTGAATGGAAAACAATATTTTCTCATCAAGTGGTTATTGTGTTAATGAGGGCTTTTGGTGGAGGTATTGTGGGGGCTTAGCAGTGGAACAGGATTACCTGGGATCTGAACAGATTTGTGAGAGTTCCAACCTTTAGGATGACTTTCCTTTCCTCTTCATTAGGAAAGTACGCTAAAAATAAAACTTCCCATTAGTGTCTACCTTTCTTCAGGAAAATAAAAGTTCATCTAAAAAAAAAAAAAGAAACTTAAATAGTGATGTATAAAATTACACACATTCTAATTATTAATATTATAAAATTAATTATATTTATTTGTATAAAAACAAAGAAGCAATTAAATTGGTGAATAATTATATGAAGTAGCATTTGTTTTGGAACAACCAATGAAAAAAAAAAAGAAAAGACGATTATCAGCTGTTCTTCAGTAGACCAGTCGAGGTCTGAGTTGTAGTGTGGACGAGTCTATGTTCTGGAGAGGTCTGGGTTGAGATGTGAAGGTTGGCAGCGAGTTGTGTTTAGGCTTAAGGTGTGTTGAACTAAGTAGTACTGTTATTTATTTATATGTACAAAATATACATGCCCAAAAATATATAAATTTGATTTGAAGAATGGCCAAAATATAAAACAGAAAAAATATTGAAATAGTTTTAAGAATTCAGTTTGTACGATTTTTCTTTTGATTTTTGTTTCAATATTTAGTTTTTAATTTTATAATGTAGATTTAAAAATAAACCCAAAAATTTGTTCTCGTATTCTATCCTATTCATTTTGCCTGTTGGTCCAGTAAGATAATTTAAAAACCTTTGGATTAGATTTAATATTTTGCAAAATTTAGAAATCCAAATGAAAAGTTTATTAATTGAAGTTTTTTTAAAATTACGTGCACTTTCTTAAAAATTGCACGTCTTGAACATTTGATATTTTTTTAGTGCCCTTTTCGGAAACTACTGTAGAAATCAAAATTTAGTAAAAGACAAAATAGATATAATTTCTAGAGGAAATGTGGTAATTATATTATTTATTGTTTAATTATTATTAATATTTATTAATTCAATTATTATTTACATTTTTATTTAACAACAGAATTATTTTTACCAAAAAATATTTAGATGTGTTTATTGAAGTAAAATAAAATAAGTGATATGGGCATAACAGGACTTTTTTATCATAGAAATAAAAGACGTTGTCTTCCCATTGGTTTGACCAGAACTGGTTTTCAACGCAGCAGCGTCATCAGTAATACATCCCACCCATACAGAACAGCAGTTACAGGATGATAACGCTATTGCGTTGAAATCCAGTTCTGGTCAAAATGAAACAGTGGGAAGACAACGTTATTTATTCATATATGAGAAATCTCGTCCCACAACACCTTACTATCACATATGAGGATTTTTGTATAGCAACCTTTACAGATAACTTCCCCCCTTCCCCGTCTCAAATTTGTTTCAAACTGGCATTATATGGCTTTAGCGGGTTTCATTATAGGTTCAGCGTAATTTTGAGAGTGACTTTCCTCTGTGCAGTAATGCCTCTTTGAAATGCATTTTAATCATTGAAATGCATTTCATTTCATCGGCAGTTATTAGAGTTTTGGAGTTAAACCCTCTCTCTTTTCCCCCTCCCCTTCGGTTGATTTCGCTGAAAATTAATAGTTGTCGTCCTTATAGGACTTCGAATTAACATGAAATTTCGAGTTAATACATTGATTATAATGGCAGCTGTTGTGTTAAGCCTTCCCCCATTCCCCCTTTCTCTTTGGCCGATTGGATTGAAAGTCAATAACATTTATTCTATCCATGGTGTTCAGAGGCAATTTTTTCGGAAAAAGTGAAATTCCGTTAAAACCTCCGCATCGAATATCTGACCTATCACGTATTTTCCCCTGAAGGAACTAAGCAGCCGAAGGACAAGCTGATATAAAATAGAGGGAATTTTCCAACTAGAAAATTAATAAATACATAATTTTTAGTTATTATGGCTCATGCCTGGGCTTTAACTACGAGATCATATCGCCTCTTTCGTCACTCTGATGGATATGAACCCGATTCTACTATGAGAGTCCTAAATTTTTATTCACCTAAGGTCTTTAAAGTACCTGACATTTAACGAGTTACGAACCCGCTATCTTTAGCTCAGTAAGCAAGCACGCATACCACTGAGCTACCGGCGCCCCTACATAATTTATTTATGAGGGGCATTCCGACGTCAAACACCCCCTCACCTTCACGGTTTTCATGTAATTTTCAGTAGTTATAAGAATATTTTCTAAGTATTTTTTTAATATAAAAATAATATTGACTACGGAGTAAGTAAATTTTTGTTGTCCCTAAAGTGAACAAATAATTTAAAATTCCCTTCTTTTGCCTCTTCTAAAGTTGTATTTACGTTTATTTTAATTAATTTTTCCAAGGATCTTATTTCAAATAATTTATTCCCTCTTTCTCTTTTATTTTTTAAATGTTTCTAATGAAAAAGTTATTTAACCCTTATTTTATATATTTTAGGTACTTTTTCTTTATATATATTTTTCTTCCCCAGCTATACGAAGTATAGGGGAAGTTCTGTAATCTGTCAGAAATTCGATTTGAAGATATCAACGGAATTTCACGTTTTCCGACCTCCTGATTCAATAAGTTTAAAAAAAAAAAAATAGAAAAAAAATATTTCCGCCTATATATGTCTGTACAACACCCGATAGAATAGATGTATCGACAAGAAATTTTATAAGTGTTTTCAGAACCCTCTAATACGTCATAAGATTACTCTGGAAAAATGAAAAAAGGGGGTTGATAACCGCCACATAACCTCCCCTTACCCCCTATTCTTCCCTGCTCTATATAAAGTCCACTGATCTCTGTTTACCCCGATATTGATGTTTCAATGAATACTAATTAATTGACTGGTCCAGACCTTGGAGCCGTATTGACCTGTCCCCTCGGTGACTGGCTTCAACCTTGCTTCTTCGTAAACATCCCCTTCCCCCTCCCTCCTTCAGCCGCTTTGCCGTTCGGTAATTAAAGCCGCCCGATTCCTCCTCTTCATAGGCCCTGATTTTATAAATATAATCGAACAAAGAGAAGTGGAAAGTATTGTGAGATGTGTGAGACTACGAAAGTAATGGACAGTACATACCATTTCCTCGCTATTTGCCCAAGACTCAGTGACATTAGTTTGAAATGGTTTGCAAGAGAACAACTAACCGGGCATGAAATGATGAGGTACCTACTTGAATGGAAAATGTTGCACCTCTTGCTAATTATTGTAGACGAGCCAAAAATATCATAGTTTAACCAGAATACTATTTAAATCATTATTGTGATCTAATGCTATTCTATTTTTCCTAATATTATATATAATATTACTTATTACTATTTAATCCTATTATTATTTACTATTTATTTATCTTTTTAAGTCGTATTAATTTTTATTATCATTTTATTATAACTACGCTCAAATCTTATGATTCACAATTAATATCTGAAATTAATATTAGTATACCGAACCAGTCAAAGATATATATTTATATTGATAAGATCCTTTCTTGTTCTTAAATCAAATTTATTATGTACTTAAACGAAGGTATAATTTGATTTTAAACAAGTTGTAATTGTATTTTGTTGTTCTATACTTCAACGCTAAGTGATAGATGTACTTAATTTCCTCTTTATTTGTAAATTATGATGACTATTCTGATGGTAATTTGACCATGAGGTCGTCTTTGGCATACGATTTTTGATTGTCGAATTATTTGTATATGTGTATTTGATTTATAAATAAATAAGGACTTAATATTTTTAAAAAAAGGGAGAAATGGAGGATTAGAGAGAGCCTTTACTCAATATACCAATAGACACTCAAGATTGAAAAGTTCTTGGGTAAAACTTTTATCATTTTCAGCCAAATCTGCCGAAGAGGAGAAGGGTTTAAAGGAAGAGCGAAAATGTGGGAGGAAATCCCCAAATAAGACACTGGTTGTCTTTTAGTCAATTTGCTTGATTTGTTTTAGAGGGAGAGCGAAAACTTATTTTATTACATCATTGCCGGTGATTCACCAACGACTTTTTAAGTTAGGTTATTGCTAAAATATTCTAAAAGGATCTTGGATTTATGTTAAGCAGCTTCCTTAGATCGGAGATATATATATAAAAAGTTATTTCCAATCTATAGCCCTCCCATTTCGTATCCCCCCCCCCCCCCCCCCCAGATATCGACTATAGCGATGTTATAACAACAACAAACATTTATCGACTATAGCGATGTTATAACAACAACAAACATTTCCATCATGAAGACGAATATTCCCGACCCCATCCCCCAAAGAGTCTTTCTATTACAAATTCTATTGGATGTGATGACATCGCTTATAAAGAGAGATCTCCAATAATGGCTAAATTTTATAGAGATTGATTATTATGGAATTACTAAAATTCGCTGTAAATATGAGTTAATATCCTTCTGTTCTCTACTAAAACCACTCTAGGAACGACCCTTCGTACTACAAAAAACATTCTAGGAACGACCCTTCCTGTTACAAAACACATTCTAGGAACGACCTTTCCTATTATTGAAACACCTTCCTACTACTAAAATCATTCATAGAATATTCCTGGTGTGAATTGTTACTTTTAAATCACGTTTCAAGATCCCCTGAGTGCGTTTTGACCATTTTCTCGATGTTGTCTTGTCTGTGCGTCTGCGTATATGTTTGGATTTTGGCCGAAATCGAACGAAAAATAAGAGCATTTTATTTTGGGCCTTAGTATATTTTACAAGGTACCGCTTATATTTAGTCTAAACAAAAATCTCTTGAAACTTTTTAGAGAAAACTCTGAGGTACCTACATTTCATACAAAGGGTCGTTTGTGAGATAAATGCCGAAAACCTTCCTAAATGTCCTTCCGAAAACTAAGTTTTTATTAGACGTTTCCTTGATTTAGGTGAAAACCGTTGGTCCTACCGTAAAAATGGTTCGCGCCAAAAATCTCCTTTATTAAATTTTCTACGGCCAATATATCCTTAGATTTGGGCTAAGATCAGCTATGAACAATGTTATAATACCCATAGAATGTACAAAAAAAATATATTTTTATAAAAAGTTCTTTCTTTGATTCATATTATTTATTATTCTTAATGCTTTCTTTTGAGGACAAAAACTATTACCACTAATGCTAGAAGCTCCCCGCTCTGTGTGGTAAGCGTGCTAAATAAGAGTTCAAAACACGGCCGAGGCCGTTATATTATTTTACCAGGGAGGTTAAATAAACTTAAGCAGGCCGTCCTTCGGATGACCCCCACCCTAGGTGAATAAACATTTCTGGTAGGCAAAATTTAAGACTCCTATAGTAGAGTCGGGCTCATGTCCACCAGAGTGACGAAAGAGCGCTCTGGTAGTAGGCGATATGACCTCGTAGTTAAAGCCCGGGCATGAGTCAAAATAACTATTAAAAATAATAAAGAGGGCGCCGGTAGCTCAGTGGTATGCGTGCTTGACTTCTGAGCTCAAGGTCGTGGGTTCGTAACCCGACCGAGGCCCTTAGTTTATTTTATCTGGGAGGTAAAATAAACTTAAGCACGCCGTGCTTCGGATGGGACGTTAAGCAATAGTCCCGAACCTGAACGATGTCAGGTACTCGTTAACGACCCCTACCCTAGGTGAATATAAATTTAGGGTAGGCAAAATTTAGGACTCTCACAGTAGAGTCGGCTCATGTCCACCAGAGTGACAAAAGAGCTCTTTGGTAGTAGGCGATATGACCTCGTTGTTAAAGCCCGGGCATGAGTCATAAAACCGAACCGAAATAATAAAAAATAAAAATAAAATATATGTGATATGGCCATAAAAGGACTTTCATATACCTTATTACATATCACTCTCGCTCCCCCTCTTCTTTCTCAAATTCATTTGGCATTACTGAAGAGAGGGGGGAAGAAGATAAATGGATGGTATAAGAAAGTCTCAAAGATTGGCAGTTCATTAATAAGTGTAAAACGGACATCGTGGTATAGTTAATAGCCAGTCTTTATTGCCATAAATATTTTTCAATTAATAAATATTAATCTATATTATTATATAATTATTATAATGCAGCTTCGTATATTACTGACGTTTTATGGGAAAAATAAGAGAATATTATGGTAGCAATGGAGGCCAAAGGTCTGGTGGCTAAGTGGTAATTTGTATTATGTATCTTTCTTTATGGGTTTTAACATAAATTGCTATGGTTATTAGCGACGTTGCAGGATTATAAATTATAAGCTTAGATTACTGTGACGTCAAACTGCATATCTACAAATCCGTCTTCGTATCTATTATCCTGTAGCTGAGAGCTATCTTCCCATTAAAGAAACATGCAAGGAAGATTTACAGCTGCGAAGAGGAACTTTCTCAGGAGAATTCTCAGGAAAACAAGAAATTGCGGAGAGAGTGAAGTCTCTTAAAGGAAACAGTAAAAGATCGTCAACATACCTGCTACTGTCGTGTAAGAGGGCCTCTACGAATTATTGTATATGTATATTGTTTTTTTTTTCTCTCTCTCTCTATATATATATATTTTGAAATATCTACAATTGTTAATATGACTATAAGTAAATTAAAAGTGATACAATTTTTAAAAAAAGGCGAGGGTGAATCAACCTCATGTACTTCCCCAGAACGAAAAAATCAATTAACTTTTCGCTCCCCCTCCAAAACCAGTCAATTGTTTGAGCTAATATTCAACAGTTGACTTACATAGAGGCTCTTAAATCCTCACACTAAATTTTGTGTCGATTAATTCTTTACATCGGCAGTTATTAGGGTTTTTAAATTGAGCCCGCTCCCCTAACTCCCCCCCCCCCCCCCCCCCCTTCCCCCTTTCCTTTTAATTTGACAGGTCACCTCATTGAAATTTCATGACGATCGGTAGTTATTGGGATTTTTGAGTTGAGTCTCCTGTTTGATCCCACTTCCTTTCTGCCGATTCCGCAGAAAATTAACGTGTCGTCCTTATGGAGTTTTGAATTCATAAAAAATGAAATTTTTGTTGATACAGTTATAAAGGCAGTTATTAGAGTTTTTGAGTGAAGCCTCTTGTCAATTTCCATGTCCCCATTGGCAGATTTGACTGAGAATCGATAGGTGTTGCCCTTATGAGGTTTCGGTCACACCATGTAATTTATTTTATATATATTTATATTTTTAAATAGTATTCTTTGTATATACTTATATACTTTTTTCCCAATTGTATCATCAAATTTACTTATTTTCATATTAGCGATTCTAAATATTCAAAATAAAGAAATTAGATTAAAAACAAAAAAAGAAGTTGGGATCCGAATCCATGCTCTTTGGGTCGACGCCCGAAACTAGCGTTTTTAAACGATGACTAGAGAGGGGAGTAGTTGTGGAGTGTAGGGTCAGAGGGCGTTGCTCCTGTTTGCTATAGTTTAGGATCCTTCTGAAGATTGCTAAAGTATAAGGTTTTTAAGTAAACTGATAAGATGATGGATGAAAGAGCTGTCGACTAATGGCCTATCGATCATAAAGCAATAGAAGTGGGTCAGTAGCAAGAATGACCGTTAGATGATGAGCCGTTCGACCAGGTCCGAAGCTTGCTAAAGGGGGACACTGGGACTTTGACTACATTGAGAGAGTATCATTTAATTTGGCCCTAGAGTCCTGTCTACAAAGACCTCCAGGATTCATCTAAATTTATTATTAACATCAAAAGCAAACCCGTTCATTTCTTGAAATCAGGTTTTCCTTAATTGGCCTACTCAGTTCCTCCAGTAAGAGGACTCATAGCTTCTTTATACCCGAATGATTTCTTGCATCGTCTTGTGTTCAATATAATTCTACTTCCCCACCTTAAGAAATATAGGATATATTATTTATTCGGTCAGAAATTGGAAATTGAGTTTCCACCTGAATTTTGTGTTTTTCAAAGTACAAAACATTTCACATTACACAAACATTTCTGTATGTGTTTCTGTAAACACGATAACTCTCGATAGAATGAATGTATAGACATGACATATTATGTGTAGACTGAAGATCTCTTAAGGACCACACATCAATTTTCAGCAGAATCGGACAAAGAAAATGAGGATCAGAGGTGGCTCTACTCAAAAAACCCGGTAACTGCCAATGTGAAGAATGTATCGACATGAAATTTCATATTTTGAATTCAAAATCACATGAAGACGATACCTGTTAATTTTCTGCGAGATCGGCAATGAATTCATCATATAAATAAAATATGTTGTCTTCCCACTGTTTTATTTTTGTCCAGAACCGGTTTTCAACGCAACAGCGTCATCATCAGTACATCTATGGTAGAATAAATATAATATACAAGTAATGAAAACTATGAATCTTAAAGCATTAGGGTACAGAGTAACAAAATAGTGTTGCAAATTGTTTTGCATTACTGCCAGATGTCCTTTAACCGCTGTGCTGTATGGGTGGGATAAGTAAGATTTTATTTTTTATTTTGTTACTCTGTACTCTGATGCCTTAAGATTTATACTTTTCATTATTTTTATATTATATTTATTCTACGATAGATGTACCACTGATGATGACGCTGTTAGACAACGTCTTTTATTTCTATAAGAAATCTCGTCCCACTACATCTTACTATAACATATGTAATGAATTTATCGACACAAAATTTAGTATGAGGATTTAGGAGCACCTATATAAATTAACCGTTGAGTATTAGCGCAAACGGTCGACTGGTTTCATTCGGTTTTTTTGCATTATTGCCGACTTTAATTTGGAGTCAGCCATATATGGTTACGTCTTACATCCGTTTAGGCTTTTAGATGTAATTCAAGGGATGGGTATTGCCATATATCTTGCCTACCTCTGATATACCTTTACTTCGTTCAGTCGCTGCACTCCTGTCAGGGAGTAGATGCACGTTTTGGCAACACTGTACCCCATTTTTTTCAATCACCCCTCCTCCCCAGTTGCCACAATCCACCGACTCCAAACTAATTGAATTCTAGTGAATTAAAACAAAAAAAAAAAACTGGATTTGACCATTTTATATAGGTAATCCTTTTGTTAACTGTAGAGCACTGCAACAGGAACTGATCGATACAAGATGAACTGGATAGGTTTAAATAGATTAGTGGATGTTTAATGGAGCGAGCTTTGCCGCTAATGGCATGGTTCAGTTTAGCCAGTGTCCCTTCCTCTCACTAACTAACGGATCTATTGTTTAATTAGCTATCTCTGTTCGTTAGACTGTTCATTATCTAGTCACCACCACTCACTAAACCAGCAACTCCACACTCTGTTTCCTATTCGACGTACAAATGAAGTACCTTCCATTCTGTGTTATCAGGTTCCCCCGACGTCGCCCGGGAATATCCTTGTTTGTTATAACTTAGTTAGAAGTTGCCTATCAGAAGATGTATTGAACCACTCATATGTAGACTCTCATCCTAGGGGAGGAAACAGTCTCACTTATCCGGACAGAATACTCTCCTCTCTTTGATAAATTTGTTGATAAAATTGTAGGATCAAGTAGCCTAAATTTTGATATATTGTGAAAAAATTTTGTCGCTCCATTCAAAACGTTTTTGAGGGGACCACATAGCTTAAAGGTGCGCTTGCCTACTGAGCTCAAGATAAAAAATAAACCTTGAGCCCACCGTCCTTCGGTACTCGTTCAAGGATCCCTACAATTGCTCATCTTACTTTTTGAAAAGAGTATAACTCATAAAGTTCAAAAATAATAAAATAACCATAATTTAAAAAAACGTGTTTCATATTCAATAATATTATCTGATACATAGCTTTCATTTTTGTTTTTGTTGGCAAAGTTCCTCCTCAGATATCTTTTTTAAGGTCCAATCCACGTTTTAATCATTATTTTTTATTATTTAACTACGAGGTCATATCGCCTACTACCAGAGCGCTCTTTCGTCACTCTGGTGGACATGAGCCCGACTCTACTGTGGGAGTCCTATATTTTGCTTACCCTAAATTTTTATTCACCTAGGACAGGGGTCATTAACGCGTACCTTGTCATCGTACAGGCTCGGGTCCATCGCTTAACGTCCCATCCGAAAGACGGCGTGCTTAAGTTTATTTTACCTCACAGATAAGGGCGTCGGTCGGGTTCGAACCCACGTTCTTGAGCTCAGAAGGCAAGCACGCATACCATTGAGCTACCGGCGCCCTCTTAAAAATAGTAAACATACATTGATATATGTAGGCTGTTACCTGTAATAAAAGAATTAAATTTCACGTTTCTTCAAGGTAGCAGAAAACAAAATATAATAATTAATTGGAACACAATCTATAACAGTTCTGTAGGTTGCAGCAGTATAGCCAGCCTTTACATACTTAAATCTAACTTCGTTTTCTAGTTAAAACTCACTATATTCTGCCATTTATTAGGCCTCTAATCCAATGCAACCCAGAGAACGGATGTTTTTCAGCCTAAACAGGCTCTTATAGATCTACTGTTATCCCCCTAAATTGACCAGAAGCCCCAGTTCCTGTTACTCTGTCACAGTGATTTGTTTCCATTAGTTGGTCCCAACTCCGATAACACAACTCCCTTCCTACCCTTGGCTGATTGACTCTGTGTTTCGCCCTGTTTGTCCTACATATTCAGCTGTACAAATGTTGTTTCCGCTCCATTTGTCAACGTTACTTTAGTCCATTTAATTGGCCCATTTGGCTCAGTGTAGAGTCAATAATGTAATAACTGCATCAATAAACCAACCATTGGCCCATTACAGAAGCAATAATGGACATTATTACTTTTATTATTCTTCTAATGTCCTTATATTCTCCAGATATCAGGCTGTTCTACTTCTACCCGACTCCCATTTCTGATGAAGCCAAAAACTGCATATGAAGTTTTTGTGCCGGAGTTTGATCCTAAAATGCAACAATAAATTGAAGAAAGTCGAGGGCTATTTATTCATGAGGATATTTTCAAATATTAAATTTTTCGTGTTATGATTTTATTATTATTTTCTTCTAATGGTTACTTGATATATTTTAACATAATGTTCCCTCCTAAAGTTGGTTTATAAACCAAATTGGAATCTCATTGTTCAAAAGTATTTTTAACAGTCTTTTTCGGGCTTAACTTTTGGAAAAATTGAGAAATAATAGTTCAACGTAACATGACTGGTTACATATTATTACTTGCCAATTATACGAAGTATAGGGAAAGTTATGTAATCGGCCAGAAATTCGAAGTTGAGTTTTTGCTGGAATTTCATGTTTTCCGTTCCCTTAATTACAAAAATCAGAAAAAAAATTGCCTCGACAAAGACAACACTTCCTGTTTTTCAGCCATATCGCCCAAAGGAAAGGGCTTAACACAAAAACTCTAATAACTGCCGTTGTAATAAATGTATTGACACAAAATTTCATAAGTAAGTTCAAAAATCCATTACAACAACAACTATTAATTTTCCGCGGAATCAGCCGAAGAGAAGTGTGGAGACAGAGATGGCCCAACCCAAAAACCATAATAACTGCCAATGTAATGAATGTATCGACATGAAATTTCATATTGAAATTCAAAACCCCATAAAAACGGCACCTATTAATTTTCCGCAAAATCGGCTGAAAGGAAGAAGGGAGATCAGAGGAGAGGGTTTGACTCCAGAACATACTTAATAACTGCCGATTCAATTAATGTAGCGACACAAAATAAAAATGTTTTAACAGTTTCATTTCGAAAGGAACGCTATTGTAGGCAAATTCTCCTTTGGCGTTTACTTATCAAATATCATGTCGCTCATATTAGACAACTCAAAATCCGAACACTACCTTGCATCTTTATTTTTCAATTCCTTGAATTCTTCCATCAAAATCGTTCTTCCTACTCATATCTATCCGAAATACACCACCATAACACCAGACCTAATGACAGATATATTGCCAGACAATTCAGGCTAGCTAACAGCACGAATAGCTTTCATTTTCTTGGTTACCAAGTTCTGTGCGCCACCTGCCTTTTGATCATTTTTAAAATGAAAATTAAATTTTTTCTAATCGAAAATGCTTTTTATTCACCTTGTCGCGGATTTTATTTGTATACAATGAATGTGATGTTTAATTCACTACCTATTAAATGTCTATATTTTGGTTTATTATGCAATATTGTATGGATTATTATGCAATATTCTGTACAATGTGTAATTATTCTTAAGGCTGACTTTTGTAATACATTTTTCAATGTGATAACAATAAAATAATTTTTGAATTTTCAAAATGTAGTATGAGCATTCAGAAGTCAACTATCGATCTTTAGCTCAAACGATAGAATGGTTCTAAAAGGAGAGTGAAAACTTAATTGAATAATTCGTTCGGGGGATGTACATTGCCGGTGATTCACAAAATACTTTTTTTTTTGTAATTTAGCAATTGTTGCCAATTCATAGCATTGTACGATTCATATAATTTTGACAAGACGGAGCTGAAATTTGCTTACCCCTAAATGATTTTCTTAGGGGAAATTCAAATTGACATGCTAAGAATGCCAGCGGCATTTAGCCTCTTGCTCAGGGATGCCTAATATCCCACATGATCCAGCTATTTTTCCCCACAACGTACTTATATATTCCAACCCGCTGGGAATGGGAATGGCATAGCGGTGGTCCCAGAGAGAATTTAAGCATTCCAGCTTCACTTAATATCATTGTATTCTTGCAATGGGGTATTTCTTGGAACCAGAAAAAATATATACAAAATATTTTAGATAAACTTTATTATTATAATAATTATTATCATTTGTTTTATTTATGTATTTTCTAATATAAGATACATTTACTTCTCCAGTTATTCATAGTATATGGAAAGTTATATATTCGGTCAGAAATCGGATGTTGAATTTTCGCCGAAATTTTTTATTTTCCGACTTCCAGATTCAAAAAGTCGTCGGTGAAATAATCAATTAAGTTTTCGCTCTCCCTCCAATCGATCGTTTGGGTTAAAAATCATTTGTTGACTTACGTAGTGGCTTCGGATTCCTCATGCTAAAATGTGTATCTATGCATCCGTTGAGTCGGCAGTTATTAGGATTTTTTAGTTAAGCCCCCCCCCCCCCCCCCCCCCCCCCCCCCCCCCGATTTGACTGATAATCAATATGTGTCATCTTTATGGGCTTCTGGATACACATACATGAAATTCTGGGGAAAACTGAACATCGAAGTTTTGACTGATTACTTAACATAAAAACTGCTACAATAATATGTTTAAAAATCCGGAAAAAATATAAATAATTAAAAAATAATAATAATTTGAGGGCGCCGGTAGCTCAGTGGTATGCATGTTTGACTTCTGAGCTTAAGGTCGTGGGTTCGTAGCCCGACCGAGGCCCTTAGTTTATTTTATCTGGGAGGTAAAATAAACTTAAGCACGCCGTCCTTCGGATGAGACGTTAACCGATGGTCCCGAGCCTGTACGATTACTCGTTAAAACCCCTTCCCTAGGTGAATAAAAATTTAGGTTAGGCAAAATTTAGGACTCCCACAGTAGAGTCGGGCTCATGTCCACCAGAGTGACAAAAGAGCGTTTTTGGTAGTAGGCGATATGACCTCGTTGTTAAAGCTCGGGCATGAGTCATAAAACCTAACCTAACCAAACCTATAATTCATATGTGATAGTAAGATGTTGTGGGACTAGATTTCTAATAGAAATAAAAGACGTTGTCTTCCCACTGTTTTATTTATACCAGAACCGGTTTTCGACGCAACAGCGTCATCATCAGTGGTTCATCCCACCCACACAGCACAACCTGAGTCAAAAAAAAACTTATTTCAATGTTTTTTGTAGGTTGATTTTTGTGAGGTAATTTTTTTAGTCGGGTTTTAGTTGTTTAAAATTTTTTTTTTTTTATTATTATTTTCGGAATCGCTCTTTAATATCCTTGGAACTAATACTTCAGGGTTCAGTTAATTTTTTTTTTAAATGTCATTTGCTATAATATTGACATAACTGGCGCTATTTTAGAATTTTTCTTATAGCCTATAACCTGCACGTAACTCAGACGAATCGAATGACACCCAATTTATTAAAATCACTGAAATAATTGAGGAGGGTACACACATACATATATACAAACATACATAGACTTTCAAATCATAGCCGGCTCGGGTAAAAAATGATTCAAACGGGAATACCTCGGAAAAGGTAACTTCAGAAATGTATTTCTAGACAAAGGTAGACATTAACAGACATTTTCTCTACTTCATACATCATACATTACAAAAAATACATCTTTATATATGTACATAACTTGACGCTGTTTTTTTTTATGTTCATTTTTTACAGAGAGAATTCTTATAATGTCACCCGGTTGTCTGTTCCTCCGTCCTTCCATCACAGCCGTGTATCTATTTAATTCAAATTTCGCTTGGATTTATTATTAGTTAGTTATTGTGATTCATGCCCGGGCTTTAAGTACTAACATAACGCCTACGACCAGAGCGCTCTTTTGTCTCTGTGATGGCTGACAAGATTCTGAGTCTATTAAGTTTTCGTTCTCCCTCCAATCGATCGTTTGGGTTAAAAATCAATTGTTGACTTACGTAGTGGATTCTGAATTATCATAGTATACTTTGATAAATTCATAAAATCGGCAGTTATTAGAAGTTTCGAGTCATAACTTCTTTTGGGACCCACTTCCCTCACTTTGACTGATTCCGCGGAAAATTACTAGATGTCTTCGTTATGGAATTTCGAATTTATCGACAGTTATCAGAGTTTTTATGTTAAGCCCACTAATCCCATTGATCGATTTGACTGAAAATCTATAGATTTCTTTAGAGGATTATCGAATACACAGACACACACACACACACACACAATGACACATACACAAACACACGGACAAACTGATTTTTTTAATTTCTGTAATCAGGGGTCGGAAATCATAATTAAAATTTTGCTGAATACTCATCATCGAATTTCTGACCGATTACTTATGTTTATATTATTACCTCAGGTATACCACCTGAGCAAATAAAATGATGAAATATGGCTTAAATTGATAATAATAATAATAAATTTATTTCCGTTAAACCAATACATGGTAATAGGATACGTTAAAAGAATTTATACATTAAGATAGCTTATAAATTAGATTTATAACTACTTGAGTCTAACCACCTATGATTAGTAGTAAAAACAAAACTATTATAAAAAGTAAAATGAAATTAATAAAAACTGAACAAATAAATACTTATAAATACATGAGTATATATACATAAAAAAATTAATACAAGATACGTTCATAATAAATAGTCACTTTTTTCAATTTCATAAAAATTAAGATAACTATTTTTTTTTTAACTCTTCGGAAGTGTCTTTATCCCAACGATGTTTCGGGACGTTCTTAGGTCCCATTATCAGGTCCCAATGTGAGAGATAGAGAAAAGAAAGAAAACAATGTAATTATAACAACATAGGAAAAATAATATGTCTCTCTCTCTATTTATATATATATATATATATATATATATATATACATATATATATATTATATATCACATCTCTTGTAACTATATTTCGGAGAAAAACGTCTTGAATACATTTAATACCTAAAATAAATAAATAATATATTATTCAACTAACCAGAAAGAGTACTTGACCTTTTTTTTCGCGTCTATAAATATTATATTAATAAAAAAAAAAGTATTTATCTTATATTAACGAAAAGTCAAGTTGTCTTCAGATTTTAAAAAAGGAATGAGAAAGAAAACTAAATAAAGTCTGAGTGGTTAAAGTGCTTTCAATTTCAATTTATTTCAAGTGGCCCTAAACATTTCATGCAATTTAGAGAGAAGAGAGACTATTCAGCGCCCCAGCTCTGTTAAGTTTCAGTTGAAAATTGTTGCTTCCTGGGAAGTTATGTAATCAGTCAGGTGAATCACCGGGGAACGTGTTCGCTCTCCCTCTTCCTCCATAATCAAAAAACCCGTTTGGGGCTTACAAAGCTTGTCACTGCTCATACTAAATTTTGGGTCAACACATTGTCACCATATATATATATAATATGCATATATCCTATCCAAATATCATTTAAATGATGAAAATAGATAAAAAATATCAAAATATATAGGTTATAATGGAAAAAAGAAAAAAAAAAAAAGTTACAAAACAACAAGGAACAATGTAGGTACCTACATAAAAAATGGATGAAAAAAAAAATAATGAAAAAAAATGGAAAAAAATGAAAAAAAAAAAAAATTAGATAGGTACTCATGTGTAATTTTATTATTTATTACCTACCATGCTTTGGCAGTTATTACATAGGACTATAAGATATGCTTTGCAGCTCTGTCGTAAAAAATCAAAAATCCTTACGTAGACCTCACTGTGACTGCTCCCAGATCACAGTGGGAGTGTACCGTTCTTCTGGAGTCAGCTGGGCTCCGGGATAGTCGGTCCGTCATCATGTTGTCTCTCTGGTCCGCTCTGATCTGCCTCCAATCATATGTCTGCATATGACCACATATTTTTCTTGTTTTTTATTATTATTTACTTTTAAAAAATAAATAAAATAAAATAAATAAAAATGTATATATAGTGATAGGTAATGTAAAATACGCTAGATTGGCGCTATGACCCTGGCTGTTGCGTGCCAAACAAAAAACCAAAATACTACTACCACTATATCCTATCCTGCCCCTAATTCCCTGACACTGTCACAAACCTATAGTTAGGGGAATATTTAATGTATAACATAAGATATAATGATATATACATATAATGTTGTAGGTTAACCTAAACCTAACCTATAATGTTGTACAATAATGATGTAGATATATAATGTTAAAATTGTGTAGAACCACATGGGTCCAAATAAGAAGCTTGTAGAACGAATAGAACAAATAGATTAAATGGAACATTCTAGAGCAGCGTTTCCCAACCTGTCGTACGCGTACCATTTGTGGTACGCGAGTTGCTGGTTGGTGGTACGCGAAAAATAATCAATATATACAATACTATAGACTTTTAACCCAAACGGTCGATTGATATTGGAAGGAGAACGAAAACATAATTGATTAATTCGTGCTGGGAAAGCCACATCGCCAGTAATTCACCGACGCCTTCTTTATTTTCCAACTTCCCTTATACTTTATATAACTTCCCTTATACTTCATATAACTCCCCTTATACTTCATATAACTTCCCTTAAACTTCATATAACTTCCTTAAACTTCATATAACTTCCCTTATACTTCATATAACTACACTTACACCTCAACATTTTTCCTATGTATTTGTGCTACATCAACGAAATAGTTTTCCTGTAATCTTTACATAGTCATGAATAAGAATTTTTCAAAATGTTTCTCAAAACCTGATGTAGCAAAAATAACACATACCTACTATATTGTTGTGTCTGTACTTTCATTACATCTTCAGTTATATCGTTTAAGTTGAGCTCCCTCCTCGGATCCGTGACGCCTTGTATTTATCGTGGGACATGTTATCCCGGGCTTGGACAATATTAACCAGCTCAGAGCAGGTCGGAACATGGTCCCCTGTCATTTCCCCATCGTTGCAGAGCGGGCATGTCGGTGAGTCGGCCACTCCTATCCTCTTCAGATGTTTCTGGAGGCAGTCGTGTCCTGTCAGCATCCTGAAGTCTCTCCTAGCCATGTCCCAAGCTATCCGATGTTTTTCCTCCAGCAGGACTCTCTATCTCTTGCCAGCAGCTGCGCTTATCTGGTGTTCCCTCAGCAGATATTTGTAAATCTTGACAATCTGCTTCTTTGCCTTGGCCAGATAGGAGGGCGTGGTAGGCTGTTTCATCTGGGATCCTTCTTTAGCCAACCTGTCAGCCTTTTCGTTGCCTGGGATCCCGCAGTGGCTAGGGATCCATTGCAGTACTATAGTCTTCCCCTTACCAAGAAGCGCACTGATCCTATTCCTGCAGAGTAGCACATTCAGCGAAGTGTATGACATCCAATACGAATCCAATGGATTCTCTGTTCGGAGTCCTGGACGAGGACCATATCGTCTGCATAGAGAAGGGCTTGAACAATTATTAAATGTTGAATATCACATTATATGAAAATATTTTTTTTTTGGCTGCCCTTCTTCACTTTCAAGAAGTTAGAAATGCAATGGAATCTCATCAAAATTTCTGGGTAGGGTCCACCTCACGGGTAGTGAGTCGAACCATTCTTGTAAATGGGATGAAACCTGGAGATAGTCCGAGCCCACTTCTGTTCATATTATTCATGGATGAAGTGCATAAAAAATGTAACCAAATGAACTCCCAGAACACTTCTAGGCCATAGAATCTAAGACAGAAACTTGTTCAAGCCCTTCACTACGCAGACGATGTAGTCATCGTCGGATATTCCGAACAGAGACTCCAAGAGACCAAATTGGATGCCAAATTGGGCAAAGGGTGAGGGGGCTCAACTCAAAAACGACATAATTGAAGATTTATTGAAAGTATAACACAAAATTTAGTATGGAGGAATCATATTTATATGCCGGTATTAACGAAATTTTCTTTTTTTAATTTTTGAGTTCAGGGAATCGGAAAACAACTGTGGAAATTCAACATATAGTTTTTGAGCGATTACATAACTTTATTTGTACTAGGTATAACTACAGAAAAAGTAATAAGTCTTCGGTGAATCAACATACTTCCCCAGAACGAATTAATCAATTAATTTTTAGCTCCCCCTCAAAAACCAGTCGACCGTTATTATTCTTACTTACATAAAGGCTCTTAAATCCTCATACAACATTTTTGTTGGGGTGTTGTCGTTACAGGGATCCGGATTAAAATATAAAATTTGGTGTCGATACATTCATTCTATCCCTTGTATTCACAGCACACGTTTTTTTTTCATATTTGGAATCTAGAGATTGGGAAATATGAAGTTCCGTTGAAAAGTCCGCATCTAATTTTTTACCGAATACATAACTTTCTCGCATTGAAAGTTAAAAGAAAAAAAAAACAGTGGTGTGTATGTGCAGTTACTGCACACGTTTGAAGTGTAACTTCCGTATCTAACT
This sequence comes from Aradus depressus, assembly GCA_963662175.1. Lineage (NCBI taxonomy): Eukaryota > Metazoa > Arthropoda > Insecta > Hemiptera > Aradidae > Aradus > Aradus depressus. The sequence continues at coordinate 37,782,538 of OY759219.1, read as the reverse complement.
CTTCTAGTTTCAGTTTCTCTTTGTGCTAATAGACTATATTTTTAAACTTTGATACAGGGTAGGAAGTAATTTAACTCAGGAAGTTTTTTTAACCATATATTAGTCGTATAATATTTGTTTACTGTGTAAGTATGCCCAGTCTCCCAGTGGGCGTCAAGAATGTTACGAATTTTCGTTTGCGTTTTGGAGGGGGAAAATACCGCATCCACCTCAAAACGTCCTGATATTACTAAGTAATGAAATTTCACTTCAAAAATTCTAACGTAGTTTTGGGAAGCTAACTAACACGTTCACAATCTCTAAACCCTTTAAAAAACTCCTTAAAAACATCTGTAATCTCTAAAAAAAAATATCATCTGCATCCTTAGGTCCCCTTCCGCTTCCAATGTCACATGGACGAACCTGTACGAAATTTATCATCACAGGATCATAGAAATTTAACAACGACAACAATTATCTCTGCTTCAGAAGCTATTGTATTACAGAAATTGCTAGGGATGTCACGGATAGGGTCTGTCAAGCATGGAGGAAGTCTAGGAGAGACAATTTCCTCCTGAGATATGGACCGTACAGCTCTGCTGAAGTACGTCTTAGACATAACTATATATAAGTATATAAATGTTGTATTGTATAAACAAAGCATGTACATTTTCTTTTTACTTCCCCCAGCTATACGAAGTATAGGGGAAGTTATGTAATCGGTCAGAAATTCGATCTTGAGTTTTCACTATAATTTCAAGTTTTTCGACCTTTTGATTTAAAAAAAAAAAGTGTGTTTGTGTTTGTCTGTGAACACGCCTAAGGACACCTCTAAGGACGACACCTATTGTTTTCAGCCATCGGCAAAAAAAGAAAGACAAATATTAGAGGTTTTACGTTCCCCCCCCCCCCCCCCCCTCCCCACAATCCCACGATTCCCTTTTAGCCAATTTCTCTGAAAATCAAAAGGTGTAGTCCTTGTGGGGTTCTGAATACACACGTATGAAGGTACTGATACCTTACAGTTGTTCACAGTCACATACAGACTTTTTTATTTATTTTTTTGTCCTTGTGGGGTTCTGAATACACGTATGAAGATACTGATACCTTCATTCTATCTAGAGTTACAGATGTTCACAGTCACATACAGACTTTTTTATTTATTTTTTTGTCCTTGTGGTGTTCTGAATACACGTATGAAGGTGGGGAAGCAATTTAGTATCTATGCGTTCAGAAATGCGGATTGGGTTAAAAAAGCCAATTTTTGGTTATTATACCTGAATATATTGGCAGGTTGAATAATTGAATGGATGGCAAGTGAAATATTTATTCGTTATTATGTCAACATCACACAACCAACAGAACATAACTCTCTATTATTTTACCATTCCAACTCCACAAATGGGAAGCGAAGCTACTAATTTGAGTCAAAATTAATTTTTCGTTATTACATAATAATGCATAATGTTGCCTTAATTTTTCCTATTTATATGTGTTTTTATATTCATATATACACATATACGTGTTTTCAGTCTCGTGTGAGGATTCCAAGTTACTCGTTTGTCGAGTAAATTAATGTAAGAAGGGTGTAATAAAACAATAAAAATACCAAAATATATATCTGAGTGAAACAGAATAAACAAGAGTAATGTGGAAGATACATTGGGACGGACCCCGTAGAAAAACTCCTTAGAGATCTATAAGTTATTTCTACAACTAATGTGATAGGATTTACCTGGGATAAGGACTAATACAGCTCGGATTACCTGGGATTCTGTAGCCCCATCAGCTCTGTTCAGCCATGTTCATTATTTCTGAAGATTTATCCCCTCTCAGAGTCTGATTTAAGCTCTTATTATTTTATTTATATTTCTAATACTAATTTTAATGTATTACTTTGAATAAGTGAATATTTTGCTTTGAGGAATATTATATTTTCAAAATTATTAACCATTAAATTACAAAATGGGCGTACAAATTAACTAGAGACAGTTTTGTCAGGAATATATTAATTATATTGTAGCGTTCGTGTAGCGTTCGTACTCGGTCAACGACCACGTTGCAGAAGTGGACAGGAACACACCCTTGGAACTTTTGTTTATCGATATAAAAAGATCGAGGAGGCATATAAATATCAAGATGGCCACCTTGTTGCTTTCTGGTTTTGTACACGTGTGTTCAGAATTTTAATGATGTTTTTCTGTGTATATAGAACTTTATGGGAGATCATAGCTAAATATAAGAAATAAATATGTGTTTCTGCAGTAACCATTCGAGTCCTGTGTTTGCATTTGTATTTTTGTGTAACCATATGAACCCTTAATATTACAATCTGGTAAAATATTATATATTATATTATCAATTTAGTTTTAATTCTCCCTTTACATCAATCAACAGTTTTGGTCATCAGTAATAATAATAATTTATTTCTGTTAAACCAATACATGGTAATAGGATACCTCAAAAGAATTTATACATTAAGATACCTTATAAACTAGATTTATAACTACTTATGTCTAAGTAGTCTAGTCTAGTAGTCTAGTAATAAAAAAACTATTAAAAAAAGTAAAATGAAATTAATAAAAACTGAACAAATAAATACTTAAAAATATATGAGTGCACAAAAAAATTAATACATAGATACATTTATAATAAGTAAGTAGACCCATTTTTCAACTTGATAAAAATTAAGTTAACTATTTCATTTGATATAGGTATTTCAATAATTACCAAATATTGATTTATTTTTTCTTCATTAAGATATATGATATTTCGTCCATCTGGACATTTTCAAGTAGGTACAACAAATTATAATATTCTCCATTTTGTTATGCTATGAACCATTATTTTTTTATTATTTATAACACAGCGTGTCAACTTTTTCATTGTGCATCTTTTTTTATAGTGATTTTTGATTGCATACTGTATGTTTTTATCTATATATATATATATATACGAAGGATTTATCGTATATCTTAATGAAGAAAAAATAAATTAATAGAAGGAGACCAAAAGGGCCAATATTTGATAATTATTGAAATACCTACATCAAATGAAAATAAATTAGGTCTCTAAAAATCGTATATATTGATACAAATTTGAAGATTAACTATTTTTCAAAAAAAAAAACTCTTCGGAAGTGTTTTTATCCCAACGATGTGTCGGGACGTTCTTACGTCCCATCATCCGGTCCCAATGTGCGAGATATAGAAAAGAAAGAAAAAAATGCAACTATAACAATATATGAAAAATAATATATATACATAGATTATGTAGCGATATCAAAAGTTGACATTCTCATTTCACATTATTTTTTTTTACCTGTCTCTTTTGTGGAGTTGCCACAAATTATATTTGTCGGAATGAGCGGGTTGGTGGGGCCTTCTTTCCGAGACTTTGTATATATAGATCGCCAACTATCAATAAATGTTCACTGAAGGTAAGACACAAAATGGTACTAACCAGACAGACGTGGATTATAAAAAATGCAAGTAGAAATTTCAATAATAATATACCTGCTTATAGTTGTATGTAATTTCGCCATATATAAGTAGAAAATGGACGATGAAAAATATGTATATTGTGTAAATATTGTTGTTTTGTGTCTCTTGGTGACAAAACAGTTTCAAGAACTTATTGAATTAGTGTTTGTGCGAAAAATATAAATAGACAATAATAACAAGGATAACCCGGATGAAACCTGCCTTGTTTCTCAGACACTTCGTTCCCAGATATATTTCAAGAATATTACCTTTTATTTTTGTATGCTCAATTCCACCTGAGATGAATTTCTATCACCCAAAATTAATTGTGGATAATGAAAAAATAGAAAAGAGACGTATACAGTACTCCAGAAGAATATTCCATCAAAATATACAACATTGGCAGCGGAAATGCACCTCCATTATCATCCGCTAACGTCATTTGTTTTCGAACATTCTAGAACGTTCCAGATGGACAGATTTCAGATCGTCAGTTGCTTGTCAGGTCCTGAAGAGATAGTGTGTTCGAGTGGGCTTCTCTTCAAGACTTACAATTACTCAAAAAAGTTTTGTCCAAACAAGTGTCCTCCCTTCTTATGAACGCAAGCTGGATCTGCGGACCACCTATGCAGTTCATATTATTAATCTAATTGAAATTCAATCATCCACCATTTGCATTATGAACCTTCAGCTATTTCTCCGGTAAAAGACTTCCATATTCATCTCACCAAATTCATCTTTTGAACATCCATTTTCCTGTATCTATGTTTTATAAATTCCAGTCCACCTCTACCATGATGTAAATATCCCAACTCTAAAGGAGCAGTCGAAGCCATCATTCAACCCTAAATGTCCTCGATCTTTCTGGCGGAATCGACTGGACATTTTTCCAAGGAATCGGGTGAAGTTGAACAATTTTTTTTTAGTCACCAAGAGAGTTTTGTCGAATTTATTTTATTTCATAATCTCAGTGATACAAAAAATTTTGCATTTGCCTGTAGATATATATATATCTTCTACTGTTTGTTAAATTCATAATGTCGTCTATGTGGCCATTATCTTATGTTATATTATCATTCTCTTTTGGTAAAGTACCTATGTGTTAATGTATAATTGTATGTGTACATTTCAATGAGATCGCTCACTACAGAAATTAGGCTTACATTACTCTTCTAGTGTAAGAGTCGGGGAAATTAACCCTTAATTTAATAAAAACACTTGATAATTCTAAAGTTTTTTTGTTCAGCGCCTCACGCAAATCTCATTATATATATTTATATGATTTTTTTTTGTTATATATTTTTTTGTTATCAATTTATAATATACATTTCCTTTAAAGTCGTGAGTTATTATTTACATTTCTGATTTTTCTTCAATTTTTTTGATGGAAGGGCAGTTTTAATAGAGTGTAAACTTTGTTCAGGCTGATCATCCTATTATATACAACCAAATTAATACCACAAGCGGTTTGAAACATTGTGTTGTCCACGATCCGAAATCTTGGTGGGCCCACGAAAACCCTTTGGATTAGTATATCTCTTTCCACTCTTTGTACACCTGGGCATCACCCAGTGACATTGAGGGAAATTCTTTTTTTTTGCAGCATTTGGTTGCCAGGTGAGACGGAGTTACGAACCCGCAACCAAAGATAATTGCAATTAATCAATTATAAATAAATGTATAAAAAAGTCTAAATGATTAAATAAAACAATAACGTTTATTGGAGTTGAACGGAAAACATGAAATTCCGCTGAAAACTGAACATTTTTCTGACCGATTACATAACTTCCCTAATACTGCGTACACTTGAGGAAGTAAAACTTATAAAAATAAAAATTCAACAAATTAATTAACTTTTAGCTCCCCCTCCAAACCAGTCAACTACTATTCAACAGTTGACTTACATAGTAGCTCCTTAAAGGTCATATGACTCTTTTTGAATTGAGCTCCCTCCCCTAATCCCCCCTTCCCTTGTGTCGATTTGGCTGAAAATCTATAGGCTCATGAGGTTTTGGTCACACATATAAAATATTGAGTCTATAGCCTCCCCCCTAATCCCTCCTTTCCTTTCTGTCGATTTGGCCGAAAAACAATAGGTGTCGTCGCTAGAAGGTTGGAAGGAATTTAAATATAAAATTTCGTGTCGATAAATTCATTCTATCGGGAGTTATAGTGTTTACAGTATAATAAGGGGGAAGCTAAGCGCTTCCAGGGAAGGGATAAAAGCACTGAATGCTTAGGTCCCTAGGTGTAATACACCAGCCCACCATATATATATAATAGTGTTTACAGACATCTGGAGAGAACATGTAATTCTGTTTAAAACTTCGCATTGAATTTCTGACCGATTACATAACTTCAATACTTCGTATAGCTCGGGGAAGTAAAAAATTGACAAGCGAGAGATGAACAATTTATACGAGAGCCATTTTTTTTTTTTTTTTTCTCGACCATTTAAAAAGAAGAGTTAAAGAGCAATTTCACATTTCATTGTCCTGACAACAATTGTATGGAAATGAAAAAAGTAAAGCTTAAAAAAAAAAAAATTCGCAATTTACCCAATTAGATTGTTGAAGGTAGTGAGACGCCTAAGGTAAGAGTACGAAGGTAGAAGGATAGCGAGAGATGAGGAAAGAAGATTGGAGTAAATAGCAAATTGTATGGGATCCTCTCAAGTCTCAACAAATTAAAGACACGTTCAGATAATGGCTTTTATGCTCAAAACATGTATTCTAAAAAGAAATTGGAATACGCCCCCTTGCATGGAAGGATCAGATAAGCCAAGTCCTGTTGGCCTCTAATTTCAAAGTTTATTAAAATATAAAGCTTGGCCTTGAGCCTGTGAACCAACTTAGCAATGTTGTTTCCAATCTTGTTAGCTCACATCTTCTCAAGTATATAATATAATTATGTTAAATTAAATAAATATATAAATAATAATTGTATTAATAATAAAATTAAACAAAATGAGTAATTTAATAAAATGGTATTTTACTAAATTCTACAGTAATTTTCGAAAATGGCCCTAAAAAATATATCAAAAGTTCAAGACGTGCAAGTATTTAAAAAAAATTCAATTAATAATTATTTTAATTATAAAGGATGGCTTAATTGGTATTATGCCAAATCTTGAAATTCTTCTCCGCATTATTTTGTCATTGTTTTGCACGAATGTTAAGGATGAGAGATCTTATGCATTCGCATTACTTTCGATTGAGCATGAAGTTTTGAATACTTTAAATTTTGATAAAACTATTCATGTAAAAAATTGAAAGAAAGCAATTTCTACATCATCATCACGTGCATCTTATATTAGGTTAGGTTAGGTTTTATGACTCATGCCCGGGCTTTAACAACGAGGTCATATCGCCTACTACCAGAGCGCTCTCTCGTCACTCTGGTGGACATGAGCCCGACTCTACTGTGGGAGTCCTAAATTTTGCCTACCCTAAATTTTTATTCATCTAGGTTAGGGGTCTTTAACGAGTACCTGACATCGTACAGGCTCGGGACCATCGCTTAACGTCCCATCCGAAGGACGGCGTGCTTAAGTTTATTTAACCTCCCAGATAAAATAAACTAAGGGCCTCGGTCGGGTTACGAACCCACGACCTTGAGCTCAGAAGTCAAGCACGCATACCACTGAGCTACCGGCGCCCTCGCATCTTATAGACATTTAAACATGATGTACATTTTGAAATAAATGTGAACAATTTTGTCATTTGCTAAATCCTTGCTTTTTCTTTTCTCCCTTTTTTTAATTTATCGCTCTTCAATTTTTTCTCGGAGGCCCTGAGGCGGCTGCCTCACTTGCCTCAGGGATAAATAGGCACTGATCTGTTCTCACATTGACGGATTGAAAAACAGAACAAGTTGAATTTTAAACAGAATTCTTGACCAAACGAAGCACTCTACACAATAGCTTCACGTTTGGATACCCATGATATTGAAGTTTGACGATTATTTCTGCAAAAAAACATAAATAGGGATTCGGAAATCAAAAAATTCGTTTTCACCGAAAACCATGAAATTCCGGTGAAAACAATATCGAATTTCTGACCGATTACATAACTTCCCCTATACTTTGTAAAGCAGTGAAAGTAAAAAAAAAAAGTCAACTGCTTGTTACAATTGCTTTACAGAAGACCACAGTTGTGTGTACTTTCCTGATTGGTTTAATCCCGGACATTGCTTCAAAATACAAAAGTAAACATTGCCTCGTTTTATGTTTGTGGTTCTGTTTTACATTGCCAACCAGTGTGTTGTATTTTTTTATATATATATTTTGTATGGGGATGTCTAAAATGTTAACAGGGCGAGCAGCAGGCCGGTATAGCAAGGTGTTGGCTGGCGCCTGTGTCTAATACATATAGATGGGGTCTTCTGTTTTCCATTTTGTTCCCAGAATAAATTTATATTTGGAACATTTTCATCTAGACCCTATCTTATCAGTCCTTCCCAAATGGAAACTAAATAACAGACTAATATTAAAGTTATTATTATGACTAATTGGAGAGGCTGCGAATCCTTACTTTATTGCACAAAATTGGCGTATCCAAAAATATATTTTTAGAGGCCCTTCCCCGGACAGCCCCAGAAAAATTGTCCACTTTTTTTTTAAAAAGTTGGAAAATAAAAAAAATTGGTAAATTACCGGCTATGTACTTTTTCAGAATGAATTAATCAATTAATTTTCCGATCCCCCTTCTTAGTTATTTCCTTTATTTGAACTTCAATTAAATAAAACTCGTTTATTTGTGGTATTGTCTAATTTCACAGAATATACATACATGGGAGTACTTTCGGTATTTCTACCATCCTCAGCAAAAAGTATAAGAGATAATAGACTCTTATCTCTTATGCTTTTGGCTGAGGATGGTAGAAATACCGAAAGTACTCCCATGTATATAATATATTATATTATTTCATAATATCTCTGCAATAATGTCAATGTCCTTTATTCTTTTTGGGTGCACCTTGCAAGAGTGCAACATCACCAGTTCAACTTTGTAGAGGGAGCTCGGGATCTGGGAAGTGCTTAAGTGAGGCTATGGCGAGCCGGGAGTGATCCCTCTTCAAAACCAGTCGACCGTTTGCGCTAATATTCAATAGTTCATTTACAAAAGTGTTCCTAAATTCTCATACTACATTTTGTGTCGATAAATTCATTACATCGGTACTTATTAGGATTTTTGAATAGAGTCCCCTCCCCTGATCCCCCACCTTTCCTATGGTCGATATCGCTGAAATTTGATTTCCACTTCTACTTCCCCAACATCATATCGAGTCAAACTCCTACAAACATAGACTACTCCTCCGTCAACATTTCTTTCGGATTCAAACCACTTATATCCCATCTCACTATCCCAATAAACCTTTCACTCAAGACACACTTAAGAGGCGTATAGACACGCGAGCAACGAGCCGAACATTAGTCAGTGCGCAGGCGCTCGACGAACAAGGTAGGCTCGGGGTCTGCTCCACCTGTTGTCGGTTTTTTGACGAACCATCAAAGGAATGTTCTGCTCGGGCTGCGGAGTGTGTAGACTGATACCAAGCCGAACCGTCCCGACTTGACCCGAGCACTGTTGTTGTTTATAACCATTATTATAACCTTCTCAAATATTTAGGTTTTTGGAAGTGCACGGTCTTTTTTTTTTTAATTAAATATATATTTAAATATTATTCAATAAATTATATTTTATTATGGCTTCTGAAGACTGGTCTCAGGAGCTTCAAATTCAGTTTGCTCAGGCTATGAGACAGTACCCAGTCATATGGGATTTAAAACACAAATTACATTTTAATAAAATAAAGAGATTGGATGCTTGGGAGGAATTATCCAAACACTTTTCCATGTCAGTAATGCAATTAAGAAGTAAATGGGAGTCATAATCATAATATATACGTATCCGTATTAATTGTACAACAAATATGTAAATTAATTACGTAAGTAGCTACCTACCTGGAGCATTTTCTGATTGAAGACTTTAAATAATAATAAAATGAAATACAAATAAACGTAAATTTGTTATCTGCAGGTTAACTTGTGCAGGTTATGTTCGTTAGTATGGTTGTGGAGCATACAAATGCTCGGCTCGTCTCGGTTCGGCTTGTAGTGTCTTCGTTGAAAACTGAACACGAGCCGAGCAGTGCATGTCTGTACTAGCCTTTACATACATACACACATACCCTCCCACTCCTACATTTTCATCATAGTCCAGCTAGAATCAGTTTTACTTTTAGTCTTTTCTTTTGCATGTCCCAAAACCATTCACCCAACCCCTCTTCACTCCCCACAACCTATTCGATATTCATACTTCCGATCCTCTAATCCTAGGACCCCGGTATACGCCAGGCCTTCATTTACACCATATTTTATACGTATTTAAATTATTCCCCCTACCTAAACCGCCAGGTCAACATCCACGCATTTCCAATATTACTTTACCATCACTATTTTTACGACTAAGAACCTACAATCTAGCACGAACTTAAATCACACAGACACCATCTGCACAACACTAGGCCGGATATATTCAGAACCCACCCCCACACATAGACACATCTGAGTATCAATAGAAGTCTAACCTAGGACCCCTGGTGTATAGGGTCATTGAGTTTTGCCTTCAAATATGAAATTTCATGTCGATACATTCATTATATCGGCAGTTATTGGGGTTTTTGAGTTGAGCCCCCCTTCCCTTCTGCCTATTCCAAGGAAAATTAATAGGTGTCGTCTTTATGGAGTTCTGAATTCACATATGAAATTTCGTGTGTATTCATTACATCGGCCCTTAGTAGTTTTCCGCCTCTCCTCTACATACAGTCAGAAATCATTGTGAAAGTGGTGAAAATTGGTGAAAAACCTTGAGACATGAAATTCAATTAAACACATTCTCGGATTTTCCTACGATTAGGATTAAAGGTATAAGCAAGTAATAAAATAGATACTAATCAAATTGAGGACCTCCTCCTTTTTTCAGTGAGTTAAAAAGTTGTAATTATATACTGCTTATATTTTTATGATTTATGGTCTTTGTTTATTAAATACCAAAATGAATGAAATATTATATGTTGTATCTTGACCACAAGAAAACCTTGTTTTCAAAACTTTTGGAAAATAACATTGCAGTAACTCTGCTTTGAAGGGGTTTACTAAAGCCTAGATATCCATTATGTTTTCAAAGTGTATTTACGAACTTTGAATAATCTTCCTAGTGTTACTTAAAATACCGCAGTCCACTGACTTCTCTGCGGGGAAAATTTGATATAGTAAAACTTCTCAAACAAACTTCCATAATTGATGTTGTCGTTTTTAATAGAATTTCGGTTCAGGTTACAACCCAATGGACAGGAAGGTAATACCTTGTTAATAAACTTAGAATAAAATAATCGTTAGTGAATCAAAGACAATGTACTTCCCCAGTTGTCTGTCTGTGAACAGGATAACTCCCGATAGAATAAGTATATCGACACGAAATTTTATATGTATATTAAAAACCTTCAAAGGACGTCATTTAATGATTGTCAGCCAAATCTCTCAAAGGGAATGCGGGGATTATATATATGTGGTGGGCTGGTGTTTTACACCTAAGGACTTAAGCATCCAGTGCTCTTATCCCTTCCCTGGAAGCGCTGGGCTTCCCCCTTATTATATTAACTGTATGTTTATACTTATACTACCTGAACCAAGCCCTTCATGAAGTGCTCAGTCTCCCAGTTTCCTTAATGAACCTGAGAATGCTCTCATAGTCCAATCTTCTAAAATCCTCCTCTGCAATTACATCTTCACCAAAGATGCGGAATCTCGCTCGTGCGTATCCCGAGCAGATGCCCAGGAAGTGTGCCGCCGTCTCGTCTTCTTCCCCACATCTATCGCAGTTAAGACTGTCCTTGACTCCTACAGTGTGTGTCTATTGAACGGACCATGTCCTGTGAGAACTCCAGTTAGTTGCCGAAGCTCGTTACTTTTGAGGTTCAGGATCCCATCCTTCGAAACCTTGGACTCCCCTCCCTGCATGTGGTCATTTCTCTCCATGTACGCTCCAAAAGATCCTTAGTCCACTCTTTAATCCGGGTTCGAGGGGAAGCAAAACATAAAACCTGTAATAACTACCGTTGTAATGAATGTTTGACATAAAATTTCATATGTAAATTCAAAACCCCATAAGAATTGCACCTATTAATTTTCCGCAAAATCGATCGAAGGAAAGAGGGGGACCAGAGAAGGGAGCTCGACTCAAATACTTTAAGAAATACCTTGAGAGAAAAAGGAATTAATTCTTGCTGGTGACATATCCAGCGATTCACAGACAGTTTATTTGCCTTCCCTCTGATATCAATTCACCATTTTTTTTTTTTTTTATCAATAGGTATCTTACGTAGGAGCTTCTGAATCATCATACTAAATTTCGTGTTTATACATTAACTACATGGGGAGTTATTAGGTTTCTTGGCTTGGGCTTATCCTTCTTTTTAGGCGATTTGGCTGAACGCGTGAACAAATATCAGGAGTTGTCGTGTTCACAGACACGCACAGAGCGAATCAAGGGGTCGGAAAACATGAAATTTCATAACGATTACATAACTTCCCCAATACTTGGTCTGTTTTTTGGTTTAAAAGATCATAGTTTTGTATGTTTTCTAAAAATAAAGCTAAAATCCCAGACATTTTCTATTTACCTGTTTGGAAAAAATTTCAAAAACATAGTTTAATGTGGTGAAAGAAGCTAACAATTATTATATTTGGTTTATAAACATATTATAAATGTATAATATTAATATATATTATAATATACATTACTTATGTATATGCTGAGAAATTCTCACAAAAATTAAATTTTAAAAACTCCTTTAAATTTAACATTCATTTTATATTTTACAAAGATAGTGTCACTGGGAGACGTGAATAAATTTGAGTTAATTAAGAAAGAGAGAAAATTAATTTAATTTTTTTTTTTTTTTAAGAGGACTTATTTTTTAATGTATATATATATTATTTTTTTTATACTTTTTCCTAATTTGTACCTTTTTCTACCTGCTTTTGTCCTCTTGGAAGAAAAATTGAAAATATAAATGAGATTATATAAGCATTGCCTTAAAAAGTGGGAAATGAAAAGTGGAAGCCCATTCAAAATGGCAGCTTCAACTGGAAAAAATGTTTTATCTCTTGAGCTAAGCAAGTCATTCAGGAAATTATAAACATTAAAGAGGGAAAATTATTTTTTGAGCCTGACTTGACCAAAGTCAAAAAGCACGGCCATTTTACACAGAGGGCTCTCCGTTTTTTATATTAAAGGTTATAGGTTAGGTTTTATGACTCATGCCCGGGCTTTAACTACGAGGTCATATCGGCTACTACCAGAGTGCTCTTTCGTCACTCTGGTGGACATGAGCCCGACTCTACTGTGGGAGTCCTAAATTGGGCCTACCCTCAATTTTTATTCACCTAGGGTAGGGATCTTTAACGAGTATGTGACATCGTACAGGCCCGGGACCATCGCTTAACGTCCCATCCGAAGGACGGCGTGCTTAGGTTTATCTCACCTCCCAGATAAACTAAGAGCCTCGGTCGGGTCTCGAACCCGCGAACTTGAGCTCAGTAAGCAAGAACGCATACCACTGAGTTACCAGCGCCCTCTTAAACGGTATATATAACTCTATTTCATTTTATAAGTGAAATTATGTTTGTTTTAAAAATATGTTATACATACATACATCCTCGGCGCTACAGCTCCATTCGAGCTTTGGCCTCCTCCAGAGACTTCCCTCAAAGATTCCTGTCCAGTGCCAGCGTTCTCCAGTTTTGCATCAGACCTGCATCCTTTGCACATGGACTGCCCATCGAAGCCTCGCCAGTCAAGGTCTGTGACCTTGGGCTCTCCAAACTCCGCTGCTACCTCGGCATTATTTTAAAAATATGTTATGGATATAAAAAGTAGTCGGTGAATCACCGACTTGTACTTCCTCATAACGAAATAATCAATTAAATTTTCACTTCCACCAGACGACCCTTTGCGCTAATATTCAACAGTTTACTTACATAGAGGCTCCCAAATCTTCATACTAAATTTCATGTCGATAAATTCATCACATGGCAGTTATTAGAGTTAGTGAATTGTGCCCCCTTTCCTTCAGCTGATATCGCTGAAATTTGACAGATTATGTGCTTATTGCTTTTGACTTTAAATATCAAATCTCATGTCGATACATTCATTACATCGGCAGTTATTGGGGTTCATTACATCGGCAGTTATTGGGGTTTCAGAGTTGAACCCCATCTTCCCTTCTGTCGATTTCATTGAGAATTATTAAGTGTCGACCTTATGGTTTTTTGAATTCAGACATGAAATTTTGTGTCGATACATTCATTACAACGGCAATCATTATAGTTTTTCATAACTTCCCCTGTATTTCGTATAACTGGGGAAGTAAAGGGTTGTCGAGAGTTGGTGGCCTGATGATGAGAGACATCTTGAAAGCCGGTTAGTCGTATTTAAAAAATAAGAAACTAGGGAGGAATAGTTAACTACCTCTATTCAAACTATCTAGAACTTATCTACTCACTATGTCAGCCATCACTGTTTAAAAAACAAAACAAAAAATGTAATAAGGTTAACGAGAAAGGAAAACTAAAAGACTGAAAATTCAAACTTTGCACTTAGCAACGGGGGAGCAGCTGGGATGTGGCGGAAATCGGTGGAAAGCGAAACTTTCCTAAGAGGATAATGTATCGAGTTCTATTAATTATATTTCAGGGTTTTCGTAACCCCCCCCCCCCCCCCCTCCCCCCAACTTATGTATTAGGATGGTATATAAAAAATTCTCTCTTGTTTGACATAAGTTTGCCAGAGATAAAAAATGTAACATTTTTCGTGCTACAATGCACTTTGTGATCATTTCCAATGGAAGAAATTTAGCGCAGAGGGCTCTTATTGTATAAAAGAGAAATTTGAATATTGGAGACATCTGGAAGAATAATGGTGGCGAATTTTCAAAAACATCTCGAATTAATCTTCAACAAATTTTAGTTATCTCGCTCATAGCCAGTGGTAGGTGCGGCATGTTCTCAGCTACTCCTGAAGGAGCAGGAGAAACTTTTTTTGGAACTGCTGTATTCTTCTCAAGGCTCTGCGTCAGGCATCGCAGCTATACAACAGGACTTTGTAAATCAGTACCTTAAGATGTTCGGACCTAGATTTATGAAGAGTGAGGTCTGAGATGACGACACAATGAACTCGCTCATCTTCCTCTTATCTTCCATGAGCCTGGATCCAAAATATTTGATTTTCTGTACTTTTGTGTATTTTACAGGGCGCACTTGTATTTCTTCTTCTAAGTTCCCGCCTCTTGCTAACTTTGGGATACTTTGTGATCGTTTTGTTGACCTGGAGTCGTCTGCAGCTGGGTGAGACGGACTGCCAGCAACTTGTGGTTCACGGTTACATTTCATTCTCCATTCTTGTCGAGGGCCAACTTAAATGGCATTTCGAATAGACGATCTAAATTATCTATTCGACAAAAAACTCGATATATTCGATCACACACTGTACTTTTTTCTTTTATATATCAATTTGTTGATCTTTCCACTTCACCCACGACCCGAACCATCCAACACAGAGACTTCAAACGTAATATCAAAATGAAATGCAACCGCCTTATTGACAGGAAAAATAAGTAAAAATGCCTGAAAAATCCCGCACCGAAAGTATGCGCAACGTTGCGGGGCATTGTTTTATTGATGACCACCATTAATAATAATAATAATAATTTTTATTGTTTAAAGGAATTCACGGCTATACAATTGAGTCTGTGACCACTTTTACAATATTAACATAATAATGACACATATAAAGGAATACACATATAAAACAATAATATAATGACATATATATACATATATACCTTTAACAAACTATATAAATAATACAAATAAATAAAAAAAAGTATAAATAAAATAATTAATTACAAATTAATAATAATAATGTAACTAAGAGAGTAAATATGGAGTGAGGATGTAGGTATTGAATATCAATATAATATGGAAGTTGAAATACATTATTTATTAACAATGAATGCTCTAAGTTTCAGAGCGCTGATTAAATAATAGAAAATGTTTGAGATATCATTCTTATTATGGGCCAGGAGTAATGTATGTAAGTTGGATCGGTCTATACTGACACTGTGAGACAGGAAGTTACTTCTAATGGGCTAGTATATCGGACAGGATATTAAAAGGTGGTGTAAGTCTTCCAATTCGTTTTTATTGCAGACTGTACAAAGTTCCTGGGAATTAAGGGTGTATACATTATTTTTGTAACTGATTTTAAGATAATACTTGAATGATAGACGAAGTTGAGCCAGTGCTTTGATGTGTACATTTTGTGTCGTTAAATTCATAACATTGGCAGTTATTGGGGTTTTTAAATTGACCTCCAACGAACCTTCCTTCCCTTCGGCCGATTGATGACCACCATTGGTCAGTCTTTGGTCACCATTGGTCAGTCTCCTATGCTGATGACTCACTCAGGTAAGCAACTAAGAATCTCCGCTATTGATTGATCATGCAAATTTCCATGGAAGTTGAACGAGACAACCTTCTGGAGTTAATTAAATCCAAACATACAGACCGCCCAAACTAATTTTAGTTGGTGTCCTCTCCGCCCACCATACTTCTGTTTATTTTATACTTGGGCTCTACCTCCAATCTCAGTAGCTCTAACTTGATATCCTATATGCCCGGGCTTTAACTACGAGGTCATATCGCCTACTACCAGAGCGCTCTTTGGTCACTGGTGGACATGAGCCCGACTCTACTGTGGGAGTCCTAAATTTTTATTCACCTAGGGTAGGGGTCTTTAACGAGTACTTCATATCGTACAGGCTCGGGAGCATCGCTTAATGTCCCAACCGAAGGACGGCGTGCTTAAGTTTATTTTACCTCTCAGATAAAATAAACTAAGGGCCTCGGTCGGGTTTCGAACCCACGATCTTGAGCTTAGAAGACAAGCACGCATACCACTGAGCTACCGGCGCCCTCAACCGCATTTATGAATTTAAAACTAAAAAAAATGTGATGTGGTACAGTGTAATACTTAGAGTGACATTCTTATACCCAGTAATGCCAGTATGAAATAATTTTGAAAAGAAGAGATATCTGTAAGTGTGTTTTTTTGGTATAAGAAAGTCTTGTAATTGCCACATCACATAAATTTTATTTTTACTTTCTTGTACCGATAGTATAAGGAAGTATTGTAATCGTGCGAAAATCTGAGATCGAGTTTTCAATGGATTTTCACGTTTCAAAGACTCCTGAATACGTTTTGACCATTTTCGCGATGATGTCTGCCTGTGTATGTGTGTACGTGATTGAAAAGTTGTGAGCTCTCTACCGCAAAAACGATTGTAGCTATTAACTTGAAATTTGGAATACAAGGGTCACATGTGGTAACTTCGATTATTAAATTTTGGACGAAATCAGACGAAAATTTAAACCACTTTACCCCAGGGCCTAAGTACCGCTTATGTTTATGACCCGATGAAAAATCATTTCAAGTAATAGCTGTAGGGATCTCCTAACGATTTTTCGTAGGCCGTCCGGTTTTTGAGATACCGGAAACAGTCTTGAAATGTAGTTTTCAAACACATATTTTTAGACGTTTCCTTGATTTACCCGAAAACAGTTTTATCGAAAAATCAATACTTACCAAAAATGCTCCTTATAAAATTTAGGTTATAAACAAGTAGTAACTTACAAAATGTACTTAGGCCCAGGAGTAAAGTGGTCTCAATTTTCGTCCGATTTCCACCGAATCAGATTTGTTAGCGCATGAGACTCCTTCATTCCGAATTTCAAGATCATAGCTACAATCGTTTTTGCGGTAGAGGGTTCACAACTTTCCAATCACATACACACACACTCAGTCATCATCGCAAAAATGGTCAAAATCTATTCAGGGAATATCCGTTGAAATTTCGATCACGGATTTTCGCACTATTACAATAGTATATATATAAGAAAGTAAAAGTAATGAACGAAATCGCTCCAACAGTCAACTTTATGCATTTAGTAGCAGTTCCTTACGGCTAGCCCTGGAAGAAGACATGCGCGGACAGTCCAGACCAGAGCGTTGCATGAAACATTATCCAAGAATGGATAATGGAAAATACAAGGACAGGAGACTGATTCTCAGACACCTGGAGTCTCTCCATGTCTCTGGCATCCCACTCACCTACACATGACAGAATGTCTCAGATACACTGCGGCTACAGAATGCCGCTCTACACCAGACATTACGGAACTAGTATTGTTTGCCTTTATCCCTCACACTGTACACTGTACTAATGAATAAGTTATTAATGACAGAGGCTCTAAGTGTATCTGTGAGTTATTAATGTAAGTGATAGAAGAGGAGGTGGAGCTCTTGTCCGCTCACTGCCTCTAGACGGGCACTCTACCAGTGAGTCCATCTGAAAAAAATTAAATAAATAAAAATAGTGATGTGACTATTACAGGACTTTCTTATACCAACCACGCTCACAGGTCATTCTCTCTCCCCATTCTCAGAATTATTTCATGCTGGCATTACTGGGTATAAGAATGTCTACTCTTGAGATAACGCTGTACAAAGATTTAAAATAAAATGATTTCGAGAAGGGGAGGGATCTGTAAGCCTAGTACACACTAGTAGACCATGTTGCGCGATTTGTCTATAGGCGGTCTCGAGACACGGTCTATAGACCGTCTAGCGTCCACACTACCATGTGAATTTCTCAGTCTCATCTTCGCAGTCCATGAGCTACTGATGACCCCTCCCTCTCTTCTCCCACTCCAATCCACATGAACATTTCTGAAAATGTCGTGAAGATAGGTCGAACGGTGTTCGTGCTGCGCTGAAACCATGGAGGACATTGTCTTGTGTGGAATGAGTTCCTGCTTAGTGCTAATTACAAGTGAAAGAACGCGAAAACGTAAACGTTGGTGGACGCGTGAAGTGCTCGCAGAAGGACCTAGGTTCGGTAATGCATTATTAAATAAATTAAGACTGGAAGACGCCATAGGTTTTCGAAATTTCACCGGGCTGTCGCCTACTGATTTTGCAGATTTGCTTCTGATGTTTGGAGGGATAATAATGAAGCAAGATACAAAATTTAGAGAAACCATCACAGCTTCTCAACCACACCACTCGGAAGCTGGAAGCAGACTGGGACGTGACTCGCCTCTAGACGCCGAGTGAGGTCCACACTGTCAAAATGTTGCGCAATATGTCTAACGTTGCATGCGGTCTCCCATTCCGATTGGCTAATTCACATATTTTTCTTAATTTTTATAATTTTAAAAAAAACTACCAATATATAAAACATATTTTAAAGTTTGTTGCGGGCTAGAGCGTAGGGCTTTGGTCGTATGGTCTCACTTTGCTTTGCAGGTTCGAATCTCGCCCGGGAGTGAGTTTTATTTCGTAGATAGAACTCCCTTTCCGGGGCCATGGATGTCGTAAATAATTAGTTAACACCATTATAAGAGACATGGCTAATATGCATCGTACATCAGACCAAAGAAAAAAAAAAAAAAAAAAAAGTTTGTTGCTATGAGTTACCGATTTAGAAATTACTGAGTTACCGATTTAGAAATTACTTAGGTTAGGTTAGGTTCTATGACTCATGCCCGGGCTTGCGGTAGAGATCTCACAACTTTTCAATCACATACAGACACACACATAGACATACATCATCGCGGAAAAGGTCAAAACGTATTCAGGGGACCTTGAACCGTGAAAATCAGTTGAAACCTCGATCTCGGATTTTCGCACGATTACAATGCTTCCTTACACTATAAAAAAGTAAAAATAATGAATTATTTTTACATTTCGTAGATGATAAACTTCAAGTCATTGATTAAAGTATAAAATAAGGTTATTGTTCAGTTCATTATTGTTCAGCTGAGTATTGTTCAACTAAAAATTTCTATGGAATTGCTCAGAAAGTAAATCTTTTCAAAACAACTGATTCGGTTCTCACCAAAATTAATATTTCTTAACACCTCATTGTGACGAATACTATGTGTTTTTTATATGGAAGGTGAAAAAACATTGAGCACGTCGGCCTTCGGATGTGACGTTAAGTGATGGATGGTCCCGAGCCTGTACAGGTACCCGATAAAGACCCTTATCATAAGTGACTAAAAATTTAGGGTAGGCATAATTTAGGACTCCCATAGTAGAGTCGGGCTCAGGATGACGAAAGTGCGCTCTGGTAGTGAGCGATACGACCTCGCCCTTAAAGCTCGGGCATGTATCATAATAACCAACCGTTATCGTGAACGAAAGAAAATTTCCACAGACAGAACAGACACTGACATTCAGTTCTTTTCACATTTTGCTGATTTAGGATCTGACCTTCTGACCAACACAATTTTTCGACCCCATTATCAGACCATTTCCTTACTATGGAAGTAAAAAGTTTTATATTGTATTTCAAGCAATACTTGTGAATACTTAGCAAAAATCATTTGTCATTCGAGTGATGGAGTATGCCTAAAGAGTGAACCCTAGATTACGAACTACAGAATGAGACTACAGACTTCAGACTACAGTCGCCTCTACAGTTTTCTATCTTCTTGGTACCGTTTCCATTCCTGAGTTTTCTTCCTAATGAACTTTTTTCTTTTCAATGGCCCCTGTTCTGGCTTCCATCCAGCTCTTTCTACTCTACTCTTTCTATTACGGAGGCTTTATGAACCAATAACTTCTTGTATAGCCGGGTAAGTGCTGTTAAACATCGGTGAAGATCACAGTCATTCTTTGGATATATTCTTATTTTTCTTACGCCATTACGAGAGTTAGAATTAGATGAGAATTCTAAAAAGAAGACTTACGGAAGCGGTGTCTCTCTTCTTCTCCGTTCGCCAGGATGACACTTCTCGGTACTCGGTCTGGCGCCATCCTCTCTAAATGTCCAAGGCCACCAGGTCTTTCAAATCTCAATTTAATTATATAAAACCACTTGTCTACGTTTTGGATGTTGCTATCTTCCATCTATTATTTTTGATTTGTGTAAGGAGATTTCTGATTCATATATATATTTTAAATATATTCGAAGTTATTTTTGTTAATTAAATGTAAAAATATTTGATGATGGAAGTAAATCCCGAAACGTTTGCAGTAACAATTTTTTGTGAAGACAAAAAAAAAATGGGAGAACGATTGGTGTATTTATATATATTATATTTGATTGATAAATCTTACACAAACCAAAAAAAACATTATACAAGGCCTGAATCCTATCAATTTTTAAATATAAAAACAAAAATATATATTATTTTGTCTGTACTATGGAAGTCTCATTGGTAATATGTATTCTGTATTGGTGCCATTTCTAGAGTCATATATAAGAATAAATGGGGCTGGCCGAAGTTACATCCATTGAATCATTCCAAGCCATCATACAGACATACAGTTTAGGGAGACAATGTAGTCTAGCCAGATATATGAACTGGAACAGTTGCGGAAAATATAGTATCCTCAAAGAATATATTGTCAATGCTTTGTCAGTATTAATATAGAATACATATATATATATATTTTTTTTTTTCTGTGTAAGCTTGTAGTCAGGGCTGAATATGGATTTACTGTTTGACTTTATGTTATGAAATGCAAGAGATTCATCCGAACTACATACAGGGATATACTCGATCGAATGAGGATCTTAAAATTCATGAAGAAAGCCAGGGCAATGAATAAAAAAAGTCGACGGAATAACACTGGGATGGTATTTCCCCAGCATAAATCATTATATTAATTTTAGCTGTATTTTTAAAAAATTTATTGTTTATACCCTCTTGTTAGACGACGCCGGTACTTACTCAAGATCGCGGGTTTGAAACCCGCCCGAGGCCCTTAGGTTTTTTATCTAAAAAAAAATCATTTAGCACGCCGTCCTTTGTTTGGGACGTGAAGCGATGGTCCCGAGTCTGTACGATGTCAGGTACCCGTTAAAGACCCCTACCATAGATGAATAAACCGACAAGTTAGGCAAAATTTAGGACTCCCATAGTAGAGTGGGGCTCACCTCGTAGTTTACGCCCGGGCATGAGTCATAATAACTAAACCTCCTTCTTTTCGGCCCATTTCGCGGAAAATTAATGTGTTGCTTTTATAGAGATCTGCATACACATATGTCGTGTCGATACAGTCACACACACAAACACCGACTCACAAACAGGACGAATTTCTTCAAATTTATTTCTGGAATCAAGGGTTCGAAAAAGATGAAATTTCGATGAAAATATCGCATTTCTGTCCGATTACATAATTTCCCTTATTTTTTAGGTGAGACAGTAAAAAATAAATGGAAGGGATCATAATAAACAAGTCACTTAAATTAAAGAGAGAAAGCCTAGATTCTAAAAAGTAATTAAATCTATGAGAATTTTCTTCCCTAGCTATAGAAGTATAGGGGAAGTTATACAATCGGCCAGAAATTCGATGTTTAGTTTTCACCATAATTTCATAACGGGACCACAAATTCCAAAAAAATTTTTTTTTTTAATTGTCTTCATGTCTGTCAACTCGATAACTCCCGAATGAATATATCGTCATGAAATTGTATATGTGTGTCCAGAACCCCATAAAAACAACACATATTGATTTTCAGATAAATCGGTCAAAGCGAAAGGGCGTTTAGGGGGGTGTGAACACAAAAATAATAATAACTTCTGTTGTAATGAATTTTTGGTACAAAAGTTCATATGAAACATAAGGATGATATCTACGAATTTTTAGTAAAATCAGCCGAACATAAGTGGGGGGGGGGGGGGGGGGGGGTTAAAATGGCGGCTCAACCCAAAAAACCCAATAATTAATAATATAGTAATAAATGTTTCGACATGAAATTTTATATATAAATTCGAAACCTCATAATGGGGATGAATGCATTTTATCCAAACGGTCGATTCTTTGATGGGAGTGCGAAAACATAGTTGATTAATGACCTATGGAACACTTCAATGTGTGATCTTTTCTCTACATAGCAAACTATAGAAACAGTCTTACTTTAACTCAAAAATGAGTACCATAAGGGCATTAACCCCCCTCTGAACAAAACAGTAAACCTGTTGAGTTACCATTTTTTGGTCATTACCTAACAAAAAAAAAAAACTATCCGAAAAGACTTAATTTAATTAGATTTCTAATAGCGAACTTGGCTCAGAATGTATTTAATTAAATTCTCTCTTTAATGCAGTGAGCTTGTAAAGTTCTTAATTAACTGAATTATCTTGAAATAAAGACAAAAAAAAAGTTCATTCGTGTGGACAAAATCGAATTTTTGGATAATTGAATCATGACAATCGATCATCGGGGATGCCAATGGACCAATGAAAAATGTCTTTGGTGAATCACCGTCAATCTACTTCCCCAGAGGGAACAAAGTTTTTGCTCTCCCTCTGAAATCAATTTACCATCATACTAAATTCAATTTGGTCGATTTGGCTGAAGATTGATATGTGTCTATTTGTGGGAAGGGAAACTCAATGAAATATGTGATGAGGCCATTACAGGACTTTCTTCTTCCTCTTCTTCTCAAAATCATTTCATTTTGTCTCTTTGTACAGCGTAATTCTGAGATTAGACATTTGTTTACCCAATAATGCCAGTATGAAATAATTTTTAGAAGGGAGAGAGAGAGAGATCTGTAAGTGTGGTTGGTATAAGAATGTCTGTTAATGGCCACATAAATTATTTTTTCTTTTTTTAAAATTTTTATATTTTTCAAAAAAACTATTAGTTTATATTCGGGGCGCTAATTAATCCTATCTCAAATCAAAGGACTTACTGGCGACTGGAAATTCTATAAGAAAAAATTTTGGTAAAAACAATTTTTCGATAGGACTAACTGTTTTCGGAGAAATCAAGAAAATGTCTAAAAATATGTGTTTCAAATCTACATTTCAAGATGGTTTTCCGGCATGTACCAGTACATATCTCAAAAACCAGACGACCCGCGAAAGATCATATTTTATATAAAATAAACATAAGCAGCATCTTGTAGAATGTACTTAAGCCCTGGAATAAACTCAATTTTCGGCAGATTATGGCCTAAATCTAATCAGATCTAAAGTTAGAACATGTGACCTCTTCATTCTAAATTTCAAGTTCATAGCTACAATCGTTTTTGCGGTGGAGATCTCACAACTTTCCAATCCCGTACACATACAACACACACCGGTAGCTCAGTGGATGCGTGTTTGCTTACTGAGCTCAAAATCGCGGGTTCGAAACCCGGCCGAGGCTCTTATTTTATTTTATCTGGGAGGTAAAGAAAAACTTAAGCATGCCGTCCTCCGGATGGAACGTTAAGCGATGGTCTCCAGCCTTTACTATTTCAGGTACTCGTTAAAGACCCCCCCCCCCCCCCCCCCCCGCCCAAGTCCACCAGAGTGACGGAAGTGCGCTCTGGTAGTAGGCGATATGACCTCGTAGTTAAAGCCCGGGCATGAGTCATAATAACTAACTAACCATACACACAGACACAGACATCATCGCAAAAATGGTATTTAGGAGATCTTGAAACGTGAAAATCCCTTGAAAACTCGATCTCGGATTTTCGGACGATTACAATACTTTCATATAGGTACTGTAGGTATAAGAATGTAAAAAGTGACAATACTTATATTATTTTTCTCTCCTTCCCTGAGAAAATATACTCAAACATTTTGAAAAGTTGGTTAACCTAATAGAACGTTGAGGAAACAGAATTATGTGCCTGCCAAAGTTGACCTGGTCGTTATCTCGAGAACTTCGCAGAACTTACTTTCCTATAAAGGCCAGCTCGATGATGAATATTTGGTTAAAAAATGGTTAATGGTCATAGATATAAAGTTTCATGTCGTAAAATCCCACTGTTTTCTTTGGTCGAGTTGGCTGAAAATCATGTGTGGACATTAGAGAGTTTTGGATTCACGTATAAAATTCGGGTCGATACATTCATTACATCGGGAGATTTTTTTTTTTTCATTTTTGGAAACAGAAGGTCCGGAAATATGAAATTTCATTGAAAACTTTGCATCGAATTTTTGACCGATTTCATAACTTCCCCTATATATCTGGGGAAGGAAAAAACATAACCAGTCCAACGATGAAAGCCGAGGAAGAGGCTGAGGGTTGCTAGTTCTAGATATAGCCAGCACATGTTCTGTGAACAAAATGAACTATGTTCGAAACGCGGGGAAAACAATAAAAGAATTCGTTAGCTCTCAGAAAAATGAAAAGAAGAAAAAAATGGAACAGAGGATCTCTTGGGTCATTACCGCAGCTACATGAAAAGAAAAAAACAAGACATCAGGAGATCATTAGAGGTCTGAGAATACCCCAAGGATTCCCATAGAAAAGCAGATATTGGGGAAAATGGTTCGACCTATCTCCTTACACAAAGATCTCAGAAATTTGATGCTGTGTTACACAATAACTCCTGATAGAATGAATATATCGACATAACATTTCATATGTCTATCCAGAACTATTTATGAGCGACATCTATTGATTTTCAGTCAAATCGGACAAGGAAAAGAGAGGGCGTAATACAAATATAATGTATTGACACGATTGATTTTCAGCGGAATCGGCCGGTGGGGGATGAGAGAGGGCTCAACTCAAAAACCCCAAAAACTACCAATACAAAAAATGTATCGACATGAAATTTTGTATTTAAATTCATAAACCTCATACGAATGATACTTATTAATTTTTTCCTTTTTAAATCGGTTGAAGGGAAGAGAGAAATAAGAGAAGAGGATCTCGACCCAAATACCGTAATAAGTACAGATGTGATGAATGTAATGATACAAATTTTAGTCTGAGTAATCAGGAGTCACTATGTAAGAGTATATGTAGAGCTGTCCCAACCGTCAGTTCTTGTCGTCCAGTCGTGTATGGGGATTCCACGTCAGTCTTCTGTCTAGGCAAACCCAAGATAGCAAACATGATCGGAGACAGGAATCGGGAATATTGTTGAAGAAAACTTTTTTACATTTGGTATCGATACCTTCCTTTCGATATCAAATATGTATGGAATAGATATTACTTGTATCGATTCAAAGTAGTTTGTTTCAAATTTCAAAACTTATATAAATTTTTCAATTCATCAAAATCGTTCACCGTTTAATTTCTTACCATTTTCTTTTATTTGTTGTTTCAATAAAATACTGAACTCAAATTACGGTATTACCTTCTTTGCGCATTGACACCATTGACTCCTCTACACTAATTCAAAACAGCTGATGGCCGTGTCTTGTTTTCTACTCATTTGTTTTAAAACAAAATGCATATTATTCATTTACTAATTCAGTTGCTTCTTGGATTTTATAGGAAAATAAATATAATTAATTTTTTTATATTAATAATTTAAAAGTGTGTATTTTTTATACAATATCATTGAAATTTAACAGGTTATGTCCTCTTTTGACTTTAAATATGAAATTTCATGTCGATACATTCATTACATCGGCAGTTATTGTTTTTTTTTAGTTGACCGAAGGGAAGGAAGGTTCAGGGGAGGTCAATTTAAAAACCCTAATAACTGCCAATGTAATGAATTTAACAACACAAAATGTACACGTCAAAGCACTGGCTCAACTCAGTCTATCTGGCAAGTAATATCTTAAAATCAGTTACAAAAATAATGTATACACCCTTAATCCCCAGGAACTTTGTACAGTCTGCAATAAAAATGAATTGGAAGACGGTATACGGTATACCACCTGTTAATATCCTGTCCGATATACTCCCCCATTAGAGGCCACTTCCTGCCTCAGAGTGTCAGTATAGACCGATCCAACTTTCATACATTACTCCTGGCCCATAATAACAATGATATCTCAAACATTTTCTATTATTTAATCAGCGCTCTGAAACTTAGATGATACATTAATAATGTATTTCAACTTCCTTATTATATTGATATTCAATTCCTAGATCCGCACTCCAAATTTACTCTCTTTGTTACATTATTAATATTAATTTGGTATTACTTATTTTTTTTAAACTTTCTTATTTATTTTTATTTATTTTGTTAAAGGTTCCTTTATATATGTCATTATTGTTCAGCTGATCAATATATAATTTGTATTCATTAAGAGTTTTTCTAAATTTTCTCTTAGACAGTAGCATTGTTTTTTTTTTTTAATTTACTGATTATTTTTGACTGTACCTAGTGTATAAGGGTAATGGTGAAGGAACCTTTCTGTAAAATTGTATTTTCTACAAAAATACAATAATATATTAAAAAATAAATAAATAAATAAATCAAAATATATATAATTTGTTTGGCCTTATGTACGATGCATATTAGTCATGACACTGTGTTATCAAAGTTATTGACGACATCCATGGGTCCAGAGAGGGAGTTCTATATTATCTACGAAATAAAACTCACTCCGGGACGGGATTCGAACCCGCAAAACATGGTGAGACCATGCGACTAGAGCCCTACGCTCTAGCCCGCACGGCCGCCACTCAATTGTATACGGGTGGTCCCTTTAAACAATAAAAATTATTATTATTATTACACAAAATGTAGTATGAGAATTTCGGAACACTATGTGTGTCAATACATGAATATTAGCGTAAATGGTTGTGAAGGGGGAACGAAAAGTTAATTGATTAACCCGTTCTGGGGAAGTACATTGCCGTAAGAACTTTTTTCTTCTATAGTTGAATCATATTTCACTGTATTATAATTTATTTAATATAATTTTCGAACTACTCAAACTTTCCTAATATTATGGTATTTTGGTAAAATTCCGGGAAGCACCCCACATACTTTTTACATAAAAAAATTGTATATATTATTGAAATGATGTAAACTTGTACAATGTTGATGTTGTGTTTTTGAAAAGTGAAAAGTTAGTTTTCTCCTGAAAAGCTGCAAACATCTCCCAAGGGTAACCTAAAGGTAATAAAACTCGAAGTCTGTTTTCTGTTCTATAGAAGCACTGCCGGGTCTGGTAAAGTTAGTCTAGTTTAAACCAGTCGTTTTCCAAACATCCTGCTTCTCCAGTGGTATAACTTTTCTGTTAGGATCTACATGTAGTTCAGGCTAAAACAAGAAGATCCAGAAAGAAGGGGTACAGTCATGTTCAGTCAAGAAGACTGTATTTAGTTATGGAGGAAACAGATATATTTTTTATATGAAATACAATTTTTTGAAGGTCGCCCATTTCGTTGACGCCCAATGTCGACCACCGTACTAAAGTGTCGTTTTGAAGTATATTTTGTCAGATGTTTGCATGATTAGCGCGAAAATGATTAGTCCTATCGAAATAATATCACTTAAAAAAATGTTCCTTATTAAATTTCTATTTAGCACCTATATAATATATTTCGATCACCCTCCCTTCTGACATTACTGGGTATAAGAAACTAATTTGTTGGCGATAGTGGTTTTCTTTGTTTCATTCTACGGCGTAGTTTTGAGAATGACTTTCATATACCCACTAATGCCAGTATGATATGAATTTGAGAGGGGAGAGACTGTAAAATGATCTGTACAAAGGTAGTTGGTATAAGAAATTCTAATTTTTCGTAAATCAAGAAAACTATATTTCGCGACCGTTTTCGGCTTGTATCTCACAAACTGGGAGGCCCATGAAAAATTGTGTTTGACCATTTTCCCGGCGGACCATTTTCGCACGGCCGGCAGAAGCAGGTACTGGGGCACAAAGCACCTCATTTATTAAAGAAAATAAAACAAAACGAAATAACTCAATATAAACAAAAACAGAGGGCGCCGGTAGCTCAGTGGTACGCGTGCTTGTATTCTGAGCTCAAGAACGTGGGTTCGAAACCCGACCGAGACCCTTGGTATATTTTATCTGGGAGGTAAAATAAACTTAAGCACGCCGTCCTTCGGATGGGACGTTAAGCAATGGTCCCGAGCCTGTACGATGTCAGGTACTTGTTAAAGACCCCTACCCTAGGTGAATAAAAATTTAGGGTAGGCAAAATTTAGGACTCCCTCAGTAGAGTCGGGCTCATGTCCACCAGAGTGACGAAAGAGCGCTCTGGTAGTAGGCGATATGACCTCGTAGTTAAAGCCCGGGCATGAGTCATAAAACCTAACCTATAAACAAAAACAAAAATAACTCAACATAAAACAAAACAAAAATACGTAAACACCAACGAGCAACAAAACACTTAAACCGACGAGGATGTACTGGCAGTGTATGACTCCGCAAGTTCCGTCGACGTCGTCCAACGGCGCGAGGATTTCCTTTGGGCCAGAAGTCCGGGTCAGGTTCGGCCGATATAGTGGGTCCCTGGTCGGCGGCGAGTTTGAGCACCGATGAATGGACCTTCAACACCGTTTCTCCATACCTAACGTTGAAGACGCCGCTACCGAGGTCCTCCGTTACGACGTAGGGTCCATTCGATTTGGGTTTGAATGTCCTCTTTTGAACCATATTTCTCACCAGGACGCGGTCTTCCACCTTGTAGGCACTCCTCCTGGAGAGTACCTCTCTTCTCCTGCTGTTCAGGTAACTGTCCTGGTTACGCCGCGCAACCTCCTGGAGCGAGGTCCTTTGCGGCTGACGAAACGGACGATGCGATGTGGACATAACAGGTTTCTTATACCAACCTGTTTTATACATATCGCTTTTCCCCTTCTCAAATTAATTGTATTCTGGACTAGGCATAAGAAAGTATGTCCTTGTCAAAATTAATTTGTACGATGCCAGCACATTACTTTCATATAATGCCAGTATGACATGAATTTGAGATGGGGAAGGAGAGTAATAAGTTCTCTTATTCTACAATATATTAGGATCGACATAAATGTCGATAAATATATATAAATTTATAAGAACCACAAATCATGCATTTAGTTGAGATCCAGTTCCAACTTCTCTCTGATTACCAAACTTTCTTTCCCAATGTGTAAAAACATCATACTGTTTTTGAAGGGTTCAACTTTCCTTTCTGTCCTGGAACAACTAATGTAATGGACAATATTAACTTTCTCGAGTTAGTCTAAACTTTTCCAGACTTCTATTCGAAAGATAATACATTTTATATAAAACGTTAAAAAAATTTTTATTTTAGGCAAATAAACTTTTTTTTCTATTGGCTTTTTACTCATTTTTTGTAGTAGAACTTCTATTTTCAGACATTTTCTGTTATTCAACACTATATACGAGTATAGTTTTCTCTTTTGTTATATTAAAATTATGACGATTTTAAATTTTTTTGGAAAAAGTTCTTGGTCCATATTTATGTCAAATTGGATTTTCAACAAAATGTGACACGAAAGAAGACCATGTTAACTTTTTTATACGTTATAATATAAGAAAGCATTCTGATCGTGCGAAATTACGTTTTCAACGGATTTTCAAGTTTCAAGGTCTCCTGAATACATTTTGACCATTGTCGCGGTTTGCAACATTCATACCGAAATCCGTCTTGAAATGTCGTTTTGAAACCATTTATTTAGAAGTTTGCTTGATTTAAGCAAAAACAGTTAGTCGTATCGAAAAATTGGTTCTTACGAAAAATGTTCCTTATTAAATTTCCAGCTAAACGAGATGCAAACAGATTTGAGATTATAATTTAATTTTGTAATTCGGAGGTTGGGAAACACGAAATTCCGTTGAAATTTCCGCATCAAATTTTCATTGCATAACTTCCCCTATACTTCGTTTAGCTGGGTTGTGTCTGTCTACACGAGAACTCCCGATAGAATTGATTTCCCGGTGATTCACAAAAGATTTTTTTCATTGCTCTTCTCTAGTTTGAAACCCTGCCGAGGGGCTCTGCGATATTCGCTGCGACATTAAGCGATTGTCTTGAGCCTTTGCTATTCCCAATGTAGAGTCAGGTCCACCAGAGTGACGATAGAACGCGAAAAATAATAAGTGGCGGGTATATTCTGTAAAAGTACAAGTAGGTATAGTCGCCAGACTTATACTAAATGTATGGTCGGGCTTTGTATAGCGAGTACATCAGTTGAGCAATAATCATCGATATTTTAGAGGACTCCACTACATATACAGTAGAGCGTCGATTATCCGAACGTTCAATCATCCGAACTGGCTTCATGGAAAAAAAAATCAAATTAGTTTTTCCATGAACTTCCATGAGGATAATTAATTCTTCGAAATAGCTTTGTTAACTGTGCAAGGGATATCAGTTTTTTGATGAATTCAGTTTGAAGGGGCAGACAGTCAATATTTGTTTACTAAGAACTAACTTGTATGTCTATGTATGTTATTTGTTCATTGGATTTTTTCACTGAATCCTTTTCCATTCGTATGGTCGGTTACCAGTCAATGCTCTCAGTTTCAAATCATTCATTGTGAGGTGTATATTGAATTAGTTAGTGATCACATATTTTAATTAAAACTTACAACGGAAATTATTATGCGGCTGAAGAAAGGTGAAACGGGTCAGGCATTAGCTATCAAGTTCCGTGTTGGTAAATCAACGATAACGGGAATTAAAAATAATTCTGATTCAATCACTAGGTATGCCCTTAATCTTGACAGTTAGGAGAGCAGTTCATATCGTGAAACTATGAAAAAACCGAAATCCGAATTGTTGGAAGATGCTGCATTCACTTGGTTTTTGCAAAAACAGGCTTCTGGGCCCATTTTGTGTGAAAAAGCAGTGGAATTAAACATGAAGCTTGGTGGTGACTCTTCATTCATCGCAAGTTCTGGATTGCTGAAAAATTTCGATTATCCGAATTTTTGATTATCCGAACCACCCCACACAATCGACGCTCTACCGTAGATCAGTAAGGATAGAGGAAATTCAACCCTCGGAAGCTAGAAGATTTGGTGGAGTCCGGGTCACGTAAAGTGAAGCTGGTGCTGTATATCATCTGAAGGAAAAGAGTTTTTCACATCTGGAAAAATGGAGGACGTTGGATAGAAATATCTCCTGTTTCAGGACAGCTTTTTGAGGAAAACCTTCCCCCTTTAGAACATCTGTGACAAAGGAAAGTTCTTATATTTCAGGAAAGAGAAGCCATGTATCAACATTTTCAAAGCAGCTTTTTAAGTTGTTTACTTGGTTTGTGACCTTCAAAGTTTCATATAAAAGAGTCCGAGGTCAATCGAATGCTCAAAAAGAAATTCTAAAGTAAAACGGTCAAGCGGTTTGGAAATTACAAAACGTTTTAGACCGTAGTAATTTCTTATAGAAATAAAATACGTTGTCTTCTCACGTATATCCGACCAAAACCGGCCTTCATCGCAACTGAGTCATCATCAGTGGCACATCTATGCATACATACAAAAAATATATATGGTGAACTAACAAAAACATTAAAACTACCCTCAACACAATAAAATGAAACTAGCTCATCACCCATATAGTACGGTGTCTAAAGGAGCACTGGGTAATGGCTGAAAGGAGGATGCTAGGTGTATTCACTCACTCTATACATGTAAATAAATACTTATTCATTCGAAAATAATATTATATACACAATAAATTAAATAAATATATTTTAATAATAATAAATAAATATTTATGCAAATATTTGACAACCAAATACAATATTAGTAACGTAAAGTTAGTTAGTTATTATGATTCATGCCCGGGCTTAACTATAAGGTCATATCGCCTATAAATATATATATATATATATATAAATTTCGCTCTCTCTAAATTTTGCCTACCATAAATTTGTATTCACATATATAGGGGATATTTCGTAATGGGTCAGAAATTTTATATTGAGTTTCCAATTGATTTTCATGTTTTCTAAATCTCTGATTCCAAAAATGAAAAAAAATTAATAAAACAATTCTGTCTGTGAACACATATTCCTTCTAAAACTTAGTTGATCAATTAGCATTGGGGAACTACAATCACCAACAACTTTAACATAGTCCTTCTAAAACTTAGTTGATCAATTAGCGCTGGGGAAGTACAATCACCAACAACTTTACCATAGTCCTTCTAAAACTTAGTTGATCAATTAGCGCTGGGGAAGTACAATCACCAACACCTTTACCATAGTCCTTCTAAAACTTAGTTGATCAATCAGCGCTGGGGAAGTACAATCACCAACAACTTTACCATAGTCCTTCTAAAACTTAGTTGATCAATTAGCGCTGGGGAAGTACATTCACCAACAACTTTTCCATGGTCCTCCTAAAACTTAGTTGATCAATTAGCGCTGGGGAAGTACAATCACCAACAACTTTTCCATGGTCCTCCTAAAACTTAGTTGATCAATTAGCGCTGGGGAAGTACAATCACCAACAACTTTACCATAGTCCTTCTAAAACTTAGTTGATCAATTAGCGCTGGGGAAGTACATTCACCAACAACTTTTCCATGGTCCTCCTAAAACTTAGTTGATCAATTAGCGCTGGGTAAGTACAATCACCAACAACTTTTCCATAGTCCTCCTAAAACTTATTTAATCTAGAATTAGAAGCTCTGTTCAAACTTTCCAAAGCCGACTGACAGCTGACATGGCAAAGTTCCGGGCAGCTCCAATCCACTCATTTTTTCTTTTTGGATTAGATGGATAGAAAATATTATATTTCAATGAAAACTCAATATCGAATTTTTGACAGACTATTAGGAAGAAATTTTTTATCTCCAGATTCGTGCACATTCTTGTAATCCAAGTCCCCCAAAAATAAGTGCCGGACTTTTAAATTTTATTAAATTAAACATATGCATTTCGAATAAGTTCAAGAGAATATATCTTCAACTTTTTCTGCTGAAAAAAATAAGGGAGGGAGCATAAAGAATGCCGACTTCTAGATTCCAAATATCAAAAATTAAATTTCTGTGTGTCTGTGAATGGTTAATTCAAGGCTCCCTATTCCTTTAGAATAGGGAAATCCTCAAATAAATTTAATTTTGCTGGAGCTTCCTAATTATTGGACAAGCACATGATAGGGAAACGGAGAACAAAATTATAGGGGACCAAAATAATAATAATACTGAGAACAATGTAAACAAATAATATATTATAAGAAAAAAAAAAAATATATATATATATACATATATATATATATATATATGTATATATATATATATATATTCAATGACGCAAAAAAAAAAAAAAATCTTGTTAATCAAAATAAAATTAAAAATTAACGAGTTTAAAAAGAAATTTTTATCAAATATGTCAAAAAGATTGGGTAAATAATTATTATTTATAGTCGGACAAATCGAATCTATAATAAAAACAAACAGAATATCAATTCTTAAAAGAAAAGAAAGGTATCTATGTATATATAAATTTATATTGTTAAAAAATAATCACTGAAAGTAATATAATAAAAAATATAATCGACTATGTACAACGAAAGTAGTTCCGTAAGAAACTATGTTTGAATACCTCATATGTAATTGAAACTGAGAATATTAACGTGAGCTCACGATGAAAATAAAAATAAAATGATAAATATCTTTATGTTGACAACAGTGTGGTGACAATATTGAAATTGAAATACAAACAAAAATGATGATATTCCAAGGATGATGGAACCCGAAGAACGGTGAGATCAGAAGAACGAAGCTCATCGGACGAACGGGGACACAGGCAGATAGCAAGTCCAAATAGAAGTTCAAGAAAACCAAAAAAGGAGGAGGGCAATAATAAAATAGGGCAATGAATCGAAACTTAAAATAGGTCCACTCTCTGGCAACTATAGCATGGGACTGGCTGGGGCTAAGTATCGGACTCAGAGAGGGATTAGCCGTGTGTTTACATTATGAACCTTGTTGACTAAACAGTGAACACGAAAAATCCTGATAGAATGAATGTACCAGCACAAAATTTTATATGTGACTCTAACGACGACAATTATTGATTTTTTAGTCAAATTGACCAAAGGGGAGAATAATAAGAAGGGGATTAGGGGGAGGCTTAACTCAAAAAGTCTAATAAGCCTTTGTAATGTATGTATCGACACAAATCATATGTGAATTCAAAACCTCATAAAGACGACAGGTTAATTTCCAGCGTAATCTGGAATAGGGAAGTTGGGATCTCAAAAAACTCAATAACTGCCGATATAATGAATGTATCGACATAAAATTTCATACTTAAAGTCAAAACTCAACCTATCAAATTTCAGCGATATCGGCCGTAGGAAAGGGGAGGGGGCTCAATTCAAAAAACCCTAATAATCGCCGATGTAATGAATTTATCGACAAAAAATTTGATATGAGGTTTTAGGAATCCCAATGTAAGTCAACTCTTGTCTATTAGCGCAAACGGTCGACTGGTTTCAAAGTGGAAGCGAAAAGTTAATAGATTAATTCGTTCTGGAGAAGTACATTGTCGATGAATCACTTAAAACTTTATTAGTTTAGAGAAACGAGTTCTTAAAAAAACAAAAAAAGACAGACTTTATTCAATTTTTTTTTTTTGTCCCCAAACCCTAGTTCATTTTTCTCTTCTTTTTAAGGAGATAATCCGGGAGGATTCCAGATATGAATGTCTATATCTTCATACTGTCAGTAACAGCCCATACTACCATCCTATAATCCGGTCAAAAAGATTGTAAGTCCTATATATCTCTTCTCTTCCACCCATAAATAAGAGCAAGGTAATTCATTTATTTTTCTCTGACTTTTTTATTTTCCCCATTTTCCATTATTCTTACTAAATTTATACCACAGAAGGAGAAGAGCCAAAACGGAAAGATTGCCGACTAAATCATCCATCTTTGTCCATTTTCCAATGTAAATTATCATGATAAATAAGATGATAATCGATGCATAACTAGAGAATTTTTTTAAAATTATTTACTTGCTATCCTTGAGGTTTGAACGTCTGGGGCTTCGATCAAGTCTGGCTTGCCGTCAGAAAAGTGCTATAATCGTAGAATCCACTTTCCGGCAACCCAGATTTTTTCTTTTTAATTCTGAAATAGCATTGGTTCAAGAATTTTCAAAATGTGGAAAGTCATTAATATTGTTGTGACATTTTTTTTTATATGGTCAGATGGTGAAAAATTGTAGAAAAAAACGTTTAAATCAAAAGACGCCGGTAGCTATTTTGTGATAGTTTCGCCCTGATGACAATAACGTCTTGTACGTCCACCTATGTTCAATAGAACCGTCTGCATCGTTTGCAGACGATTGAACAATAGAATCAGTTGAATTCATGGAGGCTTAGTTTTTACCTCAATTTCTTGTTATACGACTTCCTGATTCAAAAACGAAAGCGATTCCTCATCCTTCAATCCTCCTTGAGTAGAGAAAATGGCGGGCGTCCCTCAAGTAGTATCCTTGTTCCTATTTTGTACACAGTTTCTGATTCTGTTTCTACAATCCTTTCTGATTTAGAGTGCTTACGAAGTTCGGATCACACGACAGACGCATAGACATCATCGCCATTTCCTTAATTTCTTAACATTTTATATATTTCCTTTCAGGGATGTTTCGATGTCAAACCTATAATCGAATTTGGGTCCAGCTTGTCGATTCTACCATTGCTTTTTTTTTTACTTCGCCAGCTATATGAAGTATAGAGGATGATATATAATCGATGCTGAGTTTCCACCAGATAACCCTGTTTTCCGGCTCCTGATTCCAAAAATTTAAAAAAAAAAAAAATGTCCTGAATGTCTATGTGTCTGTGAACACTATAACATTCGAAAGAATGAATGTATTCTCATGAAATTTTATATGCTGACCTCCTTAAAGACAATACTTATTGATTTTCAGCCAAATCGGCCAAAAGGAGAGAGGGAGGGAATCAATTTTTTGATAGGATTAACTGTTTTTTGCGTAAATCAAGCTATCGTCTAAAAAAATGGGTTTTGAAATGTAAATTCAAAATCATGGCCAAAATGTAACTCGATCTAAGTTAGCATAAGCGACACATTTCATCTCACATTTCAAATTTCTTGCTTTATTGAGTTGGAGCGCTTAAAAGCTCCAATCACATACACACAGACAGAGGCACAGATATCGCAAAAATGGTCAAAACGTGTTCGGAATTTTCCACAATTACAATACTTCCTCATACTAGAGGGTTAAGAAAGCAAAAATAAATAATGAACCAGTCTGTGACATCAGTTCATTATTTCTGGACATTAAAATAATAACGATTTTTATAAAACTTATTTTGGTAAGAAACCGCTCTGGTAACACCGTAATCTTCAAGGTCTGCCGCCAAAGTTAGCCTTAAGTCTGTGAAACACTTAAGTAAGTTCAAGGAGAAGTTTAAGATAGGAAGGAAGAGTTAGTCTTGAGGAAGCCGTAAATATCATAAACTTTATGTGGAAGGAAGATCGAGACCAAGTCACCCTCACTCGCTCCCTCGCTCACTCGCTCCCTCGCTCTCTCGTTCACTCTTTCTCTCTAGTACACACAATACAAAAACTCATCCACTATTAAATTGATTTGTGTACAGTATATCTGAAAAGAAGCGCTGGACATGATATAATTGAGCAGTTCTCCTCCTCAATTCCAGAGAGGGGGTAAGCATGTCATCCCTGACGCATTCCATGCTGCCAGTTGTGACTCAGAGATGGGGAATAACATATTTGTCCCCATTCATGAAATTTCATTCTATTGGGAGTCCTCGACACACAGAATATTACTTCCCTAGCTACACGAAGTATAGGGGAAGTTATGTTATCGATCAAAAACTCGATGTCAAGTTTTCAACGGAATTTTATGTTTTCCGACCTCTAGATTTCAAATATGAAAAACGAGGCTTCAAAACTCCAATAACTGCCGTTGTAACGAATGTATCGTCACATAATTTCATTTACGCATTCAAAACTCCTTAAGGACGACACTTATTAATTTGCAGCAGAACCATGGAAAGAATTTATCGGCACAAAACGACTGTTAACACTTCCACAACTCTCCTTAGACTGTTAACACTTCCACAACTCTCTTTAGACTGTTAACACTCCCACAACTCTTTTTAGACTGTTAACACTTCCACAACTCTCTTTAGACTCTTAACACTTCCACAACTCACCTTAGACTTTGTCTTGACTATATAAACACCTGATCGCTTTTGAACAAAATGCGACTGGTCCATCTTTATACGTTAGGTTTTATGACTCATGCCCGGGCTTTAACTACGCGGTCATATCACCTACTACCAGAGCGCTCTTTCGTCACTCTGGTGGACATGAGCCCAACTCTACTGTGGGAGTCCTAAATTTTGCCTACTCTAAATGTTTATCCCCCTAGGGTAAGGATCTTTAACAAGTACCTGACATCGTATAGGCTCGAGACCTTCGCTTAACGTCCCTTCCGAAGGACGGCGTGCTTAAGTTTATTTTAACTCCCAGATATAATAAACCAAGGGCCTCGGCCGGGTTTCGAACCCAAGATCTTGAGCTCAGAAGACAAGCACGCATACCACTGAGCTACCGGCGCCCTCTTCATCTTTGTATATTTATTCACTAATTAATTTACTACTTAACTCCTAACATTTAAAAATCAACAATTTGGCGATCCTCTTCATCAAAATAATAATAATTGACCCTGTAATATTTTAATAATCATGTGTAATTGTCTACATCACACTCCAATTATTGTTAACTAAATTTATTTTGGTTTCTTGTTATTTTCACGTTTTCAAATATATCCTCAGTTGGTCAATATTGTTAGAATAGGGATTTCCTTCCCCTAGGGAGGAGGATCCCTCCTACCCCAGGTACTCTTAAGTTAATATAAATATGTTTGCCTAACTCATATCTCCATTATTGTTGAACCTTGCGCTGACGATGGTGTAAGCCGAAACCGGTACACATTTATGTACATGTATGTGGAATCAGACAATATAAGTGTTCAATAAAAAAGTGCTTTATGTATCATCTTTTTAATTTTACTTCTCTATAATATTGTCCAAAGTCTGCTGCAAAATTATGTTCTAAAATTTTCTAGTTAAGGTTACATGTTCATAAAAGGAATGGAGAGTTTAAGATAAAAAAAACATTGCAAAAACTCTGGGGAAATCAAAGAGAATGTAACAGATGAGTTTTAAACATTTTTTGGGGGGAAAAAAACAAGAAGAGGCTAATTAGATAAGTAGTTTGAAGTTGAGCAACTTTGGGGTAATTTGAAACAAGCCCCAAAACTTACTGATCCCAGCCCTCGTCTCAAGTGAAACTTCCCCATTCGGAAATGTTCGACATGATGATGGAGTTTGATGTTTGATCTCACAAATTGAAAAGTTTCTTCAGTAAACATGGGAAATGTGCAATTTTGGCAGTTAATTATCTGTAGAGGTTTATTGAATGCTTAAAGAATAAAGAAATGAGTTGTCGGTGAATCACCCGGCATTGTACTTCCCCAGAAGGAATTAATGAACTGGGTATTCGTTCACTCTCTAACACCAAATGGTCATTTGGGCTAAAAATCTATAGTTGACTTATATACATGAATTACATTATGTGCTCATTGGGTTTTGACTGTAATTACCAAATTGGATGTTGGTACATTGTTAATAAATAACATAGACTAGATTTAAGAAAAAAAATATATATATAGGTATATAATATATATTAAATAGGGCGCCGGTTGCTCAGTGGTATGCGTGCTTGCATTCTGATTCATAACCCGGCCGAGGCCCTTAGTTTATTTTATCTGGAAGGTAAAATAAACTGAAGCACGCCGTCCTTCGGATGGGACGTTAAGCGATGGTCCCAAGCCTGTACGATGTAAGGTACTCGTTAAAGACCCCTGCCCTAGGTGAATAAAAATTTAGGACTCCCACAGTAGAGTCGGGCTCATGTCCACCAGAGTGAAGAAAGAGCGCTCTAGTAGTAGGCGATATGACATCGTAGTTAAAGTCCGGGTATGAGTCATAACAACTAACTAAATATATACAGTAGAACCTCGATTATCCGGAGTAACGGGGGGGGGGGGGGGGGGGGGGGAGAAGTCGCACGGATAAAAGGAAACCACGGTTAATCGAGACACTTTTTATTTAACGAATTACATATGTGTGTACATTGTCATGTTATGTTTGTTTTTTGCGGTTTGAAATGATTTTCCTTACTTCAGTTATAATTTTTCTCAAATCCATGACGTCATGGAAGTCAACTTTTTCCTGTTGGCAGAAGTTGAGGAGGACATGAACTGGTTCCATTGCTTGACTTGTCTCAATGTTTTCTTCTTTAGCGCCAAGACTGTCATCATTGTCACTCTACTGTGTCTCTAAGTTTCTAGGAACCTATACTTACTGCCTACACACCACGGTTAATCTCGAACACGGATAATAGAGACAGGGTTAATTGAGGTTCCACTGTATATATAATTAATTTCAAATATAAGGGCCAGTCGGCTTAGTTATAAGAAAAACAAAAATTAACTCTCCTGATCTGGAGGGGAGAACGTGGAAGATGGGCTGATCAACTGATCTCCAAACAAGGCCGAGAAGATCTGGGAGTAGGCTGAGGACGTCGTCACACGAGATGAGTCAGATACCAGACTTCTGAGGTTCACAGAAAAGCGATCCGGGTTGACGAGAGAAGTCGACAGGTTGGTGGCCTTGAGGAGTGCCCTGATGTCAACAGGCTGAAGGACCATGGAAGACTCTGTCCAACACTGTCCAGCGGTCATAGAACGAACCACATAATATTATTGTTAAAATGATCAGTTTATGTAAAATGAAACTTAATAATAAATTACAGAAATAATATTGACAATAATTGTAACTATAATAATAATTGTTATTATTATTATAGTTAATTAAAATAAACATAAAAGATATACCTGTAACAAAATCAAAATGAACTAAATGTTGCGCTACCATACATTATATCGATAGTTATTGCGTTGTTCCTCTCTTTCTGATTCTCTTTCTCCTTCTGCTGATTCCGCTCAAAATTTGAATGTTTTGTCCTTATGAGATTTTGAATTCTGGGTCGATATATTCATTACAATGGCAATTATTAGAATTTCTGAGTTTAGCCTCCCCCCTAATCATCCCTTTCTTTTGGTCGATTTAGCTGAAAATCGATAGGTGTTATCGTTAGAGGCTTCTGAATTCATATATAAAATTTCGTATTGAAACATTCATTCTATCGAGAGTTATCGTGTTCACAGACAGACGGAAAAACATGTTTTTTTTTTCGTTTTTGGAATCTAGAGGTTGGAAAACATGAAATTCCGTTGAAAACTCCACATCGAATTTTCCTTCCTTGGGAATTAAAAAACTAAACTTTGAAATCCGAGCCAGAGTTTATCAGCGAAGCAATTCTTCAGAGAAGCTTAGGAAGACAAATAACCAAAGACTGATTATAAGAACATTGAAAAATGAATAGGATCAATCGTACGTCAACAAACTCAATATCAGCTAATTAATATCAGTCATTGGAGGGCTTAAACCATCGTCTGATAAAGCCCCTGGGGGACCTGGAGTGTCGGGTGTCGCTACTCATGTTGCAAGAACACCCATGGGACCTCCTCATGATGTCTCATTGTTAGTTGGCACATGGGTAGCTCATATCTCATACAGAGGCAGATCCTAGAAATGGAATAGTCCCCTCATTAACTAGAAGGCCGTGTATTCCCCAGCTCCACATAGAATGAATATAATCACTATACTTTATATTCATTAAGACATTTCAGCCAAATAAGAAAAATTTAATCTCTATTCGATCTAAAAAATACATTTTATGGGAAGGAGTTCAGCCAAGTCTATATAAATAAATGAGAAAAAATAAAAATACAATAAAAACTTATATTCTGAGTAGAAACAAATAGATAAACAAGTCAGAAAAGTTCCATAATATTAGATATAGATTTCCTGGATAGCCTGATGGCAAAAATCATAGAAAAAAGTTTAAATATAAATTTTGTAGATAGCTTTGCCCTGAAGATGACATCTTGTATATTCAATAGGTTCGACGGCATCGTTTGCAGAAAGTTGAACAATGAGAAATGAATTTCTGGGACCGGCCGTTAGAATCCCCTTCACCCGCCAAATTCCAAGTCCCGCCGAGCTCTTTCAATGAAATCTTGAATTTTTCTTTGCGTTTGCCTTTAAGTGTGCCTGTCAGTTTTCTCTACAACTTTTACTTAAAGATATTTTTGAGTGATCTTATTTTTCGTATGATTTTGGTCAAAATCTGATTTAATCTATATTAGCACTTGTCACACATACATATCACAAAGGCACTGGTAGCTCAGTGCTTGCTTAATGAGCTCAAGATCGCGGGTTCGAAACCCGGCCGAGGTACTTTGGTTTTTTATCTTCGAGTTGAAAAAACCTTGAGCACGCCGTCCTCCGAATGGGCCGTTAAATGATCGTCCCCGAGTCTGTACGATGTCAGGTACTCTCTAAAGTACCCTACTCTAGATGAATAAAAATTTAATGTAGGGTCAAAAGAGCGCTCTGATAGTAGGCGATATGATCTCGAAGTTGAAAGCCCGAGCATGAGTCACAATAACTATCTAACTCTACACATCATTGCAAGGATGGAAGACCATAATGTGCCAAAGATGACATTACTAGAGGAAATCCACGGGTCCAGACGTGTTGAGAGGCAGAAGCTACGTTGGCTGGACGGTGTTGCGCATGATGCGAGGATCCTACTTGGAGTCAGGAACTGGAGGGCAGCTGCACAGGACTGAGACGACTGGCGCAGGCTAATCCAGGAGGCCTTGGCTTAGAGATGAGTTGTTGCACCGATGATGATGATGATGACACATCATTGCTACAATCGTTTCTAAGTTAGAGTGCTCACAAAGTTATAGAGAGTCATCATCGGAAAACTCACTAAAACGTGTTCAAGGGACCTTGAAACGAGAAATTCCAATGAAAACTCGATCTCAGATTTACGCACATTTATAATACTTCCTTATACTAAAGGATATACGTAAGTAAAAATTCATATGAGATAAGATGTTGTGGGACGAAATTTCTCATAGAAATAAAGGACGTTGTCTTCCCACTGTTTTATTTTACACAAGAACCAGTTTTCGACGCAACAGCGTCATCATGTGGCTCATCTATCATAGAATAACAAAATGTACAAATAATGAAAAGTAAAAATAACTCTTAAAGCATCTCTTAGAGCTATGCCAGTTGTCCTTTAACCGCTGAGCTGTGTGGTTGGGGTAAGTAAGTTTATAATTTTTATCTTGTTACTCTGTACCCTGATGCTTTAAGAGTGGTTTAAGTAGATGAACCACTGATAATGACGCTGTTGCGTCGAAAACCGGTTCTGGTCTAAAATAAAAAGTGGGAAGACGTCTTTCATTTTTATGAGAAAGCAAAAATTACTCTCTCTTGAAGGACCGATGGTACGCTTCACCAGCATGATGACTTTCTCCATTGTCATTTCGCACGAACTACAAATTTCATAAAGTAAGTGGTGAATCGTGCGGCACAATATTTCCATGAGAAATTTCATTTGATAAATTTAACTTCATAAATCAACATTAAACAAAGATTGTCTCCAGCAGACAGATCGAGTAGCCGTAATACTAAAGTGGGTGACGTATTCTTATAGAAGTCACGTATTCGTTTTCATTTCCTTCAAAAGGGTTTATTGTACGATAAACATTTGTATGCCAGTACTCGGCGCACGTCTCTACTTGGAACGAGTCTCATTCTTAAAACCTATTGTTTGTCATCCAAATCAACCCAAAAGCAGGGGGCGATTAGGGGTGAGGCTTACCATAAAAGCACTAATAACTGCCGATAGAATGAATGTATCGACAGAAACTTTTATGTGTGTGGCCAAAATATAAGGACCATACATATCGATTTTCAGCTAAATCGGCAAAATGGGAGGGGGGTTTAGGGGAAAGACCTAACTCGAAACTCTAATAACTGTCGTTGTAATGAAAATATCTACATAAAATTTCATATGTGAATTCATAA
Organism: Aradus depressus; assembly: GCA_963662175.1. Classification (NCBI taxonomy): domain Eukaryota; kingdom Metazoa; phylum Arthropoda; class Insecta; order Hemiptera; family Aradidae; genus Aradus; species Aradus depressus. The sequence continues at coordinate 37,739,237 of OY759219.1, read as the reverse complement.
CCACATAAGGAGCTGAAGGGAAGCGAGCTTAATTCAAAAACCCCAATAACTGCCGATGTAATGAATGTATAGACTTGAAATTTCATAATTAAAGTCGAAACTCAACGGTGACCTGTCAAATTGCATCGATATCGGTTGAAGGGAAGGGGGGTTTCAGAGGAGGGGTCTCAATCCTAAAACAACAATAACTGCCGATGTAATGAAGGTATCGACTTGAAATATCATAATTAATGTCGAAATTCAACGAGGACATTACCCTGCAAATTTCATCGATATCAGTTGAAGGGAAGGGGGGTTTCAGAGGAGGGGTCTCAATTCAAAAACCCCAATAACTGCCGATGTAATGAATGTATCGACTTGAAATTTCATAAATAAAGTACTTGTCAAATTTCATCGATATTGGTTGAAGGAAGGGAAGGGGGTTTCAGCTGAGGGGGCTCAATTCAAAAACTCGTATAACGGTATATGTAAAGAATTTATAGCACAAAATGTAGTATGAGGATTTAGAAGCCCTTTTGGAGAGGGAGCGAAAAGTTAATTGATTAATTCGTTCTGGGGAAGTACATTGCTGGTGATTCACCAATTGTTTTTTCTTCAAATTTTTGGATTAGGTACTTAAAACTCCGGTGAAAAAATAACTTCTCCGATACATCCCCCGTATAACTGGCGAGATCCAATTAATGTAACGACATTAGTTCTCTTTTTATAGTACCTACTTTTTAAACATTATTAAGGCAACAAAATGTCCGTCATCCTTTAAAATGTCTTTAAATGTTTTAAAACCTCTTTAACTTTACTGAAATACCCCCTAAAGCTGTTTTGAACGATTTTAGGATCAATAGGATTCGATATAAAAAGTAATACATTAAGACAGCTTATAAATTAGATACTTAAATTGTTATTAGCACTTAGATTCGGTCACATATGTCATTAGTAATAGCTATAACAGTAAAAATATATGTGGCCATTACAGGAGTTTCTTATACCAACCACTTTTATACAAATCTTAAACATATATGACTAATTCATGCTAGAGAAGTACATTGGCGCTGATTCACTCTCGATTTTTTTTTTTTTTTCGATACATTCATTCCATCGAAAGTTTATTATCCCTCTCTCTTGGGACTTTTTCTTGGAAAATTAATAGGTGTTGACTTAGTGGGGTTTTGAATTTAAATTTAAAATTACAAGACGATAGAAAGTTTTGAGCTGTTCGCGATTCCATAACTTCTCATCATTTTTAGTCTTTATTATTAAACTTAGTTGATTAATTCATGCTGGCGAAGTATATTGCCATTGAGTCACCGACTATTTTTTTTTTTTTTTTCATTTCTGGAATTAAGGAACAGACCAGAAAACAAGAAATTCCACGGGAAAAATTAATACCAAATTTTTAACAGATTACATAACTTTCTCTATACTTTTGTATTTTACCAAACTACGGAGAAATATACCACCGATTTCCAACACCGATCAAAACTGTCTGTGTCTTGTATCTCTCACCTCACTTTCTGTTTTTGAGCACGATGTTCTTCGGATGGGCCCGAGCCTGTACGATGTCAGGTTACTCGTTGAGGATCCCTACCCAAAGTGAATAAACCTAGGTAGGTGAAATTTTGGACTCACATAGTACAGTCGGGCTCATGTCCACCAGAGCAGTGGAGCTAGTGGGCGAGATGGCCGCCTCATAGACTTAATAAAATTAATAATAATAGGTAATTAAAAATAAAATAAACATATATTATTACATTTCCTGTAGAAATTGTTTGCTGGCTGGTCTTCTACTAAATGTTGCTTTCTACAGTAGTCTCCGAAAAGGGCCCTAATAAAAATGTATATAAAAGTTTATGAAGTGCAATTTTGAGGAAAGTGCACATATCAAAAAAATTTCAATTATTAATTATTTTATTTGGATTTCTTTTAAAATATATACATATATATAATCTAAGATGCCATAAAATTTTTCTAAATTTGCTATAATGTTCAATCAAATTCAAAGGTATTTTCTTATTTGGTTGACAAGGAAAATGAATAGCATAGAATAAGAGAACAAATATTTGAGTTTATTTATCTAAACCTACATTATAAATAAAATCAAAATATCAATATCAAATAAAAAAATAAAAAACCACTTACAATAAAAATCTTACACACTAATTTCTACATCAACTTTAGTCTCTTTTCTTTAATATAAATACTTAACTCACATTATAAAAAAAAGAATAACTTTGGAAAATAAAAAATTAAATTATGTACAAAATTCTTACAAACCAATTTTCTAAAACTACATCAATTTCTTTTTTTTTTTTGTGGCCACTCTTTAAAATTGTTATACTGGGCTTATATATATATATAATAATAATAATAATAATAATAATAATAATAGCCTTTTTATTTCTTCTTTAGTATAATAGTATAACAATAGTATTTCTAGATATTTATATAAATTGGAAACTAGGCCCATCTTTGGGCATAGGCCTCTCCCATTTTCTTCCATGCACTCCTGTCCCAGGCCGACCTGTGCCAGAGACTCCCCACTGTCCTGTCCAGATCGTCCCGCCACCGCACCAGTTGTCTTCCTCTTCTTCTCTTCAGGTATATCGGGTACCACTCTGTCATCCTCTTGGCCCATCTTCCTTCTTCCATCCTCGCCACATGTCCTGCCCATTTCCACTTTTGTTGCAGCACCACTTCCTTCACGTCCCGTACTCCTGTCTTTTTTCTTATTTCGGAGTTCCGTATTTTATCCTTTTTCTTAATTCCCAGCATGCTTCTCTCCATTGCTCTTTGAGTAACCTCTAAGCTCCTCAGCACATCTTGGGAGAGAGCCCACGTTTGGGATCCGTACGTTAGACAAGGAGTGATGCAGCAGTCGAACACCTTTTTCTTCAGGTCCATGGCCATTCTGCTTTTGAAGATATATTTGTAGGACCAATATTTCTTCCATCCATATATATATATATATATAAATAAAAAACCACTTACACATATATATATAAATAAATAAAAAGTACCTTCTATTGTAGCTCACTCTTTATTTGTCCTTGGCTTATCTCCGTACTTCAACTTTAACACTACATGACGTGTCTTGCTTCATCTCTCTCACTCGAACTGTGTGAACCTTAGCACCACTCTCCTTCGACTCTGCTCGTCTATATAAAACAGCTGATCGCAGGCATTTGTTCTTATCGTTGGTTGTTCTCCATTCATTGTTTAAACAAAAGCGAATGGTCCATCTTTGTAAATTTATATTCACTAATTAATGTCCTAATAGCTGTTTTTATAAAAAAAAAATCAAAACTTTTTCGATTCTTTTCTAAAAAAAAAAAATAATAAATAATTATAGAATATTTTAATAATTATAATGTCGCACACCTGCTAGAAGAGGGTTACATCTCGAAAAGCTTCGTTTTTCAGGAGACGCCGACAAAGATTTCCGAAAAAATGAAGTCTGAATTCCGACATTATTTTGTACCTTTTGAAACAACAATCAGATATTATCACTTCCTGTGCACCAATTGCTTAGTGAAATAAGGTTTCTAAATCAAAGTGAATTTAAAATGTACCCTCTTCTGCAATCGAATTATTGGTCATGGCTGAGAGTTTAAGTCGAAGAGGAAAAATATTTTTCAACATTCAAAGTTTGTATAGCTTTTTCAGTCTTTCGTCAGTAGTAAATAATCACTTCTAGATTTTGAACTTAAAGTACAAAATTTTCTCACAATCACCTGACATCAGTAGTAAAAAACAATAAAAAAAATAATCGTATTATTGAATTACAAACTTTATTCAGACTTCAAAGTTGGTAAACTTTTCGGTCCCAAACAAAACGAGGCCTGTTAAACATAGGAACTTTCCCTATAATCACAAAAATGGATAGTACTTAAGTATTGGGCAATTCGAAGTACTCACTACGAATTAGTAGCATTAGTACAGGACTCAAAACCTTGATAATAATTATCAAGGTTTTGAGTCCTGTACTAATGCTTTTATCTCTACCCAATTTTCCAAAATGTCTTCAAATGGCTCGCGTTCAGAAGGATCTCGAAGAGGGTAACATGTTGGATACAACCGTCTTGGTGGCGCGTTCTCTTCCAAGGTCAACATATAACTGAGCCCCCTAAACTTGAACCCCCTCTTCGATCACAAGATTCCACCCAACACCATTCATAGAAGAGGGCAACTACTGCTCTCTACCGAGAACCGCTTGAATTAGGCTTATGTCCGTATTCCAGCAGAATGAACGGCCTTGGACCATAATGGCTCCATTAGCTCAAAACTGAAAATTCGGGAGATATAACCCTCTTCTAGCAGGTGTGCGATATGTGTATTTTTTACATCACACCGTGCGTTAGTCATAACAACTAACATTCTGTTTTTACCAATCACATGTGTTATTTGAATATATATTTTTAATAATAATATTATATATCAAATAACATGTGGCTACGCCACACTTTGCATAGCTGTGGAAGTACAAAATGTTGAATATCGGAGAGATAGGCCCCTTCGAATCTTGTTACGTCATTAGTGTAGGAAATATTTCAAATATAGCCCCAGAATAGAGCGGGGGGGGGGGGGGGGGGGGCTCCAATTTGGTAGAAATTTATCGGGAATTGTGAAATACATCTGGGAGATAGGTAATGTGAGACAAGGAGGCAAGACTATGCCAAGAATGTTCCCCAGATCGGGGAATCGGTAACTCTTCCAAGGAAAATCTCCAAAATTCAATAATGTACCTACCGTTATTTGGAGCTTCCAGAGGTTCCCAGTTCTAACACTAAATTATTGCCTCTTGGAGCTGCCTTTAATAATTTGATCTTGGATAATAAGAAACGCTTTGTATTATTACACGAAGAAAATAATTAGAAAGCAATAATTAGCTTCAGGAATAGAAAATTATTATTTGTGATGTAAACAATTTTACACACATTGAGATTATTAATATAATATTATTATAAAATCAATTATTATTATTTGTATAAAAACAGCTGTTAGAAGTGAAGTAACTTAATTAGTGAATATACAAAGATGGAGTCGCATTTTGTTTTAAAACGAAATGTGAACAACCAATGAATGGAGAGCAAAATACGACGATCAGCTGTCTCAAATAGTGAAAAACAGTCTAAGGAGAGATGTGAAGGTGGACAGTCTAGAGAGAGAAGTGTTTTTAGACTTAAGGTATAGTGGAACCACGTAGGAGTGAAATAGATGCGCAAAGGTACTTTTATTTATTTATATGTTTATATGCCTAAAATAACATTGATATAAATAATGGTCAATAATAAAACAGAAAAAAGACTGATATAGTTTTAAGTAATTAGTTTGTAATTTTTTTTTTTAAATGTTAATAATCTAATTTCTTTTTTTGATATTGATATTCTGTATTTATTCAAAATGTAGGTTAAGTGAAATAAACCCAAATATTTGTTCTCTTATTCTATGTTCTTCATTTTCACTGTGAACCCAGTAAGATAATTTATACCTTTGGATTAGATTGGACATTTTTTTTGAAAATTAAGGAAAACAATATGTCAACCCTTTAGAAAATGTAGAAGAAATCCGAATGAAAAGTTTGTTAATTGAAATTTTTTTAAATACATGCACTTTCTTCAAAATTGCACGTCTTGAACTTTCAATATCTTATCAACAGGAAATGTGGTAATTTTATTATATTTTATATTTATTATTAATTTTATTATTTATATATTTAATTTATTTAACACCATTTTTTTTTAATTATCACATATTATTATTAAAATATTCTCCGGACTGGAAATCATTTAATTCCCCAGCTAAACGAAGTGTAATAAACATTTAAATGTTTCGTCCTTATGAGTCTTTGAATTTACACATGAAATAGTTTATCAATACATTAACTACATCGGTAGTTATTACAGTATTTGTGTTGAGCCACGTTCTCGATACAGATATAAAATTTAATGTGAAGATGGCTGATGTAGTGACAAGTGATTATTTCAGAGGTTGTCAAATAAGATGTAATCTGACCTCTCACAGATTTTTATTAGTACTAGCTAGTCAGCTATCGAGGTTGCCAATCAAGCAATCTGATAAGATGAACATTTTTGAAATTTTAATTAAAAATTAAAATATTTTAATAAATAAAATTTAAAATTTTTTTATAATAAAAATAAATAAAACCATCTAAAAACAGGTTGTGACTCAGATGGGGGACAGCAATAACTTATCTGTCCCCATCCATGAAATTTTAAATTGTTAAAGTTTTTAGATGGTTTTATTTATTTATTTTTATTGTAAAAAAAATTTAAATTTACTAAAATATTTTAATTTTTATTCAAATTTAAAAAAAAATTATTTTATCAGACTGTCTGATGATGAGGTAAACCTCGAAAGCCGGGTAGCTAATACAAATAAAGTTCTGTGAGAGGTCAGACTACATCTTATTTGACAACTTGTAACATATATATAATTCTGTTTTGATTCATTCAATTAATCGGGTGTTACCCTGTTTACAGGCACATACATACAAAAACATATGAAATATGTCCTTAATACATTTCTGCAATCTGTTTCGATATAGTGAGAAAGTAATAAAATAAATAAAAACAAAGGACTTGTTTAACTTTTATATTGTCTAATTCCACAAAAATATAGACATAAAGTATACTGGTTTCGGCTTACGCCATTGTCAGCCCAAAGTTCAAAACTGTTTAAGTTTTCTAGGAAAGTCCATTGGGGGGAGCCCTACTTCAACATTAACACAAATTATCATTCATAAAATATATAAGAAATCAAAAGGAAGAGATCACTAAGCTGTACAAAAGAGGGTAGAGCTAAAACAATGTTTCCAGGGGCTTGCGTCGTCGAGAGGTAGTTCAGTTGAGCAGCAGGCTTCGGACGAACCACGGGCTTACATATCATCAAGGTGACTAATAGTTCTCAGTGCGACCGGTGCGGCAGCGCAGAGGATATGATATGGACCTCGTGCTACTGAAGTGTCTGAGACGAAGAGACCAGACGAAAGTATCCGGATGGACACCCTGCAATATTGGCTGAAGAACTCCGTTAAAGAAAAACATAACCAAATAATAGATTTTCTTAAAGACATTGAAGTAGACATTTAATTTATTCAGAATCTGTGAATCTTTTACCCTTTATACATTTTCTTTTTTATATACTTATAATCATTATTAGCTTACAATATTGCTGACATCTTGTTTTTAGTTTTCACATGACAGTATAGTTCGTAATTGAGCTGTTGTCAATAAGAAAAAATTTATATTGAAATTTTTTTCCCTCGGTTCCCTTCGCTCTTTCTATTTTTCCTCTTTTAAAAGAGGATTATCCAACTATGAGGAGGGCGCCGGTAGCTCAGTGGTATGCGTGCTTGCCTTCTGAGCTCAAGGCGTGGGTTCGAAACCCGACCGAGGCCCTTAGTTTATTTTATTTTATTTTATTTTATTTATTTTATTTATTTTATTTATTTTATTTATTTTTATTTTTTTTATTTTATTTTATCTGGAAGGTAACTCACATGACAGTATAGTTCGTAATTGAGCTGTTGTCAATAAGAAAAGGACCGAGGCCCTTAGTTTATTTTATCTGGAAGGTAAAATAAACTTAAGCACGCCGTCCTTCGGATGGGACGTTAAGCGTTGGTCCCGAGCCTGTGCGATGTCAGGTACTCGTTAAAGACCTCTGCCCTAGGTGAATAAAAATTTAGGGTAGGCAAAGGACTCCCACAGTAGAGTCGGGCTCATGTCCACTAGGGTGACGAAAGAGCGCTCTGGTAGTAGGCGATATGACCTCGTAGTTAAAGCCCGGGCTTGAGTCATAAAACCTAACCTAACCACCTTTGAGTGTCATCTTCATACTGTCAGTCACAGTCCACATATCTGCCGTTATATAATTCGATCAAAACTACTGTAAGACTGATATATCTGTATGTATAAACATTTTTGTGAACCTATTTGCTCCAAGGGTGGGAGGGGGTAAAAGTCTTGGCAACGCTGCACCCTTACCAGCTTAACGAGCTCGCCTACCCAGCTGCCATGTTTCACTGGCCATACAATAGAGTGTAGACTGACCATCTCCAATGAGTTACTGTTAGAAGCTTCAGAGGGTCTTGAAATATGTAAAAAGCCATTAAAAACTTGATTTCCGATCCTCGAATGAATAATAGCAAACGAAGATATTCCAAGTGTGTTTTCCAACCCCTGATTCTGAAATGAAAAAAAAAAAAAAAAATTGTCCTCTTTGTGTGTCAGTGAACACGATATCTCCCAATAGAATGAATATATCAAATGATTTTATATAAATTAGTAAAAAAGAGGTATCAGTCCAACAATATATTTTATTTATATCACAACTAGTTTCGGCAATTACACTATGTAACAAAAAATTATTTCTGTTTATTTCTTTGTGTTTAGTGTATGAAAGTAATGTGCTGAACGCGAATATGCAATTCATTATTTACAGATGTCGAATTAATAATTTCAAATTTACCGCTTTTTCTAGCAATCTTAGTTGTTCAAACTAATCACCAGTAGATGGCTCTCAGGTTTCAATATATCGACTTATGTGACTAACCAACAATATATATATATCGATATAACATCGATGTTTTTTTACAAAATATCTTCCTGTTGTTTGCGAGTGTAGATGCAGTTCTGTGGTTATAAGTAAAGTTGATTGTTGTCTTTTAACGTAAAATGTCACCATCCAGAAATTGTAAATTGCCAGCAGACACGTTGTGTTATGTTTGCAGACATTACATTGGATTATCTGCCATCATCAAGTAATAATCTAAATATACATAAACCAAAAAATATTATTAATATAAGACTAGAATTTACGAACTATATTGCAGTTCACATTGACATTGATTTCTTAAAATTATTTTGGATGTATGTTCAGATTGAGAGCTGGCAGATAATTGACGAAACTAGTTGTTGTATAAATAAAGTATATTGTTGGACTGATATCTCTGTATTAATTATTTAATAAGTAAGTCCACCAAATCCGCCTACGAATCAATATATAAACATTTTATATGTGTATTCAGAACTCCATTAGAACGACACCTATTGATTTTCAACCAAATCGGCCAAAGGGAAGGCGGGGATTCAGAGTTAATTTTGAAATTTTGTAAAAACTCTGAGACTGAAAACATAATTATTTATTTTGCGCTGGGAAAGTACATTACCGATGATTCACAACGTATAGGGGAAGTTATGCAATCGATCAGGAATTCAATGCGGAGTTTTCAATGGAATTTCATTTTTTCCGACCTACTTATACCAAAAATGAAAATAATGTTTTCCCTCCGCGTTTGTGTGAGTGTCTGTTGCCCATTGTAATGCATTTATCAACATGAAATTTTATATGTGAATCCGAAACCCCACATGGGCGACCTGTATCAATTTACAGTCAAATCAACCAAAGGGGAGTGGAAGTTCAAAAGAGAGAACAACTCAAAAACCCTTGTAACTCTCAAATTTACACAAAATTACTCACTCCTATTATAATTTGGAAGCAAAACAGTAAGTTGGGTTAATACATAATTCATTAATACTCGAATATGAAGATGGCTGATGTAGTGAGAAGTGATTATTTCACAGGTTGTCAAATAAAATATAGTCTACCTCTCACAAATTTTTGTTAAAGTTAGAAATTGTTAAAGTTTTAGATTGTTTTATTTATTTATTTTTATTATAAAATTATTTGATTTTATTGAAATTTTTTTTTAATTTTTTCAATTTAATATATTCATCTTTGTTGCCTTATGTATTATATTAAGGATGGTTTGTAGACTGCTGATGAGGGAAACCTCGAAAGCCGGCTAGCTACTACTACTAATAAAAATCTGTGAGAGGTGAGACTATATTTTATTTGACAACTTGTGTCATTAATACTCGTGTTGGGAAGGGCGCCGGTAGCTCAGTGGTATGCGTGCTTGATTTCTGAGCTCAAGATCGTGGGTTCGAAACCCGACCGAGGCCTTTTAGTTTATTTTATCTGGGAGGTAAAATAAACTTAAGCACGCCGTCCTTCGGGAGCGATAGTCCCGAGCCTGTACGATGTCAGGTACTTGTTAAAGATCCCTACCCTAGGTGAATAAAAATTTAGGGTAGGCAAAATTTAGGACTCCCACAGTAGAGTCGGACTCATGTCCACCAGAGTGAAGAAAGAGCGCTCTGGTAGTAGGCGATATGACCGCGTAGTTAAAGCCCGGACATGAGTCATAAAACCTAACCTAACCTACTCGTGTTGGGGAAGTACATTATCAGTGATCCACCGACAACTTTTTTTTAAACATTTTTGACCATGGCCTACTTTACTGTGAAGATCAAGGGCCCCCCCCCCCCCCCCCTCCCTCGTCCATTTACGCAGGACAATAGACTCCTCTGCCGGCCCAACAAGCCTATTCTTTTCCAATTCACGGTGGAAAAAAGAATTCAATGAATGTGAAGAATTGGAGAGGTTTGGAAGAATGGAAATGGTAATTACCAAAAATCAGGAGCGAACCACTTTAAAGAGATGTATTGTCTGATACGGGAAACATGGCGCAGAAACACTCTTTGAGAATATTTTGGTTAATGAAACCCTTAACTGATTCTGAGTAAATCTTTATTCCTTCGTTCGGACAAATACTCTTGCTCGTACGTCCTGAACACTTTTCAGATTACGTTGCGGGAGCGCAAATATATAAATTTTTATTTTTTTGGTAGAAATTACTCATCAGAGGTACTGAAGCTCTCGCCCATACCCCGTCTAGGGTAGAATCGAACCTTCTAAATATAGTGAGGACATGTTACTTTGGTGGAGGTAGTTCCTTGGAATACGGGGAGGAATTGGGTCACTTACTTACTTCGCTCTGGTCCCAATATCAGAATCTGCCAGGGTCTGGCTCCGGACCCGGGTTGGCAAGCAGTTGCCTATCATCCCTACGGTTTTCCACCTACAAGATGAGCGAGGGATTTGTATAAGAAAGTAGGTAATGTAATCGTGCGAAAATCCGAGATCAAGGTTTCAACGGATTTTTACGTTTCAAGGTCCCCTGAATACATTTTGACCAATTTCGAAATGATATGGGCGTATGTCTATGTGTATATGATTGAAAAAGTTGTGAGCTCTCTAGCGCAAAAACCATTGTAGCCACGAACTTGAAATTTGTAATAAGGATGTCACATGTGCTAACTTAGATCTGACTAGATTTTATATTCTCGTTTGCCAAGTTCAGACGATCATTATAACATTACTTCTGATGTATAATAAATATATTGTAAGAGCGATAAAAATTGGAAATACGGACTATCGACAAAAACTTTTTTGTTGAAAATCTGAAATACCTCATTTTTTTCAGAATACATGAACTTTTGGAAGCTAATATTTGGCTAGATTTAGATTACATGGTAAGTGATAAAGAAATCTATGCGAGAGGCCGATCCTTCTTATCCAGCTATGACCTTTAATACATTACTTTAAGACATTATCTATCTACATTACAGTTCGAGGTTTCAACGGATCTTTACGTTTCAAGGTCCCATGAATATGTTTTGACCATTTTCGCTATGATGACAGTCTGTGTGTCTGGTTGGAAAGTTGTGAGCACTCTACCCCAAAAATATTTATAGCTATCCATATGAAATTTGGAATAAAGAGGTCACATTTGCTTGAGCCCACTTTAGTTCGGGGCCTAAGTGCATTTTATAAGTTACCACTTATGTTTATGAACTAACCAAAAATATTTTCAAGTAATAGTTGTAGAGAAAACTGAAATACATATTTCATGCGAAATAGATTTTTCGCAGGTCATCCGATTTTTGAGGTATAAGCCAAAAACCGCCTTGACATGTAGTTTTGAAACATATATTTTTAAACGTTTCCTTGATTTACCCGAAAACGGTAAGTCCTATCGAAACATTGGTTCTTACAAAAAATGTTCCTTATTAAATTCTCAATCGCTAATAAGTCCTCAGATTTATAGTGTCAATATGACAAATTTTATACCGTCTATAAAATGAAATATTTCAAGATATTGTTTAAATTGTATCGCCTAGCCATGTATAATAAAATATTTTTGTATTTAGTAGTTTTCATGAAGAATTATAAAAATTTAAGACAAAATAATGTGATGGGACCATTACAGGACTATATTATACCAACCACGATTACAGATGCCCCTCCCAATTCTCAAAATAATTTCATACAGACATTACTATGGCTGATTTGGATGAAAGTATGGGTTTCGATATCGGGTCGATAAATTCATTCTGTCTGGAGTTATCGTGTTCACAGACACACCCACACATGTAATGTAGGGGAGGAGGATATTAGTGGTAAGACTCAACTCATAAACCCCAATAAATGCCGATGTATCGATATAAATTTTCATATTTAAAGTCAAAACCCAATGAGGATACATAACCGGTCAAATTTCACCGATATCGACTGAAGAAAAAGGGGGGTTCAGTGGAGGGGGCTCAATTCAAAGACCTTAATAACTGCCGATATAATGAATTTATCAGCCCAAAGTTAATTATGATTGCTGATATGTAAGTCAACTGTTGAATATTAGCGCGAACGGTTGTCTGGTTTTGGAGAAGGAGCAAAAAGTTTATTGATTCATTCGTTCTGAGGAAGTACAATGCTGATGATTTACCGGACTTTTTATTTTAGAATCAAGGAAATATCATGTAATTTTTCACCGATTACATAACTTCTTCTATACCGCAATGCTATGAAAGTAAAAAGTCTTGCTGCCAATCTAAGTTTCAAATTAATTAAATAAGTGCTTTCATTACCATTGCATTATCTACAAAGCACACTTTTCTGATATGGAACTTTGCGAAGTTTGACTCCTATCTGAAGATCTCTCAAAGTCCCTGACGGTTGTTGAGTAGAACTTGTGCAGCCTCAGAACATTGCCTTCACAGCTATCAGCGTCTTTATCCTAACTCTTCTTCTCAGACATCATCTAATAAAAATTCATATTCTACTCAAGTCCCGAGGCTAGAATAAACTCGATTTAAAGAAAATCTTCTCCAGGAACTCTGCCGTCAAATTTAACGATTTTTTCTCTGGCCCATCCTTTCCGATAATTCATTTTTAATATCCCAGCTATACGAAGTTTAACGGAAGTGATGTCTTTGGCCAAAAATTTGATGCAGAATTTTTGACCGAATTTCATTTCCCACCTCCAGATTGAGCAAAAATTTAAAAAAAAATCTGTCTGTGTGTCTTCATCGAGAGACGTCAAGACGACTTGATTTTGAGCCAAATGAAATGGGATACAACACAAAAATCTACCGTTATGTCAATGTATTGACACAAAATTTCACATGTAAATTCAAAACCCTCTTTGCTCTCTTCACGTTCGGAGTCGTCCATTGAGGCCATTACTTTTAAAATTTCCTCGAGATCAGAATATCTCTCCGTGATGATGAAACAAAATTAGAACAAGGTCGACGTTTGAAAGAGTCTCATCTTCTTATTTGGGCGTTATTACGTAGCGCTACATAAAAAAGACTCCCACAGATATACGGGTATTGGTAGCGCTACGTAAAAAAGACTCCCACAGATATACGGGTATTGGTAGCGCTACGTAAAAAAGACTCCCACAGATATACGGGTATTGGTAGCGCTACGTAAAAAAGACTCCCACAGATATACGGGTATTGGTAGCGCTACGTAAAAAAGACTCCCACAGATATACGGGTATTGGTAGCGCTACGTAAAAAAGACTCCCACAGATATACGGGTATTGGTAGCGCTACGTAAAAAAGACTCCCTATATTTTGAAACTCCGTTCCAAGGTCACGAGGCAACACAACTTCGATGGCGTTCTGAACGGGACTAACCCCTAATATAATAATTGGGGTAGCTAACAGAAACTGACCCTTCCTGTGGACAGGGGAAAAGAAATAGGCGCGGTGGGAGTAAAATATACTATCCGCTACCAATCCAGGGTTAAAACAGCTGATCGTCGTCTTTTGTTCACATTTCGTTTTAAAACAAAGTGCGACTAGTCCATCTTTGTATATTTATTCACTAATTAAGTTACTTCGCTCCTAACAACAGTTTTCATACATATAATAATAATTGATTTTATAATGTTTTAATAATCTTAATATGTGTAAATGTTTTACATCACAACGTAAAAGCTGATCCCAAAAGTACTCTGGACCCAAATTCATTGTTGATTCGACATCGAAACGCCCTTGAGAGCAATTATGTAGAACGTTTCTTTACTTAAATCTTTAAATTAATTCCTTTCTACTAATCCCTTTAGGAATTAGTTAAGAAATTAACGAAATTCCTAGTATTATAGTAATAATTCCTAGTCATTGTCATAGAAACAATACCCTCGTTAGTGTGGACAGGAAGGATGTCTACCTGCCCTGGCATTAATTTTACAAATTGAATACATGCAGGATAGGTCTAATGTATTATCTCTGTCCTTGCTTCAACGTTTTCTCAGATACTTTATTTTTCCTGTTGTATTTTTCCACCAAATTTCCTTCTTATGTCTGTCTGTACGTTCGATCTTGGGGAAGATGTAGCCAAATTTTTCAACTTCTCAAGTCATTTGTGTAGAAATTTGCCGAACTGTTTATCATATATATAAAGCTGAAAATGTCTGTGCCTTGTACCGCTATAACTCACGAACGGCTTGATGCATTTGATTAATTTTTTTTTTAATTTGTTCGTCATCGTCTGTGGAAGGTTATAGGCGTATTAGTACCTCAATATCTGGTCCATCCCAGCATCCACCCACGCAATCTTTATAACTCAAAAACCACTGCAATGATTAATGAGGAATCTTTTTGAATAGATAAGTTTTATCTACCGGAAGGTTAAGGTCTATTTTTTAATCAACCCCTGGTCCATCCCAGCATCCACTCACGCAATCTTTGTAACTCGAAAACCACTGCAACGATTAATAAGAAATCTTTTTGAATAAATTAGTTTTAGCTCCAAAGCTAGCGTTACTACAGTTGAAGGACTTTAAGCCTTATTCCGTATGAATAATTGAAAATTATAACATCATGAATGTACTGTCGAGGAACTGAATAGCCTTATAGGAAATATTGGGAGAAAATTCAAAGTTCCCCGGGCAACGCCGGGTATTAGGTACTGCTAGTTGGGTAAATAAATGATTAAATAATATAATATTAAATAATAAATAAATCATGGGATGTGTGTTTGCCCAGCATGAATTAATCAATTACGTTCTCGCTCTCTCAATATTTTATTTATATATTGGCTTTTGAATTCTCATACTGAATATCGAGTCGATACATTCAATCGGGACTTATTGTGTTCACACACACACACACACATATATACAGACACACAAACAGACAGACCAACATATTGTTTGTTCATTTCTGGAATGAGGAAAACATGAAATTCCGTTAAAAATTCCACATCGAATTTCTGACCGATTACATAATTTCCCTAATATTTCGTATATCTGAGGAAGTAAAATAGTCGTATGTGAATCAACGATAATAAATAAAATTTCATGTCGATACATTCATTATATCGGCAGTTATTAGAGTTTTTGTGTTAAGCCCTCTACTAAATTCTTTTTTTTTTTTCGACGGAGGGGGCTGAAAATCAATAGATGTCCAAAAAGCGCTGTGGCAGTAGATGGTACGTAGTTGAAGCCCGGGCATGGGACACAAACACTAGAGACAACAAAGTTCATGAACCCGACTCTCTCACAGTAGAGTGCCTACTCAGTCAGGGCCTTCATCGCACAGGCTCGGAACAATCGCTTAACGTCCCATCCGTAGGACGGCGTGCTCATGTTTTTGTTACCTCCCAAATAAGAAACAAACTAGTTTTGAACCGGCAATCTCGGAGCTTAAGCACGCTACTTCTGAGCTACCGGTGACCTCAAATAAACATTTATAAATTGGATCATTTTGATTAACTCTATTCTGTTTGATTGATTTAATCAAATAGTATTTGCCTAGTCAAATGGTTTCAAGCTGAAAAATAAGAGTAATAACTATTTGCAGAAGACACTTTCTCCCTCATAATATTATTTGCCTAAGAAATGAAAACCGTTTGACAAATTTAAGGATTTTTTAGGGAATGTTGATGGTGAACCAAGGTTATGGAGGTGACCGTTCGGTCTCATTGATAAATTCTATGAGAACATTCATGATGGACGGCCGGAGTAATGAATGGCAAAGTATTATCAAGTGACGTATGAATCCAACACTTGACAGCATCAGCAAAATTAATGAAATTTGGACTTTAACATGTAGAAGTGTACAATGTAGATGAAACCTGATAAAAAAAAAAAGTTAGTGGTGAATCACAGCCAAAGTACTTACCTAGCACAAAATAATCAATTAAGTTTTCGCTCTCCGTTAGCGTAGCTAGTTGGGGGCAGGGAGAATGCTCGGTGCCCCCCAGAATGCTCGGTGCCCCCCAGAAAAATGCTATCCAATGCAATTATAATATATAACGACAACTCCACCACAGACAAACATTACAGTCAAGACATTAGAAGGATACAGAAAGGTTCAGTTCCCAGTCAAAAGTTATTCGGATACAAATTACGCTTTCTTAAAGTTTGGACTCCAACGAATGCTGCCAATCGGCAAAGTATGAGAGTTTAGCGAACGCATCGTCGCACGGCGGTGCAATGTTTACCTAAAATAAAAAGACTATTAAGGCTAACTGTATATTTTAGATTGTATTCAATGAAAGCCGTAAAAAGGGAAAATAATTGTTTTTTAGACTACATTTAATGCTATCAGCTTACTATTACTACTTATTGTATAAGACTGGATGACTAGACTGACGAAAATTTTAATTGTTGATATTTTGTGTTGATTATTTTGTTGTAACATAGGTACTAATATTTCACCAGAGGCACACTAGATCCCGTCCTTCAGACCTCTTCATCCCCTCCCATCGCTCCTCAGCCTTCCACAATTCATTCCTTGTCCAGGCCTCCTCTCTTTGGAACTCCCTGCCTCCCCCAATCCGTCACTCTCCTTCCGTGGCTTCCTTCAAATCCTCACTATTCCAATTCCTCTTCACCAAACAATCCACTCCTCTTTGATCTCTCCCCTGTATTCTCTAATTCGTTAACCTTAATTATCTAATCATTCAAATTACTTTTCCCTTTTTTTTTCTCTCTCTCTCTCTTTCTTGTCTTTGTCATTCTCTAGTTTTATTATATTTTTTTATCATATTTTCTAAATTATTCGTTCATAATAAATAATATTCATTTTTGGTTCATTTACACATTAATATATTTTTATTATGCATTTATTTATTTTTTATCTTATCTTATTTTCTGCTTTCTAAATTAATTTTATTTTTAACCTTGGCTGGGCATCCTTCCTTCTCTTTTATAATCAACCACCGTACTATGCTCGGTCGATTTATATTTATATATATTATCAATTTTATCTCTTTCTTAGTTATATAGATTTGCTTTTTTTCTTTTTTACTTATTCTCTTTTATTTTTGTAGATACTTTTATTTATTTTGTTTCATCATATAGAAGTTGTTAATTTTATGTTTTTTCCTGTTTTTTTTTATTTCCTGTTTATCTATTTTTTAGTTGTATAGTTTTTCTCCAATGTAGCACTAATTTTTATTTACCTACCTATCTTTTTATTTCTTTGTTCTGATACTATATTTCATTGCTCTCTGTATGTATTTATTCTTAGGGGACCTCGGTCCCAGAATAATAAAATTTATTTTCATTCATTTCATCTTCATTTCAATATTTTGTGTATGGTACCTGATTGTTAATTATTAAGTTCAATTAAACTAAAAATATGATTGTGAAATGTAAACTATTGTTTACTTTCTGGGTAGTGTTGACCGGCGCCCTCCCCCCCCCCCCCCCCCCCCCCCCCCAGAGATTAATGCTTGCTACGCCAATGTCGCTCTCCCACCAAGACCAATCGAACGTATGCACTAAAAATCAATAGTTGATTTACATATTTAGTATCGATACAATCAGTTATTAGGTTTTTTGAGTCTAACTTCGAAAAACTTCGAATCGAAAAGTTACAGGTTCTCATGGTTACACTGTTTCTACCAGGTAGTACTCCAAGTTAATACGATGTCTTCTGGAAGACCACATCGTTCCCTCCTCTCAGCTGTAAACCCCAACCTCTTTATCGACTTGCAGACTTGGGCCAGTCTTTGATAGAATTATCGCCAACTAGTTAGAAGTCTCTTATAGGATTTCCCGTTACCCCTACTGCCGTTACGTCTACTCCTTCAGTTACCAATTTTCCTTTTGTGGTCTTGATTGTTCGTTAAACGACTATGTCTTTGATATAGAACACAATAAATTACATCTGCTTTTGATCTACCAAAATTAAGTCCGGAATCTTCATAAGAGACTAAGCACCACCCATCGCCTTTTAAAAAAGTACCTACTTCAAGTAATTATTCAATTAGGTTTTATCCCTCCCTCCAAGAACAACCGATAGTTTTGGCTAAAAATCTATAGTTGACTTACAAAAGGGCTTCTGAATCATCTGAATACTAAGTTATGCTTCGATATATTTATTACGTATATTTCTTGATGGTAGCGGATGTAGTGGACTTACTTATTAAATAAGTAATACAGATATAGTGAAACTTATTAGAGAAGGGGTCAAAGTAAAGGACACATATCAATCAGTCAGCATCCAACTAGTTAGCAGTCAGCATCCAGCTAGTTAGCAGTCAGCATCCAACTAGTTAGCAGTCAGCATCCAACTAGTTAGCAGTCAGCATCCAACTAGTTAGCAGTCAGCATCCAACTAGTCCCTGATTGTTATGTGTCCTTCTTTGACCCCTTCCTAATAGGTTTCACCATCTGAAGATGGCAAATTGCCGGAACTAGTTGTGGTAAAAATACGATATATAGTTGGATCGATACATTACTAATTTAAGACACTGTCAATGTGAGAATTGCAGAGACTAGTTGTGGTAAAAATAAGGAATATATCGTGAAATGTAACACTTATTTTGTCTCCATTCTATCTTTTTTTTAACCTGTCTCCCTATTTTACTTAATATAAATAAATTCTCCCATCAAGGTTTTGGCAAAATATGATGGGGCTTTGTGACGAAACCATCCCCAGAAGGGATATGCCAAAAATGTGATAATTAAAAAAAATGTAATATAAAATAAATAATAAAATTACTACATTTCCTGTAGAAATTATTGCTGGTCTTCCACTAAATTTTGATTTCTACAGTAATTTCCGAAAAGGGCTCTAAAAAAATAACGAAAGTTCAAGACGTGCAATTTTGAAGAAAGTGCAAATATTTAAAAAAATCTCAATTAACATATTTTTCATTTGGATTTCTTCTAAAGATACTAAAGGGATGCCATCTTGTTTTTCTAAATTTTCAAAAATGTTCAAATTATCTTACTGAGTTCGCAGGGAAAATGAATAGCATAGAATAAGAGGACAAATACTTGGGTTCATTTTATGGCGTTACATGAAATGACTAGGCTTTCCGTGAAACGACATATTACGCTATTTGACGCTGACATACATATATTTTTTATGAGGAACTTTCTGTCTATTTCACTTCTCTTTTTTTTCTAATATTTTTTTTTTATTTCTTATGCTTTTCACCTATAAGTTGAGAGACCAAATATGTGTCAATGTGTCTCTCTCTGTCAACCAACCGATGGTACCTACATTCTGGATATGAGCCATCATGTCACCCTTCATGAGTGTCACCCACCTGAGAAAAGAGACACTACTCACACAATTCTGTCTCATCTTCTATATTGTCTCGCGTTCTGCTCAGATACCTGTAGATAATGTAATGGCTATTGGAAAATTTATTAAATTTGATGTAGGGGGACTTGATCGATAAGTTGTTAAAGTGGTTAGTTAAAAGGGGCTTATACTTATAGCGCCATAAGGTATTTTTGAGGAATTAATTTTTAAAAGGGGACTTAATTTTTTTTTTTTTAGAACACAAGAAAGCACTAAGAATAATAAATAATAATTATCAAAGAACAAGCTCCAGAGAAATATTTAATAAACTTAAAATCTTGCCATCATTACCTGCGCTGTTTATATCTAAAACATTAGAAGAGAAAGAACCTAAGATCTATCTCAGAACACTGTCATATGAATATACCTGCACAATATGGGCATCGCTAGTGCAGAAAATGTAGCCAGGAAATATGAGACACCGGTTCATATTCCAAGCCCGTGTGAAACTCTAGAAAGAAAGAGGTTTTACTGCTTCGGGTCTGCCATAACAGAACTAAGGCAGGCTATGGAGATAACCTGCAGCAGAACCCTGGACTTTATTCAGTGCCGGATTAGCCACGTAGCAAGAGTAGCAAATGCTACGGGCCCCGCGAATTGGGGGGCCCCGCGCTCCAACGCCTGTCTGACCGTAAAAAAATATTAATTTAGATAGGAGCGTAAAAATATTTTGCATGCCTTAAGCGCGAAGCGCTTAGACTATGCTTTACTCCCACCTGAAAATCTAAAACTCGATTTCGACTCGATTGGAACTGCAATTTTATAAACTTTTATTAAATAATTCTTTAGAATCGTGTTTCCCAAACGCAGAAATTGCCTTGCGCATTTATATTTCTCTCACGATCTGCAGTGGCGAAAGTTCTTTTTCAACATTAAAACGTATTAAAAATGAGTTAAGGAACACGATGGGCCAAGAACGTCTTAATCATCTCACTTTGATGAATATAGAGCATGATTTGCTTAAAGAAGTCGATATTGAAAGTGTTATCTCTAAATTTGCCTACAATCAGTAACAAAAATTTTCGGACAATTTATAATTTTGTTTTTCTTTTGCAGTTACACATAGTTATATGGCAAAATATTTAATTCAAGCAAAGTTTTAAATTTCGAGATCATCAATCATTTCAAAACGCCGTAAAACAATTAATTAAACATTTACAGCTAATAGGAAATTTTGCATTAATAATTGAAGACAAGAAATTCACGTAACAAAATTTTCTGGACACCTGTTGTTTGTTTTGTAAACAAATGCGACTCTGATCATGATCTTTAATCCCTTCTCAACCAACCGCTAATACCGAACAAATGAAGTGTGTTTATATACTTCTATTACTGCATTCAGTAGTTATTTGTATTTCCTGCTGTCAAGATGGGTCGAACATCTTTTGAAGTTCAACAGATAATAATTTTTAATTATGAAAAAGGATTAAGTGTCCGCAAAATCGGTGGTATGGTAGGCCGAAGTAAAAGCACCGTAGCCGATGTAATTCGAAGGTATAAGCACGAGGATCGGATAGATTTGAAATCTTCCTCTGGCCGTCCAAGAGTATTAAACGACCGAGAAAGGTGTAGCGTTGTCCGGAAAATTAAAAACAAGCCCTCGAGGAGTGCACCTCAGATCGTCGCCGAGGTATACAGAGAAACGGGAAAGAAAGTTCACCCACAAAATGTTCGAAGAATTCTAAAAGAAGCAGGATATAATGGGAGAGTACCAAAAACCGTTTGTGAGTGAAAAAAATATAAAAAAAGATTGAGCTTCGCAAAAGAGTTCCAGAATCATTCAGAAATTTTTTGGAGTAATGTCATTCATCTGCGAGGTAAAATAAACTTAAGCACTCCGTCCTTCGGATGGGATGTTAAGCGATGGTCATGAGCCTGTACGATATCAGGTCAAAGCGTTTGAGCTCTCACATAAACACACGCATGCAATTGATCTCTGATGTTCACACGATTACAAAATTGTTAGTACATATTATTATGTATACATATATTATATGTATAGGGAAGTAAACAAAAGTAAAGTAATAGTATATGTATACATATATTACATGGAAGTAAACGGACGTGATCTGGAAACATTTATTTGTCGAAATATCGGAGAAAAAACGTTTAAATTAGAAAAATTGGGTATTTAGTTTCTTTAGAGGGAAGGTGGAGGGGATAGAGTAGGGGGAAGGGACGGTTTCTGCCGAGGGTCAGCGCTGCTGTCGCTCTCTTCCAACGTCATATCACAAAAATCTAGTTTTCTGACATTACATGACCTGAGATTTCTTTTTATGTTGTGAAGAGTTACCAGATACAAGAATATTTTATTATTGCGGTTTGTTCTATTGCAAGCAAATACTTTTGAATGTAAGTTTAATATATTTAGTCCCGACAGTCGCGACAAAATTTGGAGAAGGCGTAATAAAGAGCTGAATCCAAAAAATTTAAAACCAATAGTAAAACATGGGGGTGGCTCAGTGATGGTGTGGGGGTGTATGGCGTCTAGTGGAATTGGTGAACTGGTTTTCATTGAAACCACCATGACTGGAAAAGTTTATGCCGAATTACTAAGGAGCAATTTGAAAAAGAGTGCTGAAAAACTTGGGATTTTACGGACTTTTCATTTTTACCAAGACAACGATCCGAAACACACCTGTGAATTGGTACGTACTTGGCTTTTGTATAACTGCCCTAAAGTTATGAAACCCCCCCCAATCGCCCGATCTCAACCCAATTGAACACGTATGGGGTGAGCTCGACAGGAAAATTCGATTAACACCCATTGCTTCAAAAAACGAATTGAAACAAAAGTTATTAGAAGAGTGGGGTAAAATATCTCCAAATTTCACCAAAAAATTAGTTTCAACATCAATGCCGAATCGAATGAAAGATGTTATTACACAAAAAGGGTACCCAACCAAATATTAATTAACATTATGGTTTTTGAATTTGTGAAATCGTAAAAAAAACATTGAATTTATTTATAGTTGTTTACATTTTTGTCCGAAAATTTTTGTTACCTACATTACTTGTTATAAAATTTATTAAATTAAAATATTTATTTGTTCTAATCAAAGCTGTTTTTCCTTTATCCTAACCCACTTTTGAATTCTTATTCTTGATTGAAAAATGGCTTTAATTATTTTTTTAAATTATTTTTTATTACTTGTGCATTTAATTATTATAATTTTTTATTGAAAAATCAAACCGTCCGAACATTTTTGTTACTGCCTTGCGCAATTTATATGTCTCTCACGATCACTAACTGCAGTGGCGAAAGTTCTTTTTCAACATTAAAACGTATTAAAAATGAGTTAAGGAACACGATGGGCCAAGAACGTCTTAATCATCTCACTTTGATGAATATAGAGCATGATTTGCTTAAAGAAGTCGATATTGAAAGTGTTACCTCTAAATTTGCCTATATTAAATCCAGAAAAGTTTATTTGTAACAGTTTTGTTTTATTTAATACCCTAAACTTGACAACCTAAAGCAAACCAAGGGCCTCTTAACAGAATTTGCTACAGGCCCCTCGCTGGCTTAATCCGGCACTGACTTTATTAAAGGTACAGGGCTGTGGTAGCGTGACATCATCCCTAAAAAAAGAAAAAAAAGTCATCAGAAAAAATATAAGTATTTTCCCTTTTATCAATACTAGTCAATGATTACGATACCAGCAAGAAAAAAGAATTTCGAATAACTCAACATTGCTCCTCACTTTTTGAAAAAACTGTAAGGCTAAAATGAATGAAATAAAAAACTATAACTAATAAAGGAATCAACTTTTTCAATGCCGTTATCCACTTCTTGAAAGCCAATGAAAGAATAATATGTTTTTCTTATTGTTCAAAAGTAAAAATAAAAGAATTGGAGCATCGGAAAACATGAAATTCCGAAGAAAACTCAACATCGAATTTCTGAACATAACCTTAAAAAAGTAGTCAGTTTGGAGGAAGAGCAAAACCTTAATTGATTAGTTCATGGTGAGGAAGTACACCGGTGATTCACCGACCACTGTTTTCAAGTTCAAAAATTCGATGTTGAATTGTCACCGGAATTCCATGTTTTTTGATCTTCTGATTCTTTTATTTTTATTTTTGAACAATAAAAAAACATATACATATACATATGTTATTCTATCAATTGCTTTCAAGAAGTGGGAAAGGGCATTAAAGAAGTTAATTCAATGAGTTATTGTTTGATTTATATTTTATACTTAAATAAAACACTGGCTTTACAAATAGCAAAACATGAAAAGACTTTATTTTAATTATCACCATACACAAGCATCGTCTAACAAGTAACAGCATAATAACCTTCCGGCAGGGGTGGGACGGTACAGATGGAGCAGTGACGTGTCACCTAATCTCGGGCCGGTGCAGTTGCCACCTGTTCCATTGGTTTGAAATTACGGGTACAGTTTGGAGCAGAAGCAGTGGAAAAAAATTGTACAAGTAAAATGATGAGATCTAGTGGCAAATCACTTATTCCATTTTGGTGACATGAACAAGTAACTTAAACATATCAATAGTGACATTGAAGTTAAGATTTTTATTCAATTAAATCCTGTTCCGCTGTACCGGTACTCGGATCGAGATGGCCGTCACTTTCCAGTTTCCCCTCCTGTTTTTTTAGGATCTGTGACTGAACAATCCGAAACAAAATGCCACTTGGCGGGAAAAGCGCGCCGATATCAAAATCCCCTCCTTTCTTGATTATTTTATTTTCCTTTAACTGAGTTTCATATTGAACATTGGACATGCTATGACATAAAAAATCAGTCCTCATGCGGTTATTCCTATATCAGTACCGGTACTGGTACTGCAGGTAGAAGGGAGGCCATAATATAAATTATTAGAATAATATTTAGATATAAATGTGTTATTATTATAATTATGTAGCAATTAATTAAATTATAAGAGGTAGGTCAATAATTAGTAATATACACTCAGTTGTAATATAGAAATTTATTACAATTAAACAAAGAACATAAAATAAAATAACCAAAGAAAATAAAATAAACATAATATCATTTTTTATTAATGTTATGATTTAAAAATAACAGCATTCTTGCCTTCATTTGTGATAATTGGGTTCTGTGACTGTCACTGGACCGGTTAATGGTCACTGCTCCAACGGCGTCACTGGAGCAGTTGGACCTGTGACAGAATTTTCGCGGACCGGCACAACCCTACCTTCTGGCGTGAGGGGCGAGCCGTGAGGGCTCCAGTGTTGCCACATCCACAAACTTAAAGTCAAACCTATTTTAAGTTATACACCAAAAGACACTATTATTCTGTTATTCATCAGTACACAGTTATACTTCTTTCAAAACGGCAATGTTTAGTTATTCGAATTTCTTCTTTCTTACTGGTTTCATAATCATTGACTAGTATTGATGAGAGGGAAAATATATGACGTGGTTAGAATCAAAGTCGTCTAAGTGACATTTTTAAAATTTTGAAGAAACTGTGCATTAAGTTCTTAACTGATTAAAAAAATGTTTAATTTATCGAAACCGGAAATATTTTGTCTTCTGCTTTCTGCTCATCACTGATATTTCATTTTATTTGTTTCTCTGTCCAGTGACTATCATTTATTTATTCTTAGGGGACCTCGGTCCCAGGATAAAATTTATTTTCATTTCATTTCAACATTTGGTATATGGATTCAGAAGTGTCTAATTAAGTCAACTACGGACTTTTAGCCCTAACTACAGATTTTGGAGTGCGAGCGAAAACCTAGTCACTTCTCACTTCATCAGCCATCTTCACATTAATATCCAATAATATGATTCTTTCATTGCTGTGTACATTAAAAAAATATTGTTTCAAACTGAATAATTAATCTTTGTCAATAGGTCATTTCATGTACCTACTATTCATTGTTAATAGATTGGTCGGGGACTAGATTCATTTTGTAACAATATTCGAACTTGTCCATTGTTCATCGATTTATTGAATTTACTTTTGTTTCTTTTCATTCAAATAACTTGTTTTTATTGGAAGTTTTGTTTATATTTTTAAGTTTATTAATGTTGTTATAGATCAAGTTATATGACGGGGTTATAATCAAAGTGGTCTAAGTGACATCATTAAAACTTTGAAGAAACTGTGCATTAAGTTCTTAACTGATTTAATAAATCTATAATTTATCGAAACCGGTAATTTTTTGTCTTCTGCTTTTATGGTGAAAGTTTCTGTTAGCAAACCATAAAATTGAATAAAAATCTTAATTTCAAGGTCACTATTGGTATGTTTAAGTTACTTGTTCATGTCACCAAAATGGAATAAGTGATTTGCCACTAGATCTCAGCACTGGCTAGGATTTTACTTGTACAACTTTTTTCCTGAACAGAACTATCATTTTTGTACCCGATTATGCAGTTGACGAAAAATTTTCAAAAATGTCACTTGGACCATTTTGATTCTAATGCCGTCATATATTATAGTTAGTTATTATGACTCATGCCCGGGCTTTAACTACAAAGTCATAACGCCTACTACGTACAAATGTAAAAAAAAAATGATAGTTATATTTATCAATATTAGGAATTTCATATTAATTTAACATCTATTGTTTATTTAGAGGGCGCCGGTAGCTCAGTGGTATGCGTGCTTGACTTCTGAGCTCAAGATCGTGGGTTCGTAACCCGACCGAGGCCCTTAGTTTATTTTATCTGGGAGGTGAAATAAACTTAAGCAAGCCATCCTTCGGATGGGACGTGAAGCGATGGTCCCGAGCCTGTACGATGTCAGGTACTCGTTAAAGACCCCTTACCCTAGATGAATAAAAATTTAGGGTAGGCAAAATTTAGGATTCCCACAGTAGAGTCGGGCTCATGTCCACCAGAGTGACGAAAGAGTGCTCTGGTAGTAGGCGATATGACCTCGTTGTTAAAGCCCGGGCATGAGTCATAAAACCTAACCTAACCTCTATTGTTTATTTTATTATTTCATATAATTATTATTTATTTCATATGTGTTTATATTCCAAGATTTAATATCGGTAGATGTATGTAATTTATAAGTTATTTTGATTTACAAAATTATATAACATATCTAATTACAATGTTACTCTTTAACGACAATAATAATAATTATTATTATTACCGTTGCTACTGTGTGTGTGCATCTACGAAACCCTTCATTGTGTGATCTTTGTTGTTTTGATTTATTTTATCATTAAATTATATTTCAATTAGTGCTTTTCATTTGAACATATTTCCCTGAATTACTGTTGGAGATGATCCTAATGGATAGAAGCTATCTCTTCAGAAATTCAGGCCAATTAGCCCCCTTAATGCACCAGTAATTAGAATCAGTAATGACGTTCGTCGTTCACATTTTTGCAATCCCAATCCCTTTCCCTGTTAAATTTACCAAAGGTGAAAATATACACTCCGCAATTTTGTTCATTTTTTTAGTTCCATGTGATGTAAAAAAAATTAAACCTATACATTAAAATTATTAATAAATAATAAAATCAATTATTATTATTTGTATAAAAAAAAAACAGCTGTTAGAAGTGAAGTAACTTAATTAGTGAATAAATAGATGAAGTCCCATTTCGTTTTAAAACAAGGATGTAGACAAAAGGCGACGATCAGCTGTTTCAAATAGTGAAGAGAGTCGGAGTTGAGATGTGAAGGTGGGACAGTCTGGTGAGAGAAATGTCTTTAGGCTTAGCGCAAAGGAGGTACTTTTATTTATTTATATGTTTATATGCCCAAAATAACATTGAGTTAAATTACTTCAATAATGTGTTAGGAGCATATAGTTGATAATAGGTTTTATATTCCAGCAGCTTTTTATTTCTTACTCCCAATTTATTTATATTTATTTATTTATTTATTTTCTTTTGTTACATTTTCAAACGTTTCGGGTTCTTTCTTCCCATCATCAGTGACTGGAAATAATAAATTAACAAGCATAATAGAAAACGTGCATCAAGAATTAACAATTAAAAGACAAGAATTAAAATTTAAAATTAACATTATAACAATCTTTGTTTTTTAAAAAATTTAATGCTACACCAACCTTGAGTATCCTGTTATTTGCCTAAAAATTGATAAAAGACCCTTTATTTTGTTAAAAAGGTAATATTATTAAAAATTTGTGATAGAACATCGCAATTGGTAGTGCCAAGTTCTAATTACTAACCATTTTAAAAAACTTGATAATTATTATTTTTTAAATATTTATTTTATTATTTGTCTTGGGCATATATCTGTGATATTATAGTATCTATTAATAAAAATGTGGTATATTTATATATTAGAATAAAATTAAATATTCATTTAAATTTTTTTCTTTTATCCTAGTGTCATTCGATGTATGTTGTTAATTTAAATTAACTTTAATTGAATTAAAGAATGGCCAATAATAAATCAGAAAAAAAAACTGATATAGTTTTAAGATTTCTTTTCGTAAAATAATTTTATTTTTTTTTTATTACCAATATTAGTTATGCAATTAATTATGTAGGTTTAGGTAAATAAACCCAATATTTGTTCTCTTATTCTATGCTATTCATTTTCACTGTGAACACAGTAAGATAATTTATACCTTTGGATTAGATTGAACATTTTTTTGAAAATTAAGGAAAACAATATGGTAATCCTTCAGTAAATTTAGAAGAAATCCAAATGAAAAGTTTGTTAATTGAATTTTTTTTAAATATGTACACTTCTGTGAAAAGTTCACAGACACACCGACAGATAGCATTTCATTTTTTTTCACTTTTTTATTTTTCCAGAACCACATAAGGATGGCACATATTGTTTTTCACCTAAATCGACCAAAGAAAAAGGGGTGTACCTAACTAAGAAACCTGAATAATTTAGGTTTAATTAATCTGATATTGTCAATATTTTCTTCAATCTCCTTCAATATTTTTAACCCTTACTAGGCCATTTTTTTCGTCTATATTTTTTTCAGTATTTGTCCAGCTGTTGACTTGTACACATCATGAGTTCTAGGTCCGCAAAGGATGGCCGTATTATGGAGTGTGCTGCAATTATCTTAGCTTGCGGTACAAAACGTGCTGTGAAACGCAAGCGCTGGGTTAAAGATTGGCTAAAAAATCGTGAAAAGTACTCTCAGATTGTCCTTCTTAAGCAAAGTCTCAAAACCATTGCAGAAGACTATAGAAATTATTTTAGAATGAGTGACGATTTATTTCATAAGTTATTGTCAATGGTCAAACCGTTTATTGAAAGGCAAAATACAAATATGAGAAATTGTATATCCTGAAGAAAGCAGTTACCTTGAGATATCTCGCTACCGGAACATATTTTGAGGACTTAAAATTTTCCGCTATCGTGTCGCCAGCAATTATAAGTGGAGCTGCAATAGAAACTTGTCATGCACTTATATATGTACTACAAGATTATATTACAAGATGTTCACACAAAGACAACCGCTGGACACTGACGTATTGACGTGCTAGACCCTACACTGTCAATAATATTGTCAATATCCCCTCTTATCCCCACCACTTTGGAGGCGTGGCCAGAGGCAGAAAAATATTGATGCTCTGATCAAACGATCCGGATTTCTTCAATATTGTCATCATTCCATCCTGTATTGCCCTTACACGATCAATAATACTGTCAATATTTTAGAATATTTACAGTATTATTGATCGTGTAAGATCCGCTTATCAATATGTGCCTGAGTAAAAGTATACTATTGATTTTCAGCCAAATTTGTGAATTGGTTTTCGAGAGAAAGAGAGAGAGTGGAAACACAGTTTAAACAGCGCGCTGGGAACAACATTGCTGCTGATTTACCGTATTTTTATTTTTTATTTTTGTTTTTTGAAAAAGCCGAAGTTTTTTTTTTTCGTTATTTTTTATACATTTTATTTTCTACAAGCCACAGCTGTCGCCACTCAGAGTACCATTACACATGACAGCCACTCAAATAAATAAAATATTAAAATGGGAATTTCGCTTCCAGCATTTGTAGAGAAGAAGTGAATAACACTACACAACATTTGACCAAGTTCTTGTTTATCTTAATATGAAGATGGCTGATGTAGTGAGAAGTGATTATTTCACAGGATGTCAAATATAAGATAGTCTGACCTCTCACAGATTTTTATTGGTAGTAATAGCTAGCCGGCTTTCGAGGTTTACCTCATCATCAGGCAGTCTACAAAAGAACCATCCTTAATATAATATGTAATATAAATAGCAAAGATAAATAATTAAATAGAAAACACAATTTTTGATTAAACATACCCGATAAAAAATTTGTTAAACAATTTTTGAATAAAACTAAATAATAAAATAAAAATAAATAAATAACAATCTAAAACATTAACAATTTAAAATATCATGAATGGGGACAGACGAGTTATTCCTGTCCACCATCTGAGTCACAACTAGGAGAACGGAGTACATGAGACTGGACAAACCTCCCATCCCCTCTCTAGAGTTGAGGAGGGGGGGACTCTCTCTTCCTCCTTTCCAATTTGATTTCTATACTTTCCAATGTATCCATCTTTCTACTGTTTTGGATATGATGTAGTAACGAGACTGAACCGGCCTCATGTCCTGTGTTCTGGAGGTGTTAGAAAAATTCAGAGTCGCCCCTCCTCAAATGCTCCCTCACTCTAGTCCTCAGCTTCCGGCGTGTCTGCCCAAGATAAAAAAAACTTGTTTATCTTAGTTTTTTAGTGTTTATTGCTTAATTTGATTATGCTGATTATGAATATACAAGTAGTTTTTTTTAAGTGTCAGCATTTTAGGTGTGATAATAAATTTTTCAATTTTCTTAGAAGCTACTAATAATAGTCCAAATGAATATATCGACACAACGTTTTTACTGATTTTCAGTGGGATTGGCCAAGTGGAAGATGAGTTCAGAAGAGAGGCTTCAACACAAAAACCCTAATAACTGCCGATGTAATAAATATATCAAAATTTCAATAGGATTCAGAAGTCCCTGAGTAAGGACATCTACTGATTTTCAGCCAAATCGGTTCCTTGGTTTCAGAGAGAGAGCGGAAACTTAATTGACAATTTTTTTTCTAATTTTGGTGTAATTCTACTAATTTCGCTAAAAAATAATAGATGTTGTCCTAATGGAGTTTTGAATAAACCTATGAAATAGATAAGTAATAAGATGTGTCAGTCCAACAGAATTTATTTTAACCACAAATAGTTTCGTCAATCAAGCTGACATCATCAGGTGGTGAATCTTATTGGAGAAGAGGTCAAAGGACTGGACACCTTTCAGGGACCAGAAGGACACTTTTGTCAATCCCCCCCCCCTCCATCCGATTTGGCTAGAAATTTACATGTCATTCATATGTTCTGGATGTAAATATGCAATTTCGTGTCGATAAAATCATTCAAACATTTTTTTTTTTAATTTTTGGATCAAAATAAGATTGAAATCTTGAAACGTATAAGATTCCTTATAAGATTTTGAATTTACATATGAAATTTCAAGTTGTTACAGTCATTACAACGGCAGTTATTTGAGTTTTTGTGTTAAGCCCCTTCCTAAGCCCTCCCCCCTACTTTTTGGCGAATGTAATAACAATAAAGAAAACGTATGTTTAAAAAAAATATTGTCTATTTCACAAATAATATATAATATGGGAGTACTTTCGGTATTGCTACCATCTTCAGCCACGACTTAACAAATACTAAATTGAAGTTCAACTAGGTAGTTTACAATCCAAACGGTAGGTAGGTATCCTTTTTCAGTCCCTACGGGGTTTTCCTATCCTTTCTGTACAGTTAATATTTGAAATATGTAAAAACATAAAAAATGACATTTCGTCCCAAATTGGGATCTTAAAAATAAAAAATATGAAGTAGTATGTGTTGATTAAATGCATATATAAAATTAATTAAAGATAACAATTGTTAATATATGAATAAAAATAAAATAAAAAGTTTTATAAAATAAAATATACTGTTTTTGAGAGAGTAAGTACCTACGTATACACAGAGACTGGAGGATTATATTATTGGCGATAAAAGAGGTGAGTATTTGAGATTGGTCTGATCGTTCATACAATTTCCTTTTTGTAGCGCTCT
Organism: Aradus depressus; assembly: GCA_963662175.1. NCBI lineage: Eukaryota > Metazoa > Arthropoda > Insecta > Hemiptera > Aradidae > Aradus > Aradus depressus. Next base: position 37,707,436 of record OY759219.1, on the reverse strand, counting down.
ATTTATTTCTAGTTGTTCCAGTGAGTTGAGTAATGTACCTTTGTCACAAAAATGTAGGTATTGTATGCCTGTATTTATATCGAAATGGTACTAAATATCATTAAGAATGTAATAATAATGACTGCCGATGTAATGAATGTATCCACAGGATAAACTTGTCGACACGAAATTTTATATGCAGATCCAGGGTCCAATATGGATGACACATTTTCAACGAAATCGGCCGAAGGGACTGAAGGGCTCAACTCAAAATCCTAATAAATGTTGTTGATGTATGAATGTTATTAACATGGAATTTAGCTGAGGATTCAGAAGGTCCGGTCTTTCACAGACAACTTTTTCTAAATTGAAAATCGTATTACATGTTCATTTAATATAACTAGAGTCCTATAGAAGAAATCTAACGTACAGTACCTCAAGAATTGGTAGGAATAAATGCAAAAATATTGAATAACATTGAATGTTTATACAACAATAGTGTCTTTTAAAAATGAACATCAGAACGGCCTTTCCTCTCATGTTTTTCTCACCCTTATCTGATTATAAATAGGCTATATATATATATGTGGCGGTGTGCTAGTGTTTTACACCTAGGGACCTAAGCATCCAGTGCTCTTATTCCTTTCCTGGAAGCGCTGGGCTTCCCTCTTATTATACAGTAGAACCTCTATAAGTCGAACATCAAGGGAGACGCAGAAAAATTCGAGTTATAGAGTTTTCGACTTATGGAGGATTTCGACAGGCGGATTTTGATTCTTCTTGTAGAGGTTAAGATTCATTCTAACTAATTTTGAGTTAGAGAGGTGAAATACATAAAAATTCAAGTTACAGAGGTAACAAACATATTTATAATAAATCAACATTATTAAAAAATATCCTTAAAAGTCAGTAATTTTTTTTTGCTCTAGATAATTGGTAATCCTATTTATTGTATACTCCTAAATTGTTTTCTAAGATACAATGGTGTACATTGTCGGCAAATTCTTAAAGTCGGTAACTTATTTTTCTTCGAGCTATAGAGGTAATAAGTATAATCGAGTTGTAAAGGTTGTAAAATAAAACATTGCTATGTTCGAGATACAGAGGTCCAATTTATTTTTTCGACTTATAGAGGGAAAATATGTACCAAAATGGCTTGTAGGTACTCACTGATTATTTCGACTAATAGAGGGTTGAGATTTCGAGTAATGGAGGTTTTGGGGCTTGAAGGGAAAGAAACAAAACTTTTTTTCGAGTTTTGGAGGTTTTCGACTTATCGAGGTTCGACTTAAAGAGGTTCTGCGGTATTACCTGTATGTTTATACTTATACTACCTGAACCAAGCCCTTCATGAACTGCTTAGTCTCCCAGTTTCCTTAATGAACCTGAGAATGCTCTCATAGTCCAATCTTCTAAAGTCCTCCTCTGCGATTACACCTCCATCAAAGATACGGAATCTTGTTATCACATCAGATGCCACGGATGTGTGCCGCCGTTTCGTCTTCTTCCCCACATCTATCGCAGGTAGGACTGTCCTTGACTCCCACAGTGTGTAGGTGTCTAGTGAACGGACCATGTCCTGCGAGAACTTCAGTTAGTTGCCTAAGCTCGTTCCTTTTGAGATTCAGGATCCCGTCTTTCAGAACCCTGAACTCCCCTCCCAGGAACCTCTTCGACTGCCTGCATGTTATAATCGCCTATGTTCTTCCCCAGATATGTGAGCCCTATGTAATCAAATAAGTTTCCGCTCCTCCTCTAAACCCCTCTTCTCCGTTGATTGATTTGGCTGAGTCAATAGTTGTCTAGCTATTGAACTTCCCCACATATACCATTCATAACAATGAGAGTTATTGCGGTTTTAATGATAACCACCCCTCCCCTTCAATCTTCCTCTTTCCTACGACTGATTGGATGAAAATCAATGAATCTATGACAGTTAATACATTTTTTTTGGTTAATCTGGACAGCCATCATTCGGTGTCATAGTTTCACATATAAAATTTCTGGTCGATATATTTATCCAATCATTTGTTAACATACGTTCAGTGAATAATTGTCAATGTACTTCCCCAGCTCAGATGATATGTAATTAACTAAGTTTCTGATCCTCCGTTGCTTGATTTTTTTTTTTTTGTGTTTAGTTATTTAAAGCCACAACTATGCAAAAAATGCACAACCAATGTACTATACAAAAAAATAAAATAAAATAATAAAAATAAATATGAAATGAAAGGCTTGAGAGAGGAAAAACAGCCAGCGGTGAACCCTCATGACATCACTTCATACCAGGAGATCTCTATGCCAAACTCTCTTTAATCTTCTTGGGGGATTGTGGGGTAAATTTGTACTTAAGATTTTGCGAACTTCCGGATTGGTGTGTAAGTAAATTTTGGTGTAGAAACGTTGGTATAAATGTTTAATGGTTGTGTCTATGGGTGTGATGTTCAAGTCGCGGTGTAAAGTCTTGTTATTGGACTTCTTAATCCACGAATAAAATTTCGTTTTATAATGTTCATACAATGAGAGTTATATAAAAATTATTATTTTTGAAAATTTCCAAACTTAGTTAAACTTTTTTCGAATTTTTGGATTCAGTTGGAAAGTATGAAATTCTATTGAAAACTCAATCTCGAAATTTTGACTGATTATAAAACCTCCCTTGTACTAAGTGTAGATGGGGAATTTTAAAAAAAAAAGTATTTATGTTCTCATTAATTTAAAAATTTGATTGATTAGGCGTCGCGGAACAATATAAATTGCGCCTCCAGGGCGCGTGACGAACGACAAGGTTTTGAGATATTACTCTATTGCATGCATACAACGTTCTTCTTATTATGCAAATTGCACAAAATTCAAAAATTATCCAAATTACTTTTTTACATGAACGTAAGCAATTAAGAAGAAGGACGAACCGAAGGGAGATAACAAAAAAGAAATGTCGTCGGTGAATCATCGGCCACGTACATCCCCAGAACGAATTATTAAACTAATTTTTCTATTTTCTTTTAAAACTAAACCAATCAATAGTAAATTTAGAGGATTCTAAATCCTAATACTTAATTTTGTTAATATGAAGATGGCTGATGTAGTGAGAAGTGATAATAATAAATTTATTTCCGTTAAACCAATACCTACATCAAAAGAATACGTCAAAAGAATTTATACATTAAGATAGCTTATAAATTAGATTTATAACTACTTGAGTCTAATACACCTATGATTAGTAGTAATAACAAAACTATTAAAAAAAGTAAAATGAAATTAATAAAAACTGAACAAATAAATACTTAATAATATATGAGTACATAAACAAAATTAATACATGATACGTTTATAATAATTAGACACATTTTTCAATTTAATAAAAATTATAACTTTTTTCAAAAAAAACTCTTCGGAAGTGTCTTTATCCCAACGATGTTTCGGGACGTTCTTACGTCACATCATCAGGTCAAACAATGTAACTATAACAATATATGAAAAATAATATATATATATAGATTAATCAATTATAAATGAATGTATAAAAAAGTCTAAATAAATTATAAATGAATAAATAAAACAATAACGTACATTGGATTGACCTTTAAGGTGTGGAGGAACCTGCCCAAAAAATAATGTTTTTCGATATGAAACACGATTCTTTATTGTGATTATATTATTCTTTTCGAACAGTGAGAGTAAAATTCCGTTTCTGTGTAAAGGGTTTCCTCTAACATGAACATTTTTAGTTGAAATTTAAATTTTTTTATTGTATCTATTGACTTCAAGAAGTGGGGAAGGGCATTAAATAAATTAATTTCTTTATGAGTTATACTTTTTTCAAAAAGAGAAGTCTTCTTTCTTCCTGGTATCGTAATCGTGATTAGTATTGTTGAGAGGGAAAATATTTCTTTTTTTCCTAATAAACACAGACACAGACACGCAAGGACAAATATTGTGAAGATGGTCAAAAAACCGGGGGACCTTTAAATGTGTAATTGTTGAAAAGTCGATCTCGGATTCTCACATGATTTCAATACTTTCTTACACTACAGCTATAAGAAAATTAACATGTGATTAATTAAATGAAATAAAAGCAATGAACAATTCGAAAATTATCAATAATTACATTCTACATCAACATATAGGTAGCTAAACTTCAGTATAACAGTTTTTAAGGAGTTCTGTGTCTTAGTTCGTCTACCGAGCGCTAGTGTCGCCTTCAGATACAGCAACTGGCGCCACTAGCGCTCCCAACATGCTTTGTGCCTAACCAATCATACAATTCCACTCGTTAAATCACAATAAATCATAATAATTTTATTATATTTTATCTTAAATATTATTTAAACATTTTAAATTAGTAATATACTTTCTTCTGAAGTTGCCATTTTACATTTAAACTTGAGTAATGAATCCATATCAATTCTAGAGGGAATAGTTGTCGACAAGTTACCGCAATGAATAACAACATTCCATTCATAACTTCTGTAGAGTGTTGTATTGTCACTAACTCTGGTCTCTCTTCAAAACGAATAAATCTTTCGCCTTTTACTAAAGATTTCCGTGGAGAGGGACTTTTGATGAGTCTATAACCAATTTTTTGTTAAAGCTTCGACCGTAAGGTTGAGGCTGATAAATGATACCTTTGTAGTTAGGATTGGTGTTATTCAATCGATACCATAAAGTAGATTAGAATCTTCGATACTACTCAAGTATCGATTGAGATATTATTTGTATCGATAGATCCCTATACATTCATGATTTTGGGTAATTTTCAATAATTTAAGAGGTGTTGGTGAACTTTTAGACCACCCTTTCCTTGGCATAAATAGAAATTTCTGATGCCTCAAGTATAAGAGACCTTTAAAACGATTATGATTGAGTCAACAGTATTTTTCAATATCGAAGAAATTCGAGTCGAGGTTCTGTCGTGTAAATAAAAAAACTCATTATTTCCTTCATCAGGGCCTAACAGAATATAACAAAGAAATTACACTTAAAAACGAGTAGGATTTCAGAATCAGGGGATCGGAATACGTGAAATTGCGGTAAAAACACAACATTTGACCGATCACATAACTTCCCCTATACTTCATACAACTGGGAAGAGGGCGCCGGTAGCTTGTCTTCTGAGCTCAAGATCGTGGGTTCGAAACCCGACCGAGGCCCTTAGTTTATTTTATTTGGGAGGTAAAATAAAATCTAGCACGCCGTCCTTCGGATGGGAGTAATGTGACGAGAGTGACGAAAGAGCGCTCTGGTAGTAGGCGATATGACCTCGTACTTAAAGCCCGGGCATGAGTCATAAAACCTAACCTAACCTAACCTACAACTGGGAAGGTAAAAAAGTATCGACGACACAAATCTTTTTTCTCGCAGAAGGTTCTGCCATGAATCAAGTTCCTGAAGTGGCCGGATCACTGTTTTTTGAATCCGTCTGCAATATATTCGCCATCATTCTTCGCGCTGCCTCCCTCACTTCCAACTACCAACTTTTTGATGTATGACTATTTAAGTTGTTTCCAACTTCATCACTTTTCGACAACTTCACTATTCATATAACAAAGTTTCACGTTCGTTCTTCTTTTAAGTTAGCTCTTCGTTGGCAGCTTGCGGCAGACTTTTTCAAGGCACTTGAAAGATCAAAAAGTTTTGGTTTTTGGATATTTCCATCTAAGAGCTAAGAGCTAATGTAATAAAAAACATTATTTATTTTATTACATTATTTTAATTAAATGGTCATATCGTCTACTACCAGAGTGCTCTTTCGTCGTTCTTGTGGACATGAGCCCGACTCAACAGTGGAAGTCCTAATAAGTGGTAAGGGTTTTAACGTCTCATCTGAAGGATGATGTGCTCATGGTTTTTTAACCACTCAACCTAACGGCCTTGCCGTTTCGAACCCGCGATCTTGAGTTCAGTAGGCAAGCACGCTACTTCTGAACGACGTCATAAGCGAAGTCATCAGATTATTATATCACGTTGTGTTATTTTGTACTGTTAAATATGAATATCCCTCCAAATCGATTCATTTGTTACACTTATATAGGAAATACGATAGTCAATTAAAGCAATAATAAGTCGATTAAAATCAAATAAAATCAGATCCTGAGCTCCCTCTACAAATGTAGGCGGGTGATGTTGCACAAGCAAGGTGCACCCCAAACAATACAGAGCCATAATAAAGGCAATTAAATATAATCACAATTAGAAAATTCAAAATAATTATGGAAAAATGTTTACCAACAATTCAGAACGAATTTCCACAACACTTGCTAGAATAGCATATAATCTAGTGTGGAATCAGTTAACGTAACACGACAACGAAGTAATGAGCCAGTAACGGATCACTCTATGGAGAAATTCTCCTATTTCTCCTCCGCAACTTAGTTCGGATGCAGTGCGCATAAATTAAGCCAGTGCGGCTTAAATTCGAATGTATGTGCGTTCGTTTTTCGTTCCCGCAGACCACGGTGCTTGCTACCTATGCGGACGACACTTTAATACTAGCACAACACTCCGATATTCACATCGCCACACACACTCTCCAATCAGCTGTCTCCATCATCTCAACTTGGTTTTCTAACTGGAAGTTAAAATTAAATCCTTTAAAATCATCAGCCAACAATTTTTCTCTCCGCCGAATACGCCAAACCAACAACATCCAAATTGACAATACTGATATTCCCTGGAATACTTCACAACAAACATTAAAATATCTCGGTTTACTCATGGACACAAGACTTACATGGCACACCCACATCTCAACAAAACTAACACAAGCATATCAAAGACTCACAACTTTATCCACTCATTAACCGCAACCCTCCACTCCGCCCAAATTGCATCAAAATCTTGTACACATCACTATTACGTCCACTACTAACATATGCTTGCCCAATATGGTACAGTGCAAGCAAAACAGTAAAACGAATATTACAATCATTCCAAAACAAAACCCTCCGCATAGGTCTCAACGTACCGTGGTTCGTGAGAGGCAGTATAATTCATAAAGAACTGGACATAGCTCCCATGGACACCGTCCTGCGATCTCTGACTGAGACGTTCCTCCAGAACCTGCCCCTCAGCCCTGGAGCTGTCCACTTCAATATTGGACAGCCCACTGCACATCGCCGACTGCGACACAGACTCCCACAGCACATTTTAACTTAGATTTTAGTTTTATTTATCATTATTATTATTGTTTTTTTTTTTTTTTTTCTGTATTTTGTCATTTTTGTGAAAGGCACTTGAATGCCGGCCCAAATAAATTACTTTCTTTCTTTCTTCGTTTTTCGTCACAGTTTCATGAGATTTCTACATGAAATTTTTTAGGAGATATGGAAGCTGAAATGTTGAAAAAAAAATTCTCCTCCATAGCCATTTCAGTTAAGCGGCTAATGCCATCACGTTTCTTCCGAGCCATTAACTCCGGTACCGCAATTCCATGACCCCCCCCCCCCCCCCACCCCCCCACCCCTTTTTTTTATTAACCAAACCACTAAAAACAAAAATTGCACATTCTTTCCGACAACAACGTCGTCGGCGAATCACCGGCAAAGTGCTTCCCCACCATGAATTAATCAATTAAATATTCCTATTGGACTGTGTTAGTTATTGTAACTCTGCTCTCTTTCATCGCTCTGGTGGACATGAGCCCAACTCCACTCCCAGGTAGTCCTAAAACGGGTACTTGACATTGTACAGGCTCGGGACCATCACTTAATGTCCCATCAGAGGGACGGCGTGCTCAAGGTTTTTTTTACCTTCCATATAAAAAATCTAAGAGTCTCAGCCGGGTTTCGAAGGGAAGCTATCTCTGTGCTACCGACGTCCTTATTTGTGCCTATTTCAGAAAACCGAAGAACTTTTACTGTTTCACTAAAAGCATCGACGGGAGAGGAACAATAGGGGAAGATAATAAGACAAGTGTGATGTATTTAGCATAATGCGTATATATTTATATTCAAATATATTAGGTTAGGTTTTATGACTCATGCCCGGGCTTTAACTACGAGGTCATATCGCCTACTACCAGAGCGCTCATTCGTCACTGGTGGACATGAGCCCGACTCTACTGTGGGAGTCCTAAATTTTTATTCACCTAGGGCAGGGGTCTTTAACGAGTACCTGGCATCGTACAGGCTCGGGACCATCGCTTAACGTCCCATCCGAAGGACGGCGTGCTTAAGTTTATTTTACCTCCCAGATAAAAATTCAAATATATTGTGTGTTGTGTATTAGAGGTACATTTTAAACTTGATTGAGTGACCAGAGATTTTTTTATAAATTTTATTTAAATATTGTGGCCATTCTTTAATTCAATGTTATTTTGGGCATATAAACATATAAATAAATAAAAGTACCTTTGCGCATCTACTTCACTGTTATTTTCACTCCTACATGTCCTCTCACTCAGACTGGTTCACTTCACCTTAACCCAACAAATCTCTCTCTCTAGACTGTCCACTTCCACAACACTCCTTAGTCTGTTTCACACTATCGACTTTCTTGACTATTTGAAACAGCTAATCGTCGCCTTTTGTACTCCATTCATTGGTTGTTCACATTTCGTTTTAAAACAAAATGCTACTAGTCCATCTTTGTATATTTGTTCACAAATTAAGTTATTTCACTCATAACAGCTGTTTTTATACAAATAATAATAATTAATTTTTTTAATATATTAATTTTTTTTTTTTTTTTTTGTCCTTATGTACGATGCAAATTAGCTATGACTCTTATTAATGGTGTTTTACCTAATTATTTACGACATCCATGGCCCCGGGAGGAAGTTTTATCTACGAAATAAAACTCACTCCCGGACGGGATTCGAACCCGCAAACCAAGGTGAGACCATGCGACCAAAGCCCTACGCTCTAGCCCGCACGGCCTCCAAGGCTCCCTATTATTAATAAATTTTTTACATCACATTCTATTTTTATTCATATAGGATAGAGGTCTGTAATGAGTACCTGACATCGTACAGGCTCGGGGTCATGGGTTAACCAAAGGACGGCATGCTTAAGTTTAGTTTACCTCCCAGATAAAATTAACTAAGGGCCTCGGCCTTGAGCTCAGTAAGCAAGCACGCTTACCATTAAGCTACCGGGCGCCCTCTGTAAACTTCGTATAGCTGGGGTAGTGAAAATGGCCTGTTTGATGAGGGAGGAGGGGGATCGTACTAAAAAACCCTAATAACTGCCAGTTGCTGCTAATAACTGCCGATGTAACGAATGTATCAATACGAAATTTAGTACGAAATTAACTGAGGAAGTACATTGCCGGTGATTCAGAACTCATTAAAAATTAAATTCCTTTTACTTTAATACCGAAATTTTTGATGGATTAATTTATTACTCGGGGAGTAAAAGTAATAATAATAAAAATAAAACCTTCAGTAATTCTATTTTATTGAATTTAATATTTACATATACAAATTTAATCTCCATTTAAAATGTATTATGATGAATGCGATGAGCCTTTAAGGCCCCATTTAGAGTAGAGAAGAAAATGGAGGTGAATGTAAACATTTGTACAAAGCAGAATAATGCTTGAGTCAACGTTATTTCCATCTGAGCAACTAACTCTTCAATCAACGACGCTTCTGGTCAAAAATCTTATCGATTCTCCTTACACCAAAGTCAATCAAGCCATAAAACCTTTTAACACTGTCTTTGAATTATATTATTATTTTATTATCATTAATAGCGAAAATTCTCATCTCTAGTTAGTTATTGTAATTTATGCCCGGGCTTTAACATCGAAGTCATGTTGCCTATTGCCAGAGCGCTCTTTTGTCCAACCTACAGGCTCGGGACCATCGCTTAACGTCCATTCTAAAGGACGGCGTGTTTAAGGTTTTTTCACCTCTCATATAAAAGACTTAAGGGTCTTGGCCGGGTTTCGAACCCACGATCTTAAGCTCTGTAAGCAAGTACGCATCACCTCTGAGCTAATCACCTCTATCTATTAATGAACACAAACAAAAAAAAATGAGGGGCTTTTGTGTTCTAATCCTAAATTCCGTGACGATACATTCATTATATTGGCCGTTATTGGTTTTTTGTTGTTGTCACCCTCTAACGCGCCCCCCCCCTCCCCCCCCCCCACCCTTTCCTTTTGCCGATTCTGCTGATACAACATCTGTTTTCCTTGTAGGGTATTGAATTTACATTTGAAATTTCGTGTCGATAAATTTATTCTATAAGGTGTTATTCTTATCGTTCAAAGGTATCCTGCTAGTCTACAGAGCTCAAGATGGTTGGTTTGAAACCCGGTCTTAGTCTAGAAGGTGATAAAGCTTTGAACACGCCGTCCTTCGGATAGGACGTCAAGCCATGATCCCGAGTCCGTACAATGCTAGGTACCTACTCGTTAAAGACCATTATCCTAGGGTAGGCAAAATCTAGGACAGGGCGATGAAAGAGCGCTCTGGTAATAAGCGATATGACCTAGTACTTAAAGCCCGGGAGTGAGGCACAGTTACTAAATAACAAACTATAATAAAAAATGAATTGAACACATAAAATAGTGTCAGATTAAAAATTTTGCTATTGAAATTTAATTGTTTCCTTCTTTTCCAGTAAACACATGATTCTTACACATAAATATGAGAGGAATTCATTGGAGTTCACTTTTAAAAAAAAAAAAATTCCCCAAAAATACCTTATTTTTCTTGGCATGAAATTAGAAACCGCTTCACTCTTGTTTTACAGTTATGTAACCTGAATCAAGTTCGATTCGAACCCCGCGATACAATTCCTCGATAATCTCCTTAAGTAGTATCGATTTAGACAGAGAGAACATGATGGTTCCTGTACGTACGTCACAGATGGATCAGGGCAACTCTATGAGCCCGCATGACACTTCCACTACCTACATCATCCTTATCAACAAAACACACTCCGCTCTGTCTAACCCACTTCTCATATTTTCTTCTTCAGTATTTATTCATGTAGGGAATTTCTCTAACATTGTATAGATTTTTCTATCATGAATTCAGTTTTTTTATTTTTGAAGCTTGATATATTCTCATAAATACCGGACACTTCCGTGGGTACAAAAAGTCGGTAACATATACAGTAGGTCTAAGTACGCTTTACTTGATATCATAATCTAATGCTATTCTATTTTTCCTAATATTATATATAATCGAGGGCGCCGGTAGCTCAGTGGTAGGCGTGCTCCTTCTAAGCTCAAGAACGTGGGTTCGTAACTTCCCGGCAAATCACCCGGCCCGCTTATCGTCGGGGAAGGAGGAAGTACATATATAATATTGAGTTTTATTATTTATTCACAGAGTTGCTGTGGGTGTCTAGGGGTGACAGCCTCTGGTCCCGAGCGGGACAGACTGGCGCTCCCAGACCTCCTTGGGTTGCGGCTGCCAGGCGGCGCCGAGAGAGCTCGAGTTAGATGGAGTGGGACTGCTTCTACATCGCGGCTGCCGGGGGTAGACTTCAGGTCGGTCCGTCATCCGGGTCAAAGGGCCTTTTTCTGTTCCCGCCAGGAGGTGACAAACCGTCCGAAAGCCGGGTAGCTCGACTCCGTCATCAACTCCGGCAGAGTCAATCCCAGATATGATCCTGTCGCGCGGATCAACTCCACCCTAGACCTGTCGTATAGCGGACAATCGAGGACCACATGTTCTGCAGTCTCGATGCCGCCACACGAACATTTCGGGCTATCCTTCCTCTAACGTTTAAAAAAAAAAAAATGTTATAATTGCTGGACCATAAATTTAAAAGAAAAGAGACTGAAGAAGTAGATGTACAAATTAGTTTGTAAAATGTTTATTGTAAGTAATTTGATTTTTTATTTGATATTGATATTTTGATTTTATTTATAATGTAGATTTAGATAAATAAACCCAATATTTGTTCTCTTGGAATTTTACGTTTTCCGACCTTCTGATTCCAAAAATGGAAAAAATAATGCCGATTGGTTTTTGGAGGGAGAGCAGAAACGTAGTTGATGATTTCATACTGGAGAAGCACACTCCCGGTGATTCTTATACGACTTTTTGATTTCATTCCTATAATCAAAGGATCGGGAAAGATGGAATTCCGGTGAAAAGGCAACATCGAATTTCTGAACATAAGTTGAAAAAGTTGTCGGTGAATCATGGGCTATGTACTTCCCCAGCACGAATTAATCAATTACGTTTTCACCGTCTCTCCAAAGCCAATATTTGACTTACCTAGTGGCTTCTGAACCATACTAAATTGTGTGTCAATACATTCATTCTATCGGGAGTTATCGCCTTTACAGACAGACAAACTTCCTTTTTCTTTCACATTTAGAATTCAGGAGTTCGGAAAACATGAAATTCCGTTGAAAATTGCTCTTTTCAGACCGATTACATAACTGGGGAAGAATATAAAAAATAAAAATAACTGAACTCAATAGAAAAATTGTTTTACTATTCAATGGTTGTATAGGGCCAAGCATAAACTGAGGGTGATGGGTTCGGATATACATTTTGAATATTTATCCCAGAATCCCTAAGGTAAAAATATATCGATAATCACGACACGTAGTCCAGCCGTGCTTGTTCAACAAATACAAAAGCCCCCTTTTTTTTTTACAGGTATTGCGGGAATAGCACATACTTTTCCCAACCAACTCTGAAGTGAGTTGATGTCATTTTCTTCTACGGAAATTTATTTTTCATTCTTTGAAGTATTATAAAACTATGTTGATTTTTTCCAGAGGTGTCTTTTTTTTCTTTTTGAACCTGGAAGAAGGGACGTGAAAGTGTCCCGAAATATTGTCAAAAATGAAAAAAAGAAAAAAAAAATCAACATACCAACATCACAGAGAAGTTAAAAGAAATTATTCTATAAAATTAGTCCTATTGATCCTATCTCAAATTCATTAGCGATTGGGTTTAATAAAGAACATTTTTTATTATAAAAACTTTTTCGATCGTACTAATAGTTTTTGGATAAATAAATTAAACGTCTAGAAATATATTTTTCAAAACTACATTTTAAGAAGGTTTTTGACTGGTTCTTTTGACTTGTACCTCGAAAATCAGGGGACCTCTGAAAAATCGTATTCAATATAGAATAGCCAATTTAGTTCCTTCTACAAGTTTTACTTGAAAGCAGTTTTGATTAAGTCATAAAGTAAAATGCACTTAGGCCCCGAAGTAAAGTAAAGTCTTAATTTTCTCACGATATTTGCCAAAATCTAATATAATATATTACTAATCTAATATAATAAATCTAATATAATATGTACTTAGGCCCCGAAGTGGAAAATATATATTATATATTTTCCATTTCGGGGCTTAAGTACATATTACAAGATACCGCCAAAACCCGTCTTAAAATGTAATTTTTAAAAATATATTTTTAGACGTTTTATTTATTTACCGAAAAACTGTTAATCCTATCGAAAAACTTTTTATAATCAAAAATGTGTTTTATTAAATCCAATTGCTGATGAATTTGAGATAGGATCAATAGGACTAATTTTATAGCGTTTCTTAAACTTCTCTGTGATGTTGGTATGTTGATTTTTTCCGGCATTTTTTCCAGAGTTATCTATATCGTATACGATAGATTAACTTCAAATGTCCATAGCTACATTGTGGTGGAGTGCTCACAATTTTCCAATCACATACAAACACATGCACAAAAAGAAATCATCGGGAAATGGTCAAAATGTATTCAGGGGACCTTGGAACGTGAAAATTCTATCTCGGATTTTCGCACAATTACAATACTTCCTTGGACTATTAGGTATGAAAAAGTAAAGAAATGCTGTCTCGGTGTCCATGAACACGATTACTCCCAATAGAATGAATGTATAGTCACAAAATTGTATATATGTTCAGTTTTTCGAAGAGCAAGGATCTGACGAAAAGGAGGGGGAATTAACTCAAAAATCCCTAAAACTGGCGATATAATAAACCTATCGACATGAAATTTTATATTTAAATTCAAAACCCCTTAAGGATGGCATCTATCAATTTTCCGTGATGTCAGGGGGAGGAAAAGAGAAGGGGTCGACTAAAATATCCTAACTGCTGATGTATATCGACACAAAATTTAATATGAGGATTCCGGAGGCACTATGTAAGTCAAATATTGACGGTCGATTGGCTTTGGAGGGAGAACAAAAAAGTAATTGATAATTTGTGTTGGGGAAGTACATAGATGTTGATTCCCCGACAACTTTATTTCTGGAATATCTCGATATCTCGAAAAAAGAAGTTTGTCTATTTTATTTATTACAAGTTTCCATAGTATGTCGTTTCTCAACTTATATATTATTTATTACCTCAGACTTAGTGACAACCATATATGTATGAACTCTAGTAAATAATGTAGCTAGACAATAGATATATATATATATGGTCCTAAAATTTACAATGATCACAAGTCATCCATACACCATTAAATATATATGCAGGATTAGAGGCTCGTAGTTGGGGCCATATATCAGTGTAGAAAAGCTCTTCAGAGAAGACAGACGTGAGAGTGGATGTTAGTTAGTAGCGTCCTCTCCAGGGGGCACTCCAGTCAGCATATATCAACCTAGGATGGCAGACTCAATGAATACTCAAGTTACAAGCATCCTATTTTCTGACAAATATTCTTAACCAGAATTTCATATTTTTCGATCTACTGAATAGAAAAAAGTCGTCGGTGAATCACCGTCAATTGAGGATGGAAAGTTTCAAACGTGTTAAGTCCCAAAATTGAACAAATTGTATACTTTGCTTAGAAATGTGGCAAATGTCAATGCCAATTGCTTAGCAGACTGGCTAACGGCCAACACCTGTTAATCAGTTGTAGCAACGTTCGGTAGGAAGCGCTAGTTAGGTTTTATGACTCATGCCCGGGCTTTAACTACGAGGTCATATTGCCTACTACCAGAACGCTCTTTCGTCACTCTGGTGAAAATGAGCCTGATACTTTGGGAGTCCTAAATTTTGCCTACTCTAAATTTTTATTCACCTAGGGTAGGGGTCTTTAACGAGTACCTGACATCGTACAGGCTCGGGACCATCGCTTAACGTCCCATCCGAAGGACGGCGTGCATTTATCTCAAACATAAAAAAAAACTAAGGGCCTCGGTCGGGTTTCGAGCTCAGAAGACAAGCACGCATACCACTGAGCTACCGGCGCCCTCAGGAAGCGCTGGTGTTATGTGCCAGATGATTGTAACCATCAATCGTGTTACGTAGCCACAGTTTCAGTCTTGAAGAAAGGAAAAACACTCAGGGATTTTGAAGCTGGTATTATTAATGTCAATGATACAATTTTTGCCAAAACAAGAATATAAAGACTTTTATAATAATATCTGTAAATAATATTGAAATAATTTTAATGTAATGATATTTTTACACGTTATTAATATGGTGATAGTCTGTGTAAAATATCATTAAATGCGTAATGGCATTTACCACGTTACAGTAAAAATGGTTATGGACTAAGCCCAATTTAAAAAAATTGGTTCAGGCACTTGGCCCTATTCTAATTTTAACTTCTTATAAAAACCTCAATAAAACATCGTTTAGTCAGATACTCTTAATAATATTCTTATTAAACTATTTCCAACGCATCGCAACTCTTTTAACCTGATTAATGATAGATAGATCTAAACAGAAACATTTCTTTACAATAATTACCTACATTTGTTCATTTTGGCACTTAGCACGTTTGAAATAAGTTATTTTTTCTCTCTCTCTAAGACCAATCGACTAAAAATCTATAGTTGAAGTATTAATGTCTCAAGCTATATTATGTATAGGGGAAGGTATGAAATAGGTACTAAATTCGATGCTGAGTTTTCACTGGAATCTCATGTTTCCCGGCATCATTCCAAAATGAAAAAAAAAAAAAATCGTCGGTGAATCATTGCCAATGTACTTTGGCTGAAGCAGTAGAGGGGGGAAGCTCTTTAATGCAATTATTGATTTTTTAGCCCAAACGGACGACTGTTTTTGGAGGAAGAGTGGAAACTTAATTATTACTGGGGAAGTACATTTCTGGTGATTCACAGTGACATTTTTCTTTAAATTTCTTATGTTGATTCATCCATATATAACTTAATTTCTCTCCACATCCTGTAGACAGTAGAATGTTCGGATTAAGTTCAGACTTGGAGGATGTCCAATAAGACTTGGGTATGCGAGAGAGGATTCCAGCTGAATTATCCAGGCTTGGAACTTAATCTTCTTAGAAAGAATTAGCTTTTTGATATTTTCTTGTATATTTTTCTTTCCACTTCTATTCTCTTTATGAATATTTTAACGAATGTGACACAATAAATTGTCTGTCTTTATTCTTGTAATAATGTCTACTTAGAAAATGAAGTTTATTCCAAAACTTAAAGTATATTTTTACTTTCTCATATCTTTAGTGTAAGGAAGTATATGTAATCGTGCAAAAAACTGAGATCGAGTTTTGTGACAACACATGCGATTGGAGCTTCAAATCAGAAGAACATTGAGATCTCATTATTTCGGGGCCTAATTAATTAAAAATCTCTTTAAATAAAAGTTGTAAAAAAGACTGAAAGGTACTTTTCAAAATGAAATTTCTAACTAATTATTTTCAGATATTTGCTTCATTTACGAGAAAATGGTTGGCCTATCGAAAAATTGTTTTAAACAATACATATCCCGTATAAAATACCCAATTGAAAAATTGTCCTCTGTATATAATATATACATAAATTAATTACAAATTGCATTATTTGCCTGCATTTTTCAGCATTTCAGGTTTTTCAGCATTTTAGCTTCAGTCAGATAGTGTAACAGTTGAGCACGAAGTCTCTCCACATTCCTATCTAACTTGAAACACTTTGAGGCAAAGAACCACAATTCATTAGCCTATATCCTGCGGCAATAGCCGATAATAATATATTTTGTTTATATAAATTCCCTTATATATATAATTATTTATATATATTACCCAAATATTGGTTTGAATTCAAAAGGGAAACATGGAACCCCAAAGCAGTTGTTTTTGTTTGTGGTCGCTGACTGTGCTGTTAAGTTCAAAGTTGACTACCTCGTCCCTTTGGGCAACTTTCGCTCGGTAAACACACACAATAAAGGTAAAAACAAGGTGCACAGTTTATGTGCATTGTACACCAGGGCTGACAGACAATGTATATAGGGGGAGCATCCTGAGATGTCATATTGATCTCAAAAGGTTTGGGATCTTGAAAAGGGTGGAAAAATGTGGAAGAAAATTCAGTATACACAAGAGAGATGAAAAGAAATAGGAACATGAATCATTCATGTTGGCACAAAAAGGAAATATGCTTATGTTAGAAAATATGTCTCCAACATTCACAACAATTTTCATTAATGTAACTGTTGATAGATTTATGGAAAAGTACTTACCGAAATTAATACCAAAAAGTCATCACCGGCAATGTACTTCTTCGGAACGAATTAATCAATTAACTTTTCGCACCCCTCAAATACCAGTCGACCATTAATATAATTTTTATAATGTTCAACAGTTGACTTATATAAAGGCTCCTAAATCCTCATATTGATTTTGTGTCGATACATTCATTACATCGGCAGTTATTAGGGTTTTTGAATTGAACCCCCTGATCCCCCCTCCCCTTTTAACGATTCCTCTTACAATTAATAAGTGTACCCTTTACGATGTTTTGAATTCACATATGAAATTTTGTGTCGATAAATTCACTAAAACAGCAGTTATTAGGGTTAGTACCTGGGTAGGGCCAGCTTCTCTCTGGAGGAGACCATCCAGATACTCAATGGGAAGGATTGCCACTCACTCTGTCTATTCATACAGGATGCTACCAAATATAGGAAATTTTTTGTTGAACAATTTAATTATTAAATAATATATTTAAAAAAGAGGGCGCCGGTAGTTCAGTGGTCTGCGTGCTTATCTTCTGAGCTCAAGATCGTGGTTTCGAAACCCGGCTGAGGCCTTAGTTTATTTTATCTGGGAGGTAAAATAAACTTAAGCACGCGGTCCTTCGGATGGGACGTTAAGTGATGGTCCCGAGCCTGTACGATGTCAGTTACTCGTTAAAGTAAGGTAGGCAAAATTTAGGACTCCCATAGTAGAGTCAGGCTCATGTCCACCAGAGTGACGAAAGAGCGCTCTGGTAGTAGGCGATATGACCTTGTAGTTAAAGCCCGGGCATGAGTCATAAAACCTAACCTATATATATTGTGACGTGTAGAATGGGGGGGTCACAAAGAATAAAAGAAATGGTTATTCTTTATAAAAATAGTAAAAAAAAAAAAAAAATATAGTAAGTACAAATAAATAAAAATGTAGGTACATCTTGGCAAAAGATATTAAAAGTAAGAAAAAAGAATATGATTAATTGTAAAAGAAAAGACTAACCTGATGACATTGGGTGGGGGAAAATATGGCGACAAGGGCAGAAGGAGCCGACTCGTGGTAGTAGGGTTTTGTAGGATCTTGGAGGAGGTGTAGTCTGTTTTTGGAGGAACTTGGAGGAGGTGTCGGGTGTTTTGAAGAGCGTCGAAGGAGCGTAGAAGATGGAAGGTAGCACATTTATATAAAGGAGTGTCGTGGAAGAAGAAGAAAGAAAAATCCCGAGAAGTTAAATTTTATATATGGAAGAAAGAAAAGGCTGAGAAGAAAGTGACGAAGGAGGAAAGATGCAAACGAGGATATAGTATGCCGTGAGTTGCCAGAAATTTCTAATCCATATTTATAATCATCTATTTTGTTGTCATTTGCCAAGAGTACATTTTTTTTGTCTAAATTAACTCATAAGAGGTTTATTTCATCTATTGTCAAAAAATTATAATAGTTCACTAACCCAGTAACCTTTTTTTTTATACCATTTACAAAAAGAAATTAAAATATACAACTTATAAAACATTATGATTTAAAAATGTAGTTATCATTTTTTCCTTTATTTTCACCTTAGCACTCTAAATAAGAAAAGGATGCCACCCCTGTTTTTTTTTTTTTATAGATTTATGAATTAAAGAAGGAATAATTTAAATCAAAGTAAGTAAGAATCTTCTCAATATATATATATATATATTTTTTTTTTGATTGGCCTCGGCAGAACCACACTAGCCATATATATGTTTGTTATTAAGTTTTTTACTACATCCATGGTCCCTGGAGGGAGTTCTATCTACGAAATAAAACTCACTCCCGGACGGGATTCGAACCCGCAAACCATGGTAAGACCATGCGACCAAAGCCCTACGCCCTAGCCCGCACGGTCACCATGGCAACCTTACCTATATTTAAAAAACCCTTCTCCATCCATAAGACAGAGGAACACACTAATGCGGGAGTGTGTGAGTGCAGAAGAAAGAATCTTGATCACGTTGAGGTAAGTAATTTATTAAATTTTTAGTAATTTATGGAACAAATAAGTAATTTAAGAAATAAATAAGTAATTTATTACATTTTTATTTAGGATTAATTACATTAGTGGCATTTCATCACGCACATCTAAAATAGTTTCTGAAAGGAATTGTGAAAAAGACATTGGTCCACGACTTTTGGGATCAATTCCATCTTCACTGTGCTCTGCGGAAGTAGATGGCTCCAGTTGATGAGGTGTGGCGATATGGGGTTCACTAGCCATGGCGAGGCGACGCAGGAGACTCAAGGGACGGGCGACCTTCCTAGCAGGTCGCCTGAGTTTGGTAGGATACGGGTAGGATACGCGGCTCCTGGGAGTGGCGCCGTTTGTGTCTCCCCACCAGTCAACATAGGAAGTGACTTCTAAGATACCCTCAAGATACTTGAGTATCAGTCGCGTCGCTTCGGAATTGCCTAATGTGAGGTTGGCCTTACATCCATGTTCTTTGTTTTTCTTATTACAGTTCCTATAGTTTATTGTTCCATTTTATTACAATTGTTAATGCTGTTTCTATTTTCTGCCCATCTGTCTTATTATTATTTTCCTTTTTACTTTCTTTATATTATTTTTATATGTATTATTGGTACAAATAGACAGTAATTTTCTTTATTTAGTATGAACATTCATTATTTATTTTTGCTTTTTATGACCC
Organism: Aradus depressus; assembly: GCA_963662175.1. Lineage (NCBI taxonomy): Eukaryota > Metazoa > Arthropoda > Insecta > Hemiptera > Aradidae > Aradus > Aradus depressus. Next base: position 37,687,446 of record OY759219.1, on the reverse strand, counting down.
TCTTTTCAGACAGACGGCCCTGGCCATTGTCAGTATTGTATACTCGAATGTCTTGTAAGTGCATGTGTAAATAAAGTATGTATATTCATACATTCATACTTTATGTTTTAAAGCGGTAAACATTTAGTTAATACATTTTTTATTTATTTGTGTATCGCAGCAGGCAAGGACCCCATTCTATGGGATGTATCGGTCATATAAGCAATAAATAACTTTCATACAGAATTGGCTCGCTTCCATAACGATTTTCCGTTACATCGACGTTTACTTTAGTCTTGTGAAGAAAGATGGATAGCATGAAAACTTGTAAACTTTGTATAACGATTAGAAGCTCAAAATGAGGTCAATTTTGGTTTCACGGTTCGTTGTTTCAAGTAGCTTTTGACAAGCTTACAACACAAATTTGGAAAGCAAACAGATTAATTGAACACATGACACTGTTTACATTTACTTAAACTTCTTACATAAGGTATATTTACATAAGGGTTAATTGAAAACTGAAAGCAATAAGCAGTTTATTCTCATTATATCGACAAATATTATTTCATTTTTCTTGAAGAACCCGCAATTAACATATAATTTATTAATATATTCATTTAAGGTATCCTTTTTTTGTTGAAGAGTCCGTTCATCAGCCCCCTGAAGAGTCTGTTCATCAGCCCCCTGTAGGGTACGTTCATCAGGCCCCTGAAGAGTACGTTCATCATCCCCCTGATGAGTCAATTCATCATCCCCCTGAAGAGTCAATGCATCAGCCCCCTGAAGAGTACGTTCATCATCCCCCTGAAGAGTCAATGCATCATCCCCCTGAAGAGTCCGTTCATCAGGCCCCTGAAGAGTCCGTTCATCAGGCCCCTGAAGAGTACGTTCATCATCCCCCTAAAGAGTCAATGCATCATCCCCCTGAAGAGTCAATGCATCAGCCCCCTGAAGAGTCCGTTCATCAGGCCCCTGAAGAGTACGTTCATCATCCCCCTAAAGAGTCAATGCATCATCCCCCTGAAGAGTCAATGCATCAGCCCCCTGAAGAGTCCGTTCATCAGGCCCCTGAAGAGTACGTTCATCATCCCCCTGAAGAGTCAATGCATCATCCCCCTGAAGATTTTTTGGAAACTTTTGAAGGCATTATTTCCCCACCTAAAACTAGGGGGAGTAATGTAATGGGTCAGAAATTCGATATTGATTTTTCACCGGAATTACATGATCTTCGTCCAAAACGAACCGTTTGGAGAAAAAAATCAATATTTGACTTATACAGTAACTTCTGAATCCTCATATTAAATTTTGTATTTATGGTTTTGAATTTAATTATAAAATTTCTTTTATGACCTTTGCTTGATTTACGCGAAAACGGTTAGTGCCATCGAAACATTGATTCTTACCAAAAATGTTCTTTATTAAATTTCCAACCACCAGAATGCCTTCAGATTTGAGATAGTAAAAACGTTATAGCGCTCCATAGAAAGTACAATATATTTGGAAATATTTCCAAGGTATATTTTTAAGTTATATTTCAAAGTTATACTTAAATTGTAACGTAAAAATATCTTCATTATCGGTAGTTTTTATTAAAAAGGATAAAAAATAAAGAATTATAAATACAACTGTAAAATATACGTGATTCGGCCATATGAGGACTTTTTTATACCAACCACTTTTGTATAGATGACCCTCCCTCATCCTCCATCCTCTCAAATTAATTCCATAATGGCATTACTAGCTTAGTTAGTTATTATGTTTCATACCCGGGCTTTAACTACAAGGATATACTGCCTTTTCGTCACTCTGGTGGACTTGAGCCCGACTCTACTATGGGAGTCCAAAATTTTGCCTACCCTAAATTTTTATTCACCTAGGGTAGGGGTCTTTAAAGTGTACCTGACATAGTATAGGCTCGGGACCATAAACGTCCCATCCGCAGTGTGCTAAGTTCATCTTGCCTCCCAGTAAGCAAGCACGCATACCACTGAGCTGCCGGTGCCCTCAGCATTACTGAGTTAGTCACTGTCAGAATTACTGAACAATGAAACGCCAGCTCATTACTTTCATAGTAAAACCAATATGTAATGAATTTGAGAGAGGGGAGGAGATCGGTACAAAAGAGGTTGGATATAAGAAAGCCCTGTTATAACCACTCACCAAATTCCAGTGAAAATTCAACACCGATTTTCCAACCGATTACATAACTTGTCTTATATTAAGTATTGTAGAAAAGTAATAAAGAAGTAATGACCTGAGAGCTCTTAACAAACTTTATTTAACCCTTTGGACTTGTGTGAATAGCAGTTTCGTGCACTGAAGGGCATATAATTTCCTGGTCTGTTGGATACAAATGCCTCAGTTTCATGTCTCATTAGTGTCATGAAACGACTTAGTTGTTCTCGCTTCTATCATGGAATAAACCAATAAATACACGAAACAATATCATTGTCCTTAGACTGTTTCTGTTATCTACACAAACCTTCTGTTCAGGTCAGTGGAGTAGTCAGGGATTCTATTCGGATTATATCCGAAAAAATGTTGCCATAACAGGAGATAATTCATTTCATACTGGCATTACTACGGTATATGAAAGTAATGTTCTGGCATCAGAGATTTTCTTTGTTCCATTGTACAGCGTCATTCAGAGATTGACTTTCATATACCCAGTAATGCCAGTATAAAATGATTTTATGTTCATTATTTGAGGCGCTGTAATATTTGTATTGGTTCTAACTGAAATATTAGGGCATTTTTTGATTGGAAATTTGATAAGGAAGATGTTTAATTGAAACTATTTTTTCGATGGGACTAATCGGTTTCGTTATGGCGTAGGAATGTGGCGACCCCATCGCCCAGTCTGCGGACTGCAAACAGCCTCTGGTCTTCCAGGTTGGAGGTTGGAACGTTAGGCTTACTACCTACCTTCTGTAAAAATCCCATTGTAGAGAAGCCGTCAAAATTCTCACCAAGATGAATACAGCGTCGACTAGAAATATCCCCGTAGGGGCCAATTTGGGCATCAGAGGATGGAGAAGGTTTTGGATCGAGACGAATGGAGGAGGATTGTGACGGAGGCCCGGGTTCTTTCAGGAGCGCAGCGCCGCAGGAAGAACAAGAATCGGTTTCGCGTAAATCAAGCAAAAGTGTAGAAAATGGGTTTCAAAACGACATTTTAGTACTGTTTTTGTACGTAAAAGTGTTGAAAAGTGTCATACGCCTTTCAGTTTTCTGTACAACTTTTATTTGAGTAGATTTTTGATTATATCAAAATATAAGTGGGGAATAGTGTAAAATAAGGACCAACGTAAAATGGTCTCAATTTTCGTGCGATTCCAACCAAATCTAATGAAGTTAACTCTTCAATCCAAATTTAAAATTCATATTCGGGGTTTTTCCTTGTCTCTTTTTCTTGTACAGTAAAGTCGCAAAAACATGGAAAACATTTTAAATACAATTTCATCTCAAATTAAAATTAAAGAAAAATTTGAAATAGTATCAGTGCTGATTAAATAAATCAAATATGACAATAATAATTATATATGAATAAAAGCAAACTGGAAAGTAAATACATATACAGAGAGACTGGAGGATTATATTATTGGAGATAAAAGGGGTGAATATTTGAGATTGAATGATCGTTCATACAATTTATTTTTATATTGTTCGGTTTATTTCCAGTTGTTCCAGAAATTATTATTGTCGTCATTGATTTATTTCATATGTACATATATATTTGTACTTTAATCAGCGCTGATACTCTTTCAAATTTTTCTTTTATTATTAAGATTTAAATTTGAGACGAAAATGCACCCATATATTATATATATTTTGTGGAATAGATAATATTTGAAGACTACAGGGGAAAAAGGGGGAATGTGGTAAATTATGATTTTTGGTAATTCGAATTTTAAAGTTTGACCCATTGCCTTTTTCCTTCCCATATGTATGTATACTTTAATCCCTCAAGTTCAATTACTCATCATTTGTGATATACATAAATGTGGGAAATTATGTGCAATAAATCACTCTAAATAATCAGTTTATTTAATAAAAAACACAAAATTTCCAAAAATACTGGGGAAGAAGGAGGAACGTCACAAAAAAACTGAGGAAGAAGGGGGAACTCCAGAATAAAATGGGACCGAGGCTGTGAACGAAAAATTTATTTAACAGTGCTGTTATTACTTTATTTTTCTTGTGGGTTTCTTTTTACTTCTCTTCTCTTTGATGTGGCGAAGATGTGTGAGATATCAAGGACGCTCTGTGACCGCTAGTCCCCCTTTTTGTCTGGTAGCACAGAGCTTCCCCCTTCTTGCGCGGTAATTTTTCGAAGGTGAACTGCTTTATCTTAGCACCCATCATCTTCTCCCCTTATTTGCACTTGTTAAATGAAAGTAGACTTACCGTGCAAGTTGTTGCCAACTCTAACTCATTTTTTTTTTAAAAAGTGACCTTCCCCCTTTTCCCCCTGTAGTCTTCATTTCAAAAAAACATACCGTTTTCTTTATTTTTTCTTGTTTCACAATATTTTTGTTTCATATTCTATATATATATACAGAGAATGTGTGTATTTCAGGTAATCTCGAAAACTACTTAACTGATTTGACTTATTCTTGCAACGTTGGGAAGCTTATTTCTTTCCGGTGGACATAGACTATACATCTTCACGCTTTGAGCTGAGCAGTCATGATACAAGTGAAGCAAGTCGGTAGAGAAACGAAAAGTTTTCTTTATTTTTTATATTAAAACAGACAACCTCTGGCTTGACTTTACGTCATATATTTGAATGCCAATATCAAAACATAGCACCGTTGTTACTCGAGTACGTTACAACAACGGATGTTTCATGAGTATTGTTAGAGAATTTATTAGAAATAAAGGCTGTTGTGTCTGATTATCTAGGTCAGCTAAAAAAAAATAAAAAACAGTGAAATTACTAATGGAAAGAAATTTAAGTACCGCCATTATTTTGAACGAGGGCTTTATTGAAAAGCTGGTAGTATTGCAGAAATGTTACGGACAATCTGGTGTTCTTAATGAAACAATGTCAAGGAGGAGGGGGGACCCAAAGATTTGTATGATCAAAAACAAGTCATTGGTTAATCAACGTCAATGTACTTCCATAGAACGTATTAATCAATTAAGTTTTGCTCTTCCTCCAAAGATAAGACCATAGTTGACTTATATAGGGAGCCTTACACTAAACAGTGGGCCGATATATTCTTAACATCTACAGTTCATAAGGTTTTAGAGTCGAGTTCCCCTCTTCTCCTTCGGCCGATGATTAGCTGAAGAGTATCAGGTGCCGTCCTCATGAGCTTTTGAATTTGAATACAGTAGACTCTCCCTTATCCGGCGGATAACAGAAAACGCCGGATAACGGAAATCATCAATTGAGTGGTTGACGCGAAAAAGGTTCTAAACGCCAAAATAACACTTCCTTCCTCTGCCATGTTGATAACTACTAGTGGCTGTTAGAACCTTCTTCCATGAGGCTCAACGCTGACGTGGGCTCAATACTACCAACTGCTGCTGTAACGGCAAAAAAAAACTTCCCTACACAGTCCCTAGAGACCTATAGAACCTGATTCCACAGAAATCTCATTTTCGACTAAAGTGGCGCTTAGAACCTTTTTCGCGTCAACCACTCAATTAATGAGAAAAAATATATCAATTAAAGCTTAAAACAAAGTGTTTTTGAGTGAGCTAAGGAATAAAACATGTATGTATTTTGTTGATAACATTTATTAAATTGACAAATATGTACATATTTTATTAGTTAAGTGTTCATTTCCCGATAAGATTGTTGTGCCACGGACGGAACGGTACCTTTGTTTTTCTATTCTACGAAAGATTTTTTATAAATGTTTTTAAAACATTTCATGTTGTTAAAATGATTTTAACTATGTATTTATTATAATTTATTTATAGGATATTAGTGAAGTAATAAAATATTGTATTAGCGTTCCCTTCATTATAAATACAATGTACATACAGTATGTATGTACAATAAAAATACATAAACGATTTGTGAGTTACGGAATTATTATGTGCTCGTAAATACATGTGGCTCATATAATTGATAATCTAATAATTGAATGTTAATTTTAGTTTAACAAATTTCATATTATTTTCCGAGAGGCGGATAAGGGAGCACGCCGGTTAACAGAACGCCGGATAAGGGAAAGTCTACTGTATAATAAAATTTCATAAAGCTTTTGAAAATTTCAGTTATTCCTCCAAAACCAGTTGATCATTTGAGCTAAAAATCAATAGTTGACTTAAAATAGTGGCTTCTGAATCCTCATATTAAATTGTATGACAATACTTTTATTACATCGACAATTATTGTAGTTTTTCAGTTGAGCCCCCTTCTGATTCCCCCCTTCCCTTCGGCCGATTCAGCTGAAAATCAGTAGATTTTCTTCAGTGACAATCTGGTGCCAGACCGAATTAATCAATTAAATTTTCAATCTATCTCTTAAAACAATCGATCTTTTGCCTAAAAATCTATAGTTGACATTTAAGCTACGATTTTCAAGCCCTTCTCCTCTAATCTCCAGGTTCCCTACAATATCACGGAAAAGTAATTTTAAATACAAAATGTCATTTCGATACATTCATTACGACGGAAAACATGAATTTTCTGTTAAAACTGTTAGTCGACTATTGATTTTTATCGCAAATGATCGATTGGTTTTGATGGGAGAATGATAAATATTTTATTAATGCTGTGGAAGTACAAAGCCGGTGACTCTCTGACGACTTTATATTAAATATTTCTTCTCCTGCCTTTTTGTCTGTCTGCATGTTGTGAGAAGCTCTCGGTAAAAGACTGCCTCCTTTTAATGGACTCTGGTCTCAGAAGGTAGACCCCCCCGGACTTCACTTACCCTGAAGACTACCTTCTTTCTCCTCTCGTTCTCTCTCTCTCTCTCTTCTTCCTTCTGTTCTGTCTTCTTGATCTTTTGTTATATCATTAGTAGCCCTAGAAGAGCTCACACGGAGCCTTACTTCAAAAGCGACCTTCCTAAGTTCATTTTGTCGACCAAAAAGCCCTACCTCCCTCTAGAGCCCTTTTGAAGTATGTATGACCACCTCTATGTTAAGCTTTTTATTTTTGCCTTTGAAGACACTCAGAAAAAAAATAAAAAAAATATCAAAACATTAAACCGAGCCACTGTTATAAGAAAAACAAGGTAATGTTTATGAATAGGAAATTGTGCTTTAAAGCTTCTATCCTCTTTTTGGGTTCAAAACATCAAAGTGCAGTCCATTATAACGAGTGTGTGTCTGTCTGTCGATAAGATACCTTGGAGGCTACTCAAGATATTTAGTTCAAACTCAGAAAAGTTTCCTATTCGTCGAATCAATTTCCTGTTTTCAATAATATAAGAAGACAATAAGTATTTCTTAAAGTCTTCTTCCTACTCCTCGGTCGTCTATTACCTCTCTTCGAAGAACAAGAACTTAGTCTGAATCATCAGTTCGGATTCCGACAGAAACGCTCAACTCTTCAACAATGTCACAGATTAGTTCATGAGATTTCCTCTAATTTGGAATGGAAGTGTTAACGCTCCACAGCATTTTGGGATGTGAGTCAGGCTTTCGACTGTGTCTGGCATGTTGCGATCCTTGACGGATATTATCGTCTTCTCCGCTCTTATCTGGAAGGTCGCTTTTTCCAGGTCAGATATGACAGTGTCCTGTTCATCCCATAAGAGCTAGTATCTCACAGGAGAGCTGAGAATTTTAGCTACTAATAAATCGGCTGGGGACGCATCCAAATCTCTGCAGGAGCACTTACAACTTCTAAATGGTTGGCCGTGTCAGTGGAAGGTTGAGAGGCGGTGACTGCCCAACTGTACGGCTGAATAATGTCCCTCTGAAGCACGACGAAGACGATACTTGGGACTCTACCTTGACAGACGACTGACTTGGAACAAACACGTTACGCAGACTCGACAGAAAATGAAACGACGATTTGAACTGCTCAAAAGACTACTAAACAAGCGATCTCAACATCGCGCCTCTGAGGGACCTCAACCACAAACTGAGTGGTAAGACCATTATCAGACCTATCTGACCATTATCTCGACATATGCCGTTCAGCTGAGCCCATACTCATCAAAATAATTCAAGCTATTCGTAATAAAATTCTTTGAACAATCACACATTCCATTCTTACACAAATTTAGAGAATAATTATTTTGGAAGAGGAGCGAAAAATTAAGCAATTCATTCTGGGGAAGTACATTGCCGGTGATTCACCGACTACTTTCAATTGCTATTTCATTAATATTAATGTTATTTTTATCAAAGTTCTCACAATTTCAGGACATATACGAACTCCTCACAATAGAAAAATGTAATCTTGAACGGAGAAAGGGTCTCGCACAGATATGTCGAACAACTGCCCCGACTCGACTGGGACTCAGGTACACTCCCTAATTTCATCCGAGTTGCCCCCTGATTTAGCTGAGTTAGGTCTCCCATTAAGAAGATTTCAGTTTGTAATCCCTTTCCTTGTTGTTTGTCAACTGTTGTACAGCGTGATACACTTGAGTGGGTTCTCTCCCATAACATGCTCATCACTTCCCTAGCTGAGGGCGTGGGTAACTCAGAAGTAGCGTGCTAGCACAAGATCGCGGTTTCGAAACCCGGCCGAGACCCTTAGGTATTTTTTTATTTGGGAGGTGAAATATCTTGAGCACGTCGTCTTTCGGATTGAATGCTATCTTATGGTTCTGAGTCTGTGTGATCAGGTACTCGTTGAAGAGTCCTAACCCTAGATAAATAAACCAAGGTAGGCAAAATTTAGGATTCCCATAGTAGTATTGGGCTTATGTCTACTAGCTCGAGTGACGAAAGAGCGCTCTGATAGTAGACCACATGAATCGCAATAACTAACTTCTATGCTCATCCCTACTGTACACATAACTGACCCTCTCAATCTCTCTTATCTGTTATATGTATATATAATTTCCAAAGCTCGGGACATTCTATGAATTCTTCTCATTTGTCAGATTTAACTGAACTAGAACTGTCTGGAAGGTTTACATATGACGGGGTTAGAATCAAAATGGTCCAAGTGACATTTTTGAAAATTTTTCGTTAAGTGCATAATCGGATACAAAAATGGTAGTTCTGTTCAGGAAAAAAGTTGTACAAGTGAAATCCTAGCCAGTGCTGAGATCTAGTGGCAAATCACTTATTCCATTTTGGTGACATGAACAAGTAACTTAAACATATCAATAGTGACCTTGAAATTAAGATTTTTATTCAATTTTATGGTTTGCTAACAGCAACTTTCACCATAAAAGCAGAAGACAAAATATTTCCGGTGTCGATAAATTATAGATTTTCTAAATCAGTTAAGAACTTAATGCACAGTTTCTTCAAAGTTTTAATGATGTCACTTAGACCATTTTGATTCTAACCCCGTCATATAACTTGATCTATAACAACATTAATAAACTTAAAAATATAAACAAAACTTCCAATAAAAACAAGTTATTTGAATGAAAAGAAACATAAGTAAATTCAATGAATCGATGAACAATGGACAAGTTCGAATATTATTACAAAATGAATCTAGTCCCCGACCAATCTATTAACAATGAATAGGTACATGAAATGACCTATTGACAAAGATTAATTATTCAGTTTGAAACAATATTTTTTCTTTTGTATGCAGCAATGAAAGAATCACACTATTGCATATTAATGTGAAGATGGCTGATGAAGTGAGAAGTGACTAGGTTTTCGCTCCCAATTCAAAATCTGTAATTTGGGCTAAAAATCGGTATTTGACTTAAATAGACACTTCTGAATCCATATACCAAATGTTGTATCGATTCAATATAGGCAGTCATTAGTGTTTTTCAGTTGCGTTTCCCCCGTTCACTTTGGCTGGATAACAAGTGTCGTCCTTATGGGACTTTAGATAAACATTTTGTGTCGAAACATTCATTCTATCGGAAGTTCTCGTATTCACAGATAAACAGAGACAGACAGGAAGTTTTGTTTTAATTTTTGGTATCAGGTGGTAGGAAAACTTTTCAAGAAAAACTCAACATTGAATTTCTGACTGATCACATAATTTCCCCTATATAGCTGGGGAGAAGCCCGCAGAGAGAGAGTGAGCTGGCGCGGGTTATGTTTCATTTTGCAGATAGACCCAGTCGCTGTCAAGACATGACACTGTAATCCATGTTTCCCGTCTAATTATCTTCATTTGCGCCGTTGAACATTATTTAGCGTGTTTCTTTACGCACTGATACTTGCGACACCATTCGGAGTGACGGCCTATATCTTCTGACGACGCTACCGGAGACTCTGACTGAGGATCTTGCAGACAACCATTTCGTCGCTTGTCGCAAATACATTTGACTCGCCACATGAACAAACTCTAGATCACAATATACGTCGCAAGCTAAACGAAGTTATGTTATCGGTCAGAAATTCAGTGTTGAGTACTCAAAATATTCAAATTAAAAAGTTATTTTATTGTTTTCACATTGAAAAATGTATTACAAAAGTCAGTCTTAAGAATAATTACACATTGTACAGAATACTACATAATAATCCATACAATATTATATAATTAAACTAAAATATACACATTTAATAGATACTAAAATCCGCGACAAGGTATTCATCAACTGAATAAAAAGCATTTTCTATTAGAAAACATTTAATTTTGATTTTAAAAATTTTCAGACAGGTCGCGCACCGAACTTAGTAATTTGTGAAATAATTTATAATAAAGAAAATAAAAGCTATTCGTGCTGTTAGCCTGAATTGTCTGGCAATATATCTGTCATTATGTCTGCTGTTATGGTGGAGTATTTAGGATAGACATGAGTAAGAACAACGATTTTGATGGAAGAATTCAAGGGATTGGAAAATAAAGATGCAAGCTAGTGTTAGCATTTTGAGTTGTCTATAATATGTTTTTCAACTGATTCCAAAAATTAAAAAACTATATAATATATAGTTATTATAAATGAAGATAACTCCCAATAGAATGAATATGTAACCACTATATTTTATATGCGTATCCAAAACCCCATAAAGATGACACTCATTGATTTTAGGCCAAAAAGAAAGGTAGTCAGGAGGGTGGGAGCTAAACACAAAACCCCGCAAACTGCCGATAAAATGAATGCATCGACATGAAATATTATATTTAAATCCTATAAGGACGACATTTATACATTTTTCGCGAAACCAGCCCGAAAGAAGGGAGGTATTAAAGGTTCAGAAGTCCCTGTGAAAGTCAACTATCGATTTTTAGTCTACAAATGGTTTTGGAGGGAGAGTGGAAACGTAATTAATTAATTCGTGCTGAGGAAGTACATTGTCGGTGTGTAATATCCAAAAATATGGGTATTAATTGTTTTAATATATTTAAATAAATATAATCATCAAGATGGAAATATGAGAATTGGAAGGCAGGTAACTTAAGAGGAAGTCGGGAGAAAACCTTCTACACTTGCCTTCGCAGAGGGAGGATCCCACTCTGGAACCAGAACCCTTGGTCCTTCAACATCCCAGAGGACTCAGCCGGTCCACCTTACTAGAGAAGAAGATGCTCCCTATTGTTTGAAACAGACAGCAGAGGATGAACCGTGAAGAAATCCGAAGACCAGCAAAAATCTCGATAGCCAATAAAAAGGCAACAAGGTTACCTTTAGACCACAATAATTTATCACTATATTTTAAGATAATAGTATTGCATTTTAGAATGAATTCTGAGAAATAATTATAAAGTTTAATAATGTTTTTCACAAATATATTTATTCAAATAAGTATGGAGTAAGTTTTATGTATTTTTCACCTCATGTCATCTTAATTTTTCAAAACTGTTGAGTCTTCGCGAACCCACGCAACGAACCAGGTAAGAAATAAGTATTAGAATCAAAATATAACAACATTTATTTTCGATATCAACATTAATTTCCATTTCAGTGGATACACCTACTTCTTTTAGTCTTCAACGTGTGTTATTAAATATTGTTTATTTACTTTTCCATGTATACGTGCTAACGCCGCCTCTTGAAACCCGCCGCTCCAAGCGCCGCCTCACATGAGGTGCTTCAGTAACCAGACCCTTGTTCTAATTAGCCGAGGCCCTCGTCTTCAAATCCTCCTACAATCTCTACTGACGTCTATCTCCTCTCAAGATTATATTACACTCATTTCCGCTCTGGAGAACTCTGTTGTCATTTGACTCCGTCTTAGATCTGTTTTAATTGTTGTTAACTAAAGAATCCAAAGTGACTTGTGTATAATTCAGAGTAAATCCCAAACAAACATCACACTGTAAATTCATTTCAAAAATGTATTTATACACGATAAACAAGGATCAGGATGCCGTTACTCTGCCTACTGAGCTGAGATACCCGTTAAAGATCATCTATGTAAATAAGAAGTCAATGTGACTCATGTCCGGGCTTTATCCCTTACCACCAGAGCGCTCTTCCGAAGGACGGCGTCTCAAGGTTTTTTTACCCCTGGTGGTAATTTTTGTAAAACAATTTTTATTTGAATAAATAATATTTAAAAAAATAAGGTTGTTTTATTTATATATTATAAGTTTACACAATATGACCGCGTTCCTCAACTCAAGAACTCTATTTACAAAGAAACTGGCAATACATTTCTTGGTGGTAGGATGTAGTGGACTAACTTGTTAAATAAGTAATACTGTATCCATAAAACTATTTATTTTATTTTTACCACTAGTTTCGGCAATTTGCCATTTTCAGGTAGCAATCAGCATCCAACTAGTCTCTGATTGATATGAGTCCATTTCTTTGACCCCTAGTTATGTCAGGATCATCACACTGCTTCCAGGAAGGTAGCTGATAAGCTATATAAACCCTCACCCGCCGGACAGTTAGTCTAGTTTTAGATCTCTTTGTGTTCACATATGTAAATAGCAAAGCTCCGAAAGACAGGATAGGCAGGAGGAGGTATGTCTGATGCGGCTCTGTGTAGGCCACACTCGTCTAACCCATGCCCACCTCATCAACAGGGCGACGGCCCCGGGCTGTGGCAAGTGTGGCGCCTGGCCTCTCACAGTAAGCCACATCCTGGAGGAGTGCCCTGGATATGAGGAAATACTAGAGGCTTCTTCGGGTTTACGAACAAGAAACCTAGATGAGATGCTCGAAGACGACAGCTTGTCAATCGAAGCCGTCCTATCCTCAATGAAGACAAGTCACCTCATCGAATTAATCTAATCATTTGTACGGCGTCAAAAATCTAGGACATTGAACGCCAACAAATAAAACTATTCTATTCTGTAAATAATTCTAAGTCTTAATAAAAATATTTCTTTTTAAAAAGTTGATTTTAAGTTCCATTGTCCAGTTAGGGGAGTTACACCCTTCTATAATAAGTTTCACCACCTGAAGATGGCAAACTGCCGAAACTAGTTGTGGTAAAAATAAAATATATAGTTGGATCGATACATTATTTATTTAAGGCAATGTAACAATGATCCCTAGCTCGAATTATCTACAATAAATTAAGTGTCTGCTCTCTCTCTAAATCCTTCTTCATTGTTAGAAGATATGTTAGACTCAGGATTTGAACACTTGACATAACTTACATTTATTGACATCTATTTACAGGTATTTCTTTCATTTCTCCCTCCCCCGCAAATCTATTGACTTCCCTCATGAGGTCCTCTTTTCCTCCTGGTGTTTCGTATGTTTGACGACCGCCACATATCCGTTCTTAGCATCCGATGTATAGTGGACCTCTCGAAGACTTCCGTCAGGCTCCAGCAGACTGTAGTATCCTCTCACTGAATCCCCGTCCCGAACTTCTGTGTGTCTTTTGAAGTCTCCATTATGTTGGTCGTCTACTTTGTATTCGTAACTGTATTTTGGCTCTTCCTGTAAAAAAAAAAAAAATATTTAAAAAATATATTATTTATGATGGCAGTGAATGTTAAGAAAGTTTAAGAAGGTTCACTGCATGAATCAAGTGTTCATAACTCCTTGTTCATTTCTATTGTTGTTTTTCTTATTCCACAGCTTTTTGAAGTATAGGGTAAGTTTTGTAATCGGTCATAAGTTCGATGTTCAATTTCCACCGGAATATCATGTTTTCCGACTCCCTTTCTCCAAAAATGAAAAAAATATATATATTTTACCAACTTCTCCACCACTTCTCGTCAGAACGAATATATCGACACAAAATGTTATATGTGTATCTAGAACCGCACAGGGAAATTTTACTTAGTCAGGGGTTACTCTAGGTTACCTAGGGTAGAAGGTTTTTTAATGAGTACCTGATATCCCACAGGCTCGGGATCATCGCTTTATTAGGACGGCGTCTCAAAGTTTTTTAAAAAAAACCTAAGGGTTTCGAACCCTTGATTTTGAGCTCAGTAGGCAAGCACGCTACCTCTGAACTTTTGGCGTTAAACACATAAATAGTTCAGTTTGTAAAAATATTGTTGCAAACAAAAATAAAATTGTGCTTTTCTCCCCAAGAGCGGCCTCACCATCGCATTTGAACCCCACATAACCTTCAATGTAAGTTGTCTCATCCTTGAAATTCGATCCAAGTTTCATAAAAATACATTTTGCAGTTTTGACGTCGTAACCGGACAAACAGCGGTCTGTGTATATATATATTGTAATAATTCTTCTATACGGTAAAATATAATTATATTCTTTTTTTAAAATTAGCTCCACGTTGTTGCGCCATTGTAATAATTCTTATACTCTCTTTAAATTTATTTTATTTTTTTAAATTGACCATTGTAATGATTCTTATTCTCTTAAAATTTACTATTGTAATTTTGAATAATTAAATGGGTGGTGAATTCTTTTAATAAAAAATGTTTTCATGGAATAAGCTTTAATAATTTTACCTTTTGTTTTTACACCTTTACATAGATCGGTAGACAATGATAATATAACATTTATTTTTTTTATCCACTCACATTTTTCTATCTATCCTCCAATCCTCCGCTGCTCTTCTCAGTACATCATAGGCTCATAGATTCTTCCATCAATCTGCCCATTTCCAGAACTCCAGACTTCCAACCTCCACAAAGAATCTTCACTACTCCAGTCAACTCTCTATCATCCGTTCACTTGCATTCTCCCATAAAAAAAACACCCGTCCACTTCACTCTCTCTCTCCAACCAAAAAAATCCAACAACCTTCCTGCTTCACTCTCTATCTGCAACTGCTCAACGCCTTCCCCCTCCTTTCACTGCTCTCTCTCTCTTTCCCCACCCTTCTTGAATGAATATCATATATGATGATATATCCTTATTTATAAAAGTCGAGGCGCCGGTAGCTCAGTGGTATGCGTGCTTGTCTTCTGAGCTCAAGGACGTGGGTTTGAAACCCGACCGAGGTCCTTAGTTTATTTTATCTGGGAGGTAAAATAATCTTAAGCACGCCGTCCTTCGGATGGGACGTTAAGCGATGGTCCCGAGCCTGTACGATGTCAGGTACTCGTTAAAGACCCCTACCCTAAATGAATAAAAATTTAGGGTAGGCAACATTTAGGACTCACAGTAGAGTCGGGCTCATGTCCACCAGAGTGATGAAAGAGCGCTCTGGTAGTTAGACGATATGTCCTCGTAGTTAAAGCCCGGGCATGAGTTATAAAACCTAACCTAAACTTATATAAAAGTACATATTTTAAAAAAACAATTTAACTATTTAAAATGTCATGGATGGGGAGAGTTATGTTATTCCTGTTCCCCATCTGAGTCATAACTGAGAGAACGGAGTACGTGAGAATGGACAACTTATCCCCTCTCTAGAATTGAGGAGGGTGGACTCCTCTATAGTCCATTTCAATTTAATCACTTTGCTTTCTAAGAAATCTATCTTGGTGTAGCAACGAGGCTGAGCCGACTTGCTGCTGTAGTGTTGGAAGAATTCAGAGTCGCCCCTCCCCAAATGTTCCCCCACTCTTTTACAATAAATTTATTCTCAGGGTTACATAAAAATAAACTTTTATGAAGTTTTTCGAAGATCACGTAGGGGTAATATAGGACTACCTCGGCGAATAGTAATCCGGCTGACCCTAATCAGATCTCTCGTTTGGCCATTTCGGAGTTACATTGGAATAAACCCACAAGTGATATATTTACAGATATAACATAAGAAATAAATTATAAAGAAAACACGAATGTTTTTTAATATTGTCTATTTCACAAGATATATAAGATATATGGGAGTACTTTCGGTATTGCTACCATCTTCAGCCACGACTTAACAAATACTGTATTACAGTATATTGAAGATGGTAGCAATACCGAAAGTACTCCCATATATTTAATATATCTTTTGAAATAGACAATATTAAAAAACATTCGTGTTTTCTTTATAACTGATGAAGTGTTTGACAATCTCTCTGCAAAAATGTTAAATATCTATAACATAGGAGATTTACAGCACCATTATCTCGCTGGAAGAACAATGAAGAAAATCGGAAATGCTTATTACTTCCCCAGATATACGACGTACAGGGGAAATTATGTAAATGGTCAAAAATTCGATGATGAGTTTTTACAAGAATCTCATGTTTTCCAACCCGATGAATCCAAAAATAAAAATTCTGGGGGTAAATAAAAAAAAGGGGTGAACCAGAGAAGGGGGTAGATTTAATGAATGTATCAACATGCAATTTTGTATGAGGATTCATAAGTCATCATGTAGGTGAACAATTGATTTTCCTCCTCTGTATGCATATAGGCAATCAATTATAATTGAGTTTTTGGGTAACACAAAGGATCCTGACTACATAACAATCGTGGAAGCTATGTTACAGAAGTTCAAAACCTTGGGATGCTCGATGAGCCTCAAGCTCCATTTTTTTGAAAGCACATTTGAATTTTTTTCCAGAAAACATTGGTGATGTGAGTGAAGAGCAGGGAGAAAGATTCCATCAAGACATAAAGGAAATGGAAAAACGTTACCAGGGTCGCTGGAACGTTAACATGATGGGCGACTACTGCTGGACTCTACACCGAGAGAACCCAAATGTTACACACAAGCGAAAAAGCTACACTCGGTTTTTCACGGCAAAGAGAAAAAGGACTTCAAGGCTATTGAGTAAACATTTATAAGTAAAAGTAAACATGAGAAAAATTTAATAAAAGTACTGGTTTTCAAAGGATTTTTATTCAATTTAATGGAACTTAATCACTTAGCTGAATCAAAAAACAGGTTTAGTGTACAGGAGAGGATTGTGAAAAAATCTGATGTGATAAAGAAAAATTGAGATTTGTTTAAGATTCAGCACCCCAAAAATATGTACAGACAGAAGAAATTTTGAAAAAAGGTTTTTGATGACTTGAATTTTGCATATGTTATTCAAAAGATAATTATTTTCTATAATGTTTTAAAAAAATACTAGTTACTTCCTTATCGAGAATTAATCATGTTATCGCTCGCTCTCTCTGATACCAACCAACGGATTTCATTAAAAAAATATACATACTTGTTCGGATTTCTGAAAACTCAAATAAAATTTCAAGTCGATATGTTCAATATATTTTTGAGTTGAGCCTCCCTCCTCTGATTCCCCCTCCCCTTTTTTTAGGGATACAATAATAACTCCTGAGGCGGTGTAGTATCAAAGGAGAGGGCTAATATTGATCTATTTGATATTAGATGAAAGAAGGGTGAACCTGAACCATGTGGATCCCAATAAAAGATCAAGATTCTTGCCCCATCCAGACTTTATTTCCAGGAAGGTGCTACATTTTCAGTGGGAAAGGGGGCCGAAAGTGGGTGAATCGGGGGGGAGCACGCCTTTGAAGAACAATATTGTCACGTCGGGCCTCTCTGCCCGTCAGTGCGCCTCACTTTGCCGGGGAAATTGTACAAGGCATCGGGAAGAAATTGAAGAAGTCCACTCACTCCCAGTGCATAACATTTATTTTATATCAGTATCAGGACGACAACCAACACGCCCAGCCCACTACCCCTGGTGGCAGCCCCTGATGGCAAACCCTGCTGGCAGACCCTGTCTCTCCCTCGTCGACTGTAACTCTCCCCACTCCCTCTCACATATATGTGAGTAGTGGTGGGGAGGTAGGCAGGAGCTGACGGTGGCCGATCGCCCAAGTCCCGGATCCTCCGTTATAATATGCTGGAGGCAGGTTACCCAGCGTTGTCCGGAAGTAACTTTAAGTTATTGGTATAAAGGTGAATTAAACTGAGTTGTGAAAATTACAAGTATTGTTTTGTTTTATTTAAAGTATAGGAGGGCGCCAATAGTTCAGTGGTATGCGTGCTTGACTTCTGAGCTCAAGAACGTGGGTTCGAAACCCGACCGAGGCCCTTAGTTTATTTTATCTAGAAGGTAAAATAAACTTAAGCAGGGACGTTAAGCGATGGTCTCGAGCCTGAACGATGTCAGGTACTCGTTAAAGACCCCTACCCTAAATGAATAAAAATTTAGGGTAGGCAACATTTAGGACTCCCACAGTAGAGTCGGGCTCATGTCCACCAGAGTGACGAAAGAGCGCTCTGGTATTAGGCGATATGACCTCGTAGTTAAGGCCCGGGCATGAGTCATAAAACCTTTAACCTTTAAAGTATAGTTTGGTGCTCCAAAAGTACAATTAAATGTGCGGTTGGTTGCAATTAATCAAAGAACAAGCTGTAGAGAAATATTTAAAAAAACTTAAAATCCTGCCTTTGGTTGCGCTGTTTATATTTTAAACATTAATGGTTATTAGGAAAAATAAAAATATTTTTGCCCTTTTAATAATTCTAGTCATGATTACGATACCAAGAGGAAAGAAGATTTTCGAAAAACGAAACATTGCTCCTTTCTTTTTGAAAAAAGTATAACTCATAAAGGAATTATTTATTTAATGCCCTTCCCCACTTCTTGAAGACAATAGAAACAATAAAAAAATATAAACTTCAATTAAAGAATGTATGTTTTACTTTTGATGACTCCATTCTTCCAGCACCCATGGAACTACCAAGATCATACATTTGGTGACTCCATGACTTCCAACACCCATGGAACTACCAAGATCATACATTTGGTGACTCCATGACTTCCAACACCCATGGAACTACCAAGATCATACATTTGGTGACTCCATGACTTCCAACACCCATGGAACTACCAAGATCTCACAACATTTGTTGACTATAGTGTCTTATTTCCTTTCATTTATTTATTTCACCAAAGGACAGAGAAAAAAAAAAATCTCATTTAGTTGAAATAGGTCAGACAAAAAAAATGTCAATCTGCCTCCACCCGTGTCTCTTCAACACTGGATGTGTTTACATTGCCCTCTTCATCAGGGTGGACTATATTAAAGGTACCAGACGACAAAGGGACTATTAACCCTTGAAGGGAGGCTCTCTAATCATTCTACTTATATGACAAACCTTTTCAAGCTCAGTTTTTTTTGTTTACTCTGTTTTTTAATTTCCTTTCTGTTTTTACTCCTTTCTACAAACTACAGACTGTTGATCAAGGCAACGTTATTTAGTCAATATTCGAATAGAGAGGTAAATGAGAAAGTACGATCACCGGCAATGTACTTCCACAAAGCGAATAAAGGAACTAAGTTTTCACTCTCCCTCTGAACCCAATTTAACGATTTGGCTGAAAATCAACAGATGTCTTACTCAGGGAAATCTGAATCATCATACTAAATTTCCTGTTATAAACAGTTATTAGGAATTTTGAGTTGAGCCACTCTTCTCCTCATTCCTCCCTTCCCTCCTGCCGATTTTGTGGAAAATTCATAAGTGATGTCCTTATGATGTTTTGAAATTATATATGAAACTGTGTCAATAGATTCAACATTCATTACATATTTATCAAAGTATTGCGTTAAGCGCCCCCGTAAACCTCCGTTTTCCCTTCAGGCAGACTTGGCTGAAAATCAATCCTAAAAGCCAACACAATGGAAATGATTAACACTCTTTACGATAAATGTCACAAACTCTTCACAGATGCTTCAAAAACAACAGAGGGGACGGGGATCGGTATCTTTGATCCCCCAACAGATACTAACCTAACAGAAAAAATCTCACCACATCATTACATATGTAACTCCGAACTGATTGTTATTTTCAGAAGAGATATATTGACCGACTCTAAATCCGCCTGCCAACTACTACGAAACTTTCACCTAAAAACTCGAAGAAACTACATACTCTCCACAATAGCTAAAACTATTTACTAGTCAGATAAGAACTACTACATTCAATGGATTCCTGGACACATCAATCTGAATGACAACGACAGAGCTGACCAACTTGCCAAGCGAGGAACGGAAAAGGACACAGTGACACTCAGAATCGACTTGACCTTAGAAGACACCCTTTCCATCATACTACACCAGACACTAACGGAATGGCAAACCAACTATTCCTTCTGTTAAAAAAGCTAAGAGAGGTCTTCATCCACGGATGATGTTTGGTGGGATATGGAGGGAATAATCCATTATAATTGCTTTTAATGTAACAAATCAAGAAAGAGGTCTATTGCGCACAACTTGACCGTTTGATGTTAGCATTGGAAAAAAAAATGACCTTCTCTAGTCAATATGTGCTGATTTTTATTCGACCAGGACAATACCAGACCTCACACTGCTGAGACCATTGCTGTTGGCACATTATAAGACAGCCACGGTATTCTCCTGACATAGGTATTCTCCCGACATAGATATTCTCCCCCCTCAGATATCCCACCTGTTCCAGAACCTCCGGATCCGGGAGCTGGTCCTCCCCCTTACCCTCCATACCCGAACATACTCGCTCCGGCTTTATAGGACTACAATTAGTCATACGGCAAAAAAAAAAATAAAAATAAAAAAAAAAAGTCGTCGTTATGGGTTATTGGATACACATATAAAATTTCGTGTCAATACATTTATTATATCCATATCCACAGACTTTTTTGGAGTCAAGGGGCTGGAAAACGTGAAATTCCGATGTAAACTCAAGATCGAATTGTTGACTAACTACATAACCCCCCACACTTCGTACAGCTGGGGAAGTATACCAATGACGTTCAAATGGATGGCTCATATAAATATTAATTGCTTTAATAATTAAATCCTATGTTTTATATCTAGATTTTGTGGAAAATCATTGATCGCTCCTGCTTCCATAACGTTTTTAGCAGTTCTAGAGGGCATTCTTTATTCGCGTCAAGCGATGTTAGTTATTATAAATCACACCCGGACTTTAACTACGTGGACAAATCGTCTACTACCAGAGAGCGCTCTATCCTCACTCTGGTCGACATGAGCCCGACTCTATGTGAGTCTTCAATTTTTATTCACCTAGGAGAGGGGTCTTTACTGAGTACCTGACATCGGCTCAATTTTTTTTCACGTCCCAGATGATTCTCAATTTTTTTTCAGGTCCCAGGCCTCGGCCGGGTTTTGAACCCGCTATCCGGCCAGAGAGAAGGGGGCGATGAGAGGAGGGGGACTTAACGCAAAATCCCCAATAACTCCCGATGGATTCAAAATTTTTTTTGTGCAAGTAAAACGTTCGATTGAATGGAGGGAGAGCAAAACTTACTCGATTAATGCGTGCTAGAGAAGTAGATTGCCGGTGATTTACCGACTTTTTTTTCTGTATTGAAAACTTGAGCGTGTCTCAAATTACATCTTTGACTATTCAAACTCTCAAAATAAGTCTGGATGATGCAATTTTTTTGTACAGAAGCTGCAGCGAACCCAGTATTTATTTATTACATTTTAATATTATTTATTATTACTTTTTTCATGCATGGATAAACAGATAATGTAGAAAAATAATTTATAAACTATTCAAATAGAACAATTATAATTAATTTCGTTTCATAAACTACTCACATAATAGTCCTGCAGCTCTTCGGGTTGTTGTTTTTCATAGTATGCTTCTTGTTGACTTTTAACCAGGATAGGCGACAGAACCGCGAACGCAATCAACCCCAACACCTGGTCGAACATTTTAAGGAATTATTTAATACATCATCAAATAATTAGGAGAAGCAAGTAGAAAATATTTAAATACCTTGATTCTGAAAATGAAAGAAATAAATAAAAAAAATAGATTTATATATCTCTCAGACCTGCCCTTTAGTGTACCTTAACGAAAATCCCATCCCTTTAAAAAACGAAGTCCGCTATCTAGGACTCATACTGGACAAAAGACTAACTTGGAATCCTTAGACGAGACTGGAAAGACAAGAAATGAACATACGTTATAAACTTTTACTATGACTACGAGACAAAATATCCAAATTAACTTTCAAAACAAAACGACTTATATGCAACGCAGTACTCAAAACTATGTGGACTTACGGACTTGAACTCTGGGGTTCTGCCAAGGCTTCCAATCTCCAGCGCATCCAATCCTTTCAATCCAAAATCCTTCCTAAAATAGCCAATGCTCCTTATTACGTCTCCAATAAAACTCTTCACACTGACCTTAACGTACCTTTTGTCACCGAAGTCGCTAAATCCATGTATAAAAAATTATTTTCTCTTCTTAGTTCCCACAATAATTCTCTAGTCCGTGCCCTCCATTCTGCCATCCTTCCCCAACGACGGCTTAAGCGTCAATGGCCTACAGACCTCCTTAGCAGCAGCAGTGACAGTGATTAGTTACAAATGAGAGGAAATCCGTGACTAAGGAGCGTCACCACTGGGTGTTTTCTTCCCTTTTGACATTGTCATTGTCTCTGTATTAGCATATTTGCTTGTTGTATATATTTTATACAGGTGTAAATATCTCTTTGTGAAAAAAAAATAAAAATCTCTGTGCATGAACATATTGTGTCCAGAAATTCACAAGGGCGACAATTATATATTGATTTGAGGGGGATTAGGGGGCTTAATACAAAAACTAATAACTGTCTTTATAATGATGTAATTCCCCCTTTCTCTAAACCGATTTGACTGAAAATCAATAGAATAGATGTCGTCCTTATGGGTTTCTGGATATACATATAAAATTTCGTGTTGATACAATCATAGCTATATTGTGTTCACACAGAATTTTTTTTTTCATTTTTGGAATCAGTGACGAAAAAAATAAAATTTCGGAGTAAACTTAATTTCGAATTTCGGACCGATTACATAACTTCCCCTATAGAAAACATTAGGTGTCGAAAATCAGATAGGTCTATTAGTACTGATCGTCAGCTACTGAATGCGGGGCTGAGATCATCGCTATCAATATTTATTCACTAGACATCAACCTTGAAACAAAAATCGCGCGAAATTTAGCCAAACGTTCCAACGCTACTTTCAAGGGGTTGAGGCTGAAACTTGATTTGTTCTAATGGGACTCTATAAGCCATCATTAACAGAGTGACGAAAGAGCGCTCTGGTAGTAGGGGATATGACCTCGCAGTTAAAGCCCGGGCATGAGTCATAAAACCTAACCTATAAGTTATCTATTGATGTATTAATTATTATTTCACCATTATTAGTTTCGAACATTATTAGTAGCTCACGGTTAGCGTGCTTGCCTTCTCAGCTCAAGATCGTGGGTTCGGAATTCGGCCGAGGTCTTTTGGTTTCTTATCTGAGAGGTGAAAAAACCTTGAGCACGCCGTCCTTCAGATGGGATCTTGAGCGATGGTCTCAGCCCTGTACGATGTAACTAAACCTGGGTTGTGCAAAATTTAGGACACCACAGAAGAGTCGGGTTCATGTCCACCAGAGCGACTAAAGACATGAATAAGCGTTCAGTGTGACATCCGTGATATCGATGTTATCACCCCCTATCCAGCGAGATGACGTACTTCTACTTCAAAAATGTACAACTTTGGAACATTCCCCAAAAATAGAGAAATTAAGCATCCCAGAGAAGTCAAAGAAACAAAATTTAAACTAATTTTACCGACTAAGTTTTCTCTGAGCATTCCCAGTTTGTATAATTAGTGACTGAAATAGTATTAAATATCATTAGAATCTTTGACACCTGAGATTTATAATATCTTTCACAGATTATTTATCAAATAATGGAATTCTGCCAATTTTCACAAAACGTTCAAAGTTATTCTCATTATTATATTTCAAACGTTAATTTGAACGTCAATTAAAGTTAATCTTTTAGATTAAAACTCTAAAACTTAAGAAAAATAGATATCAAGATTGGTCTTAAAAAGTAAATTTTATTATCTCGGGATGGCACTTTAAAGAACGACAATTAGCTTAAATAAGCTAAATCAAGATATTAAAAGAGGCAATGTACTTCCCTGCACGATTAATCAATTAAGTTGTCGCTCTTCCTCCAAAATCTATCAGCCATTTGGGCTAAAAACTCATCGTTGACTTACAAAGGGGTTGTTTCTGAATCCTCATATTAAATTATCATTACATCGGTATTTGTTAAAGTTGTTGGTTTAAGTTAGGTATCTTCAACCTGCGGCCCACGAGTGGCCCACTGAAGGCATTTTAATGGCCCCCACATTTGAATTTGAGGCAATTTCAAGAAAAATTGCCTTGTCAGCTTTTTGTCGTAAATATCAATATCAAAATAGAAAATACATATTAAATTACATTGACAATACCCACAAGGCAAATCTGTAACTCCATCTCTTCCCTTAAAATCAATTGTAGTCTTGTAAAATGTAAAACAAACCTTTCTTTTTTATATACATTTTCTGACTACACTATTTTTGAATTTATTGAGGGCCCTCGGGCGTGAAAGGTTGAAGACCCCTAGTTTAAGTCACCCCCCATAATCTGTTTCTTTAGAGCGATTTGGTTGAGTATCAATAGGTCGTTCTGAATACACATATAAAATGTCGTATCGATATATTTATTCTATTGTTATTGAGAGTTATTTCGTTCATGCACAGTATGAAAAGTATAATTTTTTCCATATTAGGCAAAATATTCTGGTATAATTAAAAATACTATTTCGGTGAGGTCCATTTGATAAAGTCATCATACAAAAAATTATGCCTATGTTGCCTTATATAAGCATTTCTATATTTATTCCAAACACTAAAAAAATCAATTTATTTTCGTATGAGTTTTTGTATTATTATTTTATTTATTTATTTGTTTACTTACATAATTTTTTTTTTTTTTTTACTTTATTGTATTTTTTTATTTAGTTATATTCATTTTGTTCTTGTTTCTACCCACTGCAGCACTTTTATCTCATTACTGATATTTTATTTTATTTTATTAGTATTTGTGCTCTGTTCAGTGACTTTCATGTGTTATTAGTGTTATTCTTAGGGGACCTCTGTCCAAGAATAAAATTTATTTTCATTCATTCACAGATAGACATATGTACATTAAATTTTTTTTTTCAACTTTGGAATCAGTGGATAGTAAAATTTGAAATTCAATTGAAAACTCAGTATCGAATTTCTCACTGATTACATAACTTTCTCTATACTTCGAATAGCTGGGAAAATAAAATTATTCATTACTATACCTAGCCTAATATAAAAATCTCTGAAAAACTTTCGGATGAAAACATAATCATCTTAAAACGTTGGTACTTTGATAAACGTAACTGGAGTCTTTGTTTTTCCATCTCCAGCTATTCTAAGTATTGAGGAAGTTATTTAATCGATCAGAAATTCTATGTTTCCATTGGAATTTCATATTTTTCAACTCTATGAATACAAAATTTTAAAAACCAATTTCACGTCTGTGGGATTCGGTAACTCTCGATAGAATGAATGTGTCAATACGAATTTGTGTATTCAAACCCTGCAACAACTCCAAATTTCTTTCAGCAGAAACATCAAAGGAAAAGGGGTGGATCAGAGGAGTAAAAAGAGGGAGGGGTTGGGGGGAAGTTGAGCTCAAAAACCCTTCTAATTTGCCAAGGAAATGAAAAAGCGACATATCGACATGAAATTTTATGTGAGGAGAGAGAAACTTGGTTCATAACAAATAATTCGAGCTGGGGAATTACATAACCAGTGATTAACAATTAATATAAACTTTTTGTGAAAAGGTTGGGGTTCATCCGAAAGAATAAAATATTAAAAATCTGTCGGTTTTTTTAGTGGCGCAGAACAGGTTCCGTCGTATAAATGTGATGTGTACATGTCAAGACCCCCCCTTCCCCATTTCAAAATAGCAATTCGCTCATTTTACCATTTCCAGTCAAGCAGACATACGCCCAATTTACCATTTCCAGGCAGACAGTCTTCCGCCCAGTTTACCATTTCCAGCGAGGCACATAACCTGGTTCTTACTTCAGATAGGGACTTGATCCAATTTAAAATCCTTCCCAAAAATCAATCTACGGCTATGTATTTTCCCAGCACGAATATTTTGAAATAAACGTCCTCACATTCAGTTGAAAACTTTTATTTATGAACTTTTGAATCCATGTCAGAATCCACATATAAATCATATGTGATAGTAAGATGTAATGGAACGAGATTTCTCATAGAAATAAAATACGTTGTCTTCCCACTGTTTTATTTTAGACCAGAACCGGTTTTCAACGCAACAGCGTCATCATCAGTGGTTCATCCCATCCACACAGCACAGCGGTTAATTTAATGGGGTCAGTTGTCCTTTAACCGCCGTGTCAATCAATTATAGTTCATTCAAAAAATAATTACTTTCTATAATGCTAAAAAAAAATTATTAGGTACTTCCTTAACGCGAATTAATCATGTTTTCGCTCTCCCACTCTGAAGCCAATCAACGGATTTCATTTAAAAAAATATAGGTACCTACTTATTCGGACTTCCGAATTCTTATATTAAATTTCAAGTCGATATATTCAATATATTTGGATGCAGTGGTGAACTGTGAACCTTTATTATCCAAAACCTGAAGGCCCATATAACAGCCCCTCGCTAGCTCTTAACTACCTGTTCTTCTACCATTTTAATTAAGCGCAGGGTCCTCAACTCTTCTGGTAAAGGAACACCTTATCAAAGATCTATCATCGGAGGTTTGAATGACTTTCGCATTCGCCCAGGATGTGTCGGGTGGTTTCCTCCCCCAGTTCAGATCTTCTGCAGAAAGGAACTGAAACAAGACTCATTTTAAAGATATTATTTCTTACCATCCTGTTATATACCCGATCACGTTTCTCAATGTCCTCCGGGGTTGGTCAAGAAGAGTTGTTCTTCTAATGTTGTCCTGTTTTTTAATCAACCGGTTCTTCGAGTCCAGATGTGTTTCCCTTCCGCAACTCGCCTTCATGAGAGGTCCAATAAGGTCCTCTTTCGTTGCTGCTCCAGACAATTTGTCGGTTTGTTCATTTCCTTCCACTCCTATATGTCCTTGGACCCAGGGGAATAAGATTTCCTTTCCATGTGCCCTTGTAAGGCTGGTAAAACTAATAAATTAAGAGACGATTCAAATCTTTACTAACAATCAGATTAACTTTAAATGTAAATTTTGTTAAATTAAAGTGGCGTTGAGGTCTAAATTAACCCTTTAGAGGTCGGAGACAACTTATCTTTGTCTACAATAGGCTTTGTTAAAGCCTATAGAAGACGAGAGAAAGTTGGAGGAAGCTGGAGTCCTGCCAACACTTCCATTTAAAACATGAACCAATGTCTTCAGACACACAGTCGTTCCCCAGAGTAAGGCAGCCATTTCTTCTTAGAACATTTTCAAAGAGACGGTCTTAGCCTCCCTTCCTGACAATAACATGAGACTATACTCCGATCGCTGAGAGAACGAATTTCATTCCATAATCATACACAAATAGCAAAACGAACGACGAATGACTTGTACCAAAGAGAGTTCGGCTGATGGCCTGCCTCCACACATGAAAAGAGTATAATAAGAAGGGGCTAATATGAGTCTTTCTATGGTATGCTCTACATTAATGTACTTAACAGATTATGCATAAATAATTAGGCACAATAATGAAACAGTACGACCTGTGTATCGTTGGTGAGGTCCACTTGATAAAGTCATATGTCTTACAGGTAAACATTTGTATTATATCCACTAAATTACAGTTAAACATTTGTATTATATCCACTAAATTACAGGTAAACATTTGTATTATATCCACTAAAAAAACAATTCAACGGAGAAAGCTCAACTCAAAAATCCTAATAACTGCCGATGTAATGAATTTATCGACACAAAATTTTAGTATGAGGATTCAGAAGCGCTCTACGCAAGGGCGGAAATAAATGGTTGGTTGACCAGGAATCACATCTAGTTCTGGAGAGGGGTCCCATAGCAAAGACATTCAAAACTCTTTGCAGCGGAATCATCAGAGAAAAGGAGCCGAGAACTCCTGAATATGAGCAGAATGGATCTAAGAGCTATGACAGGGCTGATTATAGGACACTGTCATATGAACAAACAACTACACAATATGGGCATTGCTAGAAGCCTTCTGTGCAGGAAATGTGGCGAGGAAAATGAAACTCCGGTCCATATTCCAAGCCAGTGCGAGGCACTAGAAAGCAGAAAATTTTACTGCTTCGGGTCTACCTTAACGGAACCGAAGCAGTTAATGGAAGGAACCTGCAGAAGAGTCCTTGACTTTATTAGTGATACAGGGCTGCTGTAGAGACCAATACACACAGGGCACACAATAGGCCTACTCTGGCCGCGGTGACACAATGAGCCATCGGGAAAAAAATAAATAAATAAATAGAAGCATCCTATGTAAGTCGAATGATTCTTAGCCCCCTCTTAGTATTTCATATGTAAGTTCAAAACAACTTTCACAGAATTCGGCAGAAGGAATGAGGGTGAACAGAGGGAAGCTTCACTCAAAAACCCTAATAACTGCCGAAGTAATGAGAGCGAAAACGTAATTAATTCATGCTGAGAAAATAAACAATCAAATTTTTTTCAATCATTTTTGGAACAGGGGTCGAATACATGAAATTCTAGTGAAAATTCAAGATCGCATTTCTAACCGATTTCATAACATCCTCTAGGATAGCTAGGTTTATCTAGGTCTTTATTACTAAAAGTCAGAGAACTGACATTTATTATTGAGAATTATATCTGTACTCAGTCTACAAAACAAATACGAAAACACTAAGCTGTAGAAATAAAAACATATCCAATTTATAGATTCTACTTCAATGCTCATAAATTGTCCGTATATCGAAAATATTAAAAATAAACAAATAGGATTTATTAAGGAATAAAATACATTTGTCTAAAGCCTTTTTTATAGCGGTGAAAAATATTTAGATTTATTTAGTCTGAGAGAAATTCGCTATACAAATCCCCACTATTTTTTTTCTGCTTTACCTTAGAAGAAAAGAGGCGTCGATGAATCACCGGCAATCTATTTCCCCCACCACGAATTAATCAATTAAGTTTTTGCTCTATAGTTAAAAAAACAATAGTGGACTTACAGAGGGGCTGCTGGATACTTATAATAAATTTGGGTCGATAAATTCAATAAAATTAACAGGAATTGTTATGGAAATTTGAATTTAAATATAAAATTTCATATCGATACATTCATTAGGTCGGCAGTTATTGTGTGAGTGTTTGAAAGGAGCCCCCTTCCCTCAACTACCCTTCAATAGGGGTCGTCCATAGGGTTTCTGGATACACACATAAAATATAGTATCGATATATTCACTCTATCGGTAAACAATTTGACCCCTAATAAGGGAAAATAGTAAAATTGTTGTAACCATAACACAAAAATAAAACATGAATTAAAAATAAATAAATTTAAGAGGGCGCCGGTAGCTCAGTGGTATGCGTGCTTGCCTTCTGAGCTCAAGATCGTGGGTTCGAAACCCGACCGAGGCCTTTTAGTTTATTTTATTTGGGAGGTCAAATAAACTTAAGAACGCTGTCCTTCGGATGGGACGTTAAGCGATGGTCCCGAGCCAGTACGATGTAGCTCCGGTAGTAGGCGATATGACCTCGTTGTTAAAGCCCGGGCATGAGTCATAAAACCTAACCTAAATAAATTTAAAAAAATATATATCCATCTTATATGCAACAAACTAAATTATATTATTCTTTATTTTCAAGCCTACAGTAAAAAATAAAAATAAATAGTTAATTTTTGTAACACCTAAGTTATTTTAAGAAAATCACAATTGGTTCTGTCTGAGTCGTATTATCTTCTATTAGTGAGATATTTGTGAAGAAATGCTTGCCTGGGGATACACAAAGAGGGACAAAAGAACTAAAAGTGTATAAGGTCGTCCTTTTCATCTAAGGTACAGAGCCTGCAGGCACTTTCAGGATAAAACTCATACCTAAACCCTCCAAGTAATACTCTAAAATTTCTATTGCAATTGTGGAGACGAATTTGAGCTAGTAGTCGGAGTTTTTCGATGTGGCAGTTTAATGAAAGATACGATAATGAAAGAGTTACATAATTGGTCAGAAATTCGATATTGTTTTCATTGAAATTTTATGTTTTTCGTAACGACACATTTCATATGTAACTCCAAAATCCCATAAGGACGACAACTATTATCATTTCGCAGAATCTGCAGGGAATCAGAGAGAGGAACCTATAACTACCGATGTGAATGTCTCATCTCAAATTTAATATGAGGGAATCCTTCTGAATAGAAGCACTTATGTAATTCAACTATTCGCCCAAACTGTCTTTAGAGGTAGAGCGAAAACATAATTAATTCGTGCTAGGGAAGTACACTGGCGGTGATTCACCTACATTTTCCCCACAATGACACTATTCATACATACATAAACAAATATAAACTTCTGTTTTTCTTTAAGGTCTTAATCTCCCAATTTATTAATTTTTCACTAGTTTTTCTTCATAAGAACTTTTGTCAAACAGTTTCGGGCCTTGCCCATTCTCAATGACAATTTTGTTACAAACATTAAACATCATTTTCCTATTTCTAGGATTCATCAAGAAATTAAATTACTATATTACAAAAATTTTTTTAAATTGTAAAAATTAAAATATAAAATAAACATAAATTTACAGTTATGCTAATTAGAATATTTATTTCAATTATGTTAATTACAAAAATTTGTCTTACCTTCAAAATATATTAAACATGACACTCCTTTTCGTTCTTTTATCTTTCCATAATTCTTTCAAGAGTATCTACGTCAATTTTTAACTCGGGATTTGCTTTAGTTATCTATTAATTTTATATGCTAAAAAATTATCATTATATATTATTCGTGATTTCTTAATCATATTAAAATTAAATTTATTCTAATGTAAATACCATTTCAGGTTCCTCCATTTTCAACTCGTATGAAATTGTAATTCGATTATCCCTACCTATTGATATTAATTGTAGTTTGTAATAAATCGATTTATTTGTCTATTAATTTTATATTATTGATAATATTTGTATAATGGTTACCAATTTTTCCGGTATCTGTCTTAAAATTAAGTTTGATTTATTTTTTTGTTAATAAATATAGTCTCTTTTGTTTTTCAGTTTATCTTGTTTGCTACATTGTCCAATATTCTAATGTTATCAAAATTGAATTTGTGTTGGTTAGTGATACTATGATTGGCTAACGCCGTTTTGGGGTTGTTTACAATCAGATACGTGCTGCTTTATTCTGTCTTTCAGTCGTTTTCCACTTTCTCCTATATAAATTTTCGAGCAATCCTTACAATCTATTTGATATACAATCCCCATTTTAACTGCTTGACAAAAGTTCTTATGAAGAAAAAATAGTGAAAAATTAATAAATTGGGAGATAAGACCTTAAAGAAAAACAGTAGCTTATTATTAACAACTCTCCTTACACACAATATCAAAGAAAATAACAAATATATATTTTTCCATATAAAACTCACCGTATAATGCACCATACTCAAGCCGGCGAACACTAGATCTGAAAGTGACAGGAGTTCCATTTAAGTATCCCCCTTCACCTACGAAAAGAAAACTCACCTCGTCATAGACCAGCCCACTTCAAGGAGAAAACTTACTTTTATTGTTTTGACTTTCCATTCTCTACGGCATCCTGGGTCAGACTGTCATTAATATGCTCCAAGTCCGTTAAGGTAACAATACCAAACTGTAGACATTACATTCGGCCGCAGCCAGAAGATAACATAGAAACATGGAAGTCTGTTCCCGTACCTTGGTTCAGAATCTCTATTTGTTCCAGATTCTGTGCGGTAAACCATTCAGCGAAAAGCTTTATAACCTATAATGGTTTAAATGAACTTGAATGAAATAAAACTCGTTTATTTATGATAATGTCTAATTTCACAGAATACATATATATGGGAGTACTTTCGGTATTTCTATCATCCTCAGCCGAAAGCATAAGAGATAAGACTAACTTATCTCTTATTATGCTTTCGACTGAGGATGAAAATGAAATGAACTGAAAATAAATGGTATTATTCTGGGACCTAAGAATAAATACATAAAGAGTAAAGAAACTGAAAGAATGAAATATAATATCAGTACAAAGAAATAAAAATTAGTGCTACATTGGAGAAAAACTATACAATCAAAAAAAAAGATAAACAAAAGATTAACAGGAAAAAACATAAAATTAACAACTTCATTATGATGAAAAAATATAAATAAAAGTATCTACAAAAATAAAAGAGAATAATTAGAAAAGAAAAAAAGCAAATCTATACAACTAAGGAAGAAATAAAATTGATAATATAAATCGACCGAGCATAATACTATGATGGTTGATTATAGAAGAGAAGGAAGGATGCCCAGACAAGGTTTGAAATAAAATTAATTTTAGTCAGTAGGAGCTAGATAGAGAAGTGTGAGGAGAGAGAAGAAAAATAAAAATAGTAAAAATAAAATGAGATAAAATAAAAAATAAATAAATGCATGATAAAAATATATTAATGTGTAAATGAACCGAAAAGGAATAATATTGATTATGATCGAATAATTTAGGAAATATAATAAAACTAGAGAATGACAAAGACAAAAATGTGAGGAAAAAAAAAAAAAAAAAAAAAGGGATGGTGGAAATACCGAAAGTACTCCCATGTATATATATTCTGTGAAATTAGACAATACCACAAATAAACTAGTTTTATTTCATTCAAGCTCATTTGAATTATTTCACAATATCTCTGCAATAATGTCAGTTTTCATTAATAATGGTTTAGTTATTGTGACTCAAGCCCGAGCTCTAACTACGACCAGAGCGCTCTTTCGTCAGTATGGTGAACATGAGCCAGACTCTACTGTGGGAGTCCTAAATTTTGCCTACCTAGGTTTTTTAAACTAGTCTTTAACGAGTACCTGACATAGTACAGTCCGGTACCATCGCTTAACGACGAACGACGGCCTGCTCAAAGTTTTTTTTTCACCTTCCAGATAAAAAACCTAAGGGCCTCGGTCGGGTTTCGAACCCGCGATCTTGAGCTCAGTAAGCAAACAAGCTACCGGTTCCCTACGGGACGGATTTACTTGTACTAAAAAATATTTTATTTTTGATATGTAAAATAAATTTAATTATACTCATTAGAGGCTTCTGTATTTACTTATAAAATTTCTATCGGGAGTTGTCGTGTTCACGGACAGACAAATTTAGAATCTGGAGATCGGAAAACGCAGAAACTCCGCATCGAATTTTTGCCCATTATATAACTTCTTCTATACTTAGTATAGCTGGAGAAGTAAAAATTCGATGCTGACTTTTCAAATGGGGGCTTAACTTTTAGTAGTATTTCGATCCATAAGTCTGTGCGTAAAACACTTATTGACTTTGAGACAAATCAGGCAAAGAAGGGGGCGGTGCTGAAGGAGACAGGAAACTTACTTGAATTCCAGTGAAATTTCTATTTGGATATGCAATAGTATATAATACATTTTCCAATAAAAGCTAGAAGACTCCCCCTTAGCTCTTGGAGGCTACAAAACTGCTGTTTCGGCAAAGTTAAAAGCTTTTTCTTTTATACATTAAAAATTAACATATTGAAATGTGGTGCTGAGTCAGATAAAGAGACAAGAAGCTGCAAAGTGACTCGGATGCATACCAAATGAGACCTTGCCACTTAACCCATGCAAAACAGTGGATAAAACCAAGCTTTCACCTTGAAGTACCATTTTCAAACTAAATTAGAAATCGTCTGATTAGTTTTACCCGCTGTCAACTAGGAAGTGGGTGAAGTACATTAACACATGTCATCTTCAAAGTTATGCATTCTCAAGCCATTACAAATTGTCAAAGAACATTTTAACTGCTTTGCATATCTATTCTAATTTCATTTATAAGGACCAGGCAGAAAGATACTAACATAATAATGAAATTTCTATTTGTGTGTTCCAAGGATTCTTTCAAGAGGAACTTTCAATTCCACCTTTGCCACCTCTTAATTATATTTCACAATTACACATCTTAACTCCACATCTCAATTTCACCAATACTACCTCTTAATTCTACCTTACAATCCCACCTCTTAATTCTACCTTACAATCCCACCTCCTAATTCTACCTTACAATCCCACCTCTTACTCTAACCTTACAATCCCACTTCCTAATTGTACCTTATAATCCCACCTCTTAATTCTACCTTACAATCCCACCTCCTAATTCTACCTTACAATTCCACCTCTTAATTCTATCTTACAATTCTACCAATACCACCTCTTAATTCAATTTCAGAATTACATCTTAACTCCACATCTCAACACCAATACCACCTCTTAACTCTATCTCACAATTACACCAATGTCAACCAAATACTACCTATCACACAATTCCATATCTTAACTCCACCTCTCAATTTCACCAATACTACCTCTTAATTCCATCTTTCAATACCACCTATTAACTCTATCTCACAATTACACCAATGTCAACCACTCAATTCTACCAATATCACATATCACACAATACCACATCTTAACTCCTCCTCTTAATTCAATCTCACAATTCCACTTGTCAGTTCCATCATTGCCATTTCTAAATTCCACAACGTTTTTGTCTGTCGCCTTTGTTTGCCATCTTTGCGTGTTTGAAGTCATTACCTGGTTGTATCTCGTATATGTCTGTTTGTTTCTCTGATGCCTTCATCGTAATTTGAAAGATGGAATTGTTCACATGTACATGCACAAACGTCATACAATTTTATAGTGTTCTTATCGACCTGGTTCAAATTTAGGCTATATCCCACACAGGGTAGTAAGATGTTGTATGAAAATTATAAAAGGAATAAAAAGAAGTATTCCCACTGTTTTTTTTGTTTTTTTCAATTAGATCTGGTTTTTGAACACTACTCTGTCATCTTCAGTGGTACACCTCCAATTTAGTTCATACCAACCTGATATATCGTTTTCATTTCAAGTGATGTCCCTTCCGCAACTGTAACACTATGAAAAAGTTGTATATTCATATTTTAGTGAATGTATCCAAACAAAACATTATACCTGAATCCTAAATTCCATAAGATATCAATTTTTGGAGCTTAACACAGAACCACCAAAAACTGACCGATATAATGGATGTGTCAGCACAAAATTTAATATGAGGATACAAAAATGAGTAAGACACCTCTTTTCAACCAAATCTGTACTCATTTCTGAGGAAGAGCGAATTCGTGGTGGGTATTATATTGCTGATAATTCACCGAAGATTTTTTTCCCCGAAGTATATTAATAATTTGTTTATTGTTTTTAATATCGCAGGTGATCGAGCCGTTCACCCTGAACCTGACAGACACCCAGCTGTCTGTGACCCTATACGAGACCTGTCTCGAGAAGTGGCCTACCCCCCAACTGAAGTTGGCTTACACTGTCTGCTGGCTTCTCGTCCAGGCTGTCATACCCGCCCTCGTCGTAGGCCTCATCCATGCCAAGATCGCCTCCTATCTTCATGCTCATGCCACCACTCAGAGGGACTCCAGGAGGGCTCAACGTGAGCTACAGAGGAACAGGCGGACCACGCTCCTACTTTCAGGTAAGAGTTCTATAGCTAGTGTATTGTATATAATTTTGTAAAAACATTGAACATTATTCAAAACTAGGAGGTTATATATAGGTCTGGTTAGTATAGGGTCAGCGTTGTAGGTTAGTAATGGTCTATCATGCAATGTTTCAATGCCACATAAATTATGAACTAATACATTGGGGAGGCGCACAAGCTGCACTTCAGGTCTTCAAGTGCCAGAAACGGCAATGAGAATTATTGCTTAGGCACCTTAGCCTTTTCCGGCAGTTCCGGACATACTTGCGGTTCCATGCCAGTACATCATGGCTTGTCTTACCAGTCTGGACAGAAGTGAAGATCCACAACCAACTCATGAATATGGTCTTAGGGACGGCAACAATATCTAGATTCCACAACACCGGCTGAGTAGGACTGAGCCAAGTCATATAATTATGCCATTAAAAATATATAATCATTTACCCAAAGAGATCAGAAGACTGAACAAAAGGAAATTTTTAAGTAGTGTCCTTACTATTTTAAGAAAACATTTATTTTATGACATTAGAGATTTTTTTAACAGTGATGATTTTTAAATTATGGTATTTATGTATTATAGGTAGGTGATTTGTTGTCTAGTTCAATTATGACATTTCATATAGCCTATGTAGGTTCATTTGAATAAATCTAATCTAGTAACATGAGATAGTTAAATAATGTTATCTGCCCAATATCGTAACCAGTATGAGGATATGAGTGAAATTTTATGAAAATCTGATCAAGCGTTAATAAACTAGCTGTAATTTTAAGTTCCAGACCCCATACAACCCCCTCTCCCGTTCATAACTTTTATATGGAACATAGCCTATGTTTAAACCGGGCTTATAAGGATAGTACATGTCAAATATCATAAAAATCCGATCAACGGTTAAAGAATTGGCTCTTATTTTATGTTTTAGGCCCCCACAACCCCCTCTCCCTTTCAGAATTTTGATACCGAAAATTTGGGAGAGAACATATTTTATGAATAACCCCAACTGCTAATAAAGCCCGCGAATAATTTCTAAGACATATCACTTTTCATCTTATTCGGTTAGACTTATCTACGAATGTCTATTTCTTTATTATCTACTTTATTCTCTCAAAAATTAGCTACTCGGAAAAAAAAAAGTTGCTTTTCTGCACTTTTCCGAGCGATTTCGCGGGCCCCCCGGGCCATAGTTGGCCCATATCTGCTTTAGAGGGTGATTTAACTGTTCAGTTAATTCTGAAACCAGAGTCAGTTTTTGTGTCTTGTTCCTGTTATTTGAATATTTTCTAACACCAATTGGGCCATAAGTTAGTCAACTTGTAAAAATAACTACACAATAATTGAAAATTTATTTCGGCAAGAAATAATCAGATGTTCCAATTATTGGAACATCTGATCATTTCTTGCCGAAATAAGTCACAAATAGACCCATCAGCAGCTTCATTTTACAAGTAGAGGCAGTTTCAGAGGTTACTGTGTCATCAACTGTGGTAAATTACCAATTGGGCAGCATGACCAAAGTAGTGTCGAAAACCGGTTCTGGTTGTTAAATGAAGGCAACTTATTTTAATTAATTTTCTAAAAACAATATTTTTCAATGTTTAGGATTAATTAAAGTAAAAAATTAAAATAAAATCCTCATTGTGGTATTTGAGGTCTGACATCATGAAAAGTCCATTCCACGGGAAATATTAATAACTTCTAGCAGCATCGTTTCTAAGTTTAATTAAACTTGACTACCACCTCCTAACATAAAAGACATTTTTTTATGTTCAATTTCCATCTCGTGGTGGAATTTTTTAAATGTGATAAAAAGGAATTTAAAAAATTTTAACGGTTAACATTGTTTAGCACGCGCTTCAAAGATATGTCGTATGAACGCTAATGATAGCTAGTACCTCAAGACTTGTATCTATGATCACAGGGAATAAGTTGTTAAGTCGTAAAATGACCAAAATGAGTTAAGTGTACTGTGATGATCTCCCAAGCCATCTGCGCGCTGTGAAGAAGTTGGGAGCTCAGGACTCTAATACTTTCGGAATTATAAAGATGTGGGTTTCCTGTTATCTCGTAAAAGTGTGTATGTTCTCGGTTAAATCAACTTAATCTACTTGTTTGAGGAATCATTCACGAGATAACTGGATTTAACCATTTATTCACTATTCCAAGTGAAGAGGGTGTTTTCGGTTAAATCAACTTTAGAGAGGCATCATTCACGAGTATTTCAAAAAGTATGGTTAAAGTAAGTGATGGGGAATGATTAGGTAACTAAGGGAAAATCTAAGAACGTTTTAACAATATTTATTTTATATTTTATTATTTCATTCTCTCCTATAGATTTAGAAGGTATATGATTAATAATGATACAAACATAATTTATTTATTCCAAAAACTGGATTTACACGATTAATGCAAAAGTAAAAAAGTGCTGCACCGAAAAGTTACGAATTTAGACTTAGCAATTTATTCCCTGTGACCACAGATATATAACTTTTATAACGAATTATAGAAAAAAGTGTTTTTTTTTTGTTTTTTGCTCCAAGGCGTAATTGCCCTATATAGCCGGACATAAGATGTTTGAGTTCTTTGAGGAAACCCAGGAGGGACAGAGACCCGGGGCGGAAACAGAAGGCCCCCAACG
This sequence comes from Aradus depressus, assembly GCA_963662175.1. Classification (NCBI taxonomy): domain Eukaryota; kingdom Metazoa; phylum Arthropoda; class Insecta; order Hemiptera; family Aradidae; genus Aradus; species Aradus depressus. The sequence goes on along the minus strand of OY759219.1, from coordinate 37,649,009 downwards.
ATGCAAGCCATCAGCCCCCCCCCCCCCCCCCCCCCCCCCCCCCATGGTCCCCCTCTATCTTTACTAAATTCCGATTTTATTCGGTTTCATAAATCGGAGTACACTAAGAATGAATTTGGCTTTAGAAGTTACTAACTGTTTCAGAAAACTTTCGGCGTTCTGCAACATTTCGCATCCCTGTCGGGAATCATCATCATATATATAAAGCTGAAAATGTCTGTGCGTTGTACCGCTATAACTCATGAACGGCTTGATGGATTTGATTAATTTTTTTTTTAATTTGTTCGTCATCGTCTGTGGAAAGTTATAGGCGTATTAGTACCTCAATATCTGGTCCATCCCAGCATTCACCCACGCAATCTTTGTAACTCAAAAACCACTGCAATGATTAATGAGGAATCTTTTTGAATAGATAAGTTTTATCTACCGGAAGGTTAAGGTCTATGTTTTAATCAACCCCTGGTCCATCCCAGCATCCACTCACGCAATCTTTGTAACTCGAAAACCATTGCAACGATTAATGAGAAATCTTTTTGAATAAATTAGTTTTAGCTCCAAAGCTAGCGTTACTACAGTTGAAGGACTATAAGCCTCATTCCGTATGAATAATTGAAAATTATAACATCATGAATGTACTGTCGAGGAACTGAATAGCCTTATAGGAGATATTGGGAGAAAAGTCAAAGTTCCCCGGGCAACGCCGGGTATTACAGCTAGTAGTTTAAACAGGACACAAAGATGTGTAACATATCTTCAATATCCCCCCATATATCGCAGTTCGGAGTATCAGCGAGTCTCATTAAATAAAGGTACTTGTTGACCCTGCCGTGGCCGGTTCAGGATAACAATCTGTGTCCTGCTAAGTTGTCTGCCTGTCCTGGTGAACCAGTGGACCTGCCTGGGACTCTCCTGGATCCTGTAGTAGAACTGTCCCTTGGTGTGACATGTTTCCTCGAAGTTCTTCCTCCATCTCTCTCCTGTCTCCCGTCTGACCTCCTGGAACATCTGTTTTTTTTTTTTTTTGTTTTTTTTTATCACCCTCTGGATTTGTTTATAACTTCCCCACCATATATAGGGGGTTATGTTATAGGTCAGAAATACGATCTTGAGTTTTCATTAGTATTTCATGTTTCCTGAGCCCCTAAAAAATGTGTGTCTGTGCATACGATAACTGCCGATGGAATGAACAAATCGACACGAAATTTTATATGAGAACCCCATAAGTGCAACCCTTTTTGACTTTCTGCTAAATCGGCAAAAGAGAAACGGAGGATTAGGGGAGGCTTCACACAACTTAACGTTCTAAAGAATGTATTGATATGAAATATTTCATATATAAATTAAAAACAAGGAGTAATATACAATACATATGTAAATTTAACAAAAATAACAATACCTATTAATTTTCTGTGAAATCGGCCGAAGGGTGGGGAGGGAACTGTCAGGTTCACCTCGATCACCTGCAATATGAACAACAAATAAATCATAATTGATTCACAACTCCTTTCACTTCGCTATACACTGTATGGGGGAAGTTATGTAATAGATCAGTTATGCTATGTTGAGTTTTCACCAGTATTTTAATATTTTAGGAGCATTTGAATTCAAAAATGAAAAAAATTGGGTGCGTCCAACTCCTATGCATGGCGAAATGAGCGTGACAACATCTGAGTTGCAAGATAGCGAAAGTGTCAAGAATCAAGTATAAAAAATCATTTCAATAACATTTTTGAACCTTGAAACAATTTAAAAACAATATAGAAAGAAAACATTCATAAGCATAATAGTTTAAAAACGAGTTTATTATTAATATTATTAATCTGTATAGGTTAGGTTAGGTTTTATGACTCATGCCCGGGCTTTAACGAGGTCATATCGCCTACTACCAAAGCGCTCTTTCGTCACTCTGGTGAACATGAGCCCGATTAATCTGTATATATCTAATAATAATGAGGGCACCGGTAGCTCAGTGGTAAGCGTGCTTGACTTCTGAGCTCAAGGTTGTGGGTTCGTAGCCCGACCGAGGCCTTTAGTTTATTTTATCTGGGAGGTAAAATAAACTTAAGCACGCCGTCCTTCGGATGGGACGTTAAGCGATGGTCCCGAGCCTGTACGATGTCAGGTACTCGTTAAAGACCCCTACCCAAGATGAATAAAAATTTAGGGTAGGCAAAATTTAGGACTCCCACAGTAGAGTCGGCGTCCCACAGTAGAGCGCGATACGTGTTACCGAAAGTAACATAACGCAGTTTTCGAACATGGGGTGCCGGCCTACCAAATTATAACACGTCACGTCAAAAAAAAAAAAAACGCTGATGTAATAAATATATCGAAACGAAATACTATAATTTTCTTGGATCTGGCTGATAAATGTAGTCCTTTTCCACACAAGATGAGCACTTTCGGTTGTTAAAGTATCCTCAGACCCTCTAAAAAGAACATACAATATAATCAACAATGCAACCACCAATTTACATAACAATATTATCTTATAGTTAGTTATTATGCTTCAACTACGAGGTCATAACGCCTACTACCAGAGCACTCTTTTCGTCACTCTGGTGGACATGAGCCCGACTCTACAGTGGGAGTCCTAAATTTTGCCTTTTTTATTTTATTCACCTAAGGCAAGGGTCTTTAACGAGTACCTGACATCGTTCAGACTCGGGACCATCGCTTAACGTCCCATCCGAAAGACGGCGTGCTTAAGTTTATTTTATCTATACATTTTTCTTTTCCTAAAATTCTATAATGTTGAGGGAAGTCAAATTTATGTTGTGTAAATAAAAAATCTCAGTATTTGATTTGGGCAAATAATGTGTTTTATTTACACGAGAGAACCTCGACTTGCATCAACTTTGTAAAGATACTGTTGACTCTAGCGATCATTATAGAAATTTAATATATGAATCAAAAACCCCACAAGGACAATACCTACTAATTTTTAGACAAATTTTCCATTCTAGCTCACCAATAAATTTTCTTTGTTTTCAGACCTGAAATTTGAATATAAAATAGACAATAGATGTAAAACCATGGAATTATACCAATTGACATGGCCCAGGGCGTCGACAGAAACAGTCCAGAATTACGTTAATTAATTAATTATCCATATTGATTAATCAATGCATATATTCACCAACAGAACTCTTTAAATAGAGATCTTATTAAACATTTCTATAATATTTTTGTACAATTTACCTTTCAACTTTGTAATAGGTGCCATAAAGTTATCCTTTTATGGAAAAATAAAAATAAAATGGTCAAATTTGGCTGCTTTACTTTAAAATCTCAATATTTCGACAATGGAAATTTTTAGGTTCCACATTCAAAAAGCGGAAATATTATAGGATATTCATTGTTCCTGAGAAAAGTCCTTCTAAATTAAAAACAAATAAATGGTTAAACAATGAATGTTTTAGTTATTTGTTTGCAATTATATAAATTTAATATTGTCTAATTCCATGAAAATATATATGAATACAATGTACTGTGTACTAGTTTTTACATACGCCTTTGTCAGCACAAAGTTTAACTGTAAAATTTGGCTGTGACTCTTCAACCCAAAGTAAAACCCCACAAAGGGGCTCAGTGTACTAACGGAAAATTTAACTGTGAAAATATATAAATTTAAACAAATGAAAAAATAATATGAAACAAAATTTTAATAATACGAGGTAAAGTTTTTGTTGTTTTTAGTTTCGCTGTCAGATTTTTTCGGTAGGACAGTAAGACTTCCCAACCTCTGTGGGGTTACATTTGGGGTAGGGGAGTCGTAGCCTCAGATAATCTCAGAATTGCATAAATTTGCCAACCTAGCAAACTTAAATGTTATTAAAAAACAAAGAAAAATGTATGTTTAAAAAAAATATATTTTTCATGAAGATGGTAGCAATACTGAAAAAAAAAAAAAAATAACATTTTATTGGTTCAGCACAAGTTCTTACTATACACAAAATTGAAAACATCAAAATTTAAATTAAAAAAAAAAAAAAAAAGTTCATGGATAGTTAACAAAATGTTGATAGAGACGAGGTTTGAGCCTCCTGTCTGGTGTTGGTTCTCCCAACTTGTAGAACTGGGCTTCAGGCACCAGGACGAGGTTTTCATGGTAGTCTAGTGTCAGTTTGGCGATGAAAGCTTCCATGTCCGGGATGTCCACTTCCCTTCGGATCTGCTGTGCACTATTGAAAGTACTTCCATATATTTTGTGAAATAGACATTTTTTTTTTATAAATATACATTTTACTTAGCTTTTTATCAAGTGTTTCACAATATCTCTGCAAAAAAATGTTAAGTATCATTAAATGTTATTGTTGAACTTTGTGCTGATGCAAACTTAAACAATATATAACAAGTTTTTTTTTTCTATAAAATATACGAAGTTATGTAATCGGTCAAAAATTCGATGTTGAGTTTTCACCTGAATTTCCTGTTTTTCGACACCATGATTTCAAAAATTAAAAAAAAAAAATTAGTCTGTGTGTGGGTGTCTGTGAAAACGATAACTACCGATAGAATGAACATATCGACACGAAATTTTATACGTGTATCCAAGACACTTCACTAAACAATCCACTTCCCTGTGATCACTCCCCCGTATTCTCTAATTCTAGTAGTATTCTAATAACCTCAATTATCTAATAATTTAAATTATTTACTTTTTTTTTCTCTCTTTTTTTGTTTTTTTAATCTCTATTTTTATTATATTTCTTCTATCATATTTCCTAAATTATTCGATCATAATCAATATTATTCCTTTTTTGTTCATTTTACACATTTATATATTTTTATCATGCATTTATTTATATTTTATTATGTATTTTTCTTGTTCTTCTCTCTCCTCACACTTTTCTATCTACCCCCTACTGTCTAAAATTAATTTTATTTCAAACCTTGTCTGGGCATCCTCCTCCCTTCTCTTTTATAATCAACCATCATAGTATTATGCTCTGTCGATTTTTATTATCTATTTTATTTTTTTCTTAGTTATATAGATTTTCTTTTCTTTTTTTTTACATATTCTCTTTTATTTATTGATACTTTTTTTTTTTCATCATAATGAAGTTGTTTATTTTATTTTTTCCTGTTAAACTTCTGTTTATCTATATTTATAATTGTCTAGATTTTCTCCAATGAAGCACTTATTTATTTATTTATTTAATTATTTCTTTGTACGTCATACCGATACTATAATATAATATAAATACATATAGAGTAAAGAATAGGAAACAACGAAATATTACCTTCAGTCAATTTTTTTTTCTCAAAAATCTCGTTTTACTTTTTTATTTACAAATAGGTATTCTTCACAGCAGTGATAAACAATATATACAAGCAAATTTGCTAAACGAGTGAAATATGGCATTGTCAAAATGTCAAGAGAGGTCTCTAGGCCATTGACGCTTAAGACCGTCGTTGGGGAAGTGTGACAGAATGGAGGGCAGGTCTAGAGGATTACTGTGGGAACTAAGAGAGGAAAATAATGGTTTATACTTGGATTTAGTAACAAAAAGTTTGTAGCTTGTCGAGTATGGGGTCTAGATAGCGGAAGTTTGTTGCTTAAGGAGATGGGATTATTGTCAAGGTACACTGGAGGGCTGTAACAGGACTGAAGGGATATCAGGTGTTCTTGGAGGTGTCTGCCTGACAGACTGTGTCAGTATGAGGAGAGGATAATAGCACTGTCATCTGCAAAGATGTGGAGTTGTGTTGATGGATGGATGGGGATATCAGCTGTGTATATTGTGTAGAGGATAGGACCCAAGATACTTCCTTGTGGGACGCCAGTATTTTGTGTTGACACGGGAGAAAGGGCAAAACCCTGGCTTACACAAAAGGTTCTTCCTGAGAGGTAGGATTTGTGGAGATTAGGAAGAATGTGAAAGAAAAGACTGCTTTAAGCTTACACAATAAACCCGGTTGCCAAACTCTGTCGAACGCTTGTTCGATGTCCAGAAAAGCCACCGAGCAATTCTCCTTTTGCTCCAGGGTAGATGCAATGATGTTTACAACGCGATGGCATTGGTGTACGGTTGAGTGCTGTTTTCCGTTACCGTTTGTTCTAAAAATAGTAGACTTACAAAGCAATTTTCATAGTAATTTTTTCATATTCATTGCATCGGCAGTTATTGGAATTCTTGAGTTGAACCCCTCCTAATCTCCCCTTTGGCCGATTGTCCGATACATTCATTCCATTGGGATTTATCATATTCACAGACAAACAGCCAGAAATTTGTTTCCCCATGTTTGTAATCAGTAGGTTGGAAAACATGAAATTCCTTAGTAAACTGAGCATCAAATTTCTGATCGATTACATAACTTCCCCTATACTTCTTATTCTTTCTAAGTTTATTTACGTTTAAATTTAATATTCTCTTTACACACTTTGTTTTTTTATTAATCATATATATAAAGCTGAAAATGTCTGTGCGTTGTACCGCTATAACTCACGAACGGCTTGATGGATTTGATTAATTTTTTTTTTAATTTGTTCGTCATCGTCTGTGGAAGGTTATAGGCGTATTAGTACCTCAATATCTGGTCCATCCCAGCACCCACCCACGCAATCTTTGTAACTCAAAAACCATTGCAACGATTAATGAGAAATCTTTTTGAATAAATTAGTTTTAGCTCCAAAGCTAGCGTTACTACAGTTGAAGGACTATAAGCCTTATTCCGTATGAATAATTGAAAATTATAACTTCATGAATGTACTGTCGAGGAACTGAATAGCCTTATAGGAGATATTGGGAGAAAAGTCAAAGTTCCCCGGGCAACGCTGGGTATTACTGCTAGTATTTAATATTTCAGATATTTTGAGATTTTTTTTTAATTTTCGGTCAGTAGCGATGTTACAGGACACTTTTTTTTTTTTTTTTTTGGTGGCCGACCTTCAGTGGAGGCTACACCTTCGCCGAATTGTCGGGGAAAAAAGGGCCTAACAATTTTATTAACAAATAAAGAAAAAATTATATAATAAAATTAAATATCTGTTGCTGTGGTAGACGGTGTTACAGGATACTGTAAGCCATATGGTCATACACCAACATTAGTTGCATTCCAATAATATGAAATAAAAACAAGAAGTTCAGTAGCTACTTTTAAAGAATCGAACGAAACATTCAAATGAGTTTTCTCAAAAATCAATAAATCTGAGATATACCACTTCTGAACTACTGTATCGATATATCTAAGTAATTTTTAAATCGTAACTCATAGCAACAAACTTTAAAATATGTTTTTTTTTTATAAAACCAATAAAAATATATGTGAGGTGGCCATTACAGGATTTTCTTAAACCAACAACGATTACAGATCACTCTCTCCCCCTCCCCTTTCAAAATTTCATTTCATTTTGTTTCTTTGTACAGCGTTATCTATTTCTTGAGAGTAGACATTCTTATACCTAGTAATGCCAGTAAGAAATAATTTTGAGGAAGGAGAAAGAGAGTTCTGTAACCGTGGTTGGTATAAGAAATTTCTGTAACGGCCGCATCACATATATTTTTAATTACTCGGGTACTATATAGACACATATACAGGGACCTTGTTAATTAGCTATACCATACCATTGAATACAAACCACCAGGTTGGTTGTCCTTCTTCAGTCATTACATTTCCTCTCAAATTTTCTCCTTTCTCGTTTTCATTTCGCTCTGATGGTCTCCCAAAATTGAATTGGCTCAACACAAGATGGATGACTGTTCCGCCCTCTTGCAGTCAATTCCGCTCTAGTCCATAGTGATCAACAAATGAACACAACTCCTCTGTGGATTTGATTCAACCTAGAAATAATAATAGATATCTTTAATGAAGTTGATAATCGTTAGCTAAGTACAAAAAGCTCATATCAGCTCATTTTCATTTGTATCTTCTATTTTAACTATAGCTGATTTTTTTTTTACTCCCCAGCTGTGCGAAGTTATGGAATCTATCAAAAAATCGATGTTCAGTTTACACAGGAACTTTAAGTTAACCGATTGATTCCAAAAATATTTAGCCCTCTTCCCTTTGCCAAATTTGGCTGAAAATCAATAGATGTTGTCCCTAAAAATTTCTGGAAATATTGATAAAATTTCGATTAGATACATTCATTCTATCGGGCATAAATTATTTAAATTAGGAGTCAAAAAACATAAAATTCCGTTGAAAGTTCAACATCAACTTTCTGACCAATTACATCACTTCTCTTATACTTCTTATAGCTAGAGAAGTAAAAAGTATGTGAACACGATAACTAACAATAGTATTGAACTTATCGATTTTCAGTCAAATCAGCCAGAGGGAAAGGTTGGATATTGGGAGGAGGCTCAACAGAAAAACCCTAAAAACTCCGTCGATGTAATGTATAAATCAACAATAAATATATGATTCATAACTCCCGGATAGGGATCTATCGATACAAGTAAAGTATCGATACTTTCATCCTATAACAAGCACTTTTGGTATCGATACTTTATTTCGATATCAATTAGGTATCGAATGGATATTACTTGTATCGATTCAAAGTACTCGTTTCAAATTTCAACAATTAAAAAAAATTATATAAATTTTTCAATTCGTCAAAATCGTTCACCGTTTAATTTCTTACAATTTTCTTTTATTTGTTGTTGCAGTATAATACTGAACTCAAATTCCGGTCCACGGACAAATGATACTCGTATATATCGATGGTGATAACCTCATGAGTGATGTGATCACGCAGTCTGCATGATGCGTACTTATTTCTTACCTTATTTACATTAAATGGTTTATCGTTTATGCAGGTATACTTTTGTTTAATTTTGAACAGAACCGTGAACATGATTACGATTTCATTATTTTATTTTATTTTTACATTCCATTTTGTCAATTACAAATTAAAGTGCCTTGTCCTACGACTTTATTACATTAAGAACTTTTCGATCTCAGCTATTTGTAAAAACGTGAAATATTGTGGGTATACGAATAGTCTCCAGTAGTTTTATATCCTTAGTAAAAATAAATTGCATGCTTATTTTATAAGGCGTTTTATTATTTTCAGTATGTTTTTAATAATCTAATTTTATCTTATTCGATTTGATTTATTTGTTTCTTATGCCCACTACAATATCTCATTTACCTATATCTTGTTTTTTATTATTATTATTATATAGGTATATACATATATTATACATTGTATAAAATTAATTATATCGAAATACTCGATGCAATACAATTTTTATTTAAATTTATATAGATTTATATATTTAAAAAAATTAATTATAACGAACTACTCGATACGAGTAGGTATCGATACTTTTATTCGATACTTGAGTAGTATCGAAGTTGTATTCGATACTACTCATGAGTAAAAGTATCGATACTTTGAGGTATCGATTGAACCCTACTCCCGGATTAATATGTATATTGTTATTCAGGCAACTCGTTAAATTGGGTTCAGTGGAAGGTGAGAGAGCGAAATCTTAGTTCATTTATTCATGCTGCGGAAGTTTGTCGGTGATTCACTTTCAAAGTAAATATAAAATCTAACTGATACATCGTGTACGTCCGTATAAGGAAGCCTATATCCAAAAAGTGAGTTTGGAGAAATTTCATTTTAAACTTTGCGGTGTTACTCTAAATCAGAGAATAAATTGTTTTAAAATTAAATACATACCTTCTTCACTCATTTTTTTGTTTTAAACTTTTGATGATCTCGTGTCCAGGTTTTAACTGAAAAAAAAAGGAAGGAATAAAAACAATTGAATTACTAAGTGATAATATATTTTTTATTGAGGGCGCCGGTAGCTCAGTGGTATGTGTATTTGCTTACTGAGTAAGATCACGGGTTCAAAACCGGTTTTTTATCTAGGTGAAAAACCTTGAGCATGCCGTCCTTCGGATGGGACTTTAAGCGTTGATCCCGAGCCTGTGCGATGTCAGGACTCCCAGTAGAGTAGGGCCCACGTCCACCAGTGACGAAAGAGCGCTCTGGTAGTAGGCGATATGATCTTGTAGTAAACCCCCCGTGATAAAAAGAAATTATGTTGTTAAATAAAATTAATAAATAATAATAATTAAATAAACAATAAATTACCACATTTCCTGTAGAAATGTTATAACTGGTCTTCTACTTAAATTTGATTTCTACAGTAATTTCCGAAAAGTGCCCTAAAAAAAATCAAAGTTCAAGACGTGCAATTTTTAAGAAAGTACACATACGTTTAAAAACGTACATTTAAAAAAACTTCAATTAACAAACTCTTCATTTGGATTTTTAAAAAAATTCCATTTTTAATTTTTTTCAATTGTATTAAATCTAATCCAAAGGTTTTCACATTATCTTCCTGGGCCAACAGGGAAAATGAATAGAATAGTAGAATTTATGAGAACAAATGTAGATGTAAGAAAATAAAGCCAATATTTTCTTACATCTACATTATAAAATTAAAAATTAAACATTGAAACAAAAATCAATAGAAAAATCGTAAAAACTGAATGCTTAAAACAATTTTAATCTTTTTTCTGTTTTATATTTGGGCATTCTTCAAATTTAAATTATATATTTTTGGGCATATATATTTTGCACATATAAATAACAGTACCTTCTTTGTGGATCAATTTTATTGTTAATTCACTCCTAATTAGTTCATCACATCTTAAGCCTAAACACAACTCTCCATCTTCACTCAGACCTCGACTCCTCTGCACTAATTCAAAAACAGCTGATGAACGTGTTTTGTTTTCTACTCATTTGTTCTAAAAGAAAATGCATTCATATTACTTATTTACTAATTCAGTTGCTTCTTGGATTATATAGAAAAATAAATATAATTAATTTTTTAATATTAATAATGTTATAATTAAGTTAGTTTGTTTTATTCATGTTTTATGCATTTTTATAAGAATAATTAAAACACTTTACTTGCTTTCATTAGCAAAACTTGTATTTTTTGACTTGCCCGAGTTAACTCATGATAATAATTTAACATTTCTCGGAACGCCATTTTTGAAAAGAAGCCAAATTTGAAGGCTGGGGATTAAAGCCCGGGCATGAGTTTAGTTTTAGCAATGAATCTATTTTTTTATTGTCTTTATAATAAATTTATATGCATCTTACAGTTAAAGATGTAATTAAGTCAATAACATTTAGTACGAGGATTCAGAAGGAGTTATGTAAGTCAACTAATCATTTTTAGCTAGAGCAAAAACTTAAATGTTAAATTTGTACTGGGGAATTACATTGTGATTTCTATTATTACTAATACAGATACAGGTAGGAGATGTCCACGTCAAAATATATAAAAGGAACTTACCATCTAACCACAAGGGTCATTTCTTCAATTAGGCCCTCAAGAATGGATAATAACAGGGACAATGTGGAAAACCTGAAAAGCCCTACTGTAGATGGCTTCTATTGTAGGCAGAAAAGGGGAACATACCCATAGAAGCCCTTAGTCCTTACTATACTATAGTTAACACTAAACTGCCTAAAAAACAGATAACTTGGTTGTACAAAAGATAACAGCAAGAAATATGGCTACACACAGACTCAAAGAAAGGGTTAGGTTAGGTCTATAGCGCGGCTGGCAGTGTTGCCTCCGAACAAAAAACAATAAAATTTTGAAAATAATAAATTGTTAAAAAATAAAACAAAACCTAATAAAAAAACATAAAAATGATACTACAAAAGTAGTCTTACAAATACGAAACAGAGAAGAAAAAAAAACATGGATGTAGCTACGCAAACGAGCAATATTAACAAATAAAACTATTATTTGTTAAACAAGAATACACTTATATTATTTTTATTTTTTTATTTTTTTGTTTTTGTAATATATTTGAGTCGTTTTGATTCAGATTCATTGGTAGACAATCAAGACCACACACAACAATAAATTTCAATTCTGAGGTGGAATTTATTTAGAATATATTCAAAGTTAATTTTCAAATGTACAATCTGGTTTTGAAAATAACTTTGGATATGATGTAAAATAAAGTAGCGAAGAGAAGGAGAGCAGAAGCTTAAGTTTATATTTGGATGTAGTCTATTTAACCTTAAAAACTTATGGAAAATATGACGAATCAGTGTCACAAGGACGACCTACATTCTATATTTCCTTGGCTATTTTGGTTAATAACAACCAAAACAAATTTTACATTTTTACTAAGCCTATTGTGTGCTAGAGGGGTTTCCAAATCCTCATATTAAATTTTTTAACGATACATATCAGTACATTTCCTTCGATTGATTCTGCTAAAAATTCATAGTTGTCAGTTTTAATCGGTTTCAAATTTACATATGAAATTTCGCGTCAATATGTTTATTACAACGGTAGTTATTTTTTCTTCATTTTTTGGCATCGAAAACTCAACGTCGAATTTCTTACCACATATGTACATATCATTCCCAATATTTCGTGTAGCTGTAAAAGTAAAAAAACAAAATTAGTATTAAGTAAAAAAAAAGTGAATAAAGCTGTTTTTGAATTTAAACGATTTTTTTTTCTGAAAAATTACTTCACTATACCTGGAAAATATAACAATAAACTGAGAAACTGAAACTAAATTTTTCATAGTAACATTTCCCAGGCCTTTGCATATTATAAGAAAAAACATTTTCAACAGAAAATATTGTACAGTATTTAATAATTTAAATTTTATTCATCCAGCGAACTGGGAGGCTGCCTGAAAAGGAGCTTAAGCCAGAGAGATAATATCGTATATCCAGAGATAAATGTGCAAATAAAGCATTTCCTTTGTAAAATAGTGTCTTCTTGGAGAATATTAACACAGAAGTATTTCATTTAGTAAGATGTATTTAAGGAGGACAAGAGGGAAGACGAGGGGACGTTTATTAGAAGAAAACCCGAGCCGACAGCTTATTTGCTGAGGAAATTCATTAAAAGGTTATATAAGTATTTGTTTAATGTTATTATTATTTTATTTATTAATCATGAAATGTACAGTGCATGCCCGGGCTTTAACTACCTCACCACTCATCTAGAGTGGTCTTAAACAAGTACCTGACATAGTACAAGTTCGGGACCATCGCTTATCGTTCCATCCGAAGAACGGCTTACTCAAGCCTCCCAGATAAAAAACTAAAGGCCTCGGCCGAGTTTCGAACCCCTACAACACTTTTATTTGGCTCAATACTACAATGTGTACTATACACAAATCTTAAACATAGAAGTTGAAATTAAAATAAAGAAGTCTTGGTATAATCTCGGTTTGCAGTCTGCGAGCTACAGGCTGGCCGAGATTGTTGTGGACCGCTCCAGAGCAGGCTGGCAGACCTTTAAATGAATGAATGAAAATAAATTTTATTCTGGGACCGATAAATACACGACAGTCACTGGACAGAGTAACAAATAAAATGAAATATCAGTGATGAGATAAAGGTGCTACAGTGGATAGTAATAAGAACACAATAAATATAACTAAATAAGAAACTACAATAAAATAAATATAAAATAGATAATGAAGTAAGTAAAAAAATAAAATAAAAATACAAAAACTCATACGAAAATAAATTGATTTTTTTAGTGTTTGGAATAAATATACAAATGCTTATATAAGGCAACAAAGGCATCATTTTTTTTTATGATGACTTTATCAAGTGGACCTCACCGAAATCGTATTTTCAATTATACCAGAATATTTTTCCTTGTATGAAAAAAATTATATTTTTCATACGGTGTATGAACGAAATAACTCTCAATAACAATAGAATAAATATATCAACACGACATTTTATATGTGTATTCAGAACGACCTATTGATATTCAACCAAATCGCTCTAAAGAAACAGATTATGGGGGGTGACTTAACCGAAAAACTTTAACTTAAGTGGATAGAACCAAGAGCAAAATAAATAAAACTAAATAAGAAAATATCATTAAATAAAAATAAAACAGACAATGATGATAATATTAAAAATAAATAACCTCAAGACGGCTTAGGCCATTGAGTTTGTCTTCATAAAAGATCTCATTATTGTATATATGGTTTGAATGTGATATTCTATTATGTTAATAAAGACTTTACTACAACTACTTAAAAATAAATAAATAAACTAAAAAAATAATAGTAAAAAAGGAGTTAAATTAACAGAATCATTAAGAAGAAATCAAAAGGAGATAAATGTGTCTAAATAAATATGTAGAAGATAGAATAAAATAAAAAACAATATGTATATAAAAATCAAGATTATGGAGGAGGGCATCTAGCCCGGGCTTGCTATAAAGTTAATTTAAGAAAAACTGATGAAAATATAAAAATAAATGGTGGAAGTCCCGCGTTTTTTTTCATAAACAAGCAATAAGATGTATCAGTCCAACATTTATTAAACCACGACTAGTTTCGTCAATAAACTGACATCTTCAGGTGGAATCTTGCTAGAGAAGAGATCAAGGGACACGTACGAGGATCAGGGACTAGCTGAATACTGACAGTGTGATACTCGTATGTGTTCCTGGACCTCTTCTCTAGCAAGATTCCACCTCAAGATGTCAGTTTACTGATGAAAATAGTCGTGGTTTAATAAATGTTGGACTGATACATCTTATTATTTATTTAACAAGTCCACTACATCTGCATATCACCAAGAAATGTGTTTTTCCAAAGAGGAGCAACTCCCAGTTCCCGATGGATTTGGGTGTTCCTGATAAACCAGGGTACGCACCTGCTATCCAGAGGACTCTGTTTTGAAATATTTGTAATCTTGTTATGTTGATGTGGCTAGTGCAGAATCATATGGGGCAAGCTTACTATTACTGCTCGCATACACCAAAACCCATTTTGTCGGCCGATGGTGGACAGAACTACCCGGACGAGTAACTCGGACGTGTATGTGCTTACACTGCAACAGTGTTACCACTTGTGCCGACATTGGACGTTGCCGGTATTCTGTAGTTGACTGTGTCCGCCGCAGCACCGGATCTACCTGGTTGTTATATTCTTTACGAAATTGGTCCCTTAAGTTGCTCCATTTTTTTTTATGTCTGGAACCGCTATATCCATTTCCGATGCAACTTCAGCCCATAACCGTTTCGAAACATCTCGATTATTATAATTTTTTGAATGTTTATCCTACAGGGTTGGTCTAGTATAAACACAACTAATTTATTTTTCCCAACAAGTTCGGACTCGACGGTTGATCGGCCGTTTTTGGGCATCATCGGACGATGACGGTCGTGTTTGTGTACGCGCTCTCTTTCTTTTACAAGTGTTTGATTCAATTGTCCGAGTTCGGCCGTCGAGCAAACTTCGGCCGATCACGGATTACGTGTACGCGAGGGGTTAGAGTGGAAGTATTAGTGTTTTGTAAAGTAAACACGTGCATGAGTGTGTTGTAATATCCAAAAATATGGATGTTAATTGTTTTTAAAATAATTATAATCAGCAAAATGAAAATAGTGGAATTGGAAGGCAGAAAGTCCATCGAAAGTCTTTGGAAGACCCCCCACAGTAAGGGGTATGTAAGGGTGGGGGATTGAACAACCAATAGGCACTCAAAAGAGTCCCGGGGGCGGGAAAATGGATGCGAGCGAGCAGGAACTCGGTTCACTTCTTCAACCGCCACCGAGGAGAGAGGTCCACCTCGGGAACTAGCCCGTGTCCAGCCAACATCCCAGATCCAGGACTCAGCCACCAAAGACCAAAGAGGGAGATGTGTTGGAGCTCATTTCTACTTTGAGAGACAGACAGCCGAGATTGATGATAGAAGAGATCCAGAACCCAACAGCAATCGCAACGAACAACGAACAATGGCTACAAGGTAGGTTTAGGTTAGGTTTTATGACTCATGCCCGGGCTTTAACTACGAGGTCATATCGCCTACTACCAGAGCGCTCTTTCGTCACTCTGGTGGACATGAGCCCGACTCTACTGAGGGAGTCCTAAATTTTGCCTACCCTAAATTTTTATTTACCTAGGACAGGGGTCTTTAAGGAGCACCTGACATCGTACAGGCTCGGGACCATCGCTTAACGTCTCATCCGAAGGACGGCGTGCTTAAGTTTATTTTACCTCCCAGATAAAATAAACTAAGGGCCTCAGTCGGGCTACGAACCCACGACCTTGAGCTCAGAAGTCAATCACGCTTACCACTGAGCTACCGGCGCCCTCAAAAGGCTACAAGGTACCGTGATACAATAAACAATTATACATATAGAGTTTAGGAGTAGTATTTTGATATCTTTGAAGGATTCTGAGGAATAATTATATTGTTTTTAACAATGTTTATCATGAATATATTTAACAAAATAAGAATGGCGTAATTTTTGTTTTATGTATTTTGCACCTTATGTCATCTTGATTTTTCAAAACTGTTCGTCTTGGCGAACTCACGCAACCAAAGAAAGGTAAGAATTAGAAGCATATAGAATCATTATTTTTTTAAGAACTTTTATTTTACATACCAACAATAATTTATCTTTACAGTGTGCTTGTTGGAGTTTTATGTTGATGTGTAGGCGCCATGTTAGTCTTGTGTCAAGGTGCACTCCAAGATAGCGTACACCCGTCTTTAGAATTCCATGGAATTGGGAGTTATTCGATTTGCAGACTTCTGAGGTGCACCTTGGGGTAAGGCCACACCGGAGGAGACTAGCTAGGTGACTAGTGACAAGGTGAGTCGCTTGGTGAGTCAACCAAGAAAACGAACAGCCTAGAACATTGGAGAAGGGCCACACCAGCAACTAGTTACATGGTGACTCACCAGGGTAGTCACCTAGTAAACAAACCCGTCTGTTCTTCCATCTAGTGACATGGTGACAACTGCTTCTGCAACTATTTTCTTTTTTAGTTTATAGCTTTTTATTCAGCGTTTTCTCTTGTTGATTTTTACTTCCTCATTATTTTTATTTATTATTATGGACGATGAAACTCTCATTTCGGCTGTATTATCAAGAGAAAGATCCTGTGGGATCCAATGGAAGAACTCCATAAAAATCCAAGCGTACATACATGTTTTTCAATTTTGAATATGATGGTTTGCTAACCTCAGTGTAACAACGAGACGTTCCTCTGGTGAAATGCATAATCTGTAGTTCGTGTCCTGTTTTTGTAGTTCCTCCTCAATTTTAGTAAGCAGAATGTCAAAGGTGTTTGTGCTCATTCTAACATATTCAAAAAACTTTTCATCGTAATTCCGTAACTTTTTATAAAGCAAATTAAATTCACCATGCACCAATCTAGTTCGATTAACATCATGAATCCAACATCTTGCTACTCGTGTTACTTGTAATAAATCAAATCTCAGCCGAGTATTTTCGGTGAGTATAATTTTTCTGGGTAACTTTAACAAAGGCATTTTCGACAATGCACTATGGAACAACCTCTGGTTACTAAGATACCCGCGATGGATATGTGGCCACTTGTACCCAGGCTTTAAGTAACTAGGTGAACTCACTAGTCTCTAGGCTCCTAGCTAAGTCTCCTCCGGTGTGGCCTTAGCCTTAGATTTTTTGTGGGATGTGAAAAAATCTTGAGTACAATCTCTAGGCGATATGACCTCGTAGTTAAAGCCCGGGCATGAGTCATAATAACTAACTGTAACCCACCAAGACATCTATATCGTATATATATTGGTTTTTTGTGCATTCAGGGGGCGGAAAACTCAGTTTCAAATTGTGTTGATGGGTTAAATAACTTCTCCTGTGTTCTGTTTGTAAGAAACAAAACGAAGAGATAAAGTGAGTGTCTGTCGCTTCATGATACTAACAGACAGATAGTTCGAAGTCGACTTTTTGAAGGATTTAGGGAGTTTAAGGAATTTCAAATTGGATAACTTTTCTCATTTGGTGTAAAGTAGCATACCTCCGCTGCCAACTGTGCGACCCGCTCAAACCAAATCTGTGCCAACCTAGCAACACTGAACTCGACCTTTGAGAAGTATCACCAATAACGATAGGCTGAATCCGGGTGGTATTGATACAAACTTCATCAGTATAGATCAGATTTCTATAATATTGTATTTACTTTTTTTTCACCCCAATATTTTTACTAATTTAGTTTATATATGATTATTATGGCGTCTCGAGGATGGAGACTTGTCACCGTCGTCTAAGCAGCTTCTATTACCGGTTGTTTTCCTAACAGTCCTGAGACCGGACGTAACATACGCTTGTGAAATCTGAATGATCAATACTTGGGAGAGAAAGGATAATAAAGTCCTAATATATAAAGAATATAAATATAAGATATAAAGTCCTATTCCTGAGGGGGATAGATGGAGGATACTGTCCAATACTTGTACAAGAGCCCGGACCTGGAGCAGCTTGAACATCTACAAATGATGGAGCAAGACAGAGGATATTAGAAGGGTATCCGCGAGGAGACCCAGGTTACGTTGGCTGGAGGACGACCTCAAAACGATGGGCATCAAAATGTGGAGACGGCAGGCTGTGGATAGAGAAGGATCGTTGGGGAGGCCTAGTTTCTACAAGGACCGCAACACCGGGGAACGTAAAAAAAAAAAATAATACAACGGTGAATTACACCTACAATCATATATATAAAGCTGAAAATGTCTGTGCGTTGTACCGCTATAACTCACGAACGGCTTGATGGATTTGATTAATTTTTTTTAAATTTGTTCGTCATTGTCTGTGGAAGGTTATAGGCGTATTAGTACCTCAATATCTGGTCCATCCCAGCATCCACCCACGCAATCTTTGTAACTCAAAAACCACTGCAATGATTAATGAGGAATCTTTTTGAATAGATAAGTTTTATCTACCGGAAGGTTAAGGTCTATTTTTTAATCAACCCCTGGTCCATCCCAGCATCCACTCACGCAATCTTTGTAACTCGAAAACCATTGCAACGATTAATGAGAAATCTTTTTGAATAAATTAGTTTTAGCTCCAAAGCTAGCGTTACTACAGTTGAAGGACTATAAGCCTTATTCCGTATGAATAATTGAAAATTATAACATCATGAATGTACTGTCGAGGAACTGAATAGGCTTATAGGAGATATTGAGAGAAAAGTCAAAGTTCCCCGGGCAACGCCGGGTATTACTGCTAGTTTGTACTAAAAATCAATAGTTGTCTTGAGACTTCTGAATGCTCATACTAAATTTTGTGTCGATACATTCATTACTTAGTCACTTATTAGGGTATTTGATTCGAACCCTCTTCACTTCGGTCATTTTCTCTGAATTAAGAGGTGTCGTCCTTATGATATTTTGAATTTAAGTATAAAATTTCATGTCCTTAAATTCATTATATCCGCAGTTATTGGGTTTCTGAAGACATATAAAATTCATTCTATTGGGTTCACAGGCGCCATTTTCTTTTCATGTTTTGGAATCAGAGGGTCGGAAAACAATAAATTCCGGTTATAACTAAACACTGAATTTCTAAACGATTATATAACCTACCCTATACTTCGTATAAGTGTGGGATTAAAAACGTAATGCGGGCCCTCTTTGGGACTCGTTGTCAACCAACTGTGTGTAGTTTTCATAACCTACGATTCGAGTTAAATAGAATTACAAAGATATCCATAAATTTCTGAATAAATTTTCTGTTCAATTTTAGATACAATTGGTATTTTGTTAAAGTAGAAAGATTAAAAAAAAAAAAAAAACTTTTTCAAAGAAATTTCATTAAGATTTCTTAGGATGTTGGCCAATTGCCGAGGGCTGAGGTCTCGAAGTGCTCAACTTTTGAAAGACTTTTGCGGTTCATAATTAAATTCTCCTGAATGAGTTGTTCCTTCGTCGAAAACTTTGTAGGCACCCTAGTTGATGAACTTTCATTCGTAAGTTGGCCAACGTTACTCCATTTCAAATCTAGAATCCCAACTAAAAGTTGAGGTAATATAATGTAATGAATGGTCTGTTACTTAGATGGTAGCACTGTAACTCTCAAGGGTCCAATATAACCTACTGCCCTTATTTATATATATATACATATATAAAAGGCAAAAGACATCTACACACTCATTGACCTAATTCTGAGGCTCAAGTGGTCTGTAAATGTATAAATTTGCATCCGGTCGAGGCCCTTAGGTTTCTTTTTTTAATTTGGGAGGTGAAATACATCGAGCACGTTTAATTGGGACGAATTGAGCCTATACGATGTAAGGCATTCCTTGGTAACTAAACCTAAGTAGGCATCATTTAGAAGACCCACGGTAGAGTCGGGTTCACCCAGTAGGCGATATGACCTCGCAGTTAAAGTTGAGGAACGCGGACATATTGTGGAAACTTGTAATAAATGAATAAAACAAACTTATTTTTGAAATATTGTCTATTCCACTAAAGATATATATTCATATATAACTACCGGTTTCGGCTTTATACCATCGTCAGGTCTAGTTATGAACTAAGTCAGTTTGCAGAGAGCGAGCCTTCAAATACATCTCAGGTCAAAGGGTGCTATTAAAAATTGGGAGTCCCCCGGCTGTACCGTAAATGGGTCAGCTTAACTTACCACGGAAAAATTTCAGAAAAAAAAAGGTAAAGAGTTGAAAAAAGAAGGTTTCAATATCGGGTTTAAAACTATCAATCCCATAAGCCAGTGCCTAGAGAGAGGTAGGGACAGAACAGATATTGAAAATAAAAGCGGTGTTTATAGTCTAGAGTGTGCGACGTGCAGTCAATTATACATTGGACAGACAGGACGTCGTTTTAGGGAAAGAATTAAAGAACACACGGCTGAAATAAAGAACCGAGGAAACCGTTCTACATTCGCGACCCACATAATTGACAATAGCCACACTTTCGATCCATCTACAGGCATCAAATATCTCCATTATTGCTCAAAAAGCAGGCTACTTGATAGCTTAGAACAATTAGAAATAAATAAAGCTAACAAAAGGAACATTTGCATGAATGACCAAATTTATTTCAACTATTCCCCTTTGTTAACACCCTGATCCAGTTCTGTTTCCACATATATGTTTGTATTATCTGTTATTAATATTTGGTTCCACATATATATTTAATGTTATCTTAATCTTAATATTATTATTAATTTTATTTCTATTTTTATTATTTATTTGTATTTGTACTTATTTATTTGTTGCTTTTGCCACGATTAGTTTAGTAATATTGTTTTATGTAAATTTAGAACTAGGTTTTGTTAGGAAATATTTCATGAGTTAGCTAACGGTACAGCCGGGGGACTCCCAAGTTTTAATAGCACCTTTTCACCCGAGATGTATTTGAAGGGTCGCTCTCTGCAAAAAAAAATAAGTTTGTTTTATTCACTCGTAGCTAAAGTATAGAAGAAGTGATGTAATCGGTGAGAAATTCGATGTGGCTTAAACCCTCGGCAAATATGAAATGTGTCAATACATTCATTACAACGACAGAAACGCAGAACCACTGCAGCCATACGCGCCAACTGCAATGGCTCTCATCCTGCCAACTATAAGGGGTGCATAGTCTACCAACAACTTCCGACTAGACGGACAATCTCTAAAAATGAAAGAAAAAAAGTTATTTATGGCCAACTTTGTTTTTGCTCTTCAGGCAAAATTGGAGACTTGATGACAGCATTTCAAATTTATAAAATCAACATCATCAAATAAGAAATTCAGGGGTTATATTTTTATGACGAGAAGGCTTCCGCTGAAAAGAGAAAAATAAAGTATTAGAAAAAGGAACGAAAATAGACATTACAAAATAAGGATTATTGTATAAAGCTGAAGGTTGGTCTTTTGAAACCGGTAAAGGCCCTAATAGGGCTTATTGGTTTCCAGGGTATAGGGTTACCTAGAATAGCCCTTAGGGGGTGGAAAGATACTATGAGGGTTTATGGAATACCAACCCCATTATTGAAACAAATTCAAATAGAAATATGATGCCATATATACAACAACACTCATTACAAATTGTATTCATAATAAATATGAGGGTATCAATGTTCAGACAAGTTGAATACATCATTATTTTAAGTGAAACTTCTTTAGCGAGACAAGTGAATCGGAATTACTTTGACATAAAAAATCAAACATGAAACACAAAGAAGAGGGGGATGAGTGCATGCGTACACGTCAACTATGATGTTTAGGTCGGTGTCGATGCATCAGCTGTTGTGGGCTACGGGTTTGACAGTTAATGTGTAAAAATAATACGTTTCAATATTAATTTAATATGTTTAGTTTTAATCTGAGTGTTAAATAGTTTAACAAAAACTTCAACTGAACGTGTTCGACAATTCCGTGCAAGACAAAAGCAAATACAGCAACAAGAAAGTCAAGATAAAGATAAATTTTAATAATTACACTCCATTTATATTTTTAAATTATTAAAATTGTTGTAATTCAGAACTCAAAAAAAAAAAAAAATACTTAATTTCCTAGTTTTTTTTTTGAACTTGAAATATTTTATTGACAAAATTTGTCAATGTGGAAAATAATGTTGCCAAAATTGATTGATTTTTACAAAAACATCTTGGTTAAAGATCTTAGACTTAGACCCTCGTCAGTGGCGAAATATATATTTAATATATTTAATAGTGTAAGTTTAAAATACAATTTTTATTTCATTGCACATAGGGCACTTACATTTTATCGTCCAAATAATGAGGTTGGTCGACGACGAAACAGGTTTGAAATAACCGTTTTCACTTTTAAAATATTGAAAACGATGTTTTTCTAGTGACAACATTTCACGAATGAAATGCTGTCCTTCGACGAGGTAACATCCTTTTATTTTTCTTATTTCGTCTTCAGAATCTTCAAACGAAAGACGATTTCTTCCTTTTCTTTTCGAAGAGTGACGATAATTATTGTCGTTCTTCGCACTCATGACACCATATTTATAATTCACAATTCACCACGATTTTAAACTGTGTGTCGAAGACAACCTATGAATTAGTATGAACATAAAACGGGGCGGGGCGGACCTACAGATGTAAACAAAGCCGCTAGAGAAAAGGGATTAGTGTTGCGTTCAAATCAAAACAACCCTTCCCCCACCATTCATTTCGAACCCCCCGGGACCCCCTGTACATATTTCGTATTTTTCTGTTTCCGTTTCATCTATTCATCCGATTTTGAATCTGAAAAATGATTTGAACTCATTGAACTGTCTGCTTTCGGTGTCGTACCTGTAAATTTAAAAAAAAATGAAAAGATACATTTACATAATAAAATACGGGACATTTAACCTTAAACATGATCAAAATGATGGTGGAACATTTTTCTTTAATTAAATGCAACTAACCGACATAATCAGAGATGGTGGAATAGGCCCTATTATGTAATACGGCTTAAAAGGTCCATAATGTAATACAGGCTTAGTAGTATACACGAAGAATGGAAGGTACTTATATAGTTCAGAAATTGTTGAGGCCGAAGTAAAACAGAAGTTCTAGACATTACGTGACCTGCTTACTAAAGTTCTTTGTACAGTACACTAGGCCATACCTAAGCCAAATCATACCATAGGTACACTATAAAATGCTTGTAGAACCAGTACCGAAAAACTCATCCGGACCGGAAAATTAGATTTAATTATAGAACTATTTTTCGGAAAGTGAAGAAAGAATTATTAGTTATCTAGACGACATTTCAGTTTTTTTTAATTTGTATGTTAGTGATATAATAAAATGAAATAACATTTTATTCTGGGACTTAAGAATAAATTTACAAAAATTCAAAATTTTCTCCTTTAGTACCCACATTAATCCTCTAGTCCGTGCCCTCTCTTCAGCCACACTTCCCGAACAGTCACTAGATCCCGTCCCTCTGATCTTTACCTCCCTTCACACAGGACAACGACCTACCACAACTCCTTCCTTATCCAGGCTAACTCCCTCTGGAACTCTCTCCCTCTCCAGATTCTCCATGCTCCTACTTTACTACATACCCCGAAAACCGTCCTAAAATTTCGTTTTGAACCCCATTGACCGTTCGCTTGATTTAGGCTAAAACAGTTAGTCCTATCAAAAAATTGGTTCTTACCAAAAATGCTTTTTTTATGAAATTTCCAATCGCTGGTGAGTCCTCAGATTTGAGATAGGATGAAATTTATAGCGGCTCAAAGAATGTGAAATACTTTTTTTTTCAAATGCCTTGCATTGCAGCAACATCACCCAGTCTACGTTTAGTCAAAGCTCGGGGATCAAGGGGTTACTATCTTGCATTGCCTGTTTCTGCTCCCGCCAGGAGCCGACGAATCGGCAGAACATCGGGTAGTCTGTTTCCGTCACCATCTGCCGTAGATCCAGTCCCAAATACGATCTTCCCCCATGAATCAACTCCACCCTAGCTTGGTCGTACAGCGGACATTCGAGGACCACATGCTGTGCAGTCTCGATACCGCCGCACGAACAGTTCGGGCTGTTTTTCCTGTGAAAGAAGAACAGCTTGGAGTTGAAATCACCATGACCTGATAATATTTGAGACGTCCAGTGATTAGGCTGTACCCATGTTGAGTCAGGGTGTACCCGGACGTCCGGGAAGTATGCGTACGTCGTTCGGCCATTCGGGCATCTTGACCAACGTTGTTGCCATTTGCCACGATCCAATTTTGGACGATGTCCTTGCAGCGCACTGGTCTGGACTGTCCGCGCATCTCTTCCTCTGGGGCTAGGCGTAAGGGCTCATCAATATCTGCTCCTAAGTGGCATGTTGCGGCTACAGAAATGTAGAACCAGTACGTTTCTGTAGGAAATCTTTCTAAGTAATGTTTAAATTGTAACATATTAAACTATGATTTTATTATTTAGTTTTTTATTAAAAAGGATGGCATTACTGAGTATATGAAAGTAATGTGTTGTAATTCTGACTTTCTTCAACCCAGTATAGCCAATATGAAATGAATTTGGGAGGACGGAGAGTACAAATTTGTACAAAAGTGGTTGGTATAAGAAAGTCCTGTTATGGCCACGTCATATATAATTTATTTTTATTTTTTCTTGAAAAATTGTATTTTTTTCTTGATTTTTCATATTTTTTCAGTTTGTCATAACTGAATTTGTGAATGTTCAACAATGAGTTGCGTTACTCACGATTTGATTATTTTCATTTTCTCATTTTACTTCCCCAACTATATGAGGTATAGGGGAAGTTATAGGATCGGTCAGAAATACGAAGTTGAGATTTCATTGGAATTACAATATAGTATGAGGGATCAGAAGTCCTTGAGTAGGACACTTATTGATTCCAATTGATTCTCTAAAAGTTAGCAATTTAGGAGACTTTTAGTACTCAAGTACCAAAATGTTGACTTCGTTCTCCGCCAACGGCCATACCACGTTGAACACACCGGTTCTCGTCCGATCACCGAAGTTAAGCAACATCGGGCGTGGTTAGTACTTGGATGGGTGACCGCCTGGGAAAACCGCGTGTGTTGGCATCTTTTTTTTCCCCCCTTTTATTTTTTTGTACAAAATTATTCTATTTTTTTATGATTTCAATAAGAAATTAGTAGTAAATAAATAACGTTGAGCACGCCATCCTTTGGATGAAACGTTAAACGATGGTAGGAATCTGAGTAGACAAAATTTAGGACTCCTACTTGGTCAGAGATCGTACACCAAAGCGGAGAAACGCCATCTGGTAGTAGGCGATGTGCCTCACAAAAACAATTCTCAAATTCCTTCCAATGCCAACTCTTATCCCTTTCTCAAAATACGTATTAAGAATTACTTAATACTTTTCTAAGAACTTCATAACTAGTTTAAATTCGTTATTCAAACAAGAAAAAACAACTTTGAGTAGAAACAAAAGATAAAATTTAGTTTGTAGTTTAGTTATTAATTTAAAACTATTACACTCTTTTAATGTAATTTGGTTAAAATAATTTTATTAAGGATAGACAGCTCTAATTTGTTTAAATGAACTATACAAAAATAGGGAGATATATACATCCTGCAAATCAACAAACAATTTAATTTAGTTTGTGTTCTAGTAATTCGTTTTTATACTATTAGTTCATTATACTACTGATATATAAAGAGTGAAAGTTCGTTTGTGTTTGAGATAATCTGGAATAGTGTTTAACCGATTTGAATAATTATTTTGGTGTTGGGAAACTTATTTGTTTCCGGTGGACATACGAGTAGGCTGTCACGCTTTGTCAAAAGGAAGAGGAGCAGGGATAATCAAAGTGAAGAAAATCGGAGAAGAAACGGCCGTCCGGGCGCCATATTGCATACGCTGAAGATATATATATGTATCAAGGCTCAGTGGTATGCGTGCATGCCTTCTGAGCTCAAGAGTGGGTTCGAAACCCGACCGGTTCGAAAACAGCCCTTATTTATTTTATCTGGGAGGTAAAATAAACTTAAGCACGCCGTCCTTCGGATGGGATGTTAAGCGATGGTCCCGTAGGCAAGGTAGGCAAAATTTAGAACTCCCACAGTAGAGTCGGGCTCATGTCCACCAGAGTGACGAAAGAGCGCTCTGGTAGTAGGCGATATGACCTCGTTGTTAAAAGCCCGGGCATGAGTCATAAAACCTAACCTAACCTATATGTATCAAAATAATGCGTATAGGAATTGTTGGCAATAAAAAGTTCTCTTATATAACAGAGAGTCTTAGTTGTTAGTATGACTGGTGTATATAGCTTTAACTACGAGGTCATATCGCCTACTACCAGAGCGCTCCTTCGTCACTCTGGTGGACATGAGCCCGACTCTATTATGGGAGTCCTAAATTTTGCCTACCCTAAATTTTTATTTACCTAGGACAGGGGTCTTTAACGAGCACTTGACATCGTACAGGTTCGGGACCATCGCTTAACGTCCCATCCGAAGGACGGCGTGCTTAAGATTATTTTACCTCCCAGATAAAATAAACTAAGGGCCTCGGTCGGGTTTCAAACCCACGTCCTTGAGCTCAGAAGACAAGCACGCATACCACTGAGCTACCGGCGCCTCGACTTTCTTTTATAATGTATAATAGATGTATAAAACCAAAATTGTATCAAATCAAATGTCCGTTCATATTGACGGGAGTTTTGGATTGAAAATTGTATCAAATCAAATGTCCGTTCATATTGACGGGAGTTTTGGATTGAAAATTGTATCAAATCAAATGTCCGTTCATATTGACGGGAGTTTTGGATTGAAAATTGTATCAAATCAAATGTCCGTTCATATTGACGGGAGTTTTGGATTGAAAATTGTATCAAATCAAATGTCCGTTCATATTGACGGGAGTTTTGGATTGAAAATTGTATCAAATCAAATGTCCGTTCATATTGACGGGAGTTTTGGATTGAAAATTGTATCAAATCAAATGTCCGTTCATATTGACGGGAGTTTTGGATTGAAAATTGTATCAAATCAAATGTCCGTTCATATTGACGGGAGTTTTGGATTGAAAATTGTATCAAATCAAATGTCCGTTCATATTGACGGGAGTTTTGGATTGAAAATTGTATCAAATCAAATGTCCGTTCATATTGACGGGAGTTTTGGATTGAAAATTGTATCAAATCAAATGTCCGTTCATATTGACGGGAGTTTTGGATTGAAAATTGTATCAAATCAAATGTCCGTTCATATTGACGGGAGTTTTGGATTGAAAATTGTATCAAATCAAATGTCCGTTCATATTGACGGGAGTTTTGGATTGAAAATTGTATCAAATCAAATGTCCGTTCATATTGACGGGAGTTTTGGATTGAAAATTGTATCAAATCAAATGTCCGTTCATATTGACGGGAGTTTTGGATTGAAAATTGTATCAAATCAAATGTCCGTTCATATTGACGGGAGTTTTGGATTGAAAATTGTATCAAATCAAATGTCCGTTCATATTGACGGGAGTTTTGGATTGAAAATTGTATCAAATCAAATGTCCGTTCATATTGACGGGAGTTTTGGATTGAAAATTGTATCAAATCAAATGTCCGTTCATATTGACGGGAGTTTTGGATTGAAAATTGTATCAAATCAAATGTCCGTTCATATTGACGGGAGTTTTGGATTGAAAATTGTATCAAATCAAATGTCCGTTCATATTGACGGGAGTTTTAGATTGAAAATTGTATCAAATCAAATGTCCGTTCATATTGACGGGAGTTTTGGATTGAAAATTGTATCAAATCAAATGTCCGTTCATATTGACGGGAGTTTTGGATTGAAAATTGTATCAAATCAAATGTCCGTTCATATTGACGGGAGTTTTGGATTGAAAATTGTATCAAATCAAATGTCCGTTCATATTGACGGGAGTTTTGGATTGAAAATTGTATCAAATCAAATGTCCGTTCATATTGACGGGAGTTTTGGATTGAAAATTGTATCAAATCAAATGTCCGTTCATATTGACGGGAGTTTTGGATTGAAAATTGTATCAAATCAAATGTCCGTTCATATTGACGGGAGTTTTGGATTGAAAATTGTATCAAATCAAATGTCCGTTCATATTGACGGGAGTTTTGGATTGAAAATTGTATCAAATCAAATGTCCGTTCATATTGACGGGAGTTTTGGATTGAAAATTGTATCAAATCAAATGTCCGTTCATATTGACGGGAGTTTTGGATTGAAAATTGTATCAAATCAAATGTCCGTTCATATTGACGGGAGTTTTGGATTGAAAATTGTATCAAATCAAATGTCCGTTCATATTGACGGGAGTTTTGGATTGAAAATTGAGTTTCTACTCGTTTTTAAATGTAATTTGATTGTTATATTCAGTTAGGCTCTGATGAAGGAAATAATGAGTTTTTTATTTACACGACAGAACTTCGAATTCCTTCGATATTGAAAAATACTGTTGACTCAATCATAATCTTTTCAAAGGTCTTAATACTTGAGGCATCAGAAATTTCTATTTATGCCAAGGAGGGGGTGGTCTAAAAGTTCACCAACACCTCTTAAATTATTAAAAATTACCCAAAATCCTGTATGTATAGGGATCGATACAAGTAAATAAGCTAAGTATCGATACCAACTAGGTATCGAAGAGATATTAGTTGTATAGAGGGCGCCGGATCGTGGGTTCGAAACCCGACCGAGGGCCATAGTTTATTTTATCTGATAAAAGGTAGGCAAAATTTAGGATTCTCATAGTAGAGTCGGGCTCATGTTTATCAGTGACGAAAGAGCGCTCTGGTAGTAGGCGATATGACCTCGTAGTTAAAGCCCGGGCGTTTATTTTCTTACATTTTTTTTTTATTTGTTGCAATAAAATACTGAACTCAAATTACGGTCGATATATACAAATGATATATGTATATCGATGGTGAAAACATCATGTGTGATGTGATCACGCAGCCCGCGTAATACGTCCCTTATTTCTCAATCGTTACATTTAACTTGATATTTGAGTAGTAACGAAAGTTATTTCAATTCAATTCAATTCAATTCTTTATTAGCCTTTAAGAAATACATCTTTTAGGCTCAGGGTTCGGCCTGTTTATGATATATACATTATTCAGTTTAAAAAAAGTACAAATAAATGAAAATATAAAATAATAATAATAATAAAATACAAAGTAATATAGAACCTAAATGTTAATTAACAAATTAAAACAAAAATAAAAATGGTATTTTATTTGAATACTTCAATGTCCTCTAATTTTTAGCGCCCTTACTATGTATAGTATAATATTATTGAGGTTTTGGTTGTTTTCAATGTTGAAAAGGGTCTTGTGAGGTTGCGGGCTCTTTAGTGCTTCTACCAGGTACTTTTTTCTTAGTTGGCTGAAGGCTGGACACTCCATGAAGAAATGGTGGATGTCGTCCGGTCGGTCTTCGTTGCAGACACTACAGCTGTCTTCCCTGTTGAAGAGGTAGGTCACTCCTCCCACCGTCACTCTAGCCAGGCTTTCTCTACACAGCCGTATCTGAGCCAACACTCTCGTCCTCTCGATATTTGTCCTCAGCTTTAAGTAGACGTTGTAACAGTAAATATCCTTGTATGTGAGGTTATAGTTAGATTCGAGAATGTGCTGAATGTCTCTATCGCGGCTCCTTTCTTCAAATCTACTCACAATCTTTTTCTTATGCCTGCTGATAAGATCAGGGTCCTGAGTATCCCATAACCATGAATAGCCTACAGAGGTTAGGATATTCTGGAGTTGAGTCACCCAGTTGTAGGCCGGTAGGTCTGAAGGCTGCTTGCTCAGGAACAGGAGACGTTCGTAACACAGTCTAGGGTACCTGTCGGCCGGCATCTCCAGTATTTTGCTCCACCAGCCCACTGCTCTTCCGATTACGATGGCACTAAGATTGTAGCTGTTAGTCTCTACTCTCACGAAGCTGTTTGGAGTTGACTTTGGAAGCTTCAGTACTCTTTTGTAGTATCTTGTGAGCACCGTATCTAGTTTCTCCAGGTATTCTAAAGCCCATATTTCCGAGGAGTACAACAGAGTGGCCAGTGTGACTGACTCCAGCAGTTTCTTCTTGGTGTCCCAACTGTCCGATCTTGCTGCCGCTAAAGTGTGGATGGTTACTCCTGTGGCTTTGTTCGCTTTGGAAATGTAGACGTCTGCAGTTTCGCTAAATTTTCCTGTTTTTGAAAAAGGAATTCCTAGGTAAGTTTGTTTTTTTACCACTTCTATTATGTTTCCTTGGTAGTAGAATGGTGTTTGAAGTTTTTGGTTAGGACTTCTATGAAAAATGAGAATTTTTGATTTCTGGGTGTTGAGTTCTAGTAAGTTTTCTTTCAGGTAAGTGCTGAGATAATTAAGTTTGTTCTGCAAATCTTTGGGAGTATCACTAAACATTACCAAATCGTCTGCATACATTAGGAATATAATGTCGTTTTTGCCATCGATATTTACTCCTCTGAAGCCATTTTCTTTAAATAATTTTTCTATGTCGAACAGGAACAAGTTAAATAGAGTGGGACTGATAGAATCTCCTTGCAGCACCCCTGTTTCTACCTTGATATTCTTTGTTTGACCTGAAGGTGTGGAAACTGTTACATTTGCATTATTGTAAAAACTTTGAAGCACTGCTATAAACTTTTTACTCACTCCAATGGATGATAGTTTATTCCATAAGATGTGGCGGTTTAGGGAGTCAAAAGCTTTCTTTAAATCTATGAAAAAAGCATAAAGATACCTACTTTTTAAACGGATATTGTTATATATAATAGCTTGCAAACAGAAGATGTTATCGGAGCAGCCTCGGCCTGTTCTGAAACCTGATTGTGCTTCTGGTAGTAAGCCTTCTGTTTCTATCCAGGCTGAAAGTCTCTTGTTTTGTATCGAGGTGAAGATTTTCGGCATAGTATTAACTAAAGCTACAGTTCGATAGTTGTGTGGGTCGTCTGGGTCGCCTTTCTTATGGATGAGGAATGCTGCAAGTTGTGACCATTGACTCGGCACTCGTTCTTCCTCCATCACTCTGTTGAACAGGTTCAGCAGGTAGTGTTGCCATGCAGGGGTTAGGCACTTATAAACTTCATTCGGAATGCCGTCGGTCCCCGGTGCTTTTTGGTTTTTTGTACCCTGTATTGCTTCGGTAATCTCATTCATCGAGATAGGTGAGTCCAAATGCCGAAGTGTCGTGTTTGGCAGCGATGTTTCTGGTAGTATGCTTTTTGAGCTATATAAATCCGTGAAGTAATTTTCCCAGATTTTCAGACTTATTGTGGAGACTAAAGAGGGTCTAGGTTTGAATTTCTTGATGACTTTCCAGAAAGTTTGACTATTTTGAACGGCAGCGATATCATCGGATATCTGTCTGTAGTGTCTTGCTTTGGTTTCTTTAGCTAACCTCTTGTATTTCTTTTTACTTTCCAAGTATTTCTCAAGTAGTGTTAGAGTGGGCTTCTTTTTCCATCTGCAGTAGCTTCTTCTTGTTTCCTTCTTCACTGCACGGCACTCTTCGTTGAACCATTTATTTCTGTGATGACTCTTCTGTTTGGCTGGGATTTTCACTAATTTCAACATATCTGTAATGATGGCAGTGACATTTAAAGTACCAGTAAAATTATCGTATAATTTATCTAGCGATGTATCGTTAAAATATATGTTTTGTGACATCTGCAGTAGATGATAAAAAAGTGGTGCCTTTGAGTCGTCCCATGTTATTTTTTCTTTGTAGTTTATTTTAATAGAATTATTTGATGGTATTATATTATTTAAATTTAAAGTTAGTTGACAAATCAAATGATCCGATACTTCCACACACTGTAAAACTTTGAAGTCCTCAATTTTATCTAACAAGGAAGAGCTGACCCAGATCAAGTCTATCACGGAGCAGCCCTGGCTGCTGATAAAGGTGTGTTCTGCGGGATAGTCGCTCCTGCTCCTTCCATTAACTACAAACAGTCCCTCACTTTCCATAACATCTACCAAACGTTTTCCCCTTAGGTTGACATCTGTGTCAGAAGACTGTCTCTTTGCAGTCAACTTCGAGTCCTGAAAGAAACTTTTTTCAAACTGGTTCAGGTTGGCGATTTTTGCATTGAAATCCCCCGCCACCACTAAGGGAATGTCTGGATCCCTGCTCTTCATTTCTTCAATCAATTCTTCAAGTTTGTTAATACACTCTTCATGTTCTAGTTTTGGGGAAAGATAAACAAACCCAAAAATACATTTAAAGTTTTGACTTTTAATTTTAACAAATACAAAGTCTTTATTGTTTATCAGAACAGTGGGCTCTTCTAAATCTTTGTTTACCAATATTATAATTCCTCCGGAGGGTCTTCCTTGTTTTTTGTTTTTAGTTGCATAACTTTCAATAAGCCAGTAATTATCAAAACCTTTTGGCCGGTCCCTGTCACTTAATCTCCAGGTTTCAGTGAATCCTAGAATACACATTTGTGTTAATATCCTGTGTTGTTCCGTGTCTAAATTCTCAATGTTGTTGAATCCGTGAACGTTCCAAAGACCTATATTCAGTTGTGATGTGTTGCATAATTGTTCATTGTTTTTCTGATTGTGTGGATGATGTTGAGGCGGTTTTGGGACGAAAAAAATCAGGTGAGGAATTTTTTGTATTTCTTTTTCGTTTTTTCTTAAGTTTTTGTTCCACTTCTATCGGGGAGTGTTCTGTGTTTTTGATCACTTGAGAATGGTTGGTGTCACTCAGTTGGTAAAGACTCATTACTGCTTCATGCTGGTAATATTTTCCGTCTATTAACAATCCATCTCCTCGTAATTTAGCTGTAATCCCTTTACCTTTAAGATTTTTTTGTATTGGAAATAATTGTTTACGTTTTTCTAAAGTACATCTATCATAATCATAATTTATAAATATTTTTGATCCTTTCAGTTTTGGGGAGGAACGTAAAATTTTAATTTTATTCTTGAATGATAATAATGAAATCAAGATAGGTCTACATTTTTGTGAATGCCTTCCTATTCTTTTCACAAAATTAATATCATTTTCACTCAGCTTAATATCCAAATTATCTTCAAAAAACTTTAGTATCAATGCTTCTAAAATATTGGCATCTTCATCGGATTTTTCTTCTATACCAAATACTATTAAATTGTTTTTACGGCTCATATTTTCTATTTTTTGTGCTTGGTTATCAATTCTGTTTTTTAATGCTTTATTTTCATTTTCTAGTTTTTTAATTTGAGAGTTCTGTTCACTAATAATTGATTTTAAGTTTAAGTTGATTAATTCTTTGTGGATTGCCTCTTTTATTTCGTTTTTTATATCACTTTTAAATTCAGAAAATAATTCCCTTAATTTTTCCAACTCCATTTTGAATCCAGTTAGTGTGTGAGGTTGGGTCATGTTAGTAGCATATATAATAAATCTACTTCTCTCAATCGGAATCAAATGCAGTCGTCTCAGTTAAGTGTGTGCCCGCCAGGTGTAACACTTCCTTCTGTGGGTAATTTTAATCCAAATTTATAAAATTGTGCACTAAAATAAAGTAATTTGAGGAACACGATGTAAGAATGAAATAACGAAAGTTATTTAAACTACTGAGGTATCATGGGGATCATTTATCAGCCTCAACCTTACGGTCGAAGCTTTAACAAAAAATTGGTTATAGACTCATCAAAAGTCCCTCTCCACGGAAATCTTTAGTAAAAGGCGAAAGATTTATTCATTTGAAGAGAGACCAGAGTTAGTGACAACACAACACTCCACAGAAGTTATGAATGGAATGTTGTTATTCATTGCGGTAACTTGTCGACAACTATTCCCTCTAGAATTGATATGGATTCATTACTCAAGTTTAAATGTAAAATGGGAACTTCAGAAGAAAGTATATTACTAATTTAAAATGTTTAATTAATATTTAAGATAAATTATAATAACATTATTATGATTTATAGTGATTCAATGAGTGGAATGGTATGATTGGTTAGGCACAAAGCATGTTGGGAGCGCTAGTGGCGCCAGTTGCTGTATCTGAAGGCGACACTAGCGCTCCGTAGACGAACTAAGACACAGAACTCCTTAGAAACTATTAAACTGAAGTTTAGCTACCTATATGTTGATGTAGAATGTAATTATTGATAATTTTCGAAGTGTTCATTGCTTTTATTTCATTTAATTAATCATATGTTAACTTTCTTATGGCTATAGTGTAAGAAAGTATTGTAATCGTGTGAAAATCCGAGATCGACTTTTCAACAATTACACATTTAAAGGTCCCCCGGTTTTTTGACCATCTTCACAATATTTGTCATTGTGTGAAGAAATAAGACTTTCGAATAACTAAACATTGCTCTTCTCTTTTTGAAAAAAGTATAACTCATAAAGGAATTAATTTATTTATTGCCCTCCCTCACTTCTTGAAGTCAATAGATACAATAAAAAAATTTTAATTTCAACTAAAAATGTTCATGTTAGAGGAAACCCTATATACAGAAACGGAATTTTATTCTCACTGTTCAAAAAGAATAATATAATCACAATAAAGAATCGTGTTTCATATCGAATAACATTATTTGATACAAAGCTTTAATTTTTTTTTTTGGGCAGAGTTCCTCCACACCTTAAAGGTCAGTCCAATGTACGTTATTGTTTTATTTATTAATTTATAATTATTCATTTATTTAGACTTTTTTATACATTATAATTGATTAATTTATAAATATATTTTATTTTTCCTATATTGTTATAGTTACATTGTTTTCTTTCTTTTCTATATCTCGCACATCGGGACCTGATGATGGGACGTAAGAACGTTCCGAAACATCGTTGGGATAAAGACACTTCCGAAGTGTTTTTTTTTGAAAAATAGTTATCTTAATTTTTATTAAATTGAAGAATGTGTC
The DNA here is from genome assembly GCA_963662175.1 of Aradus depressus. Taxonomy (NCBI): domain Eukaryota; kingdom Metazoa; phylum Arthropoda; class Insecta; order Hemiptera; family Aradidae; genus Aradus; species Aradus depressus. The sequence goes on along the minus strand of OY759219.1, from coordinate 37,613,920 downwards.
TACTTATTATAAACGTATCATGTATTAATTTTGTTTATGCACTCATATATTTTTAAATATTTATTTGTTCAGTTTTTAATAATTTCATTTTACTTTCTTTAATAATAATAATAAATTATAATAATAATAATAAATTATAATAATAATAAATTTATTTCCGTTAAACCAATACATGGTAATAGGATACGTCAAAAGAATTTCTACATTAAGATAGCTTATAAATTAGATTTATAACTACTTGAGGCTAACACATCTATGATTAGTAGTAACAAAAAAAAAACATTAAAAAAAGTAAAATGAAATTAATAAAAACTGAACAAATAAATACTTAAAAATATATGAGTATATATAAAAAAAAAAAATTAATACAAGATACGTTCATAATAAGTAGACACATTTTTCAATATAATAAAAATTAAGATAACTATTTTTCAAAAAAAACTCTTCGGAAGTGTCTTTATCCCTCAATGATGTTTCGGGACGTTCTCACGTCCCATCATCAGAGAGAGAGAGAGATTAGTCAATTATGAATGTATCTCCAAATTTTGTTTGGTGGGATCAAAACGTAAAATAGATCTGACTCATGCCCGGGCTTTAACTACGAGGTCCTATCGCCTACTACTAGAGCACTCTTTCGTTAGTCTGGTGGACATGAGCCCGACTCTACTGTGGAAGTTTTGCTTATGCAGTTCACAGTCAACCACAGACAGACAAACCTTTTTTTTTTTTTCATATTTGGAAACTAGAGGTCGGAAATCATGAAATTTTGTTGAAACTCCTCATCCAATTTTTGACCAATTTCATAACCTCCCCTATACTTAAATTGAGAAGAAAAATGAGAAGTATTGAAAGAATACCCATGTAACCTTTATAGATAATTTATGCCATGCTTCACTGAGGTGTACGATATTACAATACCCGACTAGAATTTAGTCGTGATATCAGTTTCCATCCTTACAATGTAATTTGTTTATATTCTTCAAGAAATTGTATAAATTATATCTAGTGTCTTTTTCAATAGCGCTAATAATGCGTAATAAATCATGAAGGGTTTTCCAATGAATCAAAGTAGCCTATTATTCAGTGAATAAACTCTAAATTACATTGAAAATAATATAATCCAAAAAAAAAAAAAAAAAAAGGGATTCTCTTAACTCACTTCTTTTCAGAAAAGTGTGAAATTTTTACTTAGACTCGGAAGCAAAGATATTTTTAAGAAGAAAATCTTACTTAAATATTCAAGGAATAAAAATGGTATCCCAAACTGATGGATAAAAGCTCGCTTTAAGTGGAGTTAAAGAAGGTAAAGAAAATCCCGTAATGTTTCGGACAAAACTTGGAAACCAAAAAAAAACATTTTTCCTTAAGACGTTTCCTTCGATTTTCCAAAAAAATAAATGAATACTTCCCCAGAACGAATTAATACGTTTCGTTCCCCCTCCAAAACCGTTTGCACAAATCAATAGTTGACTTAGGCCTGGGGCACACTTGCAATTTTCAGTTGAGCAACTGTTTGTGTCATATGAAGTGCTATGGACCTGCGCATATATGCAACTACAACTGATTAACCAGTTGCAGCAACTAAACAGTTTGTGGTGTGGCTCAAACTTTTTAGTTGCATCGCCTTGTGACACATTGGATTGAATGGTGGTGAGCTCACTTGCAATCAAACAGTTGCAGGTTGGATATGTGTAGTTCTAGATTCACAACATATCCTCTTTGTGTCCCATCGAGTAATACCAGGACGAATTAGCTCAAGAAGCTCGTCAAAAGTTTTCAAGCTCATTCGGTAGTATTTAAAAAAAATCACTGGATAACTTCTTAAATCTGTATACAATTTATGGAATTGCCCCTTCTCGCTACGCTGTATCGTCAACGGATGAAGCCAAAAACTCCTTTTTTCCTTCTTATCTCAAGGGCACACAACGCAGCCAACTCTCTGAAGTCCATCCCCATGTGTGCACATACGTAGCAATCAAACTTTTTAGTTGCAGTAGTGTGCCCAAAACCATGCAACTGCGACTAAACAGTTGCTCAATTGAAAATTGCAAGTGTGCCCCAGGCCTTACATAGGGGCTCCTAAATCCTCATACTAAATTTTTGCGTCAATAAATTCATTGGGGGTCTTTGAGTTGAGCCCCCACCTCTGAACCCCTCTTTTCCTTCGGCCGATATCGCTGCAATTTGACAGGTTAAATCTTCATTGGGTTTTGACATCAATTATAAAATTTCATGTCGATACATTCATTACATTGGCAGTTAATTGGGTTTTTGATTTCACCCCGATTGGGCTGAAAATTATTAAGTGTCGTCCTTAAGGGGTTTTGAATATACATATGAAATTTCGTTTCAGTACTTTTCCTAGAATTCCTATTCCTTTTGACCGATTTGGCTGAGAATTGTTAGTTACTATCTTTATATAGTTCTGGTCACACATGTAAAATTTCATGTCGATACATTCATTCTATCGGCAGTTATTAGAGTTTATGTTTTAAGTCTACTCCCTAATCCCCTTTTCTTTTTGTCAATTTGGCTGAAAATCACTAGATGTCGTTGTTAAGACTTCCTGGATTTACATATCAAATTTTGGATACATTTATTATATCGGGAGTTATCGTGTTCACAGACAGTCAGAATTCTTCTTTTTTGTATTTGGAATCTGTACGTCGGAAAACATGATATTCCGCATCGAATTTTTAACCGATTATATAACTTCTTCTATACTTCGTATAACTGGGGAAGTAAAAACTATCAGATTTTCCAAAAGTATTGTCTAGCCTTAGGAAAGGTGGTAATGTGGCGCCATTTTTCCAACCATTTGAAAAAAAAGCACTCTCATTTATTTTCAACATTTTTTTTTGGCAAAAGTGCTATATGTTATTAGCCCTTATTTTCAAGGCTATTTGTCTTATAAGAATTTTAGATCTCTTCAATAACCAGATGGGCTTAAATTACTTAAAGGGGTGAAGTGTCTTAAAGGGGTTAAGTAAGTATCTTGAAGTACGTTTATGATTTTGAAAGTTGTGAGCTCTCCATCGCAAGAACGATTATACCTATGAATTAAAAATTTGGAATAAAGAAGTCGCATGTGCTAACTTAGAACTGATTAGATTTTGGCCAAAATCGGACGAAAATTGAGACTACTTTATCTGTGGCCTCAGTACAATGTACAAGAGATTGTTGTACATCACACAAATCCTGGCGTTGTTTTTTTTCGGATTGCTTCACGCAAACGTCGTTGCACTTGTAGGTAGTACTCCTTATTGATCGTTTGACCTTGTGGCAAGAACTCATGGTGCACTATGCCGTTAAAATCGAAAAACATAGTGAGCATGACCTTCACATTCGACCGCACCTGTCGAGCTTTTATACCACTCGTAAACCCTAGTTTTACTTAAAGGAGACACCAAAAACAATATTTAACATTTGTAAAACTTTGCTGCACTTTATTCCATTCTTATAGCAACATTTAATGCAAATGCACTGATCCATTTTGTAAACAAATAAATAATTGCAGATCGTACCAAAACACATGTAACCTCTTTGACAGCTGACAGCAGACTAAACATCCGGTTTGGCTAACAATCTACAGATACTTTTCAGACATGTTTACCAACACAACTCTTTGAACACACCTCGTATATATTTATCTCTTTTAAATAATAAAAAATGTACTTACCGTTTATGTTTATGACCTAATCAAAAATCTTTTCAAGTAAGAGTTGTAGAAGAAACTGAAATACATATTTTTAGTTAAATACAATATTTCGCAGGTAGTCCGATTTTTGAGATACATGCCGAAAACCATCCTGAAATGTATTTATGAGAAAACATATTTTTAAACATTTCGTTGATTTACCCAAAAACGGTTCATCCTATCGAAAAATGGTTAGCCACAAAAATGTTCCTTATTAAATTTCCAATTTGAGGTAGGATCAATACAACTAAAATTGTAGTGTCTCAACAAATTGGAAATAAATTTCTCTATCGGAAATATTTCAAAATAATGTTTAACTGTGTCATTGTGAGAGTTATTTTCATACACCCAGTAATGCCAGTATGAAATGATTTTGAGAAGGGGGGGGGGGAGGGA